>CM062807.1:1039370249-1040570249 GCA_031772625.1 Pinus tabuliformis
AAGTAAAGCTAGTAGCCCTAGGAGTTGCAGCATTCTTCTTGCAATACCTAGGCTCATCACTTCTCGACGTCGTTGCCAGGGAGGTGTCAGAGTACTCATGATTACTGTTATTTTCTTCTATTTTCTATTTTCCAACTTTATTCCATTAGTCTATTTCTGCAAAAGTAATCTAGTTTATTTCTTTTATTTTTCATTTATCTACTTTCCTTTCTATTCTGCAAGTTAATCTAGTTTCCTTTCCATTTTGCAAGTAGTTTCCTTTTGTTAGTGTTTTTTTTTGGCATTATGACATAGATTTGGTGCTATGACACAAGTGTTGTCCTTGATGGCAACTCACTCAGATGACAGATCAGTTTAGGCTCACAAAATGAAGAAAGAAAGGTATACGCAAGTTCCCCATTGACCAAGTCGCGTATTCATGTGGGTTCACCGACCAAAAAGTGCATATAGCATACACACACACTTTCACGTAAAGAAAGGCACATACATGTTGGAAAACTTGGTTTTGGTCTGTGGTATTTGGTACATGGTATTGTGATCCATGGTATTGGTCTAAGGTATCTTGTCCGAAGTGTTGACCCCAAGTATTTGGTCCTAGGTATTGATTCTAAGTGCTTTTGGACCATGGTATTGAGTAAGGCCTAAGACTATAAAAGGAGGAGAAGATCATTAGGCAAAGGCACTCAAGTATTGAATATCTTATGAAGAGAAAGATCGAGAATACAGGTTATTGGGCATAGCTGGATCTGAATTAAGGATGAACCTCAGCGCTTGATGAAGGATAAGATCTATTGATGGGTCAAGATCTTAAGGCTTGAAGTGAAGTATCTTTGTGTGGTTTTGATCTTTTATTTGAATAATTGGCACACGCTGTGATATGTAAATATGATGATCTGGGTATAACTAATGTCTGAATAGTTGTAAAGGTTAAAACATCTCTTACAGATCTGTACGCAAGTTCACTATAGCAAAGGTGCGTATACACGTTGGTTCTACATATCAAAACAGTGTATACGTAGGTTCTCCTTGCGTAAAGTGTGTATGCATGCAGTTTCAACACATTGAAGTAGCGTACACCTCATAAAATATATTTTAGCTACTTATGTTTGTTGTTGCAGTGTTTTGGGTTCTGGCTTGGGTTCTGGTTACTGTTACTATATTCTAGTTACAACATTCTGAGAAGTGATTGTTTGATTCGGTTTTGATTGGTACAAAGGAGATTGGTTAATGCAGATATATTTGATGTTTGATGGATTTTATTGATGGATCCAGTCTGAAAATTTATGAAACGTGGTCCCTGGAAGAAAAGAGAAGGTTGTAGCCTTCTGTAGGTCAGCACCTATGTACTAGTACATCAGCTAGTACAAGAGCTAAGGGGGTTGTAGCTCCCTTCCAAGAGAAGCTAGAGAACGATAGAAGGTTATAGCCTTCTACAGGTAGAAGCCCGTGTACTAGTATAAGACTGCACCAGCGCAAAATATTGTAAAAAGAAGTTTCTTATTAAAAGGAAGATAGAGACGATTTCAACTGGTGGTTTTCACCCACATTGGGTTTTCACCTTATATCTTGTGTTCATATGTGTGACTATCTGTTCTGTTTTTACTACTCCTAGTTACTGTTTATATGGTTCTGATGCATAGATTAAAGATCAACATATGAAGAATTAACTAAAGTATAAGTTCATAGGATATATGCTTGTTGCCTTATATACAGTTGCGTATACACACAAGTTTCATTAACTGAAGTAGCGTATATGAATCAAGATATGGAAATGAAATATTATTGACTTGCTAATACTAATTCACCCCCTGTTATAGACATTTTTGGGCACTAAAACCCCAAGCATGATATGTCCATAAATGAAGGGCTCCTAAGTCCCTAAAAGTGTTGTTCTAACCCCTAAAGGAACAAGATCAACTGATTACAGCTTCTCCCAGAAGTTCTCCATGAAAAACTGCTCAGAACTGGTCAAAACAGGATCATTTCAGCTGCTCCATAGGCAAAGTGAATTGCATCTCACCTAAATACGCTGTGTGGGTGCATTGCATTTCAAAAATCCCTTCTATGGGGTGCGATGGGTGAGAAGTGACAAATGGCAGTGTCATTCCGCGAGGTGGAGAGGCATGGAAACTTCCAAAAACTTCTCCTGTGACACTTGCCTCTCTAAATTCGACCAAGGATGAGTAAGAGATCATCAATCTCCAAGTGGAAGCAAGAACTATTAGAGGGAAGACACTAACCAAATCACAAGCTGACTCATCTCCCTTACAGATATCTATATATGGTTCCCTCATCCTAGAGATCCAGAGGCTGGAATTTTTCATATTGTAACGAATTGTTGTTGGTTTCTTGAGACAACATCAGATTCTTGGGTGATCTAAGCTTTGTATGAGGTGAAGAGGGGCTTCCTTTATGAGAGGATGATGCTGGGTCAGAACCACTGGTTGTAACTCCCTTGGCTCTTTCTTTTTTATCAATAAAAGCTATTCAAGTTTTCCTCCATACTCTTGTGTCATTTATGTTTTATGCATTTGTATGGTCAATTTACATCTGATCCTAGATTGTTTATGATTATAGATCCATGTTCTTGTATAGTGCTATGCTACTGTGATCTTACAGGTACTCTGTGAAGCTGGGCGTACAAGGGAGCAAGTAGCGAAAGACTATCAAGAGAGAGAGGAATCGAACTAGGAGATTAGCGCAAGACAGAGGTTGGTCTTCTTTGTTCTTCTCTCATCTATATTTCATAAAGGAAAAACGAAAGTAGCTTTACTTTGTTTGTTTCTAAGGTAGCTACCACACCTTAGTGGGATAAGTAGTTCTGTGTAGACACTTTTCCCTGTAACAAAATGGCGACCATACTGGGGACGAATTAGTTTGTTTGTTTATCTTCTTTGTTGTCTATTTTATAAACTTACAGACGGAGCCTGAAGTCAAGCCAGGTAGCTTTCGAACTGCATTTGCTATGCAAACGCAAAGTAGATAAATGTCGCTTCAGTCAATCTCCAGGATTTGTTTATAACTTAAACAACTGATTCACAAACTCTCTGATTACCCCTTGTGGTAGCTCTCAGAACCTCCTTAGATCTACCCCTTATTGTTGCATTACTCATTACCATTTTCTCGGTCAAAACCCATGAACTGAACTGCAAACTGTGACCCGGAACCCAAGCAAAGTCTCATCTCTGGTCCAGCGCAGGCAGTTTTGTGAATCTGAAATTTAGCGCACTTCCCGAGTGTAGTAGGTGCACTGCATTTCAAATTCCCTGTGTTACAGGTGCGCTGATCAGACTAGGCATTGTTCTGTTTTGGTTTCTGTGATTCATTCTTTCCAATTCTATTCATGGATTTTGCTTCCTATAATCAGTATATCTCTGTTTGAAACCCCTTTTCCTTGCTGTTATTTTGCCTCCGTTGTACAAAAGAACTATAAATGTTTTTTTTGTATTTGTTGAGTCATTTTCAGTTCTCCTTTGCAAAAAGTAACGTAATCGTATTGTTGTCCTTTGATTTGAAAGTGTTGCAAGTGTCGTTTTCAGTCATAGGAAAGAGTTTGGTTGCTGTAGATAGTTGATTATCCTGTTACTATTGTATTTGGTCTGAATTTGTAATTTTTCTAGTGTCGAAAGCAAGTATTCATTTCCAAATCGTAAAGTGTTGTGATTGTATTTTGAAAAGAAACTTGTTAGTATTTGTCGCTTGAAAAGTAATTCAGATTTGTGCATTAGCTTTCTTTTTACCATTCACATACTAAGAAAGACGAAAACAAATACATGCATGTGCATTTGCATTTAGACTGTTTGATTGGTTTGATTTAGGACTGTGCATTTAGTGTGTGCTCTTTGCTCTTTGTGAAAGAATATTGTCTCTCTTTCCTTAGTAGCTAGGATTTTCATTGCACAAAGAAGATAAAAGACTGTTTATCATCTTAGATTTCATTTTAGGAATTATACATCTACATCTCGCGATGAACCTGGAAGGCAAATTTCTCAAACAAGATCAACTATAAAATAATTTCAGTGAATCTAACAACACTTTGGAACCTAACGCACAAAATTTAGAAGTCTAGGCTAGAGACGTATTCCGGCGTCGTAAAGCCTGGTAACTGTTGTTCTCACTGATGGTTGGGTGATTCCTCCACTTTGAGATGATAAGTGCCAGTACAGACTTGTGCTCCCACGTACCGTCGAGTATATTTTGGGAGACCACAATAGGCTTAATCCTTTATCCATAGGAAGTCGTGTCTGCTGCCCTATCGATTGCAATGCACTGAACACAGCATTCGGGAAGATTGACTTTCGTACCGTAAAAAGTATTCTACAATTTTGCAATTGATTTGGTAATCCCTCTACCTAGATTTCTAGAGCAGTCCCTTTCATTCCTTTTCAGACTCCTTAACGGAAAAGGTCCATCTGAGCACTTGTCACTTCAGGCTCATTAAAAATCGAAGGCGACTAGAGTCATATTTTGTTTTTTCTCGACTCTTAAAAATTGAAAAAACAAGTTGTGTCAAAGCGTCTAAAATTCATCTAATTCGGAAACATACTTCCCCTTGATTTTTAGTTGATCGAGTAATCCGCAATCATGGAAGAAATTCAATTGAAACACCGTTGTTCGCAGAGGCTTACGAGTCAACTGTCTTTGTCTCCGGAATCGAAACAAGTACGGACAAAGCAAACTCATTTAACTGGTTCCAAATCTCCTGGTAAAGTTAGAACAAGTGTTCCAACAACATCATAGACTCCGGTTACTCCAAACATTTCTGGTATCCCTGCCTTCACATAAGAAGTTCAGCAGCCACAGAAGGATGGTAGTACTGATCCTAGTCTGAGGGTGAACACTTGTATCACTGAACCAGTTTCATCTACAAACGGTTCGGAGAGTGTTGCTCCCCAAACATCTGTCACTGCAGATTCCATACCTTCTTCGGCACCAGAAATATTCTACGAACCTGACAGTCTACCCCTTCCACCTGGTCTGATTGCTATAGAAGAGATTGTGGAAGATCCTCCATCTAGTACTCCATCGCATTTTGGAGTCGGGATCACTCTATATCCTTCTTCATCAGAAATTAGTCTATCGCCAGCGGAAGCTCCTGTAGAATCGCTAGGTAATCTTTTAGATAGACTAGAAATGTCTGAACAACCGTCAACATCTAGGACTATGTCGTCTGACACAGCGATGGCAGAACATCCTGTTATCACTCCAACAATGTTCGCCGGTATACCATCTGTCCCAACTAGCTCTCAATCGCTAGAAGGAGCCCACCCAAGGGCCATTTCGACGGTATGGTCTGTTCCAATTTGTTCATCCGGAATAATATCCGGAAACTCTTATGTTGAGTCTCAACAAATTGATCCATTTGGAGGTCAATTTGGGCAGTCCGGCCTTCAAGGGCAAACCATTCCCTTAAGTACCGGGTTACCACCGTATGGGGGGCAGTATACCCTTTCATTATCCCCTCCGGGAGGACAACCATACGGGAGTTCACAACAAAATTTGGGTTATGCTGGAATTACGTCAAGCGGTTGGGTACCGATACTACCTCAACAACCAAGAGTTGTATATTCGATGCAACAATGCTTACCTATGTCAAGTATACCAACTACGCCAGCTATTGTGACGGTGTCACAAGTTCAAGCGCTGCTTGTTGTATGCCAACCTCAGGTTTCTCAGGTTGTAATGCAACAACCCCTTGACCCTGCAACTTAGCCACAATCGCCGACTGGTGGAATGACACAGGTTCAAACGGGTACAATTTCCCCTCATCTTGGTCAAACAATTAGTATCGGGCAACAGCACATGGCTTCACAACCATGGCTAGTGCAATACCAACAATCGTAGTTCCAACAAGTATACCAAGGTTCTGAGCAACAAATATTTGCGAATAGTGGGCAACCGTATATTCAAAACAGTCAAAATCAACCATTTTACAATGGTCATGCCCACCAACCTTACCAAAGTTACCAGCATCAAATGCATTATGTTGGTATGCAAAGACCAACTGCTCAGGCAATCCCATCTTATCTTGGGTATGCTTCACCTAACCTGAATCAACAGTTACCCTTCGTGGTGACTTTAGAGTTACCTGATTTAAATCGGTTAACAAACGATCCAATCGCTTACGCACCTTGGTGGCCAGCGATTCCGCATAAACTTCCATCAAATATTCCTAAATTTAATGGAAATCCGGGTGAAGATTTGTCGAATCATGTGATGACCTTTCATCTGTGGTGTTCATCAAACACCCTAAACGATGATTCGATTAGGCTTCTCCTTTTTCAGAGGACGTTAACTGGTTCGGCAGCAAAATGGTATATCGAATTGCCTAGAGCTTCATTTGACAACTTCAGTACCCTAGCCACAACCTTTTTAACCCATTTTCAGTTACCAATAAGGTACGAAATGGGAATGGAAATTCTTACCAACTTCAAACAAACGACGACCACTCACATATCTGATCATATACATGAGTGGTGACGTCGTCGTAGAATGGTGAAAACATATGTTCCCGATCAGCTTTTAGCTGAATGGTTTATTAAGTCATTACTACCTTCCATCACGGAAGATGTGGCAAAAGGGGGAGTCGTCACCGAAGAGCAGGTTATCGCTCGTGCACAATATTTGGACTTGATTTACACTCAGTCCGGCACGCTCTACGATAAAATACCTGATGCTCCTAGACCGGAATTTTCGGTCCCCCCTCCTCCTAAATCAAACAATGACTCTCATGCCGGCGATGGCGTGATAGGTGCAACAGACACGAAATCAACAAAGGCTAAATCTAAAAAGGCCCGTAAGATTTCCGGTCAAAATGCAAAAGAGGAACTTCTTGACTCGGAGGTAAATGTCGTGTCGACCGACAAGGGAAAACAACTGAAGCAACCAGGGGGTAAGAAGAAAAAGAAAGGGAGAAAAAAGAAGCAGGATGAGTCATCTCCTGAAAAACCTTCTGCAAACCCTTCTGGGAAAAGGAAACCCCCTCCTGGGTGTCATATATGCGATGAGGATCATCAGACGAGAGATTGTCCACATAAAGCTGAAGTTAAGAAACTCTTTAAGAGTTCAAAAACCTCAGCAGTATTAACTGATCCGTTTCCAAGCCCGGGAACCAAACTGGTTGCTAATCAAAATGCTTCCCGATCCCAAGTGCTTATGTTGTCTATCTCAGAGCTGCAAAATGATGCTTTCACAAGAAATAAAGATTACGGGAATCCACAGTTTTTGAATAACAAGTCTAATGAACAACCTAGTAGTTCGACAACAACTTTGACCGAAGTTGTGCCACCCATCATTCCTGAGCCAATGATAAATCCGCCAAAGGGAGTAGTACACAAATCGACATTTAATCCTCGTGCCAAAGTAGCACAAAATTATAATATAGTAGAGGACCAGGCCCAATCGCCGTCTGCTATGTCGACACTTGAGGTACCGCAAAATTGCCTCCCCCAAAAGCAGGATCTATTATCAGTAATAGGTGGGATTGACCCAACGGATTCCAATCTTATATCCTTTAATCACAAACGATATGACCCTCAGTTACCAGCTCAACTAGCTTTCCTTATTCAAGTGAAAGCCCTCAACAAAACTGTTCATCGAACAATTATTGATGAGGGGGCATCTACATGTATTATTTCCATGAGTTGTTGGAAAAAGTTAGGCTCACCACCCCTGTCACGATCATCAACAATGTTAAAAGCATTCGATGGACGATCATACACTCCATACGGGATTTTAAGTAACTTGCAAGTTGAACTAGGGGGCAAAACAGTAGAAATTGATGTTGAATTAATTGATAGAAACCTCAATTACAACATCCTACTGGGAAGACCCTGGATATATGCCATGGCCGCAATTGTGTCGCCCTACTTCAGGAAGATTGCATTTCCCTTTCAAGGAGGAATTACAATCGTTGACCAACAAACATTTCTCCCGAACAATTCACAAGTTACGGGAAGCATTCCAATGATCCATGGAAGCAATCATTCGCTTTAAAATATCGAAGTAGGTCTCCTAAAAGACCCTGCCTTAATGGGTACTTTTGCCCTAACGCCTCCGAGGAATCTGGCGGAAGTGGCCACAGTGGAAACCTGCAATATGAAATCTTCTATATCTAATGGATTCGGAAGATTCCTAAACATTTTGTCAGCATGGATCATCGCCATTTTAGAAATATTGTAGCAATCAATTTTCTTGGCCTGGGGGGCAAACCCAAATCAATGCTCATCGAGTGTTTGGATAGATAGGTCTAAGGAATATGGTACCTCTTCAGATCCTTGGTCGCATGTACATTCTACAGACAAAGGAATCAATCAGTCAATGATGTTAGGAGAGGCACCATGGGAAGATCACCACCATCATTCCCATCTCCCGGATTACAACGAAGATTATTCCAATGACCTTAATCATCCTTCAGTTTTTTATTTTCTATCAAATACTGTAAATATGGTGGATTATGAGGATAGTTCTTTTACTGTGTCAACCTCATTAAAAAATGAAACGACTCCCTTTCGAAATTGAGTCTTTGGTTACAATCTCGTAAAATCAAAGTCAAGTCTAGAGTTTAGGCTTCTATGATCCATATTAAGTTAGAATTGGTAGGATCCTCAGGAGACATAGTATCCCGGTATCCTTCAGGCCCCTGAACACCATTCATTCGTCTCTCAGATCGGTGAAGGATCCCATCGACCCTAAAGATATGAAAGGTGTTTATTTGATCCCTTGTTCTTGTGGGACCCCCTATATTGGGGAAACTGGTCGTTCCATTAATCAGAGGATTAGTGAGCACGCAGCGGATCTGAAGCATAGGAGATTTAAGTCTTCCGCTTTGGCTGAACATGTGGAGAAAACCAAGCATCAGGTTTGTATCGAAGAAGCCAGTGTTATTGCTAAGGTCCCGCATTTCCATCATCGAAAATTCAGGGAAGCTCTGGAGATTGAAAAGAGACCTAGCAATCTCAATAGAGACGATGGTTGGAAAATCAGCAGATGCTGGGTCCCTGCCCTCTCCTCCTAGTCTTTTTTCCGTCCTCTGTGGTTTTTATTGTTTTTTCACATATTGTCATCCTTCTAAACGCCTTTCCTTTATGTTTCTGATTATTTAAGGGCTTGGTGGTAACTTATTTCCTTATATTGTTACTATTTTACTCGCAATTTAGCTGTATTCAGGACTCTTTTCTTCTATTTTTCCCTTTTATTCTTATTTAGTTATTTTATTTATTATTATTAATTTTGTTATTTTTTGATTTTTATTATTTATTTATTTATTTATTTTATTCGTTTATTTATTTATTAGTATTGTTTAAGTTATGGTTTAATCCCTTTTAATTATTCGATTCTATTTATTCATTTCATTCTTATTTTTACTAATTCCTCGTGTTTTGTTATTATTTTACCTTTATTTAGTTAGTTACTTTATTATTATTATTATTTTTAGCTTTTATTAATTAATTAATTCAATTAATTTAGTATTTTTTAAGCTTATTATTTTATTTTATTCCCTTTTAGTTATTCATTCTTATATATTTATTATTATTTTATTTCATTTTTTCGTTGTTTTATTAGTACTTTTCGTTCATTTAGTTGGTTATTTTTATTATTTTTATTATTAATTTTTAATATTATTAATTGTTAATATTATTAATTAATTAATTTAATTAATTTATTATCGCTTGATTTATTATTTTATTTTTATTTTTGTTTTGCGCTTTATTTTATCTATTTATTTTATTCTCGATTAACTCTTAGTCATATCCGTGGTCTATTTTTGTTTAATTTCTCTTTTATTTTATTTATTTTTATTTTTGTGTTTGTGTATTTGTTTTATTTTACTATTTTAGTTCAGGTTTTTATATCTATTTATTTATTTAATTTGTTATTCTCCCTTCATTCTTTCTTAGAAACGGTCCTTTGCAACTAATTTTCTTTTATTAGTAATTTGACCTTTAATTTTTGATTATTTATTGGTTATCTTTATTTTGATCCTGGTCCTCTTGTCAATATTAGCGGTTGGGTCAAACTAGCCGTTGGAGGCTCTGCTCGGTCTATATAGCATGCTAAGCTAGATCTGTTTTCTTCATCTTGTCCTGACGATGAACCACACTGGTTGGTTCGAAACGCGTCGACAAATGAATTTTCATGTGATTTACGCCGAAATCTTTCTCTAACAAAGTCAAGTCTTTCGAAGATCTCGAAGGTAAACTTTCATTCCAACCACCAAGATGAATGCAATAAATCTTGGGGGGCATGCACCTCGATTTGCGTTATTATGCTGGGGGCATCCAAACTTATCACGAGCATGTTACTACAGGGTTCAAGCTCGTTAAAAAATAAACCCGCCACGAGCAGTGTTACTACAGGGTTCAAGCTCGTTAAAAAATAAACCCGCATCGAGCAGTTTTAGCGCATAGTTCAAGCTCGTTAAAAAATAAACATAAGCCATGAGCAAATGTTTCCTCCCACATTTAAGCTCATTAAAAAATGAACTATTTTCCAGTAAATAACCATCGTGAATGTAGTACTTCAGCCTTTAAAGCCCTGGTCGTGTTCTCATCATCACCTCCACTCTGTATTGGTCGATCATTCACCTCCATTTGATTGTTTACCCCTTTTGAGGAACAGCTATGAAGAGTGATCCCGCTAGCCATCCTTGTAACACTGCCATGATTGGAAAATTCCAAACCTTACCTGGAATCAGCTGCTACCCAATTTTATCACTCGTTCCTCAAAGACGAGTCTCCTTTAAGCTCTTTTCAACTGACTCGTAAAATATGAAAAGATTGCTGAGCCATTGGCCTCTCCAGCTCGTTAAAGGGACCGGAAGTGCTATCTCTCCTTTAGATTTTAATATTTTTGGACCTGAGGGATTATTACACAAAAAGATCAAGCGCTTGTTTGTTCAGCTCGTTAAAAGTGTCAAAATTCATCCCTTCTGTATTGTTTTATACTTTTTCTAACTTAATGGATTAGATGACGAAAAAGGAATTTTGGAGTTTCCTTTACGTTCCTTTTCATACTCTCTAAAATTGAAAAGGACCGAGTTATCGTTGTCGTTAAACTTGTTAAAACTTAATAGCGACAAACTTGTCCATAGCAGACAAGAACGAGTTTCACTATCGCTAGGCTCGTTAAAACATAGCGATGGGTTTGCCCGAAGGGCAAATTATAGAACAAGCATATGTTATCCTCCTCAAGCTTGACAAAAATAAAGAGGTATTGGTCAGCAATGATTGGGGAAAAACTAGGAAGAAAACTTGAAGAAACTTTGTTGGTAGCAAGTCGCTCTTAAACATGACACTTTCACTCCGCATCCAAGTCGGGTTGGGTTGTTTCATTCACCGGTCACATCACCATGGTCCCATCACACCATCCACATTTGGGGTTAATGCTACCAGTCCATCACGTCAATGACACCGATATGTTCAAGAGAAGTCATTCAGAGAATTCACCTGTATCTCACCCGCTATAATACATTTACACTCCATTCTTTCATGACCGCCACCCTGAACCTTATGTCATCAGATTGTTTTCACCTCCATTAAAATCATTTGCTCCGTTCCGTGTCATTGATGTGGGATTCATTAAGGCCCTCCTGTGATGGATTGCTTCTTGTCAACATCAGCTCATTATCCAAGAAGTCGATCTAGGAACACCCCATTCAGTACTTTGAAGCTTGCATGCCTCAATGGCAAGTTTCTCACTTCCAGCGACAGGTTTACATCAATGACCTTCGACCGAAAGATTTTGCGTGGCGTTCAATGCCAAGTCCTTTATTCACACCACGTGAATTGTACTGCAGTACCTTGAGGGTCATTATCATTATCGGTGATTCCTCTCGCGCCTGTTAATAGCTTACATCATTGGCTGGTAATCAGGCGATGTCTTTCCATGTTCAACTCCAGAACATCTCTCACATGGATAGACTTGTACTTGGAGTGAAGATCGAATGAGATTGAAGACCCCGGATCTAGTTTCATCCATCCAGGCTACGATATATATTCAGGGAAATAAAGACATCAAATGTACATTATTACTGCACAGATAATCATCCAATCAAAGGGATGATGGCTCTACCAGAATCATCAATCTACACTCAGACGATTGTTTGTCCTATGTACATGAAAATGAATTTATAAAGCTGAGCATGGGAATGCCCGCCTCAGCTAGATCATGAAAATATTATGAAGATAATGTATTGTATTGTATCTTATTATAGGTCTCCTCCCAGCTTGAAAGAACTTCGGATCCTCATAATAAAGCATTTCACCCGACATCAAAGGATTAACGGCCTCATGCTTTAGGGGGCAACTATTATAGACATTTTTGGGCACTACAACCCGAAGCATGAAATTTCCATAAACCAAGGGCTCCTAAGTCCCTAAAAGTGTTGTTCTAACCCCTAAAGGAACAAGGTCGACTGATTACAGCTTCTCCCAGAAGTTCACCATGAAAAACTGCTCAGAACTGGTCAAAACAGGATCATTTCAGCTGCTCCATAGGCAAAGTGCATTGCATCTCACCTAAATACACTGTATGGGTGCATTTCATTTCAAAAATCCCTTCTATGGGGTGCAATGGGCGAGAAGTGACAAATGGCAGTGTCATTCCGTGAGGTGGAGAGGCATGGAAACTTCCAGAAACTTCTCCTGTGACACTTGCCTCTCTGAATTCAACCAAGGATGAGTAAGAGATCATCAATCTCCAAGTGGAAGAAAGAACTATTAGAGGGAAGACACTAATCAAATCACAAGCTAACTCATCTCCCTTACAGATATCTATATATGGATCCCTCATCCCAAAGATCCAGAGGCTGGAATTTTGCATATTGTAACGAATTGTTGTTGGTTTCTTGAGACAACATCAGATTGTTGGGTGATCTAAGCTTTGTATGAGGTGAAGAGGGGCTTCCTTTCTGAGAGGATGATGCTGGGTCAGAACAACTGGTTGTAACTCCCTTGGCTCTTTCTTGTTTATCAATAAAATCCATTCAAGTTTTCCTCCATACTCTTGTGTCATTTATGTTTTATGCATTTGTATGGTCAATTTACATCTGATCCTAGATTGTTTATGATTATAGATCCATGTTCTTGTATAGTGCTATGCTACTGTGATCTTACAGGTACTCTGTGAAGCTGGGCGTACAAGGGAGCAAGTAGAGAAAGACTATCAAGAGAGAGAGGAATCAAACTAGGAGATTAGCGCAAGACAGAGGTTGGTCTTCTTTGTTCTTCTCTCATCTATATTTCATAAAGGAAAAAATGAAAGTAGTTTTACTTTGTTTGTTTCTAAGGTAGCTACCACACCTTAGTGGGATAAGCAGTTCTGTGTAGACACATTTCCCTGTAACACCCCCTCTCAGTATTATTTCCAACAATTGGTATCAGAGCAGGTCCTTCACAAGAAACTTGATCGTTTGAAGGAAGATCTATCATCATGAGTAACTACGAAAGAGAGGGATCCATCAGACCACTAATCTTTGATGGGAGAAACTTCGTTTATTGGAAGGTAAGAACCACAACCTATCTTCAATCTCTTGGAACAAATGTCTGGGAAATCGTGGAAGGAGGATATACATTTCCATCAGCAATTCCTACAAATATGATAGGTAAAAAGCAATATGAAACCAATGCCAAGGCCATCAATTCATTATAATTTGGGGAGTCTGGCACAATCAAAATTTGTGAAGGTTATGTAGCTCAAAACAGTCAAAGAAATATGGGACAAGATCGTTCTAAGCTATGAAGGAGACGATCAGGTAAAACGTGCAAAATCACAATCTCTCAGAATTCAATATGAAACTCTCAAAATGCACAATGATGAAAGTATAGCTAATTATTTCCTACATATAGATGAGATTGTTAATCGCATGAAAAACTTGGGTGAAGAAATAAAAGAAGTTACTTTATTTGAAAAGGTTTTAAGATCCTTGTCTACTAAGTTTGAATCAGAAATTTTTTTCCATATAAGAAAAGCAGGATCTTCAAAGTATTACTATGACACAGCTGCATGGAATCCTAACTGCTTTCGAAATCAGAAAAGGAGGTCCATCAAATATGAGAGAAGCTGCATTTAAAGCTTCAGGAAGAGAAGAGCTCAATGAATTGGGGCATATTTTAGAAGGAGAGGAAGAAGCAAACTTTGTCAAGAACCTTCAACAGGGTTCTGGAAGATTTAGAGGTAAACTAACTTTCAAATGTTTTGCTTGTGGAAGAGTCGGTCATTATGCTGCCAAATGTCCTCACAAAGATAAGCTTGATAAAGGTAATGAATCTGCAAATGGAATAGAAAACAAAGTATAAGTAAGAAGAGCTACTATACGCATGAAGATAGTGATGGTCTATCAAATAGTGATGAAGATGAAAATAGTAATGACTATAGATTTCTGATGGCTTTTGAAGATGATGATTTCTTGGATGCTTTAGATGAAGATGCTCTTTATGAAGAAATATCTAAACTTAAAATTTGTTTATAAGAAAAGAATATGATTATAGATACTCTAACATTCCAACTTGCTGAAAGAGAAAAACACAATGAAAAATTAGAATGTGAAATTGTGGGTCTAAGAAAGGATATTAAGAAAACAAAAGCTCTCAATCTTAGATTTGCTAAAGGATCAGAGACCCTAAATGAAATTATCAAAGTGTAGTGTTCTCCTCTAATAAAGACAGGTCTTGGATATACTGAAGAAGCACAGAAACCGTCCACCTACATTAAAAGCTATCTTGATGCAGTAAAGAGCAATGAACAGTTTGACAATCGTCAGGAAAGGCATAAAGCATATCACCAAGTAAATTAGGTTCAAACTACTTCATGGATGAACAGAAGCTGCAACCAACCTCAAGTAAATCATACTCAATTTGCTTCAAGGATGAATGTCAATGGAAACTACAATCATCAAGTCAGTAGGTTCGATAATCGCATAAATTTCTTTAATGGCCAATGTTTTTTATGTCATAACTTTGGACACAAAGTTGCTCAATGTGTTGCGTACAAGACCATCATGACTAGAGAAGCATGAAATCAAAAGAATGTGACAAGGATCATGAAAATGACCTACAATAACTTTTCGCTTCTTGAAAATGAAATAGAATGCTCTATCTATAACAACTTCGGTCATGAAGATTCTGAATGCAGAGCAAATTTCAGAAAACATCTTAGAAGGAGCAAACTTCATTGGGTCCCAGAACGTGGAGAAAGAAAGATCCGCAAACAGAAATATGTGGTATAGCCTTGTATGCAGAAGGATAAGAAAAGCAGTGGTACATCGATAGTGGATGCTTGAATCACATGATAGGTGATAAAGAAAAACTTCAGTCATATAATGCCTTAGAAAAGGAAAAGAAGGTCTCATTTGGAAATGACACTCCTGTTGTCATAAAAGGTAAAGGTTCTGTTCTCTTAAAAGAAAAGGTTAAAACTGGGAATGTTATGTATGTTGATGGTATAAAGCATAATATATTAAGTGTCAATCAAATGTGCGATCAAGGAAATGAAATAGTATTTCGATCAAATGGATGTGTTGTTCGTGAGCTTGATACAGGAGAAATTGTGATCAAAGGTATAAGAACTCCAAACAACCTATACATACTCAAGGGAGGACAACAATAGTGCTAGCTAAGCAAAAATGATGAACACTGGCTATGGCACAGAAGATTGGGGCATCTAAGCTTCTCTCAAATAAGAAAAGCATGCATATTCTAGGTTGTTCATGATCCTCCTAATATCAGCATTCTAGAAAATATAATATGCAAATCATGTCAATTTGGTAAGCAAACTAGAACTCATTTCCCTGAGAAGGAAGGATTAGCTAGTAAGCCTCTTGAACTTGTTCATACTAATTTATGTGGCCCATCAAGGAAAAGGTCACCTCGTGGAGAAGAATGTTGTATATCGTTCATTGACGACTTTTCTAGAATGTGTTGGATAGGAATTCTAAAGCATAATGATGAAGCATTTGAAAGTTCAAAGCTTTCAAAGCTTTGGTTGAAAATGAATCAGATCGGAAAATCAAATGCCTTAGGTCTGATCAAGGAGGGGAATTTACCTCAGATGAATTCTTCGACTTTTGTGAAGAACATGGAATACAAAGGGAATTCTCTACCGCAAGGACTCCTCAGTAAAATGGAGTAGTAGAAAGGATGAACAGAACTGTTCAACAAATGGCTTGTGCCATGCTAGATGAGTCTGGAACTCCTGCAACTTTCTGGGGTGAAGATGCATTTATTTTCGTCACTATTCTCAACAAAACAAATGTTCAGGTAAACAACACTCAAACTCCACATGAACTTTGGTCTGGTAAGACTCCTACTGTAAAATACTTCAAATTTTTTGGAAGCAAATGTTACAACAAAAGGATTAATAAAAAACTTGGCAAGTTTGAACCTAGAGCAGATGAAGGCATTCTCCTTGGTTACTCTTCCCGAAGTAAAGGATATAAGTGTTATAATAAAATACTTAGGAAAATTGTTGAAAGTATTGATGTTGTGGTTGATGAATCAGGTAAAAACCGAAGATTATGAAGAAGGTGAGGATTATCCTTCCACATCAAATCAAACTAATTTTGAAGAAGAAAGCAATGAAGCACGAGAAGAATAGATAACGGTAGAAGAAAAGACTCCATCCATGTATGTTCAAAAAAATCATCTAGAGACTCAAATTTTGGGACAAAAAGAGGCAGGTGTGCAGATCATTTTCCCTTACCCTTCATTGACCAAGTGTTAGATGGCCTTGCAGGGAAGTTGTTTTCTTTCCTAGATGGATTTAGTGGGTACAACCAGATCCAAATCTACCTAGAAGACTAGGATAAGACCACTTTCACCTATCCTTGGGGTACTTTTGCCTATAGGGTCCTTCCTTCGGCCTGTGTAATGCTCATGTCCTGAGTATCTTTGCTGAATTACTTCATGATGCTATGGAAATCTACATGGATGATTTTACACCTTATGGTTGCAATTTCCAAGAGGCCTTGACTGACCTATGCAAAGTATTACGCAAATCCATTGAGGTGAACCTGTCTCTCAGTCCATAAAAATGTGAATTCTTAATGGCTGAAGGGATTGTGCTAGGTCACTCAATATCTTAGCAAGGACTGCAGGTGGACCCAAACAAAGTAGCAATCATTCAAAGGGTCCCATGTCCACAAAAGCAGATAGATGTTAGGAGTTTCTTAGGGCTAGCTGGATATTACAGAAGATACATAAAATACTTCAGCAAGTCAACCTCTCCTTTGTTTGGATTATTGGCCAAAGATTCTGAATTTATATGGTCAAAGAGATGTCAAGAGTTCCTAGACATTCTAAAGGGTAAGGTAACCACTGCACCAATCCTTAGAGGCCCAAACTGGGCCCTCCCTTTTCACATTCATGATGATGCCTCACATAAAGCCATAGGAGCAGCCTTAGGACAGGTAGAAGAGAAATTTCCTTATGCCATTTACTTTACCAGTAAAAACCTGTCAAACGTTGAACTAAACTATACTGTGACAGAAAAAGAACTTCATTAAACAATTTTATGCATTACATTACAGGCCATCAGACGTTTGTACATACTGATCATGCTGCCATTAAATATTTGGTGAACAAACCAGATGCAAACACTAGAATCATAACATGGTTACTTTTATTATAGCAGTTTGATCTAACTATCATTGAAAGCATAGTAAGGAAAATGTTGTTGCTGACTTTCTGTCTAGAATGAATCTGCCTGCAGGTGAAGAAGGAATGGTGGATGATTAGTTCCTAGATGAGCATTTGTTTGCTATTTTAGTGTTGTCCCCATGGTTTTCTAATATAGCAAACTATTTGGTGTCAACACAGTTCCCACCAAACCTGCCCTCCAAAGAAAAAAGCAAGATAATCAGGAAAAGTGCCCTCTTCACTTGGATTGGGGGAATCTGTTCAAACTTGGCGTAGATCAAATCTTGATAAGATGTGTAAGGGAATAGGAAATCTTTGACATCCTTCTGACCTATCATGATGGGCCGTGTGGAGGTCACTTTGTAGCAAAAAGGACAACATTCAAGGTGTTGCAAGTAGGCTATTATTGGCCTTCTCTTCATTAGGATGTGAAGAAGTATGTTAGTTATTGTGATTGGTTCCAAAGGATGGGAGGCCGACTCCAAGAGATGAAATTCCCCTACAACCTCAAATGACTTTCGAGCCATTTGACAAGTGGGGCATGGACTTCGTTAGGCCTATCAACCCTCCTTCAAAGACAAAATAGCACATAATTGTGTGCACTGATTATCTGAAGAAAAGGTGGCTAAGTTACTAAGGGAAAATATATTCTACAAATTTGGTTACCCTAAAGAACTAGTCACAGACCAAGGTAGCCAGTTCACCTCCAGCATGATTGAAGAACTGTTCAAGCATCACAATATCAAGCATAGGACCTCCACTCCTTATCATCCACAAGCTAATGGGCAAGTGAAGGTGACCAATAGAGCACTGGAGAACATCCTGATCAAGGTAGTGAACAACAGCAAAAAGGACTGGGCTGAGAGACTAGTTGAGGCCACCTGAGCCTATAATACAACATGGAAGACCACCACTGGATTTACACCCTATGAGCTGGTCTATGGAAAAAAGGCTTTGTTGTCCATTGAATTTGAATATAACACATTGAGGAAGGTAGTCCAACTAGATTTAGATCTCAGTGATGTACAAAAAGAAAGGTTGTTCCATTTGAATGGCCTAGATGAATTCAGAATGTAGACCCTTCCCCATACAGAGATGATTCAACTTCAGAGAAAGATCTGGCATGACAAGCATATTAAGGAGAAGCTATTTCAAGAAGGAAATTGGGCATTATTGTATGATTCAAGGTACAAATACTTCAAGGGTAAGCTAAGAACAAGATGGCGCAGACCATATGTGGTGGAAAGATGCCATGACATGGTTCAGTGTGAAGCAGGACTATAGATGAAGAAGCCATTCCATTACTAGTTAATGGACACAAATTGAAATTATACAAGAGGCCTACATCTAGACAAGAGTTCACTGACAACATCAATAAGACAGTGATGATGGTGGAGCAAGTTTTATCTTCTCCCTCATCAGGTCACTGAAAAAAGAAAAAACAGAATAAGGATTCAGGTGAAAACCTCCATGAGGCACTTGAGTCCCATATTTGGGTTGAAAACCTCCATGAGAGGGCCCAAGGATGAGAAAAATGAAAATAGAAAGAAGATCCCTGGGTGAAAACCTTCCTTGAGGTGCCTAGGGAAAACATCTAGGGTGAAAACCTCTCTGAGGTATCCTAGGTGTTTCTTAAAAAAATATAGTTTAAAAAAAAAAAAAAAAAAAAAAAGACAAAAAAACAAAAAAAACAAAAAAAAAAAAGAAAAAAGAAAAAAAATTGTTATTTGCAGGAGGACAAAAAAGACAATCAGGAACCAAAGAGAAGATCCAAAGGGGACCCTGCCTCACATGTACTCATCACCTCCACTCCTTACCATTCACCCCTCCATCAGTTCCATTTTTTTTCACTTCATTGCTCCAATTCAAATGAAAATTGTATTTTCTACAGGGACCCCTCACCTCATCCATTATCATCATCCCTGCCTTCACACACACTTCTACTCCCTCTGTCCCTTCATTACAACATCCTCATAAACACCATTAGCAGACATCAAGGGAGGAAGAAATATGACCATATAGCAGCAGCAACATGAGATCTGCAGTCATAGACACCATCAGCAGACATCAGAGGAGGAAGAAGAATGACCATCAACAGCGCCTCTGATCTTTGACACTTGCAACATGGCATTAAGGCCATAGGTGAGTATCATACTCACTCACTCATATGCATCATTTGATCAAAGGTTGTAAAGGTTAAGAGGTAGTTGGTTTATAAGTAAAAAGGTGGCCAATTTCCTCTAAAAAAGGTTGTGCCCTCCAAAACCTCAGGATCCCTATAACATGGACAGTTTTCAATGACTTACCAATAGAGGATGACATCAAAACCTTCATCTATGGTGTTAGTCCTTCTGTAGTAAGGAGGAGGAAAAACAAGAAAAATAACATACAAAGCTATATGGGGATGAGATGGACAAGGGAGAAACTAATATAGAGGGACATGGAAGAAGAACACAAGGAGGATGAAGCTGAAACAGAGGAGGGACGAAGCAAGAAACCAATGGAGATGAGCAAGAACAGCAAAAAAGAAGAAACCAAGAAAAAACGGAGATGAAAAAGGCATTGCAACAAAAGGGGAAGAACAGAAAAACCAGCTAGCATGTATAGCCAACCTCTCCTCGAAGGCCATCTAGTATAGAATGCCAGCTAAACCTTATGCTCCTTACCTCAAAGAAAAATGGCTGCAATTTCAGATTAAAACACTAATTTTGAGGATATGTTTAGGCAGCTAAAGAAATGATAATATACCCGACTGCTAAAGGAGATGGAAAACACTGCCACATAGCTTGAAGATCAAAGAGTATCAGTGGGAAGAAGGAGAAAGGAAAGCAGGTTGCTATAAACCAGAAGAAAAGACCACAGCAGAAGCATGATATGTCAGAGAAGCTACCAGAGCCACTAAGTTGCTCAGAGGATGAGCAACACTTTCAGTAGGGGGTGATGATGAATCTCATCATTGAGTAATTATATGGGCCTTAATTGGCCTTAATTCACCTCTTAGCTTAGTCAAACCAACTATTCTCACAACCTATTGCATACTTTTGATTATATTTTGCTTATGAGATGAGTTAGAGTTGGATATTTTGCTTCGTCGTCTAATGTGCATGTAATGCAGGAATAAAGGATAAAAGCGAGGGAAATGCAGGGATAAAAGGTAAAAGTAAGGAACTATGGTAAAAGACCTTGGTAAAAACTTAGATGGGACAAGGGAGAGGAATAATAGGAGGTAAATCCTCCTCATTTACTTCCCATCCATTTGAATATCCCTCCATCAACTAAAAGTACAAACAGCCAAATCAGGAGTACTAAAAGACAGCCAAGCAAGTGGAAGTACAAGGAGCCTCCCTACTAGAAGGCAGCCGAGCTAGCGAAAGTGAAAGGACAAGTTACCATTAAGTTGGGAGCTATACATCGCTAATTTTGAGGGAATTCGTTGAGACTTCAGATGTATAAATAAAGAGGCTTAAGACCTCAGTTTTTTAGCCAGTCAGTTAGCCAGTAGTCAGTCAGCTAGTCTGGATTCGAACTTTTACTGTGGAACTCTACTTTGCAACAATTTGATGTAATACAATTCTTTTATAATGAATATGAGTTTTGATCTGAGCCAGCACTAAGTTAACTCAGAGGGCTGAAGCTCTTGGGTTAGGGCCCAACCCTAGTAGCCAAAGCTCCTCTTTATTGTATTGTTATCCTAGATTAGATTCTTGTTTTCTTTTCATTTACTTAAGTAATTCATTTCCATTGAAACAGTAGCATAGATGCATGGTTTGATTGTTCATTTGGTTAAATAGATGCATTTTCATTACAGTGGTTCAGCATAGATTTATGGCTTTCCTGTTCATGTACTTAAGCAGCTTCTTGTTTTCTGTTCATTGGCTTGAATATTTGCAGTCTCATTACAATAGTGTAGAACATATTAGTTGTGATTTAGTTTGATTTATTCATGCTTTTAATTAGCCTGATAGCAAAGAAAAGATCCACAAGGTTGCTCACAAGTGTCTCAGCCTCACTTCATCCCTTTGGGACCATGATGTGAGGAAGAAACCCTGCAGCAACCCCAAAAACACAAGGTTTTGGTTTTCACAAGGGTTTGTCATTTAAACAAAGTCATTGAGTTCATTGTCACTCTGCCCATTTAATAGTCATCAGCTCAATTCACTCTCTTTCTATCATTCAGACCTCACTCATATTTCCATGTCATTCCCCTTCAACACGAAACGCCTAAGAAGAAGCTATTAAATTCATGTTTAAACAGTTTTTGCTCGTAAATCGCTTTACATAGCAAAACTGACCAATCACCGCTCAAATTCACCTTTTTTCGTTTGACTTTTCACCCTTTAAATCCCCACCATTGATCTGCCTTGTTAGATCCGACGGTTATCATAGCCCCACTCACCAATCCGCTCGATAAGATCTCCACCATTGATCAACCCCGCCTGATCCAATGGGCATCACACCATATCGTGTGGATTTCTGTCAAACCTTTATCTGGCTGAGGGCACGCGATATTAGCATTTTCCTCATGCTACATGTTGGTCGGGGAGGCTAATCGTGTGAAATTCTACAAAATTGCTTACAGCTTTGAGGGCATGCGATATTTCGCTTACCGCCCTCTAAACCCACTCTCCCATTTTTGCATGTTTTCTTTCACCCGCTTCCAACTCCGCCATCGATTTGTCTCCTGATTTGATGGTTGTCGCTTCACCCAATTGCCAATTGGCTTGGCCGATCTCTGCCATTCATCTATTGATTTCCTCCGCGATATAATCTCAGTCGTCCAGCCTGTTAGTTAACCTTGTTCACCCATCTACCTACATACCCTCCGGCGGTCTGATCTCAGCCATTCATTCGCCTTCCACCTAATTGATCCAACAGTCCTCATGCACTATTGCTCATTACATCCTCTTTTCAACATTTTGATTTCCGACCGTTCTTCCACTTAGACATAGACCTAGCCTAGTTTCCATTGTTTAACCCTTAGTCTAAGTTTTGATGTTTTTACTTCTGCAACTTGGGTAATTAGCATTACATGATTACTTTCTTCATTTCTGTAATAGAATAGCTCTCCCATAGACTAGGTTTTCTCTCCTTCCATCAAAATCAAGCTTCTTCTAACCCTATAGAAGTCCGGCTTGGAACCCATGAGGTCTCTTACCAGATGAGCAGTGACAACAGGCATTACCCTGACTTCTACTTGTGTATATAGCACAGTCTCCTCCAAGTTTGTATGAACCCTGGGTTGATAAGTAAAGCTGGTAGCCCTGGGAGTTGCAGCATTCTTACTGCAATACCTAGGCTCATCAAAAGGTTGAATACTAAGTTCCTAAGGTGCTATTTTCTATGGTGATGTTTTATTTGCTTTGTTTATATAGGTCATATCTAGCCACATAGTGGACAGTGATAGCCACATAGTGGCCACTGTCGAATGTTGAGGTATATGTCGTATAACTATTTTATAGTCTACTTTATTTTATATTCAAGTATTCATCGTCTTTCATGTCTTATACTCTGCATTGTATCTTCTTTCATTCTGAGGAGAGGAACTCAGTATTGATTGTAAGAAGTAGCAATTGAAGAAAGAGGAGAACAATAACACTGGAGCGACAAATGCAAAATTAGAGAGAGAAGAGAATTTGTCTAGTGATACCCTTAGAACCAATATCTTCCATAAGACACAGTCATAGATACTAATGGTCAAGCCTTCAGAGTTGGTGAATTCAATTGCAGTGCTTTGGAAACATAGTGATAATGTTTTAAAATGATGAAACCATATTTCATGTGTAAATTGTATTCCACCTAATATTAAGTTAGAAACTCATATTGTAATCCCTGATATTTTATATAATAAAATTTATATAGTTGAAATTATGTTTATTTTCCATTGATATTATTTAGTCTTGTAATTAACATATGTAACTTTGTGTTATCATATTAGATAAACATGCACATTGTATGGCATTTTTTTTAAATTTAGTCGCAAAATCATACTAATTAATTTATGTTGATTAATAATGAACACATAAAAAAAATCTAAAACTACTAAATTAGTAGTTTATATTAATTAATGATGGACATGAATAAAATGAATATATGACTAAATTAGTCATTTATAATTATTATGAATGAAATTAAATGAAATGAATATAAACTACTAAATCAGTTGTTTATATATGAATATGAAAATACCAAAAAAAGGATAAATGACTACTGCAAATGATAAAGCTTTGATTAAAATGATGACTAAATTTTGCATATATACGACTATTAGTAGCTAATTTACAATATCTTATAACACGACTAAAATTTAGTCGTATTTATTTGGTCATTAATTGGTTTCAAATGGTGACTAAAATTTGTATATATATGACTATTAGTAGCTAATTTACAATATCTTATAACACGACCAACATTTTGGTCATATTTCTTTGGTCATTAATTGGTTTGAGGATTCACATAGTAACATATTTTGTTATATATTTGGTCATTAATTGTGAAAATTAATGACTAAACAAATGAAAAATTAATGACCAAATTTATGACTAAATATACTACTAGATGGTAAAATTGAGGAAACAAATCAATGACTAAAATTTGGTCGCGTTATAAGATACTGTAAATTAGCTACTATTGGTCACCGACTAAAAAATGGTTGTTTATATGCAAATTTTAGTTATTTTTTAGTAGTTAACTAGTCATTTTGCACTAGTGAAGGCATCGAATCGAAGATCATCTTGAAGTCAAAGAAAGAATCATAACCCTAGATCAAATAATTATTGGGATCATCATCAATAAGGAGAAGACCAAAACCCTACTTCTACTCAAGTTAAAGTGTTTTTAAGATTATTCATCCAAAGGAAGCTAGATCAAAAGGTAGTATCATCTCACTCTTTGTGGGATCAAGGATCATTCTTGAAGAAAACTACTTTCATCAAGGGGATGTTTTCTATCCTCTATACCATCATCAACATCAAGGAGGTAGCAAGAATAAGGAGCATCCAATCAAGTAAGTATATTTATGTCCACATCTAAATCTGTCAAAATGTCTTTTTGCAAGAAAACAACAAATTAGTTGGGGCATCAAACTATCTTGTATGGAAGAAAAGGACAGATCTGAATCTCTTTGAAAATGGGGTTATGGATCGTATCAAAGGATCTATCCCTAAACCAATAGAGGAATATGCTCAAGATTTTTCCAAATATATGGAAGGGGAAGTTAGGGCTCAAATGATTTTCATAGAATCCATTAAGGATCCCATCATCCCATATGTATCTAAACTCGAAACTTCAAAAGAAATATATGACAAACTGGTAGAGTTTTTTTTATGAGCATTTTTGGAGAAGTCATCTCACTACGGAAATAACTCTACAAGATGAAGATGTCAAGGGAATATGGAATAGCCTCATACTTTATGAGGATATCTGAGATTTGGGATCAACTACAAGAACTGGGAGAAGTCATGACTGATAGTGAAATATATATAGTTGTATTAAATGCACTACTGAAGGAGTGGAGTAACTTTATTTCAAGTCTTTATGGTAAGAAATAAGCTACTCCATCCTAGGATATATGGTCACTATGCAAGACTAAAGAATCTAGACTAAAGGCCAAATTCTATGTGGGAGCAGGTGAGAAAAGTCAAGCTTATGCCACAATGACAAGAAGTAAGGGAAATTATGGTTCTTGGAAAAAGAAAAGGGACATGTCTAAAATTCAATGCTATGGGTGTTAGGAAAATGGACACTACAAAAGAGATTGTCCTAAGGTCAAGAAGTACAACAAAAGAGGAAGAGAATAAGATTATATCACCATAGAAGTAGAGGAAGTTGAAAAGAAGAAGTCCAAGAAAGAGGAACTAAGAGATATTTATTACTGAGATAGTCTTCCTCACCTAAGCTCTTCTCAAATTCCTAAGTCTTCTGTTGTAAGATATGGCTATCATGATGGGATCCATTAAGGCATAATAGAATCATTGAGTGCAAGAGCTTGGGACATCATCATAGAGAAGAATGGAAGATGGTTAGAATCTATGGAAGTTAAGGATTTAGCTCTTGGGAATCTCATTTGGAACATAAGTGGCAAGGCCATATAGTACAAGGCTTATCATACATCTTTCAAATGGAAACATATTTTGATGGGGATATTTTAGATCCTCAAGATTCTCTAATGGAATCTTCATTGCAAGGTTCACTGATCATAAGGGGAAGCAAGTGTTTCATCAAGAAATCCAAATTTGTGGAATTCATGGGATTATGGTGGTGGGCTCTAGTATTGCAGCAATAATGCTGCAACTCTTGGGACTTCCTTCTCTACTCTTATCAACCCGGTAGTTCGTAACAAACTTGGAAGCGACGGTGTTGTATGCGCAAGTACTAGCTCTTGTCGCAGTTGTCATTCGGTCAGCTGGCACAAGTCCGCTAGGAGCTTAAGCCGACTTCTATGAGCTCTAAGAAGAAGCTTTCTAACTAATGGATGGAAGCTAACTCAAAGGAGGCTAATCTACTTGCAGAAAGAAACTGAAAAGCTAAAAGGAAATGCAAACCCTAGCAAACCCTAATTTTACCAGCTAATCCTATTGATGCAAGAAAGAGGACGAAAGCTACTAAAAGAGATGCCATTGACTTCTAAGAAGGTGAAATGCATGTGTCTAAGCTACTTCTACAGTAAAATCTAAAAAAACATATTTTTGTATTTTTGAGTAAAGTGTCAGAATTGTCACGTATGTGCTTTAACTAGTTTTTGACTGTGCAAAGGTGGATTGGTGAGAGGAAATGCTTGCAGGAGGTTGGGAAGGTTAGAAGAGGGCCTAAGGGGTCCCTAGCACCCTTCCAGAGAGTTTCATAGAGTTTGGCTATCAAGAAACCACTTTCGTGAGCTTCTACATGAAGTCTACGGGGGTTCTACAGGATGTTCTGTAATTTCTACAGGATGTTCAAAAATGGGATTTTGGAGGGTTGATGGAGAGAGAAAGGTGTGGAAGTGAGTGTGTGGGTAGGATAAGGGTGTGAGGAGGTCCAGGACTTGGTGGATGGAGCTAAGGAGTGATGAGGATGGCTGGATTTGTTCAAGGATGAGTAGAGCAATGTTGCACAAAAATATGGAAATTAGGTCAAAGTGAGGGAACGTAGTAAATGTGAGGCAAGAATCAGAGTTGGGGGATGGAGGAGATGGGATTGATGGAGTACAGGTAGATGGAGGGGGATTACAGGAACTCTGCAAGTTATTTCTCAAACTTAACAAACAATGACTTGGAAAACCAATGACCTAGCTACTTTACTCTAATCTGACCTAAGTAACAGCAAAGGAAATTAACAGAAGTTTATTTGCAATGAAATCACATGAAATAACTATGCAAACTAAGCAATCATGAACCTGAATGTGTAACCACAACTGGTATCAACTTCTGCAAATGAGAATCTACACTAATAATTGCATGATGAAGCAAAGACAGTGTTTTTGGTAGCTGCAAGGACACCTTGGTCTCAGCTCATGGTCCCACTGAGGGAGAGGTGAGACTAGAGGTGCTTGATGGCCTTTTTCTAAATATCTTCCCTGTTATTAACCTATCAACTCAATCTGGACATAAAAATCCTTTCTAATCATCAACAATGACCTAGGTAACCAACAAGATTTCAATCTACTTAATAGAAATTATTTTGCAAGGACAAAAAAACAAAAAACTGTACACAAAGGAAGCCTTGGCACTTGGTTTGGCCCAACCCCAAGAGCTATAGCCTCCTAATAAAAACTCAGAACTGATGCCAAATAAAGCTGCTTTTCATTACTAAAAAATAACCATGTCACAAGAAAGTTATACAGCAGTAGCTACGAAAATGAGCTGAGAAAATGACAGCACTATAGTGCAAAACCCAATAGTTCAAAAAAGTAACCTATGAAGTTTGAAAGCCTTCCTATTTATGCACTACGAGGGTCCTCAGCAGCCCTCCTTAACTCAAGGGGATCGGCTGTTCAAACTGCCAGAAAACAGTCACTTTTCACAAAGCTGCTTGGCTGCCTTTAGGATTCGTTTTGGTGGCCTGCTGAGCTCCGAGTTGAGGATGGAGATTTCGAGGAAGGGCCATTTAATGCAAGGGATACCCTTCCTACGAATCCTCACCCTTGTTCCTTCATGCTTGGCTGTCATCTGGCTCATAATTGCTTGGCCTTGTTCCAAAATTTGTCCAAAAAAACTGAAATAACCACGTATTAGTCTTCTTGGTAAAGTGACCACCCTCATTCGTTCAACTAACATAAATATACTCAAAAAACATGCATAAACTATGAAAAATGGTGGATTGATGAAGAATAGTAGGCAAAATGAGCCCAATAAGTTACCCATTTTTGGGGCTCTTCATCACCCCCCTGCTAAATGGGTTGCTCATCCTCTGAGCAACTAATCTAGCTCATCATCCTTGATAGCTTTGACTGCCTCTCTCACGTCCCAGGCCTCCGTGGTGATGTCTTCTTCCCAGTCGTGAAATCCTACTTTTCTTTCCACTTCCTCCCACTGTCTGTTTTCCTCCTCTTCCTTAACTCCTTCTAGTAATCCCAAAAGCAAGGGAGGACTGAATTTTAGGCCAATCCAATTAGCCTGCAGATTTTACATTGACTGTTTGTAGAGGGGTACCCTTTCCAAGGCCTCCCTCATCCTGGTTGGAGAGTGGTATTCTCTTATCTTCAAGCTGTGGGGCAGTGTGTTCCACCGCCTTGTGCAGGCATGAAGGCAGTTATCCCCCAACAGTCTCTCCATGTCCTCAAAGTGGGCAATAGCTTGAGCCTGTTTCTCAATGTAATCTGGTAAATCCTTAGGGTTGTTGGCCAAGTGCTGGTGGGCACTTATCACTGCTGAGGGATCCTCCGGCTCTGCTCTGATCATTAGTGGCTCACTGAGTTCTCTGCTCATAATATTTCGAACCTCTTCTTCTCTTTTTTCCTCATGATTCATCCAAGAGGCCATGGCCATAAGTTGGATGTCTCCTACCATAGTGTTGGGATCCCATGAATTCATATTTGGAAGGGCTAAGTTGTGCAAATAAAACTCTGATAATTTAGCCTTGTCCTCTGATGAGCTACTGTCACATAAAGCCACAAATTGATGATAATTTTGAAATGGAGTGATGCCCCTTTGGGCCAAGGTGTTAATCTGAAACTGCAACCACTGATCCTTAAGGTATAGGGCGTATGATTTGGCAGGTTTCCTACACTGCAAAGCTTCCATCGCCCAGCTGGCCATGCAGGCCAGTTGGGCCTCCTTTTCTTGCACCTGTTGTTTCAGAGACTGTATCTCTTGGGCTGCTTGCAAGTCCTTCTCCTGTAGCTGTCTAGTTAGTGTCTCAATTTCAGCCTGCAACCCATCTCTTCTCTGCTATTCATCAGGGGTTTCTTTGTCTGTTGTGGGCTCCTCCTGTTGCTGTTGTTCTCCCAAGATGTGGGGCTTGTCTTCCTTATGTTGTCCCTGTAGCTGTAGCTGCTATTTAAGCAACTTGTTTTCTTCCTGTAGCTTGGCCCGCTGGCTGTTTTCCACATGTCATGCCATAGCTAATTCCTTTCTTGCCTCTTTGATTTTTTCCTCCAGGGAACCTATATCTGCCACACCCTTGGACTTGGCGATCTTCATCCAAGTGTGGGTCCTCACTCTCTCTTCTTCTAGTGCAAGGAAAAGTGGCACTGCGAATTTTTGGGGAACGATCTTACCGGCCTCTAACAAGTTATAGTAGGAGCCCAAGGTGGGCTGGGGGCTTGGTTCCATAATTTTCTTCGCCTTTTCTTCCTCTTGTGATGATTTAGCTGCCTTTCCTTCCAATTCTTCGATATCCTTTAGCCTAGCCAGTGTTTCTTGTAGAACAGTCTCAGCGTCCTGTAGAGAGGTCTTTGTGTCCAACATTTTCATCCTTTCACTCCAGGTGGATGTTTTCGGGCTTCCCCATTCATAGGTGATGGATGCCTTTGAAGGAGATCTTTCCTTTTGTTTCGCTGGGGTGTCCACAATCGTAATTGGCTCCTTTTACTGTGGCTTGGGTCTGCCAGTTTTTATCTGCATGCTCCTTCTTGCCTTAAAATACATGGAAGGCTCCCTTTTTCGCTTCCCTTTTTTCTTTGGAGATGTGCTTAAGGCAGCCAGCATAGTTGCCGCCTCCCTGGCCAAAATCTCAGGTGATTTCTCCTTTTGCTGCTCTGTTTCCATGCTTCCTGTAGAAAGTCTTGTGTCGACTATTTTCATGCTTCCTGTAGAAACTGTTTTCATGCTTCCTGTAGAAACTGTTCCAATTGTTTTGGTCTGCTTGGCTGGATGTGTCTTTCCTTTTAATTTCTCTGTGGTTGCCTTGGTTGTGCCCTTCTTTGTTTGGACTTTTTCAGTCCTCTCTACTCTACTCTGCAATCATTTCTCCCTGGGTGTTTGTGCCATTACTCCTCCCACAGTTTTAGGCTTAGCAACTTGGCCTTTCCCTTGTTTCTCTTCTTGTTCTTTCTATGGTGGTCTCTCCTATGTTTATTTACCACTCGCTTTCTCTCCTACCTCAGTGTTTTCCCTTTCTTCACTGCTGGATGAGGTGAGTTCCTCGGCCAGAATTCGAATATCGTCATCTCTAGACATGTTGCGGAAAATCTCCTAGGAGAGGGGGATAGTGTAGCTGTGGAGGGCATCTTCCACTAAAAGCTTGATGAGCCCATGATGGGCTAGCTGATTTGGTGTCCCTTCCTTCAATTTTGTGCCACACTCAATTAATGATTGCAGAAGCAAATAGGGGATGCTTAACTTCTATTATGAAGGTAAATCCATCCCCATGTCTGAGTTCACTCGGCAACCGGAAATGATAGTCGTAGAAAATACTGAACCACCCCTCACAGGTAATGCATTTCATGATTTGGAAATTGTCTTTGCTTCAAAAAGGATGTAGGCTGGCTCTCCAGACCCCGTTATTATCTTCTGCAAACTGTTCCTTGGGTAGGAAGAATTCTTTCTTGGACTTTTGGCCCAATGCCCTCTCCTCTTTGCTCCAGGGTATCCCCAATGGAAGATCAGTAACTCGACTGATGAGTTCAGGGGTAAGCTTTAGGGTCAACCCTCTGAAATTCACAGTGGCCAGTGTCTTTGATTTAGGTTGCAGGGACATTAAGAATTCCTCCGTTATCTCATCGTCATGACCCTGAATTTTGTCACAAAAGGTCATCCAATTGGCATGGGTGAAGAGGTTCACCACCTCAAGATGTTCACGCAATTTTCTGGACTCCGAGGGTTCCTTCCTGACAAACCCCTTTGGCACGGTGAGAGTGTTATGTTTTATGCTCTAAGTAGAGAGGGACTGTTGTTTTATAGTTTCCTCCTTTGAACTTCAAGACAGGATCTCTCAGGTGTTTATGTTTTAACTTTGCACCAATTCCCTGGTTCTAATGCTTTTGCTGCCCAAAACTCGATTGTCCGTGTATAATAGGAAGAATTAGGTTTCCACAGATAGAGTGCAGAGCTCAATTTTCATCCCCAGCATACATACAACCATGTAAAATTCACATTCTTCATACACAGGTTAGCCCTCACAGTGCTTTATCTTTTCTACAGGAGGAATTTTCTTAACAGGAACTGTGGAGGAGAATTTTGACGCAGAACCAACCGAGAAATTCCGTGCAACACACAGGTAAACTGCTATTTTCGACTCACAGGCAGACTTGTCTCTAACCCTCCAATTCAAGACAGCTCAATTCACCATTTTTTCGAAATATACTATGCATGGAAGAGTGTTTTTGAGCCTACCTCTCTCAGAACTCCAAATTTGACGAAGAAAAGTCTAGGCTTCTCTGCTCCGAAAGGCTATGTCGTATTTCCTATAGAGCTTCTTCCTGTAAAACTCTTATCGGCTTCCGCAGGATGTCACTGCGCTTCTGAACGAGCCTGGTACGCGGGAGAATTTTGAAACAAGCCGAAAAGCTCAATGGAGGATGACGGGTTAACAGGTTGTGGAAGCAGAGGACGCGTACTTCGGCCTAGGACGGTTGCAAGTGCAAATGAACAGAAGTTAACACAAGTATTCAGCTGATAATTTTTGAACTATGGCGCAATTCGTTGCAAGGGGGTGAGGTGGACGGGCTGAACCGTTAGCCAACGTCACGGCCATCATTCCTCTGTGTGTCCCTGGCCGCCATTACCTCTCCTCTGCCATTAACCGCCGCCACCACTGCCAATCCCGCTGATTTTCCCCGACTGGACACTCCACACGTGTCGGTTGCACGTCTCATTGGAAAATTCAAACGTAACTGAGCTTGTTCAGATCCCACGAAGCTATGTGACTGGCTGTGGGTGGCCAGTTGACTGGCCACCGAATTCATTCAATCCAAACCATTTTCACAGACATGAAGTTTTCGAAATATAGTTTATGCAATTGACGAATGAGGTTAGACACTTACCTGCGTGGTTGTGGACACGTTAAGCAGACTTCAGGACTTGGAACCACTGCTTTGCTTGCTTCTACCTCATGCACAGGTGCTAGAACCTATTCTTTCATTTGTTGATGTTGTATGCACGGCTTTGGAACCCGATCCTTCGGTTGGCAATGTTGCATGCATAGGTTCTGTTTGGTTTCAACTGTCGAGGATGTTTTCACGTCAAGGAGGAGCCTTTTTACATGTTTTCTTTTGTTGATTTTGGCTGCCCCTGCCTCTAGAGTATGTCTTCCTGAGGGATCATCTGCTACAGGATTCCTGTAGGATGTCCTGTAGCTGCTTCTCCTCCTGGGATGCAGGCTAAACGAGCAGGGCTATATTCGCTAATGAAGAGGCTAGATGGAGCTTGAACAGGTAGATTGTGTGAGCCTTTGCTCCTTGATTTGTCACCTGAAAAAAAAAAATTGTGTCCATCTGAAGAAAACAGGGTTTCTCGTATGACTATGTAGGAACACATAACCAGGTGGGTACAATGGAGGTGGAAAGAGATGAAACAGGGGTGACATACGGTGATGGATGGAATAGAGGGGTGGCTGTAGGCCTAACCAATAGATTCCAAGCTCCAGATCCCTTTCCAAAATCGAATTTGTCCCACCCGAAGGTTCTACAGGATGTTTCTTGTAGAAATACAGAACTTCCTGTAGAAAGCCCAAAACTTCCTGTAGAAAGCCCAGAACTTCTTGTAGGAGGTGGAATCTTGACCCGAATGTGATCAAATCCTAGGAAAGGCGAGTGGCCATGGAGGGAGTGTCTGTAAGGATGTCTTGTAGCCTGGTACAGACCCCTGTCCTCGTTTTGCGCGACCTTCTTTACCTGCAATGTATTCCCTGCAACCTGCAATTATTTTACAGAGATTAGGCCTGTTTCTTTTTTCTTTTTTCTTTTTTTTTTTTCTTTTTTCTTTTATCTTTTTTCTTCCTTTTTTTTTTTTTGAGAGATAGCTGGGGTGCCTCCATGAGGTTTTCACCCCCACTATCTGCCCTGGGCGCCTCGAAGGGATTTTCACCCAAGGATCTTTTTTATTCCATTTCTTCATTTTTTGAGAGACAGCTGGGGTGCCTCCATGAGGTTTTCACCCTCACTGTCTGCCTTGGGCGTCTCAGAGAGGTTTTCACCTAAGGATCTTTTTATTCCTTTTTTTTTTTTCTTTTTATGATCAAGGTGTGGGTGGAATGGAGGTAGAGCCCTGCTCTACTACCAATACTGATTTTTCCAAAGTTTCAATGAAATCCTACCTTGAAAGGGGTTTCTTTTAGATTTTCAATCGATTCCCATTGACAAGCATGGGGATGGCTTCTTCGTCAATGGTCCTAATAATGACTGAACCATTCTCATTTCATTTTTCCACTGTATATGGTCCTAACCATCTTGTCCTCAGCTTCCCTTTGAAATCCTTATATCTTGAGTCATACAGCAGTGCCTAACCTCAGGACTGGAATTGCTTTTCATTAAGGTGTCGGTCATGCCATATCTTCCTCTGGAGTTGAACTACTTCTGAGTGGAGGAGGGCCTACATTTTGTGTTCATCTAATCCATTCAGCTACAATAATCTTTCACATTGAGCATGGCTAAGATATAAGTCCAGCTGAGCTGCCACCCTCAATGTGTTGTACTCAAACTCTATGGACAGCAAAGCTTTCTTCTTGTAGACCAGATCATAAGGTGTGAAACCTATTGTAGTCTTCCAAGTGGTGTTGTAGGCCCAGGTGGCCTCAACTAGGCAATCTGCCCAATCCTTTCTGCTGTTGCTCACCACCTTAGCCAAAATCCCTTCCAATTCTCTATTAGTGACTTCCACCTGCCCATTTGCTTATGGATGATACGGGGTGGAATTTCTGTGCTTGATCTTGTGATGAGTGAGCAGGTCCTCAATCAAGTTAGAGGTGAACTGGCTTCCTTGATCAGTGACTAACTCTCTTGGGTAGCCAAACTTGTAGAAGATATTTTCCCTTAAAAACTCAGCCACCTTTTCTTATGTCGCTGCTTTGATTGCTTTTGTTTCTGCCCACTTTGTCAGGTAGTCGGTGCACACAATGATGTAAGACCTTTGCTTTGAAGGAGGGTTGATAGGACCCACAAAATCCATGCCCCACTTCTCAAATGGCTTGAAAATCACTTGAGGTTGGAGAGGCATTTCATCCCTTGGAGTCAGTTTTCCCATCCTCTGACATCGGTCACACTGGCTGATGTATCTTCTGACATCTTGGTGAAGGGTAGGCCAATAGTAGCCTGCTTGTAGAATTTTGAAGGCATTCCTTTTTGCTGCAAAGTGGCCTCCACAGGGCCCATCGTGATAGGTTAGGAGGATTTCAAAGACTTCCTCCTCCCTAACACAATGCCTCAAGATCTGATCTGGGCCAAGTTTGAATAGGTTGCCCCAATCCAAGTGAACGGGGCACTCTTCCTCACAATTCTTCTCTTCTCCTTTGAAGATAGATGCGGAGGGAACTGTGCTGAGACCAAGTAATTTGCTATATCAGAAAACCAGGGAGAGAGTATTGAAATAGCAAACAGGCGTTCATCTGGCATCTGGTCATCCACTGTCCCTTCTTCACCTGCAGGCAAATCCAAACTAGACAAGAAGTCATCAACAACATTTTCCTTACCTAGCTTGTCGAAAATAGTCAAATCAAATTGTTGCAACAAAAGTAACCATCTAATGATACGAGCATTTACATCAGGCTTATTCATTAAATATCTAATTGCAACATGATCAATGTGTACGAATGTTTGATAACCAGTGATATAGTGTCTGAACTTATTTAGGGAATGGACTAAGGCCAGGAACTCTTTCTCGGTTACAATATAGTTCATTTCTGCCTTGGACAGGTTTTTGCTAACGAAGTATATGGCATATGATAGTTTCTCCTCAACTTGTCCTAAGGCTACCCCTATGGCTTTGTTCGAGGCATCAGTGTGGATGTGGAAATGTAGGGCCCAGTTTGGACCTATCAAGATTGGGGCGGACACCAGCTTATCTTTCAACTCATCCAGAGCCCCTTGACAGTCGTCAGTCCATTTAAACTCAACATCTTTCCCTAAGAGGCCAAACAATGGCGAGGCTAGCTTACTGAAATCTTTAATGAATCTTCTATAATATCCTACTAAGCCTAGGAAACTCCGAACATCTCTTACCTTTTGAGGAGGTGGGATAGCAATCTTGTTAGGATCCACCTGTAATCCTTGCTGAGAAATTGTATGACCTAGCACAGTCCCTTCAGTCAAGTGGAATTCACATTTTTTGGGACTGAGGGACAGGTTCATCTCAATACACTTGTTAAAACTTTTCCTAGGTTAGTCAAAGCTTCTTGGAAGTTGGACCCATAAGGAGTAAAGTCATCCATATAGATTTCTACCGAATCACGGACCAACTTAGAAAATATGCTCAATACTGCTCTCCGAAAAGTAGCAGGAGCGTTGCATAGCCCAAAGGGAAGGACTCGGTAGGAAAAGGTACCCCGTGGACAAGTGAAGGTGGTATTATCTTGGTCCTCCGAGCTGATTTGGATCTGATTATACCCGGTGAACCCATCTAGGAAAGAGAAGAACTTCTTCCCTACCAGTTTATCCAACACTTGATCTATGAAAGGCAATGGGAAATGGTCTTTCTTGGTGGCTTTGTTAAGTTCTCGGTAATCTACACAGATTCTCCACTTTCCATTTTTCTTGGGCACAAGCACTAGAGGTGAGACCCACTCACTGTCGGAGATGGGGTAGATGAATCCTGCATCCAACAATTTTTGCAATTCTTCTTTGACGATGTCTTTAAGGGCTGGATTCATTCTCCTCTAAGGCTGCCTGACTGGTTTACAATCTTCTTTAATGTAAATGTGATGGGTACAAACCGAAGGGTGGACTCCTTTCATCTCCTTATAGCTCCAAGCGAAAGCATCCAGATGATTGTTCAGTAAGCTACACAGCTCCTTCTCCTGGGAGGGAGATAGGGAGGAGCTGATCTTTAAGGTTCTTTCGGGGCCAAATTCCACATTCTTAACTCTGGGAGAGGTCGAATCAATCACACAGAGGTCCACTAAAGCACTGGCTTGGGTACCTTCCACAAACGCCTCCGAGGACAATGCACTGGGAGGTGGATCTTGAATCAAATTCTCAATCAAGTCATCCTCAGTTTGAGGGCCTCCCCTGGTGGTTTCTATTGTGCACAATGGTGTACAGTAGACCTCATCCTCATCTCCCTCTTCCAACCAGAGTGGTAAGTCATGTTCTAGCAGAGGTTGGGCAGGAGGGTATAGGACTAGCTATTTGGACATAGGCCCATTCTTGATGGTCATGCTTCCAGCTCGATAACTGATGTAAGCATCCGCAGTAGCTAACCAAGGCCTTCCCAAAATGAGGGGGTATCCAGTGAGCTTTTCCTTTGGCTGAAGGACCAAGAAGTCTGCAGGGTACTCCCAAGAGTCAACAAAGACCAAGACATCTTCCACAATCCCTTCGGGAGTCACGGTGGAGCGGTCTGCTAACTGCAGTACTATCGAGGTCTTCCTTAAGGAACTCTGAAGGTTGAGTTTAAGCATAGTGTCCCTGGTCATCACATTAATGGCAACCCCTAGATCAATCAAGGTATGGGGGATTATGGTGCCATTGATGTGGACATCAACTACTGGACTCCCAAGGTCCAAATACTTTGGACAGATTACTTGCCCCAACATTAGGTTGGACAGTTGTCCTATGACATTGATAGTCGAGGCATCTCTCTTTCGCCTGCCTGGGTGCCTGAAACACTTCTCCTTGATCAATTTGTTGTATATTGGTACATCTTTTATGGCCTGGAGAAGTGGTATTTTCACACACAACTGCTTAAGTTCTCCCAGAAGTTCAGTCTCCTCTGGGTTTGGTTGCATGGTTACTGTTAGTCACTCAAGAAAGGGTGGAATGGCTTTGGGTTCACTTTCCTATTTCTCTTCCTCATCCTCCGGGGGAGGAGGTTGGCGATCTGGAAGGACCTTCCCAGATCGCAGGTTGATCTCTTGGATCTCCACAGCATAGGTAGGGCATGTTGTCTCCCTAGTGTATACCTGCTGGGCCTGTCTGTTGTTGGGGTTCGGGTTCGGTTGAGCAGGCATCTGGGGTTGTCTTGGAGGAGTAGGAGGTAATGGTTGTGGTTGAGCCGGTGGTGGAGGAAAAATGGCAAGAGGAGAGTTGTATTGGGGCCTCCACCCCGGTTGAGGTGCATTCCACTAAGGTTGTGGCTGGACATGTGAGTGAAACGAATGAGCAGTGGGTTGAGTATGGTATTGAGATGGATAAGACCACGGAGGAGGTGCAGACCAGGAAGGATGAGCAGGGGGGGCCCAAGAAGGTATGTGAGTAGATTGGTTGGGGCTATAATAAGCTTGGGATGTCCCTTGCATCCCTTGCTGGTAAGGTCTGGGTCCATGCGGCCTCCTTTGGTTGAGGAAGTAGAGAGGTTCAGTGGTTGCCTCAGTCCCTTGGTACATGGCTTTAAATCTGGGTAAGGTTGGGCATTGGTTTGTGGGGTGGTCTTCCTCACAAACGAAACATACCTCTACTGAGTGCAATGGACACTCGTTTTTAGGGTGCTTCCTCGTACATCTAGGACAGAAAATGGCCAAAGCCCTCTCAACTTCCTCTTTCTTTTTTTGGATTCGGAAAGTATCAAGTTGCATGGCAATTGCCTGTCTCATTTCACTTTTCAAGTCTTCCATCTAATTAGCAAACTCATGCTTGGAGAAGGCGGCACTAGCTGAAAGTGGATTCCCCCTACCTCTTTTCTGGGCTGCCCTAGAATGGTTTCTAAACACAGTCTTTATGTCCTCATAAGGTAGTTGGTAGATGTCCCCTCCAGCTAGCAAATGAAGGGTATCTAGAAGGTCTTCAGGGACTCCTCGGAGCAGAACTAGCTTTAGAGATTCAGGGTCAAGTGTGCACCTGGCCCGTTTATAACTAAGTTGGAACCTTTCCTCGTAGTCTTCTAAAGACTCATCATTTCCCATGGTCATCTGGAATATTTCTCCCTTTGTTTCCTTGGACCTATATTAGTCCTGTTATTTGTTGTTAAAGGCTTGCTGCATCTGAGCCCAAGTGGTGATACTATTTATGGGTAACCCCATGAACCAGCATAGTGTTGCATCCTTGAGGGTAGAAGGAAAGAGTTTCAACTTTTGCTCATCCTCAGCATAGTCATAAGTTCGACAAAGGACAACAAACTCAAATAGGAAGGTATCAGGGTCTTTAGTAGTCAATCCATGGAAGTGAGGTAAGGCTGAGGGACTTATGTTTTTCATTTTCATGTCCCCATTGGTCTCTCGGATGGGGAAGGCACCTTCTATTCTCTCGTCATCTCCTATACCATTTCTGTGCTCGGCCATGGTCTTAAGAGGAATGTTCTCTCGCTCTTCTTCTGTTATAGGATCTTCGTATATCTCAGGAGGTTCACCTATAGGTTCGTTTGGATCACTGCCACCAAAGAAGAGAGAAGGGTGACTCAATGATGTGGTGGGGGTGTTGGGCAAGAATTTTCTGGTATTGTCTCTGTTCATACGAGGCATGAAATGAAAGATTTTTGGTTGCTTTTGTTTTTTTTCTCTGCTTGTACCTGCAAAACTAAAACAGATGGAATTGCAACTAACTAAAATCTATCTTATGGAAATGAAAATGCGGAATTGAAATGAAAGCAGGAAAGGACTAATCTATTTTGCTAAAATGAAACTGCAGAATTGAAATGCTAATCTATGCTTGCAGAATTGAAATTGCGGAATTGAAATGCTAATCTATGCTTGCAGAATTGAAATTGCAGAATTAAAAGGCTAATCTATGAAATTAGGAAATGTCTAATCTACTTTTGCAGAAAATGAAATTGCAGAATGGAAATAAAATAAACTACTTAGCAGAAGGTTGTAGTAGAAAAATAGAAGAAAAGCAGAAATCACAAATACTCTGACGCTTCCCCGGCAAAGGCGTCAAAAAGATGGTGGGCTCCAATATTGTAGCAATAATGTTACAACTCCTTGGACTCCCTTTTTTACTCTTATCAACCCGGTAGTTCGTAACAAACTTAGAAGCGACGGTGTTGTATGCACAAGTACTAGCTCTTACCGCAGCTATCACTTGGTCAGCTGGCACAAGTCCACTAGGAGCTTAAGCCAACTTCTATGAGCTCTAAGAAGAATCTTTCTAACTGATGGATGGAAGCTAACTCAAAGGAGTCTAATCTACTTGCAGAAAGAAACTAAAAAGCTAAAAGGAAATGCAAACCCTAGCAAACCCTAATTTTACTAGCTAATCCTACTGATGCAAGAAAGAGGATGAAAGCTACTGAAAGAGATGCCATTGACTTCTAAGAAGGTGAAATGCATGTGTCTAAGCTACTTCTACAGTAAAATATGAAAAAAAAAACAAAAAAAACAAAAAAAACAAACAAACAAACAAACAAACAAAAAAACAAAAAAAAAAACAAAAAACCAAAAAAAAAAAAAAACAAAAAACAAAAAACCAAAAAAAAAACAAAAAACAAAAAACAAAAAACAAAAAACAAAAAACAAAAAACAAAAAACAAAAAAACAAAAAAACAAAACAAAAAAACAAACAAACAAACAAACAAACAAAACAAACAAACAAACAAAACAAACAAACAAACAAAACAAAACAAAACAAAAACAAAAAAAACAAAAAAACAAAAAAACAAAAACATCTTTTTGTATTTTTGAGTAAAGTGTCAGAATTGTCACGTACGTGCTTTAACTGGTTTTTGACTGTGCAGAGGTGGATTGCCGAGATGAAATGCTTGCAGGAGGTTGGAAAGGTTAGAAGAGGGCCTAAGGGGTCCCTAGCACCCTTCGAGAGAGTTTCACAGAGTTTGGCTATCAAGAAACCGCTTTCGTGAGCTTCTACAGGAAGTCTGCAGGGGTTCTACAGGATGTTCTGTAATTTCTACAGGATGTTCAAAAATGGGATTTTGGAGGGTTGATGGAGAGAGAAAGGTGTAGAAGTGAGTTTGTGGGTAGGATAAGGGTGTGAGGAGGTCCAGGACTTGGTGGATGGAGCTGAGGAGTGATGAGGATGGCTGGATTTGTTCAAGGAGGAGTAGAGCAATGTTGCACAAAAATATGGAAATTAGGTCAAAGTGAGGGAACGTAGTAAATGTGAGGCAAGAATCAGAGTTGGGGGATGGAGCAGATGGGATTGATGGAGTACAGGTAGATGGAGGGGGATTACATGTGCTCTGCAAGTTATTTCTCAAACTGAACAAACAATGACTTGGAAAACCAATGACCTAGCTACTTTACTCTAATCTGACCTGAGTAACAACAAAGGAAATGAACAGAAGTTTATTTGCAATGAAATCACATGAAATAGCTATGCAAACTAAGAAATCATGAACCTAAACGCGTAACCACAACTGGTATCAACTTCTACAAATGAGAATCTACACTAATAATTGCATGATGAAGCAAAGACAGTGTTTTTGGTAGTTGCAAGGACACCTTGGTCTCAGCTCATGGTCCCACTGAGGGAGAGGTGAGATCAGAGGTTCTTGATGGCCTTTTTCTGAATATATTCCCTATTATTAACCTATCAACTCAATCTGGACATAAAAATCCTTTCTAATCATCAATAATGACCTAAGTAACCAGGAAGATTTCAATCTACTTAACAGAAATTATTTTGCAAGGACAAAAAAAACAAATAACAGTATACAAAGGAAGCCTTGGCACCTGGGTTGAGCCCAACCCCAAGAGCTATAGGCTCCTAAGAAAAACTCAAAATTGATGCCAAATAAAGCTGCTTTTCATTACTCAAAAATAACCATGTCACAAGAAAGTTATACAGTAGTAGCTACGAATATGAGTTGAGAAAATGACAGCACTATAGTACAAAACCCAATAGTTCAAAAAAGTAACCTACGAAGGCTGAAATCCTTCCTATTTATGCACTACAAGGGTCCTCAGCAGCCCTCCTTAACTCAAGGGGCTCAGCTGTTCAAACTGCCAGTAAACAGTCACTTTTCACAAAGCTGCTCGGCTGCCTTTAGGATTTGTTTTGGTGGCCTACTGAGCTCCGAGTTGAGGGTGGAGATTTCGAGGAAGGGCCATTTAATGCAAGGGACACCCTTCCTACGAATCCTCAATCTTGTTCCTTCATGCTTGGCTGTCATTTGGCTCATAATTGCTTGGCCTTGTTCCAAAATTTGCCCAAAAAACCTGAAATAACCACGTATTAGCCTTCTTGGTAAAATGACCACCCTCATTCATTCAACTAACATAAATATACTCAAAAAACATGCATAAACTATGAAAAATGGTGGATTGATGAAGAACAATAAGCAAAATGAGCCCAATAAGTTACCCATTTTTGGAGCTCATCAGATGGTATGATGACATAAAAGTGAAGCAGATCAAGGGATTGAAGCTCTTTCAATCAAGGAAGTTGTTGCAAGAAGTGTGGATGACCCAAAAAAAAATGAGGTATATATGCTTACATTTGATATTGTGGAAGTCATGTAATATGGTTGCAAGTATAATCAACCAATGATCCATGTTAAGAGCATGATCAAAATGAAGGATTTCCTCGAAGGAATGCAGGAATGCGTGGGTCACACATTCACTAGATGAAAACAACATAATATGTCCTCATATGAAGTATGAGGTGCTTGACAACAATTGAGGAAATTTGATTGGAAGCTCCTAGGAATGAGATGTGTGACGAAAGGAAGGAAGAGATCGTGGAATATAAAACCATGGTAAAGGAAATCAACATCTAAAAGACCAAGAATATTTGACTATATATCTCCATGAAATATATGAAGACTCTAATGGAGTCGTGTAGGTGCAAACTAGTAGGTGTCATGATGAAAGACCATCACAAAGTTAATGTTGATTTAAATGTTCATTCCTTTATTCTTGAATATTTGGATGGGTTTAGCAGGGCTTTCGAGGGAAGATCTATGGATATCTTCCACCATCGATGCACATGAAACAGGATGAAAGATCCTTAAGTAAACATGGCATGAAGAAAGCATCATGGCATGAGGGAAGGCCATATATGAACTGATGGATCATTTTTCGATGATGACATGGTTGTCTCATGAATGAAATTAATGAATGGTAGGTGCCCTATATAGAAGTCCCAAACATGAAGATTCCTAGATAATGAAAATAAGTTCATGACATCATGAAGATGAGTTCTTCAAGCAACTGGTTGTCCCATTATCTCCACCTGAGGAGCTGTTGTGGGTCCCTAATTAAGAGGGATCCTAGAAACAATTTTCTTACTTGGAAGAAACTTGGAAATTCCTAAGCTAAGAGGTAGCTTATGTACATTCCTTCAGTAGGAATGAGTACATTCCTTTATTAGAATATATATGTCCTCGCTAATTAAGAGGGAGAGATAGACACATCATTATTGTCTTCACTTGGGAAGACATAATGGAGGATTAGCTGAAAATATGGCATCTGATACTCTTTGAGGATGAGTTAGGGCATCCAAGATAAGAGTAGTCCTAGAGGACTAATATTCTTTGAGTGCTCAGAATCCAAGATAAGAATAGTCTTGGTGGAACACACCCTGAGAATGCAGGTGGGGTATATTCCTAGAGAGATAATGATGAGGGTGTTTATGCATCATTGGTCTTGCTAACATTGTGCTTGGATCTTGTGGAGAGATATATTTGTTAGTCAAGGCCTTGCTATGTGAAAATGTTGGTTTATATGATGCTAAACAACTGGGTTTCAATTTGACTCTTCGTATGAGAAATTCTTCAGATTGAGAATGACCAAGTACCATTATGAATACCTCCCTAGTTAAGATGGAGTGTTGAAAAGTAACTAGGTTCGATCTTCATAACGATGTGTAATTGTGATTTTGTGTAATTGATGAAAAGAATAAAAATAAAATTATTATTGTAATTCTTGTCTCATGGAATTTTATTTTAGTATGACTCCCATTGTGATTCCTTAGGATTGGTCATAAAATCAATTTGAGCCTATGTCCTGTATGAAGGACCCTTCTTGGGCATATTACACTAATGTATGAGTCAATAGAAATGTCAAATAGACCTCTAAGACAAGCATAAGGCATCCCTCTTCAAGTCAGCTTCAAATGGAATTAATTAACTCCTCCAAACAGTCATGTCAGCGTACCCTCTTCAAGTTCACTTATTATAGTGGAAAACCACTATAAATAGGGCCATCTGAATTTCATTTAAAGATAGAATTTTGGTCATCAAGTCTGAAGAAAAAAGTTCAAAGTATAGAAAAGGAAAGAGCCGAGATAGGGTAGTCCAAAAAGTGCAAAGTTTGAAGTTTAAGTGTAGAAGAAAGAGCCGAGAAAGGGTAGCCAAGAAAGTACGAAGTATGAAGCTTAAGTGAAACAGAAGGAGTCGAGAAAGAGTAGCTGAGAAAGTGTGGAGTCTGAAGCTTAGTTTCAGCAGAAGAGAGGTCAAGGCAAAGAAGGTAAAATCTAGAAGGGTGACTAAAGGTTTGAAGCTAAATAAGATCGAAGTGAAAGCAGAGTCGAGAAAAGGAAAGGAGCAAAAGGTTGATTGTCATTGTCAAAGGATCTCATCAAGAGAACTCATGTCTTGGTCTTGGAGTGGAAAATAGGCCAAGGGTCTTGGTCTTGGTATTCGTCAATTATAATCTCTATAAGAAGAATTTGTGCAGGTTTTCCTCTTAAAGAGTGAGAGGTTTTTGGCCCTGGTTGATAGCATATATTTTGTGTCTCTTATCTCTTTATGGTTTATGAGTTGGTAGTTGTTTGGTGAAGAAGAACACTAATAACCTAAATAAAAGAAGATCCTAATCTAAAGAAGTAAAAATAGAAAACACTTAATTGCTATACCCTAGATTTTTCAACATAGTCTGAAATAAATTAAAAACTTCACCCTTCGTTTATCATTTTCTTAATACTGTAGTTCTAGTTAAGCATGTGATGAAGAGCTAACATCAATGATGGATTGCATTACCATTATGTTTATTTTGTGAGTGCTAATAGTCAAATATATACTAGAGTACAAATTATTGAGAATTGTAGTGTGGATTATTGAGATAATAGAGATACCTCATGATAAGAAAATATGAACAACATAGAGAAAAGGGATGATATTTGTTTCAACCAAAGTTGTGGTGATACAATTTACTTCCAAGGATCCCTCTAACTTCACAATGTTGATGCATCCTACTTCCAAAGAGCTCTCTAACTTCATAGTGTATTTTTCAAAATGAGCAATGGCAAGGGATAACCCTACCTAAATCTTATATTATAATTAATTTATTTTAGCCATCCTTCAATATTCCTAAAATTATAATAAATTTATTTCAATAGTTCCAGTCAATGTAAATTTTAACTCTTTTGACATATTCCAAATGTTAGTCCTAGCCAATGTGTTAAATTATTTCCTAAAATCAATTGGTTTTATTATTACAAAACTCCTTCATAATGATCCTAAATGTAACAAGGTGGTGTTGAATGCTAGCTCCTTAATTTGAACCATCATTTATTCCATTTTCCATATACATGTCATATAACTTTTCTAAACAAAAGTGTTTTACATTTTTAACTGATTAATATTTGTTATCACCCCAAGAAACTCACCTAGGTTGTATATTAGTGACGCTTGGGAACATTATAAATTCAACCAAAATGTTGGATAAAATGATGGATGAGTGAAAGAAATATTGTATATTCAAGCCAGATAACAACTCCTACTATGATTGGCCCCAGACATGGGTGAAAACCCCCAAAATACAAGGCTTTTAACCACCAATTACTCACAATTTAAACAAAATGTGACGATGGAGAAGACTGTCTGCACCAGCAGATACACAGGACCCTGTGATGGCCAACTGTAACCAGAAAGGAGGTCTGTAAAACTATTATCTAATACACAGACAGGATGACAGCTCTCTATGCATTTAAACAACAGAAACCTGCTAGCAATTTCAATGAACAATTAAATTCTAACACAGAGGTGGTATGACAGCCCCACTGATAATAAAACATTCACAGCTCATGAATTAATGCAAGACAGGCACAGCCTGGAACAAGAAGAAGTGAAAAATGAGCAAATGATAGTAAAAGAAGCTTGTATTAGTTGTAAATGAAGACCAGAAGCTGCAAGTCTCAAAGTAGTTACAGCCTCCAGAAGTTGAAGCTTATAACACACTAACACTCACCTCACATTCATCAAACTGATTACATCCTTTTTCTGAGTATATATAGAATCAATTTACAAAAATCTCTGCTAGGCTATGCGTGGAGGGATCATAATGGATCACCAACCGCTTTAAATATCTAGCATGGGTCTCTACTGCAGTCTGACTATGTCTGCTAATGAATTTGACCTTCTCGGATGTTCTGCTGTCCTTTTTTGAGCCGGTAGAGTGTAATATGAAACAATCTCCATAACTGATAAATGCTATGGCCGGCTCGAGGCATGTACTTTTCCTTCTCGGCCATCTTGCTTATTGAATGCGGTGGTTGAGGATTAATTGTGTAGAGTGGTGAATATTGGCCACCTTCTTCCTTGGGATGCACAGGACCAGCTATGGACGCGGACAGTATGGCGGAGGCATGAGCAAGACGAGGAAAAGACATTAGTCGTTGGATTGTGCAGATGGACGGAGGATATGACTCGACGAGAGAACGAAGGTAGGAAGACTGGGTATAAGCAAATACACTATGGGAGGCGGAAAAGCGGACATGAGACTTTATACAAAGGAATGGTGAGTCATATCGGGTCTGGCACCTAATATCGCATCGGTGGAAATGGAGCGATCTATATTAACATTAAGCCTTGACCCTGCGATTTGCGATCGTCGATGAATCATCGCATCGGTACTTCGGAAGCGGGTGCAAAAAAAACATGGGCCGTTGGATCATCAGGACTGATTGGACGGCGAAGGAGCGATCGCGATATTGCATCGATGAAAGACAAAGGGTGGAGCCTTAACATACATGGGTGCAATTTGCGATAGCGATCAAATCGCATCGCAAAATCACAGCGGGAGAAGACAAGGGGCAATAGGAGGCAGCGGGGAAAATGTGTGATTCTGATCCGACAATTAGATCTGGACAGTTGACCGGCCAAATCCAACAGCTGCTGTGCTACCATCATTTAAGCCTATGCCTGAGGGTTTTTTCATGGTTTTGTAGTGTTTCTGCCTCCCGATAGTGCATTGTCGATCCTCTAAGGCCTCTCCTCTTGCAACTATTTCGATCAGTGGATGACCTTTGACCAAAATTGGAGATTTCAACAGCATGCATGGATCCCTTGGCATGATTTTAAGCAGATTTGTGGACTTTGGGAGTATTTTTGGATCCATTTTTATCCTTTTTTATAGCAGCGCTAACACTGGCTCCTTCTAGGCATGAGATCCTCCCTGTGAGGTCTCAAGAACCTGCAGATCAATGCCTTCCTGACGAAAAACAAATTAGCAAAATTCCTAGTGTTCCATTGGGCATGGAGTCTGACTGATCCTATACTACAACTAATAAGACAAAATATTTACAAATTTTTAAGGCCAAAAGACCTTAAACCACATAAATTTTGAGAAAACACCCATTAACTGGGCCATCAAAAACTGCTTCTTCCCCAATACTTTTCAGTATTAAGGTGTTTTTCCCTTGAATCTGTGAAACAATAAAAGGGCCTATCCAGAAAGCATCAAACTTTCCATGATTGCCTTTCTTTTCCTTCAGTGCATCCCATTTCAGGACCAAGTCTCCCACCTGAAAATTATTTGCTTTTGTCTTCCTGTCAAAAACATCCTTGATCCTTTTCTGATGTACTGCAGCCTTTTCAACCAGTTGTTCTCTAATCTGATGTAACTCTACCCGATCATTGATCCTTCTTTCCATGTCTTCTTCCTCATCCTGCTCTTCTTGAAGGAATTTTGACACAGGGAGGGTAAGTTGAATTGGAAATACTGCCTTTGTGCCATACACCAACTTGAATGGAGAATTCCCTGTGGATCTTTTGATGGTCACTCTGTCAGCCCAAAGTGCATATTTGAGCTTGGAATCCCAATTCTTCTTGTTATCCTCCAACAGCTTCTTAATTATCCTTATTAGATTCTTGTTGGAAGATTCTGCTAGACCATTGCCTTGAGGGTAACATGAGATGGAATGAACCAATTTAAAGCCCATTGAATCACACATTTCCACAAAGTATTTTGCCCTAAAGGCTGCTGCATTATCTGTTATTAGCTTATGTGGACAACCAAATATGCTAAAAATATTTTCTGTTAAAAGATTTATGACCACATTATGGTCAGCCTTCCTTGTAGGCACTGCTTCAATCCATTTTGTGAAATAATCAGTGGATACTAATATCCACCTATTCTGGCCACTGGAATGTGGATTGATTTCTCCAATCAAATCCAAACCCCACTGCTGAAAAGGTACTTTTACCTGGATTGGTTTTAGGGGCAAGGATTTCTGTTGTTGCTTTCCTTCAAATCTTTGGCACCTGTCACATGATTTAACAAAAACAAATACATCAGAAAATAAAGTGGGCCAATAGTACCTAGCTCTAAGAACCTTGTGGGTTGTGGTTTTCGAATAATGGTGCCCTCCACACATGATGTTATGAAATTTTTGCATGACCTCTTTTGACTGTTCTTTGTCCAGACACATTAAAAATATTCCAGATGGATCCCTCCAGTAGAGCAGATTATTATTTATGCAATATTTTGTTGCCCTGAGTTTTAAAGTTCTGACCTGGCTTTGAGTAAATTCTGAAGGGATTTCTAGCTTCAGCAAGAAATTAATTATTGCAGCATACCAATTACATGAAGCTAGATTTTCAGCCACTGACTGCTTTCTCACTGTTTCAGCTATTTTTTCCTCTTCTTCTGCCTAACCATTTTCTGCCATCATGCATAGGAGAGCAATGTCCAAAGGCCTGCAATTTTCTTCAGCTAATAGCTTGGCAAGACCCTGACCTCTGACCAGCTTGGTGGGCTTCAGCTCTATATTAAATTCTATCATTTTAGCAATCCATTTTGCCCTCCTTCCATCAGCATCAAACTGAGTTAGGACATCTTTAATTACAGCAGAAGGCACATATGAAATTATTTTCGAATGAAGGATATAACATATGAAATATTTCAAGGATTTAATGAGAGCATATACCTGTTTTTCTATAATATCATACCTCAGTTTAGCATCCCTCAAGTTCTTGTTGAAAAATGCCACAGGATGCTCTGAACCTTCATCATCTTACTGCAATAAAACAGCTGCAATGGTGTCTTCAGAAGCAAATGAAAACATATGAAACTCCTTACTGTAGTCAAGACTTATAAATGCGGGAGCTTCCATTATAGCCTTCTTGATGGAATCAAATTATTTTCTTGTTGTTTCGGTCCATCTTACCTTTCCTCCTTTTTCAACATGGAGGTTACGTGCTTTACCAGCTCAGCGAAATTTGGAATAAACCTCCTGACAAAATTAATTTTTCCAAGAAAAGATTGTATATCTTTCTTTGATCTAGGTACAGTCAAAGCCTGAATTGCTTTGACTCTTTCTGGGTCAATCTGAACACCTGCAGCAGACACAACATGTCCTAACAGCTAGCCTTCATGTAAAGCAAATTGTGATTTTTTGGGATTGACTGATATTCCAAACCTCCTGTAATTCAAGAAAACTTTTTTCAAATGCTGCAAATGATTTTGCTGACTGCTGGAACAAACAGTTATATCATCAAGGTAAATCAGCATGAATTTGTCCTTCTCTCCCACAAATACTATATCCATAGCTCTCTAAAAAGTAGCTCCAGCATTCATCAATCCAAATGGAATTTTAGCATACATAAACATGCCCCAAGGAGTGGTAAATGCAGTTTTTCTTGATCATCTAGGTGCACGGCAATCTGATTGAAGCCTGAAAATCCATCCAAAAATGACATTACTTTAGCTCCTGAGACTTTTTGCAACAAGTGCTCCATCTTTGGCAGTGGATAGTTATCTTTCTTTGAACACTTGTTCAAATTTCTGAAATCGACACACAGTCTGATTTCACCACTCTTCTTCCTCACCACCACCAAATTGGCTACCCATTTTGAATATCTGAGAGGCACTATGATCTTAGCAGCCAACAATTTTTTAATTTCTTTTTCAATCAATGGAAGAAGCATGGGATTTATTGGTCTCAGCTTCTGCTTGAAAGGAACAGTGTCTTTTTCCAGAGGGATTTTGTGTTGAATTATATTCTTGTCATATGTTTTCAGATCGCTATACTCCCAGGCAAACACATCAACAAACTACCTCATTAAATTGCAATATTCAGCACTTTGATCAGCTGATAAATGAGTGGATAGATTTACATATTTGGGCTGACCTAGACTTCCTATATCATACTTACAGACTGCTGATTGATCCTCTTTTTGAGCAGCGTTGTAAGGCACATCATTCTGGTCAAACAATCTTTCAAGAGGAATTAGGCCCCTAGGAATATGGTTGTTGGGAAGCTGAACAATACTGTCTTTACCAATTTTATTTCTAAGCTGGGACTTGGGTTTTTCTAACAAGGCATCATTTTCTTGGTCAATTTTCATTTCGGAAAACTCATCAATGACTTGCAGAAATCTATTTATCTCATCATCATCATCAAAAACTTTCCAATGGTGGACATTTTCAGGCAAGGAAGGTCTATATTTCATTTTCACTTCATAAAATAATTTGGGAGGCATGGGAGGAATAAATAGACTAGCGGAAACAGCTTGGGAATCAACAAACGGATTTTGGGCTCTAGGAATGTATGAAATACGGAAATAATCAAAGGCATCTCTGATTCACCATACCTCATCTCTGTATGCTTTCAGCCTTGGATGCTTTGCTTGAAATGTTTTATTGACTTGCTGAATAATCAGATCAACATCTCCAAACACCTTTATGCTCTTGATTCCTTTATCTTTTGTTGCATTAAGGCCCAACAGCAAAGCCTCATACTATACTATATTGTTGGTCACTTGGAAAACCAGCTTGAAAGACAACTGAATACTTTCTTTCTCTGGAGAAACTAGCACCACCCCTGCTCCTGCAGTCTCCTTGGAACACGTTCCATCAAAGAACATCTCCCAAACCTGACCCTCTTGTTGTTTCTCCGCTTGAACAACTGGTTTCCTGATCTGCATTTTGGCCTTCTTAGATTCTTCTATTTGGAGGATACATGCTCCAAAATCAGTGTCCACTACATATATAGGATGATTGGTAGGATTCTTCTCATCATTGATGATGTATGCCAGTTGTACTTCTCTGTACAATCTCCTGCTTTCTCCTCCAAATATTGGGACAGTTGCATAAGATAAATCATTCTGTAATGTCCCACCTAGTCTCTTAATCCACCCTCTAGACAACAGCATACCAAACTTGGGAGGCACGTCTGCTACCACAATGTCCATCATCGTACCTTTTCATGGGCAGCTGAGTTAAGGTAATGGCCAGATATTTAATCAATCCAAGACATTTCACCTTTCTTGAATCAAATGAGAATAGATCATGGTATGGTCTAGTGATATCAAGGCCCAACTCTTCCATGACAGCTTTAGGCATAAGATTGTGGCTGGCCCCTGTGTCTAGCAAGCAATTGTGAAGTATTTTGTCGTGAATGGTCAATGAGACATAGAAATATGGAGAATTATTATCAGCAGGCTCAATCATAGGACTAAGCACAATGGCAGGCTTGTCATCTTACAAATTAACAGAGTCAGTGGAGGTTTGTTTGGTTTCCAACTCAAGGGCTTCAAGAATATGCTTCCTAAATAGTTCACTCTTCACCAACTCAACCAGAGGCACAGATATTTTCAGTTTTTGGACCTCTAACTCAAAGCTGAAAGAAGAAGGTGATTTATCAAAACTTTTTACCTCTTGAACTAGAGCTTTGAGGATGACTCGATCAGCTGCTGGTCCTCTCTGCTTGATATTCTGTGGTTCTGTTTGAACAACAACTCTTTGTGCAGGATTTTCTTTGACATTCTTTGCATTCAACCTGAGGTTATATCTCCGTTGATCACCGGTTTGTAGAACAACTCCTCTGTCCCATTCCTGACTATTTTGTTCTTGCAGCAATGATTCTTCATATTCGGCTAATGTCAAAAATGCAGCACTACCTTTATCTTCCATGCTGTGAATTTCATCCTCATCTTCTTCAAACTGTTCTTCCTCCATGACTACATTCTGGAAGGGAGCTTTTACTTTGTGATCTTCCTTAGTTTCTTCACCCCTCTACATTATTTGCAACTACTCATTTTCTCTTCTGAATGGGTTCTGATTTCTTGGAGCAAATGTGTTATGCTGCCTTGTTTTTTCTGAATTCTGTTCAACCTTTAACTTAGAAATTTCAACCGCCAATGACTCTATCATCTTAGTCATTTTGTCTAATTTAGGCTCTGAAGATGATGCGGAATAAGTAGAAGCCTGACTTCTTTACCTCCTTTTGTCAGCTTGACACTTTAGTTTCTCTACTGCCATGATATTTGATTCTACTTCTAATGTTGCATCCTACGTGTCTGCCAGGGTAGCACATCTCCTTTCTCTCAATAACAGATAGAAATCGGAGTCAAAATCATTGGCATAAGTGAGTTTGGCAGAGGTGGGGGTAGGTTTTACCTCAGTTTGTATCTTACTATACATTCGATTGAATCTTTTATTAAAATCAGGTATTGATTCCCCATTTTCCCTTTTCAGATTGCCAAACTCAGTATGATAATACAGCAATTCCTTTTTATCTCCCCATTGCTTCAAAAATGCATCATCTAAATCTTCAATATTTGTTATTTATCTCTGTGGAAATTCTCTAAACCACTTCCTAGCCTCTCCATCAAGGCTCTAAACAAAAGCTCTCATCCACACATCATTCTCACTTATATCTAAATTATCAGCATAATTGTAAAAAGCTTCAAGGTGTTCTTCTGCTGTTACTCCCTCTGTACCAGTGAATTTAAGCATATATTTTTTATATTCTCCCACAGGCATAGGATTCAATGGAACAGGCAAGACTAACAGTCCATATCTAGCAACTACAATTCTCTCAATCCTCGTAGGTGCTTGCTGTCCTGCCATGTTTGGAATATTTGGAAGAATACTAACAGATGAAGGAGTAAGAAGTAATGTGATGGATGGCAATGAATAAGGGATGTTCTGGACTGTATGGGAAACTTTCTTTGGACTGAGATTCAAAGGAGAACTAACTGAACAAGGGGTTGAACTAATCTCTGAAGGTTTCTCTTTATTAATGGTGTTGACCTCTAAATTTTCAAACTGTAAATCTTCAACAACAACTTTATCTCTCAGAGATGGATTAGATTTCTTAGGCTTACCTGATCCTAATGCCCCTTTCTGTGAAGTTCTCTTCGATTTAGTAGTCCTTTCAGGTTCAGGCACTGGTTCCGCTAGAGATTTCTGAGGATTTCTTCGAGTGTGTCTCATAAACTGAGCCAGAACTTCAATGTGGAGTCACCAAAGGATGGTCTTCCTCCAATGGAGTCGCCAGACAGATGATTACAACCAAAATACTGTGTCCAAACCTTGTCTGTCACCAAAGCTTGAAGTTGTGTCGTTTTCCCAGGGAAGCTGAGCTTCGATTCTCCTCTCCCCAGCAACAGCGCTAATTAATGTTATCACCCCAAGAAACTCACCTAGGTTGTATATCAGTGATGCTCTAGAACATTATAAATTCAACCAAAATGATGGATAAAATGATGGATGAGTGAAAGAAATGCTATATATTCAAGCCAGATAACCACTCCTACTATGATTGGCCCCAGACATGGGTGAACACCCCCAAACTACAAGGCTTTTAACCACTAATTACTCACAGTTTAAACAAAATGTGATGATGGAGAAGACTGACTGCACCAGCAGATACACAGGACCCTGTGATGGCTGGCTGCAACCAGAAAGGAGGTCTGTAAAACTATTATCTAATACACAGATAGGATGACAGCTCTCTATGCATTTAAACAACAGAAACCTGCTAGCAATTTCAATGAACAGTTAAATTCTAACACAGAGGTGGTATGATAGCCCCTCTGATGCTAAACATTCACAGCTCATGAATTAATGCAAGATAGGCACAGCCTGGAACAACAAGAAGTGAAAAATGAGCAAATGACAGCAAAAGAAGCTTGTATTAGTTGGAAATGAAGACCAGAAGCTGCAGGTCACAAAGTAGTTATAGTCTCCAGAAGTTGAAGCTTACAACAAACTAACACTCATCTCACACTCATCAAACTGATTACATCCTTTTTCTGAGTATATATAGAATCAATTTACAAAAATCTCTGCTAGGCTATGCGTGGAGGGGTCATAATGGATCACCAACCACTTTAACTATCTAACATGGGTCTCTGCTGCAGTCTGACTGTGTCTGCTAATGAATTTGACATTATCGGATGTTTTGTTGTCCTTTTTTGAGCCGGTAGAATGTAATATGAAACAATCTCCATAACTGATAAATGTTGTGGCCAGCTCGAGGCATGTCCTTTTCCTTCTCAGCCATCCTGCTTATTGAATGCAATGGTTGAGGATTAACTGTGTAGAGTGGTGAATACTGGCCACCTTCTTCCTTGGGATGCACGAGACCTGCTATGGACGCGGACAATATGGCGGGGGCATGAGCAAGACGGTAAAAAGACATTAGCGATTAGATCGCACAGATGGACGGAGGATATGACTCGGCAAGAGAACAAAGGCATGAAGACTGAGTATAAGAAAATACACTATCGGAGGCGGAAAAGCGGACATGAGACTTTATACAAAGGAATGGTGAGTCATATCGGGTCCGGCACTTGATATCGCATCGGCGGAAATGGAGCGGTCTATATTAACATTAAGCCCTGACCCTGCGATTTACGATCGCCGATGAATCATCGCATCAGTTCTTCGGAAGCGGGCGCAAAAAAAACATGGGCCGTTGGATCATGGGGACTGATCGGACGGCGGAGGAGCGATCATGATATTGCATTGGCAGAAGACAAAGGGCGGAGCCTTAACACACATGGGTGTGATTTGCGATAGCAATCAGATCGCTTTGCAAAATCGCAGCGGCGGAAGACAAGGGGCGATAGGAGGCAGCGGAGCAAATGTGCGATTGCAATCCGCCAATTAGATCTAGATCGTTGATCGGCCAAATCCAACGACTGTTGTGTTACCATCATTTAAGCCTGCACCTGAGGGATTTTTCATGGTTTTGTAGTGTTTCTGCCTCCTGATAGTGCATTTTCGATCCTCCAAGGCCTCTCCTCTTGCAACTATGACCAAAATTGGAGATTTCAACAGCGTGCATGGATCCCTTGGCATGAGTTTAAGCAGATTTGCAGACTTTAGGAGTATTTTTGGATCCATTTTTATCCTTTTATATAGGAGCGCTAACAATATTATAGTGTGGAATATGAATTGGTAAATAGAGTTCAAGTTACTTTGAAATATAAAACTAATAATCACGAACATCATATTTATGTGTATATCTAATTGATATTTATCTTTATCTTTATATTTATATTTATTCTTTCAAATAGATGACAACAAGATTATAGTGTGGAATATGAATTGGTAAATAGAGTTCAAGATACTTTGAAATATAAAACCAATGATCATGGACATCATATTTATATGTATGTATATTTATATTTATATTTATGTGTATTCCGCCTGTGCCTTATAACAATGATAGAAATCTCCATTAATAGTAATATTTTCTGAAAGTGTAACCTTTCCTAATGTCAACCCTTATAAATCACTCTATGCTATATGGTTTGATGTAGTGGCTTACTTTATGCAAAGTTATTTATTTCCTTCAATGGTGATGAAATTCCTTTAATTATTTATTTTCACATGAAATTTCTAATTGTTCATTTTCAATTATTTGTCATTTTTTATATAGAGAAGATGTTGTCACATAAATACAAAATAAATAAAAAATTAAAAGCTAAAATAAATTAAATGTACAGTACATTATCTTTATCCACATTTTCTTTGAAGTATTAATTTTTTTTTTTATTGATACTCACATTTAGATGTTCATTTTTGTATTTAGAGTTATTTTATAACCTAGTATATAATAGTTTTGATTTTTTAAAAGTTGATGAAATTCTCTCTCACTTCTAATTATTCATTTTTATATTAAAAAATATCCTCCAATCTAGTAAAAGAGATATCTTTTATCCACATTTTCTTTGAAGTATTATTTTTTTATTGATACTAACATTTAGATGTTCATTTTTGTATTTAAAATTGTTTTATAACCTAGTATAGAATAGTTTTCATTTTTTTAAGTTGATGAAATTCTCTCTCTCACTTCTAATTATTCATTTTTTATATTAAAAAATATCTTACAATCTAGTGAAAGAGATATCTTGTCACATATAACAAATATAAATTAAAAAAATAGACATTCTTTCCCTACCTCCACAACACTTTTTTTCCCACAAAGATTCTCTTTGAAGAGAAATGAACTGGGTATTAAACTAGTTGTTGTTCATTATTGTATTTGAAATTGCTCTATAAACTAGTATATAATTGTTTTTATTTTTTTGAAAGTTAATGAAAATTTTTTTGTCTCCCATGTTTAATTATTCATTTTTATATTAAAAAATATTTTACAATCTAATAAGCTAGATATCTTGTTAAATATAAATTAAAAACTAAAAAAAAATATAACAATGAACTCGTTTAAAAATAAGCTAAGTTAAATTTTTATATATATTTATCTTATTTTTAAAACACCCATATATCTACTTTCTCCAGAAGTGCATTGTTTGAGGCTAAAGTATTGAAACCGATCTAAATCTATTTCCCCTTCAAATTTATTAAAGAAAAATACATAGGAAAATATATAATTTAATAATGATTCTTTCAAACAAATTCAACTTTTTTCTTTTAAACTTATTTAAAAAAATCATATTTCTTAAATATATTTATTTTTAAATATGAAATTTGAAAAATATATAAATAACTATAATCTTTTTATATGTAATAAACTTAAAATATATATATATATATTAAATTTAATAATATATATTATAATTAGATCTCAGAGTGAAAATCTATTTCTCAATCACCACTCACACTTAATTTCAAATAATTTTCGTCAAATAATAAAAATGAGTCCCTACAGTGGTGGCAATCACAGTGGCAGTAGTCAACTATAACTCTCCCACTGCTGGTTTGACCACTGATAAATTTGATCATTGTATAAAGAACATAACATTGAATATCTTGTTTGACCACTGATAAATTTGCTTACTGTATAAAGAACATAACATTGAATATCTTATCTGACCTAAAAAGTGCAGTCTTTAAATATTTCCAAATCGTACTGATAAATTTCCTCACTGTATAAAGAACATAACATTAAATATCCGAGTAGTCTTTAAATGTTCCAAACTGATAAATTTTTTCATTGTATAAAGAAATTTGGATAAAAAAATTTCAAAATCTTTTGTAGATGAAGTGTTTGAATTTTGTTTTTGATGATGGAAATAGATTCAGCACCATCAAAAATATCTCTAGTACCTAAAATTATGATTTTTGACAGTTTTAATTACTTGGATTTACAAAAATCTCTACTAAAATTTTTCAAAATATAACAAAAATTTCCATAACTTTCAAAGCAAAAAAACACTTAAAATTATGATTTTTATAGCTTTTACTTAAATTTAAGAAAATCTCTACCCAAAATTTTCAAAATATAACGAAAATTTCTCTAGCTTTCAAAGAGAAAAAAATCCATATTACTTCAAAAAGCACCATATTTAAATATTTCGAAATCGTAAATATTTATACATTCCCTTTAAAAAGGTGCAGACTCCAGGGGATTAAATGTTCTGTTCGTACATAATTGTAAATATTTCATCAGAGCACTTAATCTCTTGCGTTAAAAAGTGTGCAAAGGACAAGGGGTTAAATATTTTGTTATGCCAATCCTTGATTGGAGTGGAAAAATTATTTTGTGATAGGCCTATAGTACGAAAGCTCAGGTAAATTATAATAATCAACTGATGGTCAAAAGAATAAATCTCTGAAACAGTCTATAAACTGTTTCAATATCTGTTAAGAAATTTGTAATACATTTTGATAATAGCTCCACAATCAGTCACCATTGTAAGCCTTTTATAGTCCAGTCAATGGCGGTGTGAATTTATGTTGTGGCCCGGGAATTAACGTGGGAAACCATTTCCGCATTTCTGGAATTATTTTCTGGACAAGAGTAGCGTACCAGGGCAGGGAGCGAACCTGGCGATGATACTCCAGAATGTAGAGGATGCAGGCGTGCATCAACAGCTTCGAGTGATACGCCTCCGCAAACCCATAGATATCTGCAACCGTCTCTGAGCCGAAGTGATAATGAGCAATAAACAATTCACATTCTCGCTTCAAAGAAAGGATGCCATAGAAGTCGGCGGCTATGAGAATGTCGTAATACTCAGAGTGTCGGACGTTTGAGCCCAGTTCACCTGCGTAGATGAAATCAATGACGGATTTAAACGATGAAAACCCTATGTTGGGAACTACAATGACCCCACCCGTGTCCTGGAAATAGTCATCGGCTAGCAATGCCCGGAATACCGGGGACGCTTCGCTCAGCACGCGCTTGTGGGCCCGTATCTGTTTCGTGTCATTGTCAAGCAAGAACGTCACGTCCGAGGGTGAACTGACCTTGAGTAGCGGCCGGGGCAAAGAAACATTGCGCAGCGCTCTGTAGGACTGACAACTGAAAGCTTCGTCGATTATCTGCTTAGCGTCAAGGTTATTGGCCAAAGCATGATCATGCAGAAACTCCCTGGACCGACATGCGATAGTGTAGAGCGCGTCGGCTGCTTCCTCCTGCTGGGCTTCATTGGAAACCCTGCCGTAAAAATGAAAAAGAATCTTCAACAAATCGTGATACACAAAAATAGCTCCGAGTTTATTAGGGTTTGCCAACTCCGCTAGCGCATCGGCACAAAATAATCCAACCTCGTCCTCTTCGTTAGCTTCCCTGGCAGCTAGAACCAGACTCTTGGCACCGTACTCGTTAGTCTCGTCCGACAATAGAAACCCCATGTGATGCGAGAAAGTGTCGGCCGTATCTCTCACCGCTTCCAACTGCTTCTCTGTGGTTCTGAGCATCCTGCGGCCTCCTGTCTTGATGAAAAAAACAAGGCCGTCTCTGTAACCTGCCAACCGGAACAAAAGCGCAGCAAGGACCGGTGCGAGATCCGGGTCTGTCTGCACGGAAGACAAGCGGAAGACCTCCATCAATGCCGCCAGGCCCCCCTCTAGTAAAATTTGAGATGCCACGGCCTCAGCCTGGACGCTTATGGACAAATGGTCTAGGGCAAAAACAGCGTCTTTCAGCTGACGTGGCCGATAGAGCATCTGAATGAGGGGCCTCACTGCACCCGCTAGGGTAAACGTTGTTGTAAGAGCTATCCGTTCCCTGAGGAACCTCGTCAACATACGTGCTGCTAACGAACCGCATTCTTCGTTTAAGTCGTGTAGCATGTGCACAATTGGCTTCAAAACCCCGCCACTGATAAAGATATCTATTATGGCTGGACGAGCCTCTTCCTCGAAGCAAAGAGCCATGATAGTACCTGCAGCAGCCGCCAATACAACAGTAACGTTAGAGTACATGTCATAGATTATTCCAACAACCAATGCACAAGTTGAAGAGAATAATATGTAGCTTATATTCAGAAGAATGCGGAGGCAGAAGAAAAATAGATGAAATACTATATAAGAGTAGAGGGCCAGGGCCAGAGCTAATAGGGCATTAAATGCCCCGCTACATGCGCTTCTGTTAGCTTTTTAACACACAAGCATGTATTTTTTATTTATCTATCACATTGCACAGGCGCATGTTAAAGGGGTATGTAGCTGGATCAAATTTTTAATATTTTATATTAAAAATAAATGAGTTATATAGTTTCTTTTTATTAATAAATAACTAAATTATTTTATCTTTAATTACTTTTTTTGTTTGATATTGGAATATTTTACTAACTTAAATATTAGTACATATATAATAGAAAGAGTTCATATCAAAGTCTGAAATATATTAGTTAATATAGATATTCAAACAATTTATTTAAGTTCTATATTAAGATATTTATAAGAGAAATATATATTTTTTTAATTACTTTATCTTTATAAAGTTAAATAAAATTATAGTATTTATGATAGACATGAAAATATTTTATTTATTACTTGAAGAGTGAAAGTGAAGTATCATAGAACCAAATAGAATGAATGTGAAATACTCTATTGTAAAATGAGCCTTTCTATATTATTATTTACATGCCCATAGAACCAAATAGAATGAAAATGAAATAATGGATTGTAAAATAAGACTCTTTATATGATTATTTACATGTCCCTTATACTAGAGCCTCCCTATATGATTATTTACATGTCCATAAAACCAAATAGAATGGAATAAAATAAACCTCTTTATATGATTATTTACATGTCCATAAAACTAGTTTTATGAATGAAAGTGAAATACTAGATTGTAAAATAATACTCCTTATATGATTATTTACATATAGGTTGTACTAGATAAAAGATCAATTACAACATCATAAACAAATAATTGATTATAGTTTTAAGAATACATTTGAAAGATATTGGAAACATATTATTGATAGTATTCCGAACAAACTAGTTTTATACTTTGAATTTACATTTTAGAAAGATAGGGAAAAACTATCTATATTAGTTTTAGCTGGAAAAACTATGTAGCTTAGGTTTAGTTTTAGTTAATGGTAATCCATCATCACTAGTTATAATTATAATTTAACTGTATTTAAGCATAATTAGTTAGGTGTATTAATTCCCTTCACGTAAGCTTGTATTAATTATAATTAGTTATGGTCAATCAGAATTAATTATAATTATAGCTTAATTATATTGAAGTATAATTAATTATAGTTTATTACTTCTCTCCACATGTGTACATATCATTCACCCTGATTAATATAAACTAATTTGTTTCGTTTTTTATTAGTTTTAAAAGATGAAAGAAACGATGCCAGATTGTGTTAATAATACCGTTATGCTAGTATAATTCATCTCTAATTGCAGCAATCTCATGAATGGAGATTTCCATCCACAGACATTTGAAAAATAATGGCAAATTTTCTAACTGGGGTTCGAAATCAAACTCGGGAGACTTATTTAAACAGGGTCACGATTAATACCTGCAGCAACGGATCGGACCTCGGCTACCTCAGAGGAGAGCATCACCGCAAGTTGAGTCGCACAGTCCAATGTCACAAAAACCTGCTCACCAATTCTGCTCGCTCCGAAAGCCCACAAAATTTTACAAGCTAGAATTTGTACTCGCCAAAGGGGTGACATCATACCCCGTATAATATCCACACCTCCATCATAATCACTCAGTACACTTCTCAGTAACTCCTCGGCCCAATTCTGCGATATTTTTTCTAGGGTTTCGAAAACAATAGTCTTCAGACGAACGGGCACCTCATCGTCAAAATGCAGGTGCTCCCTTTTTAACAAACGAAATAAACGGGGAATCGCTCCTTCCTCTATAATAACTCTTCCAACCTCTGCATTCACCGTGACAATTTCTTTCAACAGGCTGAGAGCACGCTCTTCCAGGTCCCAAGTAATAGCACTGTTGTCGCCCGAAGGGGGAGGAGTTTCACTAATCTGTTCAATCAATAAAGAAGGGATTCCTTCTGCGCACATTAGGTCGACAATCCGCTCCTCGTCAACGTGAAGAATTCTCTCAAGAGCTTCAATGGCTTTTATGTTCTCGTTTGCATGATATTCCAGACCTGTGAACCTCCTGATAACATTAACTTGCTTTCTGATGAATTCAGGTTCAGAAACAGCAGCAGCCCCCCGCAGTCTTCTCTTATTTTGATCACTGGGTGATGAAGAAGAAGCCAAATTAGACGAAGATGGTGCCTTCTGGATATCCACATCTTTCCTTTTCGTATCATTTTCGTCCAACCCTTCCATACTTACAATCTACAAGTTACAAACGAGTAATTCTGGTGACTCGGTAACTGTGACTATAAGAAAGATGGTGGATATCCAGGGGCTCCTGTTGATTCCTGCTGCTTCTCTGGTGGACGCTCCTGCAGCTTCACACAAAGGCAGCTAGGGCAGATCCATCCCACTTTTATTGTTTTCAGGTATAACTTCTTTTGTTAGTTAGGGTTTCTTGTCATCAATAACAATATTTCTTCAAGTTAGTAACGTCCTGCTTCTGTTTACAAGCCCTACTGCACGTAAACCCTCAAAACCCTAATTTAACTCTCAAGGTTCCATGCATCTAGATTCCTGCCACGCAAGCCAATCAACAGCCATGGAGCTATGCTTTCATTGCACAAATGCATTTCTCTCGTTTTAATCATTTTATAAAGTTCTATGTGTAGAATTTATTTATGAGTAGGAAAAAATGAAAATTACACTCATGCAAATAAGGTTCCACCTGTCTACCGTGATCTCTAGTGTCACGTGCCACTTGAAATGATACATTTCACTACCCTAATTATAATTTTGTATTAATTTATCTCAGTATTAATGTTTTGGGAATCATGAAATAACGTTTCATAAATCCCTTTGATGTGTCCCGAACTCAGCCTTAGCATGAGGTTTGATAGCTTTGGTTCCGAGAACTAACATTGAATTACTAACGGAAAAATATCATTTATTAAATTTTTATTATTCATGTATTGATTATTTATCAATTAAATTAAAATTTTAAAATAGAGGTGTTTATGTGTAATTGAGTTATTCAAATAAAAACTAATTAAATGGTTAATATAAACTCATAAATAAATAAATAATTATGTATTTTAAAATATATTTTAAATTTTCAAAAAAAATTATAATTTAAATTTAAATCATTGTCACTATATATATATAAATAAATTATTTTGTTATAATATTATAACTTAAGAATATTTATGTTTAGAAATTATCAGCCATTTTACAATTAAATTATTTTATATATATTTTAATTTAATTTAATTTTATAACGATTTTTTATTCATATAAAAAATAATAAAAATAACTATTTTGGAAATAAATTTAATTTTCTATATTAACTATTAATTATAGATATTTCTTAAAGATTAAATTCCTATCACTTATTTATTTATTATTAATAATTAAATTAAACTTTTAGAAATTTTATTTTAAAATAAAACGTCCTATTATATATAACTATATGCACATCATTCAATACATCATTTCATATCTTCTATATTGATCAATTATATTTTCAATAACAATATATAAAATAAATTTTAACTTCTAGCCAATTATTTTTTTTATATGAGTTAAATTATATTAAACTATTTTAATTAAACTGGTAATATTAAAGGAAAAACATTACTTTTTATATTCTAATCAATTATTTTTTTTATATGAGCTAATTTATATTAAACCATTTTAATTAAATTTTTAATATTAAATGAGAAATATTACTTTTTATATTTTACTTCATTTGTAGGATAGATATACAATAAATATTAATTTTCAATCAATTATTTTTTAATATGAGCTAACTTATATTAAATTATTTTAATTAAATTGGAAATTATTTTTTAATATGAGCTAACTTATATTAAATTATTTTAATTAAATTTTTAATATTAAATGAGAAACATTACTTTTTATATTTTACTTCATTTGTAGGTAGATATACAAAAGATGTAAAAAAAAAATTTCTCCTTATTATTGTTGTTAGGATAAATTAGTGATTTGTAAGAGACAAAATATGGTGATATATAAATAATTAATAATTGCTTATGAAAATTAAAGTTACATGTTAATTATATATATATAATATGATGGTAATTTAGCACATTGGTTTATAATTTAGCACATTGGTTTATAATATATATATATATATATATATATATATATATATATATATATATATATATATATATATATGTTAAAATTTATTTTCAAAAACCTTAGAGAGAGTCAAAATCTATTCTATTTTGAATCATTTTTTGTTAAATTATATTGAATGATTAATATGATTCAATTTATAAGTCACTTTGAACATTATTTTTAATTCTTTACATAAATTTAGGTAAGAGTAAATTTGTAAATATATAGATCTATTAAGATTTGTGTTCACTAAAATTTATATAAATTGTTGCACAAGATTAAGAAAAAAAAAAAAAAATTATTAATATTATTAAATTTTCTATAATTTTAAAATTGAATAATAAATTTTAAAAAGAAAGACAACAATTAAATACATCCCATTCTTCAATAACATCGGATAATATTTTTCTTTATTATTAATTAATGTTTGAGTAATAAAAATATATTACACATTAAACTTTAAATTAAGTGATTATGCTTTATTTACCACTATATATGAATATAAAATTAAATTAAATGATATTTATATGATATTAAGCCATGCATATCCAATTTGTTTTAATGGAACGAGATGAATAATAACACTAGTACTAAGGTTTGATGTGGAACACATTGTGTTTTGGATATGGTTGACTACACAATTGGCAGAAAATATGAGTAGACTTCAATGGTGGAAGCATCATAACAAAGCCTTGATAGGCACTCCTAGAAGCACTCCCTCATGGGAGGTTAGGAATCCTATTAATCCTATGTAGAAATGGGTGGTGCAAGGAAGGAAAACTTGAATTGGGTGGTACAAGGAAGGAAAACTTGAATGGGTAGGTAGGATAAAAATGTAAAATAGATACCTACTTAAAATTAAAAGAAATCTAAAGAAGGAAGTAACATCTCCCAATATATTTAGTTATATAAAAGGTAGGGTAGTAGCTTGTAAAATAGACACCTACTCAAAATTAAAAGAAATCTAATAGAAATCTAAAGCATGAAGTAATATCTCCTAGCATAGATAGTTATATAACCATACATTCATAGGGAAATTTATGGGTATTTGGGGATTAGAGAAATTCCTTATGTGTTGGATAAATTTTAGATGGAACAATAAATGACAAGTACACCTAAAATATAGTTTAAAGGGATTCTACAAAGCAATAATTGCATATATTGAATATAGGGAACACATCTTTGGGAAGTACCCATTTTTTTCAACTATGTGGCGTTGCATTTAATATATTAGATTTAAGGTTAAGTATTGAGAAATAAAATTTATTGAAGCCTTAGTCTAGATCTAGATGTATCCTCTCTTGTAGATTTTTGTGAAAAAGAAGCATCATAAGGAATTGGAAACACTCTTATTTTTCAACAATATTTTGGGGTCACTAGAATGGGGAAACATGCCTCATATGCAAGGATATACATTGACATGAATTTTTGAGTAGCCCTTCTAAAATAAATAAGCACAAGTTATCAAGATACAAAGTGGTATTAGATATTGAAATATGAATTCATTCCCTTACAATCCCATAGATGTCATGGGAGTGGTAATATATTATAATATTATCTATTAAATGTGGCTAGGTAAGTAGACAAGGGAAAAGTGTGTAGAATAAGTTGTTTTTATATACGTTCACAACAAGAGAAAATCAAGTACAAATAAATCTGATCCAATAACCATAACCATAGCAATGAATAAAAATATTTTTTGAATTTTGAAAGAGAAGCAGAATGTTTCATTCTAGAAAGGAAAAACTTTGGACCATAAGAGGGTAGAGGAAATAAGGTGGTTCACCAGGGAAGAGAAAAAGAGGAAAAAAGTAGGGATAGAGGAACCATATCATGCAACAAAGGAAACTACACGGAGAATAAAAACATGAAGGTGGAGGTAGAAATACTAAGGAGGAGGAGAAAATAAGGAGTAAAGAGGTGGAATAGATGGAATTTAAGCTCCTCTGTCTTATATACTAGCATGGAGAGTAGGTTCTAGTTACTATAAAAAAGTTCCAATTGCAACAACTCCAAAGTGATCTAATTCAAGATTCAAGGAATTAAGTCAATGCAACATAGTGGTATATCTTATTAGGTGGAATGGGAAGTTACATGAGGGTGGGTGCAAGCTAATGATGGTCTCTCATGAAACATTAGTGTCCATGTAAGCTTGGAAAAACAACAATTTTTTAACTTGGATGGATGATTAAGGTACTTACACAATGAATTTGAAGATAGCATAAAATGATGAAATGTAGGAAAATGAATTAACTTTCAAAATATATATAATTTTTACTCATAGAAGATAAATTGAATACATGAATTTTGATTTTTCCTAATGATGGTATTTTATTTTTATCAAAAATACAATGCATATGTTTGAACATTTAGTGCAATGTGAGTAACTAAATGATGGAACCTTGAGCCAAAAAATTGTACAATTGTAAAGAATAAAGTATTTCTATGCACAACTATTTTTCAAAATTTATAACCTTAATTACATATAAAAATTATGAAAATCATTCTATCCTTGAAATTCTAAGGCCTTCTATTAGTGTAGTCTAAAATGCTTTATCCATTAACAAATAATTTTTTTTAGATTGTAGGTCTCAACATACTCTAGCACACCATATCATTTTTATCTCAAATGGTTGAGGCCAAAAAAAAGTATAGAGAAATAAAAGAGGCATGTAATCTGAGACTTTGACATATGTCACGAGAAAAATATATTACACATACTAAACACTATTAATTTTTTTTTAATTATATATTTAGAATCTACAAAATCAACTCGATATGTATGTGTGTGTGTGTGTGTGTGTGTGTATTCTCAGAAATTGATCTTTTCATGTATTTGCAACCTAAACGACCACTCTTTTTATTCTAAACCTATATCTGAATAAAATGACTCATCACGCATGTAAGATCCCCCCTAGAGAATAATTTGAATTTGAAAAAATGTGTGTGCATTCTTAGCACTATAAACTTGTGAACATTTCTAGACCTAAATGACCACTCTTTTGATTCTAAACCTATATCTGAATAAAATGACTCATCACGCATGTAAGATCCCCCCTAGAGAATAATTTGAATTTGAAAAAATGTGTTTGCATTCTTAGCACTATAAACTTGTGAACATTCCTAGCGATAGGAACATGTGCATGTTCCAAGTGACATGAACATGCACATGTTCTGAGTGCCAATAAAATACTAACATTCATGTTCCTATAACCAAGAACATGAATGCATTTATAGTGACAAGAAAACACATGCTTTCTTAGTGTAAGGAACACACACATGTTCTTTCAGTTAGGAACAATTTCACATGGTAAATGGTTTAGGTGGGTTTGGGGGGAGAGGGGTGTTGGGAGCTTGGCAATACTAAAAGTATGAGGAAGAGAGGGGGTGAATCAGTATTGTTCTTAATGGATCATTTATTATCACATTTTTCCTTTTCTTACACAAATTAAATAAATTACGAATTAAATCCAGAGCACAATAAACATTAGCAAATCATGACATATGAGAAACATGCACAAGTAACCATGAGAGAACCAACACATATATCATAAGTCACATAAGAAGCACATAAACCATGAGAACACCAAATATTAGGTGGAAATCCTTACAGGAGAAAAAAAACAATCTCACTTCATCAACGCCCAACTAGTTGGATAGCTCTGTGTTGACTTCAATGCTAACACCATGCTGCCAACTATCTCCCCCTTTGCCATTGATGGAAATCTGTAGCCACGTCACCAAATTGATCTTCATTAATCTCCAGCTGAATAACTGGTCTCATTCTTACTCTAGTAGCTGACTCACTCTCCCCCTCATTAGAGAAAAATTGAGGTCTAAAATGGACCTCAATAAAAAATGTATAGTTGTTAGTATGAAATTTCTTGGAAGGTGTACCAAAAACATTCCACTTAAGTTGTTGGTGACACATGACCCTTAAAAAAATTTGTGGTTGCTTACGCTTCATATCTGCAATAATAAAACTAGAAAAAACTACAATAAAAGACATATATGATCCAATACAACAAATAACAATATATATCCAATGTAATAAACCAAATGGAAATACTTTTAAATTGAATAATAAATATTTTATTGATAACAACTAGTGAAGGATATCTACAAAAGAGTCTGCAAATCCCCCTCCATGGGATGGTTCCTTTGATGTCCATGATGCTTCAGTAATCGATTCTCTCTCTCAATGTGTGAAAACCCCAAAACAATGTGTAAAACACAAGTGGGAGTTTAGATGGAAAATGATGATAATGGTGACGATGATAATGATCATGGTGAAGAATGAATGGAAACCCCTCCTATTTATAACAAAGTATTGAGTTAATCTTGAAAATGGAGAATGATAAAATAATATTGCCCAAATCAATATCTAACCATTAGGAATACTTTATTATATTTTTTGGAGAAGGAAAATATATTCAAAATGGTCAAATATCTTTATTTAGAAATAATTAACAAATAAAATTATTTATTAATTATTTCGCAAGGATTAAGAATGATATGAAAATAAAGTCATTTTTAAATAGTGATTTAACAATTATTCCAATAATGGAAATAAGGAATAATAAATAAATAGTAATTTATTTAATTATTCCTAGGGGATATAGTCCAATGTGACGAGGAATAATTATCAAACCATGATTTAATAATTATAGAGAAAATTAAATAAGTAATTATTTATTCAAATATTCTCATGGGGTTTTTTTATTTTAATCGGAAAATAATTTAATAAAAGTGGTTTACTAAATTATTTCCCATGGTGAAAGTGAGTTTACTATTGTGAAATTATTCCTACATGGCGTATTTTAGTCCACCTAGTTAGAAATGGCTAGGTGATAATTTTTTGGTGAAATAGATTCCCCTGCAACGTATGAGTGTTATAAGTAAATCATAATACCAATATACATTGTAGGTTACACTTCCACAAAACACCAAAGGAGAGTTAGAGAGAGATATATAGAGTGACAATTGAAGCAATCCAAGGATGGAGCAAAATGGAGGGGGAGATACCTATTAAAATGATAGAAGACTCCTTTGATGTTGGAGTACATGATCTCAAATGAGGCGAGGGAGGCATACCCATATGCGTTGAGATAATTGCATACAAAGAATAATGGTGAGCCCAACAATGTGGGACTGAGCTACAAAGTACATGATACATGATACACTGCAATAAATGGGCCAGAAAATAATACAATGAATCCCATATACATAGCATGCCTGGAAAGACATATGCTAGGACTAAATACAATAACATTTGATTACATAAGACATAATTCCCCTCAAGCTGACGATGAAGGGGGATCACAACCAAAGAATCCTTATTGAATAATAAAGGGCTCTGAAAATCTGAATGGATCATGTGAAGGAGACATGTATATTGTGGGTGATGCAGGTGGCTAAAACAAAATCCATCACATTTGTGGAACTGCATTTGAGGTTGGATCAACATCTACAGACTTCTAGGCATGTGGGGTCCTACCTGAAGGGCCACCCCCTTATGAGGTCTGAAATAATCTCACACACACCTGAGAGTCACTAAGACAATTGTCTGGATCAACGAACCATCAAATGTACGATTCTCAATCGTACAATAAGGAGCTGACTTCTAACACGTGAGAAAAAACCAAGTCAAAGGGAAATCATGATTCCCTTTGCTTGATCTGAGATACCAAAGCCAGGTGAAATTTGGAACTAAGTTACGTTGCCCTCTAAACCACACTTCTACAATAAATGTGATAAAATAGAAGATGGCCCGCCTGTGTTAAGGAAATAAGGAATCCTTAACAAAGGCACGAGCAAACCCAGTTTGGGTGCGGTTTAGTTAATTATTTTATTGTTCATTTTCTATTATTTATTTCAGTTTATTTGCATCAAGATTTTTTCTTTTTTACAAACACGATCTGGGCTTAATCAATTAATACACTTGCACACACACTCACACCTTAAGCAAAGGGCAATTTGTTTACACTGCCAAGCCAAGACTTAACATAATAAATTTATCTCACCGAAATAGAGACAAAATATATATTTTTGATCTCCCTTCACCATTTTTGTGTTCTTTGTGTCCTTCCACCATTGCACCACCAAGGCATGTGTCACGGAGACTATTAGGCCTTCACCCCTAGTTTCCACTTAGGTGTATTACCCCTCCCCATTGAGTTCGAGTTCAAAGCCTTCTGAGTCCCCATACCAACTCTTATCCTGGTCCTTCTGATTTCGAGCCTCCTTCACTGCATATTGTCACCATGTCTGGACCCACAGCTAGTGCAAGAACCCAAACTGGTGTTGGCTCCGGTTCTATACTAGTGGTCACATCAGGCGGAACAGTCTCAAGAACCATTCCAGCAACTCCCATGCTCCTCTTTATGGATGGGTTAAGTCTATCGAATCTTAACCAGTTGGTAAACAACCCCATACACCATGATGTTGGTTGGCCCTCTATGTCGACTAAGCTTCCCTCAGACATCCCAAAGTTTGAGGGTATTGCTAGAGAGGATCCTACCAACCATGTTCGATCCTTCCACATGTGGTGTTCATCCAACTCCATAACCGATGACTCCATTCGTCTTCAGCTCTTTCAACATATGCTCATTGTAGACACTAAAAAATGGCATTTAGACCAGACCTTCGCCTCTCATTCCTTTGCAATGCTTTCTAAAGAGTTCCTTACATATTTCCAGTTACCTCTCTAGTACGACACTGGTACGGGGCTATTGATGACATTCCGTCAGTCCTCTGCCACTTTCCTTTCCAACCATGTTCAAGAGTGGCATCAAAGGAGGATCACATATCATGCCCCGCCTTTCGAAGATCGTGTCTATCTAGATTGGTTTCTTAAGAGCCTTTTATCCCCCATTGGGAAGGATGTCGCATCCCATTTTCCTCAGACCGAGGAAGAAGCTCTCTAGAACTTTTTGAGATATGATCTGATTTGTGCACAATTCAATTTTGTCTATACTATCATTCCAGACCTCCCTTATCTTGGAAGTACCAATGCACCGGGGGCATCTCACACCACCAATGATATCGTTGGATCCCTTTCACACTCTTTGCCATATTCTAAGCAAAGTTATGGCTATCTGTAGGGGGGCACCAGTTCCTCCAACATTTATTCCCCTCCTACAAGAAACATGTTTCTAGGGCTCCAACCCATCTACCAAAATGTTGCTCCTTCTTATGCATAGCCTGGCACTCTAGCCCCTCAAGAATTAGCATCGCAGTATCCCATGCATCTTCAGCCATCGCCCCCCATGGTGTTATAGACATTTTTGTGCCTTACAGCTTTGAGCATGAAATGTCCATAATCCAAGAGATCCAAAGTCCCTAAAGTTGTTGTTACAGCTCCTAAAGGAACAAGGTCGACCAATGACAGATTCTCCCAAAAGTTCTCCACCAAAAACCACTCAGAACTAGTCAAATCAGGATCAATTCAGAAGCTCCACTAGCTGCCTGCGTTGCAAAGCACCCAAATGCACTGGATAGGTGCGTTGCAACACACTTGAATGCACTACCCAGGTGCGTTGAGTGGGAAATGACAAGTGGCAGAGTCATTCAACGAGGTGGAAAGACCATGGAAGCTTCCAGAATCTTCTCCAATGACACTTGCCTCACTGAACTCAACCAAGTGATGAGTAAGAGGCTCTCAGTCTCCAAGTGGAAGCAAGAACTGACAGAGAGAGGCCACAAGTCAAAACATAAGCTGACTCATCCTCTCTGCTTACATCTATATATGGATCCCTCATCCCAGAGATCCAGAGGCTGGAATTTTGTACTTTGCAGAGAATTGTTGTTGGTTTGAGATTGAGATTAGTATATTGGGTGATTTATGCTTTGTTGGAGGAGAGGAAGGGATTCCTTTGCTGGGAGGTAGATGCTGGATCGGGACTCACTTGGTTGTATCTCCTCTTGGACTTTCTTATTCTATCAATAAACTATTTGAGTTTCTTCTACATGCTGTGTATCAATGATGTTTTGTTATATTTGCATGTTTAGCTTAATCTGATCCTGAGCATTTTATGAATGTATATCTATATCTTCGTGTAGTTTCTCTCTCTTGTGATCTTGCAGGAATTCGGTGAAGCTGGGCCGGTAAGGGAGTAGGGAGCTGGGAGCTATTGAAGAGAGGAGCGATTGGATCAACAAACTAGCGAAAGACACAGGTTAGTTACATCCTTTCTCCTCATTTACATTTCATAAAGAAGAATACTCAAGTAGTTTTCCTTGTTTGTTGCTAAGGCATTATCACACCTTAGAGTGGGATAGGAGCGTTCTGAATAGATACTTTTCCCAACAACAAATTTTCGACTCCACTGGGGATCGTATCTAGTTAGTTTATTTGTGTTTCTATTTTTGTTCTTCTCATAAACTCAGGAGTGCTGACTCGAACTGCATATGCCATTTACAAATGCAAAGTAGAGATCTGCTACTCTAGTCCATTCACTGGGCCTGTTTATGATCTGAACAGTTGATCCACAAATGCTCTAACTGCCCTTTGTGATATCTCTTATTCCTCCTTTAAATCATCCTTATAATTGTACCTTATTGATAGCTTTTATCCGGCCAAAAACCTTAGATCAAACTGCAAAATGTGACCCAGAACCCGGAGACAATTCTCGTTTCTGCTTCAGCGCAGGCTCTGTGAAGAGGTTCTGCATTTCAACGCAGGTCCCGAGAGGGCTACCTGCACTGCAATTCAGTTTCTCTGTGCAACAGGTGCGCTAATCAGCCTTTGCCTTGTGCAGCTGTGGTTCTTTGCTTCATTTTGTTCAGTTTTATCTCTGATTTTTGTAGCCTGTTATCAGTGTGTGTACCTATCTGAAAACCCCTTTTCTTGGCCTTAATTCCGCCTCAGTTTTATAAAAGAAACTGTATTTGTTTTTGTGTATTTGTTACATCATTTGCAGTTTCCCATTACAAAAGTAAACTAGTCATATTGTCGCCCTTAGATCTAGACCTGTCGTAAGTGTCATTTTGATCTTAGGAGTAAGTTTGTTTGATGTTGACAGTTGATTTCACTTTTACTTTTGTCTTGTGGTTTGAATTTGTGAATTTCTAGTGTCGAAACAAGTATTTACTTCAAAATCATAAGTGTTGTAATCGTCTTTTTGATTTCAAAAAGAAACTTGTTTGTGTTTTCACTTGAAATCGAATTCAAATTTGTACAACAGCTTTCTTTTTAGGCATCAATATTAAGAAAGTGAAAACAAATACATGCATTTGTGCATTTGCATATTGATAGTTTGTATGGTTTGATTTAGGAAAAGTGCATTTACAGTGTGCTCTATGCTCTTTGAGAAAAGATTGTGTCTTTCTTTTCCCCTTGTAGCTAGGATTTTCATTGTTGAAAAGAGATAAAAGCTTGCTTATCATCTTTAGACTGCATTTAGGAATTGTATCTACATCTCGTGGTGATCCAAAAAGGAAAACTTCTACGAAAGATCAACCTAAAATAAATTGAATGAACTTAACAACGCTTTGGAACTTAACGCACAACATAGAGGTCTAGGCTAGAGACGTGTTCCGGTGTCGTAAAACCTGGTGACTGTCGGCCTCACTGATGGTTGGGTGATTCCTCCTAAGAGACGATAAGCGCCAGTACGGATTGTGCTCCCACGTACCGTTGAGTATATATTGGGAGACCCCTATAGGCATAAAACCTTTATCCATAGGAAGCCGTGTCGGTCGCCCTACTGATCGCAATGCACTGAACACAGCATTCGGGAAGATTGACCGCCCGTACCTTAAAAAGTATTTTGCGGTTTTGCAATTGGTTTGGCACACCCTCTACCTAGAACTCCAGAGCAGTCCCTTTCGCTCCTTTTCAGAATCCTTAACGGAAAAGGTCCATCTGAGCACTTGTCACTTCAGGCTCATTAAAAATCGAAGGAGACTAGAGTCATCTTTTGATTTTTCTCGACTCTTTAAAATTGAAAAAGCAAGTTGTGTCCAAAGCGTCTAAAATTCATTTAATTCGGAAACATATCTCCCCTTTTGTATTTTAGTTGATCGAGTAATCCGCAATCGTGGAATAAAGTCAATTGAAACCCCATCGTTCGCGGAAGCTTACGAGTCAACCGTCTTTGTCTCCGGAATCGAAAATAGTACAGACAAAGCGAACTTGTTTAACCGGTTCGAAATCTCCTATTAAAGTTAGAACAAGTGTTCCAACAACATCCGAGATTCCGGTTACTCCAAACATTTCTGGAAACCCTGCCTCTACAGAAGAAGTTCAACAGCCACAGAGGGACAGTGATACTAATCCTAGTCTGAGAGCAAACACTTCTGTTACTGAACCAGTTCCATCTGCAACCGGTTCGGAGAGTCTTGCTCCTCAAACATCTGTCGTTGTCGATTCAACCCCTTCTTTGGCACCAGAAATATTTTACGGACCTGACGGTATTCCCCTTCCACCTGGTTTGATTGCGATAGAGGAAATTGTAGAAGATCCGCAAGCAAGTACTCCAACACATTTTGGAGTCGGGGTCACTCTATTTCCTTCGACATCAGAAGTTAGTCTACCACCAGTGGAAGTTCCTGTAGAATCGCTAGGTAATCTTTTGGATAGATTCAAAATGTCTTAGCAACTGTCAACATCTAGGACTGTGTCGACTGACACAGCGACAGAAGAACTCCTTGCCGTCACTCCGACAATGTTTGACGGCGTACCATCTGTCCCGACTAGCTCACAACCGCTAGAAGGAGTCCATCCAGGGGCTATTTCGACAGTATGGTCTATTCTTGTTTGTTCCTCCGGAATAATATCCGGCAACTCTTATGTTGAGACTCGCCAAATTGATCCATTTGGAGGTCAATTTGGGCAATCCATTCCCCAAGGGCAGACAATCCCCTTGAGTTCCGGATTTCCACCATATGGGGGGCAGTATGCCCTTTCATTACCCCCTCCGGGAGGATATCCATACGGGAGTTCACAACAGTATTCATTTTATACTGGAGTTACATCAAGTGGTTGGGTACCTATACTACCCCAAAAACCAAGGGTTGTGTATTCTATGCAACAATGTGTACCTATGTCGAACATCCCGACTACACCAGCTATTGTGACAATGTCACAAGTTCAAACGCTGCCTGTTGTATGTCAACCTCAGATTTCTCAGGTTGTAATGCAACAACCCCTTGACCCTGTGACTCAACCACAATCATTGACTGGTGGGGCGACACAGTTCCAAACGGGTACAATTACCCCACACCTTGGTCCAATGGTTAGTATAGCGCAACAAAACATGGCTTCGCAACCGTGGCTGGTGCAATACCAGCAACCACAATTCCAACAAGTGTACCAAGGTTCTGAGCAGCAGATCTTTGCGAACAGTGGACAGTCGTACATTCAAAACGATCAAAATCAACCATTTTACAATGGTCAAGTCCACCAACCATATTAGTCGTACCAGCATCAACTACATTATGCTGGTATGCAAAGGCCAACTGCTCAGGCAATTCCATCATATCCTGGGTATGCTTCACCTAACCTGAATCAACAGTTACCATTCGTGGCAACTTTAGAGTTACCTGATTTACACCGGTTAACAAACGATCCAATTGCTTACGCCCCTTGGTGGCCAGTGATCCCTCATAAACTTCCATCAGATATTCCTAAATTTAATGGAAATCCAGGTGAAGATCCATCGAATCACGTGATGACATTTCATCTATGGTGTTCGTCAAACACCCTAAACGACAATTCGATAAGGCTTCGCCTTTTTCAGAGGACGTTAACGGGTCCAGCGGAAAAATGGTATATTGAATTGCCTAGAGCTTCGTTCGACAACTTCAGTACCTTATCCACAACCTTTTTAACCCATTTTCAATTACCGATAAGGTATGAAACGGGAACTGAAATCTTAACCAACTTCAAACAGACAACGGCCACTCACATATCTGATCATATACATGAGTGGCGACGTCGTCGTAGGATGGTAAAAAAGTACGTCCCCGATCAGCTATTAGCTGAATGGTTTATCAAGTCATTACTTCCTACCATCACGGAAGATGTGGCAAAGGGGGGAGTCATAACGGAAGAGCAAGTTATCACTCGTGCGCAATATCTGGACTTAGTCTATACTCAGTCTGGCACGCTCTACGAAAAAATACCTGACGCCCCTAGACCTGATCCAGGTGGATATTGGTGGCCACCTGCCAGGTCCACCTGGACCCCCACCATTGTCTTTCTCAGCATTTTCAGTTTCCTTAATTGTAGCACAGTTTACTATTTTTAGCAGTTTTTCGGGTCCTGAACTTCCGGAGCCGTTTTGAGGCCCTAAACGACGTTTTTTTGGAATTCTGGGGCAATTGAGCCCTATGTTGCCCCCCAAAGTGGTAGTACTCGGATAGATCTTTCTAACGAGCTATCGTACGCGTCAAACGGAGATCGTATGCCAAAGTTACGACCCCGGGAAATTGATGTACCAATTTACCCAAACGGGGCCCACAATTTGGCGTTTCATCTTCTAGGGTTAGGTTTCGGTATGTGAAGGGTTTTCCATTGTTTCTCAACAATATATAGGCCTTCGAGCCTCATTGTAATACAGTTCAGAACAGTTCAGAGGCATGTAGCCATCACATCTCTTCTCAGAGATAAGCTACCATCGCCCTAGCTAGTTTATTGCCATTTCTGTTTGTAAGCATATTTCAGTATTTTCCATTAATGAAATGAAGTATTATTTCCGCTGCATCTTTGTGTATATGGTTATCTCTGTAATTTGTTGCGTTCCTGTTTAAATCCGGATCAGTGGTATCAGAGCGGTCTACTTTTTCTCTGTTTTTCTTTGCATGTCCCCAACAAGGTCGGGATATAAGGAGTTAGGGCTTGAATTGGTTGAACCTTTGCAAGACCAGCCTCGCAAATCCCGACGGCCTCCCATGGCGGACGAGAAGAAAGACGAGGGGGCAGGAGATCCCATCAAAATCTTGCTCGAAGAAGCGCTCGAGCGACAACGGAACGCGATGATGGACAGCTTTGCGCAGATCCTTCAGCGGCTACCCAGAAGCGGCGCATCGGCTTCCAGTAGCTCCTCTGGAAATGCCACACCCTTTAAGGTACAAGTTAATTTTGAAATCCCCATATTCGAGGGTCAGATAGACGCCGATGCCGTAGATAAATGGTTAAATCTGCTAGAGAGTTATTTTTCTATTCATGAATTTTCGAGTCGGGAAAAGATTGTTTTTGCTCTTCTCAAAGCAGCCCCCCACGTCAAGGACTGGTGGGAAACCTACTGCGAGCAGAAGGATGAAAGTACTGGCTCACTATTTTCAGCCGCACCCACCTGGGATTCGTTCCGGGATGCCATCAAGGAGCAGTACTACCCTGTCGGAAGCTATGAGGATGAATACATAAAGTGGACCACGCTGCGGCAGGGAAGGGACCAAGACGTGCCGGAGTTCACCAATCTTTTCCATACCCTTCGCACAAAGTTGGGTATCAAGGATTCGGAGCAACATTTGATACTCAAATACCGTGGCTGCCTGCACAAGTACATCCAGGAAGAAATACAGTTCTTAAACATCCCCTCGCTCGGCGCAGCATACCGGTATGCTGTCAAGGTCGAGCAGAAGTTTAAACAAAAGAAGCGAGACTTTGGATCTGCGAATCCAAAGCAGGGGAAAGGTGCCCCTAAACCACAGAACAAAGGACAAAGCCAAGGCGGGACAGCCCAAGACAACCAGCCGAAGCTGCAAGCAAAGAGCAACGCCGCGAAGCCGAGAAAGGACACTGGAAAATGGTGCGAGTTCCATAAGAGCTCCACTCACAACACAAGTGAGTGTCGGGCCAAGCAGTCACTGGTGGCTGAGCTAAAGGTTTCAGAATCAGATGCATGTTCCGACTCTGAGTCAGAACCCGATAAGGGGTATGAAAAAGGGAAGCAGATCATTGATGCGGATCCCAGCGCCACTGTTGCTACCGCAAAGATCCAGAAAAATGAACCCGAAGATCCAGAGGAGGAGGAGCGTCTCTTCCACTCCCAGATGTGGGTAAAGGGCTCCCCGATACAGTTCATTGTTGATAGCGGGAGTCAAAAGAACCTCATTTCGGCAGAGGTCGTGAAGCGGTTGGGCTTACCGACCACAGCACATCCACAACCATACACCATTGGGTGGCTTCACCAAGGGCGAGATCTTCGCGTGAGCCAGCAGTGTCGCCTTCCATACAACATCAAGCCCTTCACGGATGAGGTATTGTGTGACATTGCTCCCCTTGAAGTTTGTGATGTATTACTAGGACAACCATACTTGTGGAAGCGACATGCTGTGTATGAATCAAGGCCCCGTGCTGTTATTATTACATTGGGAAATAAGTTGTTCAGGATACCAGAGGTAGCACCACCTGCCGCCATCTCTTTGATTACTGCAAAACAATGCAGTAAGATCATTTCCAAAACCAGGAAATTTGTTTTCCTGATGATACGCCCTCAAGGGAAGAAGAAGACAGTGGCCGCGGCCTCCAAACGGGGTTCCTCTGCACGGCAGCTACAGATGGACAAGATTGTGGAGGAGTACGAAGACATCTTCACCTCCCCGGCAGGGGTTCCTCTGCACTGTCAAGTCAAGCACTCCATCGATCTGACCCCAGGTGCGCCGCTACCCAATGGACCAATTTATCGGCGCTCCGTTCTGGAGAACAATGAAATCAAGAGACAGATTCAGGAGCTCCTGCAGAAAGGTCACATCCGTCCGAGTTCTTCGCCCTGTGGGAGCCCGATAGTGTTGGTACAGAAGAAGGATGGGACGTGGAGACTCTGTATTGACTATCGGGCGCTGAACAAGATCACTGTCCGTAATAGGTACCCGATCCCGCGGATTGATGACCTCCTAGACCAACTAAAGGGGGCGAAATATTTCAGCAAGATCGATCTGAAGTCAGGATACCACCAGGTACCAATTGAACCCTCAGATGTGTGGAAGACTGCCTTCAAATCCAAGGAGGGCCTCTTCGAATGGTTGGTCATGCCTTTCGGATTGACGAATGCTCCTGCAACCTTTATGAGGCTAATGGATGACATCTTGCGGCCATTCACCAACTCCTTTGTAGTAGTATACTTGGATGACATTCTGATCTTCAGCGAGAGTTGGGAAGAGCACCTCCACCACATCCGACAGGTTCTCCAAACACTGCGGCAACACAAGCTATGTGCCAATTTGGAGAAATGCACTTTTGGCATGACCGAGGTTCAGTATCTGGGATACATCATTGATGAACAGGGGGTGCATGTCGATCCAGCCAAGGTCCAAGTCATTCGGGATTGGCCCTCTCCAACCACTCTAACAGAGCTCCGCAGCTTTCTAGGTCTTGCCAACTTCTACCGCAGGTTTGTGTTGGGATTTTCTCATATTTCTTGGCCCTTGAGTCAAGTCACCAAGGGCGGGGCGAAAGCAAAATTCTTTTGGTCTGAATCTCAACAGAAGTCATTCAGGGAGTTGAAGGATCGCCTCTGCACGGCACCAGTGCTCGCGTTACCAGATTTACAACAACCATTCGAGGTCGAGACAGATGCCTCTGACTATGCTATTGGGGCAGTCCTTACTCAACATGGACATCCAGTGGCATATCACAGTGAAACACTTTCAGACACAGTCCGGAAGTACCCCACTTATGATAAAGAGATGTATTCCATTGTACAGGCCTGCCGACAATGGAAGCATTACATTTTGGGGAAGGAAACGGTCATCCACACAGACCACCGACCTCTGCAGTTCATACAGACCCAAGGGAAATTGCAGAATGATCGCCATCAGAAGTGGTCTACATACCTGCAACAGTTTCACTTGAATATCAAGTATAAAAAGGGCAGCACCAATAATGTTGCAGATTGCCTCAGTCGACCACCGATCATGGCGCTAACCACCGTGCTCAACTCTTGCGGGCACGAGACTTCTAATTGGCCACTTCTCTACAAAAGCGACCCAGAATTCGGCCACACATACCAGACACTCTTGGAGGGTCGGCAGGTTGCAGATTTTCACCTCCAGGATGCCCTATTATGCCACCTCGGTCACCTCTGTGTTCCTTCAAGCGAGCGTGCCAAGATGATTTGGGAAGCACACTACAGTCGGGCTGCTGGGCATTTCGGGGTCGAGAAAACAGTGGCAGTACTGCAAAACTATTTCTATTGGCCGAATCTTCGACAGGATGTTGGGAAGTACATCCGATCATGTACTGCCTGTGCCATTGCCAAACCGACCATTAAGAAGCAAGGCCTCTATACCCCGTTGCCTACCCCTAGTCGACCTTGGGAATCCATCTCCATGGATTACATGTCAGGCCTTCCTTCCACTAAGCATGGAAATGACTGTGTTTTTGTGGTCGTCGACAGGTTCTCAAAGATGGCCATTATGATGGCCTGCAAGAAGAATATCACAGCAGAAGCCACTGCTAAACTCTTCTTTGAACGAGTGTGGGTGCACTTTGGGATCCCACAGTCTATCATCTCAGATCGGGACAGTCGGTTTCTCAGCACATTTTGGTCCAGTCTCTGGTCAATGCTGGACACCAAACTCACGAAGTCCACAGCCTTCCATCCTCAAACTGATGGCCAGACAGAGGTTGTCAACAGAATGATTGTGCACATTCTGCGCATGTATAACTCAAAGCATCCACGCACATGGGACGAGAGCCTCCCCTATGTTCAGCACAGCTACAACCGAGCTCTTCACAGCTCCACTGGCCATAGCCCTTTTCAGGTGGGTTTAGGATTCCAGCCACTATGCCCCATTGATGTGGCCATGCCACTTGCAGCTACTCACATGAATTCAGCTCATGTCCAGTCTGAAACAGATAAGGCCACCAGCTTCATTGAGCGCATCCAACATATTCGCCAGCAGGTCCATGACATTCTTGAGAAATCAAATGCCAAGTACAAGCAGCGACATGATCAACACCGGGTGCCACACAAGTTTCAGGTGGGCGACAAAGTCTGGTTGCATTTGCAAAAGGAACGCCTTACTGGAGCCTATCGGAAATTGAGACCACTTCGATATGGTCCTTACACCATTACTAAGGCTATGGGAGACAATGCATTTGAGCTCAGCATTCCCCCATTCCTTGGCCTGCACCCAGTGTTCAATGTGGACCGCCTTCGGCCATACTTTCCACCATTGCTAGACACATCCGACATTGCAGAACAGCTCAAACCCACAGAATTAAATCCAGATTGCATGGAACAAGCTGCAACTGATCGGATCATGGACACACAGATCAAGAACACTCGCCAACAGCATATCCAACTGTATCGAGTTGTCAAAGCAGGCCAACTCCTTCAGCAGGGCAAGTGGCTCACCAGGGAACAAGTTCAGCAGAGGTTTCCTCATCTCATGGAGGAGCTCAACACAATGGGGACCATTGCTTCCTAAGGGGGGAGGAATGATCCAGGTGGATATTGGTGGCCACCTGCCAGGTCCACCTGGACCCCCACCATTGTCTTTCTCAGCATTTTCAGTTTCCTTAATTGTAGCACAGTTTACTATTTTTAGCAGTTTTTCGGGTCCTGAACTTCCGGAGCCGTTTTGAGGCCCTAAACGACGTTTTTTTGGAATTCTGGGGCAATTGAGCCCTATGTTGCCCCCCAAAGTGGTAGTACTCGGATAGATCTTTCTAACGAGCTATCGTACGCGTCAAACGGAGATCGTATGCCAAAGTTACGACCCCGGGAAATTGATGTACCAATTTACCCAAACGGGGCCCACAATTTGGCGTTTCATCTTCTAGGGTTAGGTTTCGGTATGTGAAGGGTTTTCCATTGTTTCTCAACAATATATAGGCCTTCGAGCCTCATTGTAATACAGTTCAGAACAGTTCAGAGGCATGTAGCCATCACATCTCTTCTCAGAGATAAGCTACCATCGCCCTAGCTAGTTTATTGCCATTTCTGTTTGTAAGCATATTTCAGTATTTTCCATTAATGAAATGAAGTATTATTTCCGCTGCATCTTTGTGTATATGGTTATCTCTGTAATTTGTTGCGTTCCTGTTTAAATCCGGATCAAGACCGTAATTCTCAATTCCTCCTCCTCCTAAATCAAACAATGACTCTCACGCCGGCGATGGCGTGATTGGCACTAAAAACACGAAATCGACAAAGGCTACGTCCAAGAAAGCCCGTAAGATTTCAGATCAAAATGCAAAAGACGAAATTCTTGCTTCGGAAGTAAATGCCGTATCAGCAGATAAAGGCAAAGAAACCAAACATCCAGGAAGAAAGAAGAAACAAGGCAAAGGGAAGAAGAAGAAACAGGAGGAGCCATCTCCTGAAAAACCTTCTTCAAACCCTCCTGGAAATAGGAAACTGAAATATCCATGTCAAATATGTGATGAGGATCATCGGACAACAGAATGTCCGTACAGAGCTGAGCTTAAAAGATTCTTTAAGAGTTTGAAAACCTCAGCTGTGTTAACTGATCTGTTTCCAAATCCAAGAACAAATCTGGTTGATAGTGGAAATGCTTCCTCGTCTCAAGTGCTAATGTTGTCGATTTCAAAACAGCAAAATGATGCTTTGATTTCGACAAGGAACAAAGATTACGGGAATCCGCAGCTGTCGAACAAAAAGGATAAAGATCAACCAAGTAGTTCGACAACAACTTCGACAGAAGTTGTACCACCCATCATTCCTGAATTAACAATAAAACCGCCAAAGGGAGTAGTACACAAGTCGACATTTAATCCCCGCGCTAGAGCAGCGCAGCATTATAACATAGTGGAAGATTTGGCACAATCGCCATCCGCTATGTCGACTCTTGAAGTACTACAAAATTGCCCATCCCAAAAGCAGGCTTTGTTATCAGCCATTGGTGGGGTTGATCCTAAGGATTCCAATCTTGTATCCTTCGACCACAAAGGATACAATCCTCAGTTACCAGCCCAACTAGCTTTCCTTATTCAGGTGAAAGCCCTCAACAAAACTGTTCATCGAACAATTATTGACGAGGGGGCATCTACATGCATTATGTCGATGAGTTGTTGGAAAACTTTGGGATCTCCAACCTTGTCGCGATCTTCGACGACATTAAAATCATTTGATGGACGGACGTATACCCCATATGGTATCCTAAATAACTTGAAAGTTGAACTAGGGGGAAAAACTGTAGAAATAGATGTTGAAGTCATCGATGAGAATCTTGATTACAACATCCTACTAGGAAGACCATGGATATATGCCATGGCAGCTGTTGTGTCAACCTATTTTAGAAAGATTGTATTTCCCTTTCAAGGAGGGATTACAATCGTCGATCAACAAAAATTCCTCCCCAATGGTTCTCAAGTTACTGGAAGCATTCCAATGATCCATGGAAGCAATCATTCGCTCCAAAATATCGGAGTAGGTCTCCTAAAAGACCCTGCCTTAATGGGTACTTTTGCCCTACCACCTCCGAGTAATCTGGCGGAAGTGGCCACAGTGGAATATGAAAGCTTCTATATCTAATGGATTTGGATTCCGAGGATGGTTCTTATCGCGTGTCAACCTCGTTAAAAAATGAAACAAGGAGTCATGAGGATAGTTCTTTTACTGTGTCAACCTCATTAAAAAATGAAACAAATCCCCTTTTCAAATCTCAAAGGTAAACCTTCATTCCAACCACCGAGTTGAATGCAATGAAGCTTGGGGGGCATGCACCTCGTTTTTAGTTATTATGCTGGGGGCATACAAACTTATCATCGAGCAGTTTTAGCGCATAGTTCATGCTCGTTAAAAAATAAACATAAGACCGAGCAAGTGTTCAACCCGCTTTTAAGCTCGTTAAAAAATGAAATATCCTCTGGTAAATAACCACCGTGAATGTAACATTATCAGCCATTAAAGCCTTGGTCGTGTTTGCACCGTCACCTCCACTTTTCCATTGGCCGATCATTCACCTCCATATGATTGTTTACCCATTTTGAGGAACAGCTGCGAAGAGTGATTTCACTAGCCATCCTCGTGACACTGTCGTGCTTGGAAAATTCCAACCCTTACCTGGAATCAGCTGCTACCCATTTTATCACTCGTTCCTCAAAAGACGAGTCTTCTTTAAGCTCTTTTCATCTGACTCGTAAAATATGAAAAGATTGCCGAGTTTTGGCCTTCCAGCTCGTTAAAGCGACCGGAAGTGCTATCCCTCCTCTAGATTTTACTCTTTTTGGACCTGAGGGATTATTGCACAAAAAGATCGAGCGCTTGTTTTGTTCGGCTCGTTAAAACTATCGAAAGTTCATCCCTTCTGTATTGTTTTATACTTTTTCGGGCTTAAGGGATTAGATGACGAAAAAGGAATTTCAGAGTTAACTTTACGTACCTTTTCAGACTCTATAAAAATGAAAAGGACCGAGTTATCTTTGTCGTTAGACTCGTTAAAAAGATTAATAGTGACAAACTTGTCTTTAGACGAGAAAGAGTTTCACTATCACTAGGCTCGTTAAAACATAGCGATGGGTTTGCCCGAAGGGCAAATTATAAAACAAGCATATGTTATCCTCCTTAAGCTTGACAAAAATAAAGAGGTACTGGTCAGCAATGACTGGGGAAAAATTGGGAAGAAACTCAAAGAACCTTTATTGGTAGCAAGTCGCTCTTGAACATGACACTTCCACTCCATGCCTGAGTTGGGTTGGGTTGTTTCATTCACCGGTCACATCACCATGGTCTCGCCATACCATCCACCTTTGGGGTAAATGCTACCAATCCATCATATAAGTGTCGCCGGTATGTTCAAGAGAAGTCATCCAGAGAAGTCAACCGTGTCCCATCCACTGCCATACATTATACTTCATTCCTTCATGACCGCCACCCTGAACCATATATCATCAGATCGTTTTCACCTCCATCAAAATCATTTGCTCCGTTCCGTGTCATTGATGTGGGATTCATTAAGGCCCTCCTTTGACGGATCGCTTCTTGTCGACATCAGCTCATTATCCAAGAAGTTGATCTAGGAACAACCCCTTCAGTACTTTGAAGCTTGCATGCCTCAATGGCAAGTTTCTCACTTCCGGCGACAGGTATACATCAATGACCTTCGACCGAAAGATTTTGTGTGGTGTTCGATGACAAGTCCTTTATTCACACCACGTGAATTGTACTGCAGTACCTTGAGGGTCATTATCATTATCGGTGATTCCTCTCGCGCTTGTTAACAGTTTACATCATTGACTGGTAATCAAACGATGTCTTTCCATGTTCGACTTCAAAACATTTCTCACATGGATCGACTTGTACTTAAAGTGAAGATCGGACGAGATTGAAGACCCCGGATCTAGTTTCATCCATCCGGGCTGCGATATATATTCAGGAAAAATAAAGACATTGACATGTACAGCATTGCAGAACAGATAATCATCCTACCAAAAGGATGATGATTTCATCAGAATCATCAGTCTACCATCAGACGATTGTCTGTCCTATGTACATAAAAATGAATTTATAAAGCTGAGCATGGGAATGCCCGCCTCAGCTAGATCATGAAAACAGTATGAAAAATAATGTATTGTATTGTATCTTACAGGTCTCCTCCCAGCATTGAATGAACTTCGGATCCTCCTAATAAAGCATTTCACCCGATAAACGGCCTCATACTTTAGGGGGCAACTGTTATAGAAATTTGTTATGCCCTTAACCTGCAAACCGATACCCAAACATAGAATTTGCGAAGAAAAGATACCGAGAACATAAAATATGCGAAGAAAATATACCCAGAGCACAGAATAGCAATGATTTTATTATCCAGAGAGAAATGTTCACAGGCCTCTTCGAGGGGGCAACCTCCAATAGAGCAGAGCTCGATTACAAAACAAGACACAATACTCCTCGCAGGGAGTCTCTATCCTTTATATATGACTCATACATGCAATACCACGAGCCAATATCGTGGATTTTATTAATACCATCTATCTAATACTACCGCCCATTTACCATCTAACTAATACTTCCGCCCATTTGCAACTAACTGTGGTCCCGTCATTAATTGCGGGTTAACCACTTACAATTATTAATATGGGCTTTATTGACTCTTGACTATGACGTGATCCCATGACATAAATAAGGGGGTTAGGGTGGGACCCTAACATGCCCTCCCCCTTAAGACTAGCCTTGTCCTCAAGGCCGAAGCTGCGGAAACTGCTGAAGAATAGCGGCTGGTTCCCAAGTTGCATCTTCCGGCGAGGTGTCTTTCCATTTGACTAGGACCTCCGTAATCACGCGGCCACGCAGGTGCTTGTCTCGTGTGTCTAGAACCTGTTCAGGTTGAAGCCAGATTGATCCTTCTTCATCCAATTCAGGTAGATTGGTTTGAACTCGGAAATTGTTCCCAATCACTTTCTTGAGGCACGATACATGGAAAACTGGGTGGATTTTTGCTGTAGGTGGCAAAGCCAGCTTGTAAGCCACTTCTCCAATGCGCTGAAGTACTTGATATGGTCCGTAGAATTTTGGAGAGAGCTTTTGACAGCCCTTGTCTTTGAGTGATGTTTGCTTATATGGTTGCAACTTCAAAAAGACCTGATCCCCTTCTTGAAATTGGCGCTCTGAGCGATGTTGGTCAGCCTGTTGCTTCATACGGTTCTGAGCTTGATGAAGATTCTCGCGCAAGTGGGCCAGCATGGTTGCACGGTGTTGTAAGAGTTGATCCACTGCTTGTACTTTGGAGCACCCCGTGAGATAAGAAGTAGGGGACGGCGGAAGTTGTCCATAGACTGCTTCATAGGGAGTCATTTTGGTGGTGGCATGATAGTTGGTGTTATACCACCATTCTGCCAGCGGTAACCACTGTGCCAAAAGGTGTTGTTTTTCTGAAGTGAAACACCTAAGGTAGGTTTCTAGGCATTTGTTGACGGCTTCGGTTTGACCATATGTTTGTGGATGATATGAAGTACTGAGTTTGAGTTTAGTGCCTTGGATTCTGAAGAGCTCCTGCCAAAAATTACTGGTGAAGATTGGGTCGCGGTCGGACACAATCGAAGTGGGCATGCCATGCAATTTGAAGATTTGATCCATGAAGGTTTGAGCAACCAAAGTAGGTGTGAATGGTTGGGGTAGAGCGCAGAAATGAGCATACTTCGATAGTCGGTCCACAACCACCATGATGACTGATTTGTTCCCAGAATTTGGAAGACCTGTAATGAAATCCATGGAGACCTCCATCCAAATTGACGCCGAAATGGGCAATGGTTGTAATGTGCCTGGTGTGTTGATGGTTTCCCCCTTGTGGCGTTGACAGACGTCACATTCTGCTACAAAAGTAAGGATGTCCTGTTTCATGCCGGTCCAAAAAAATGATCTTCTGGTGCGAGCGTATGTCTTCTGAAAGCCCGAATGTCCTGCAATGGGAGAGGAGTGCAATTCTGCCAAAATGTGACTTTTGAGGGTGGATGTTGGTGATATGACGACTATGTCCTTGTAGCGAAGAATATCATTCTGCCACGAGTAGCCCTTGCTGGAATTAGGATCTGCCTATAATTGAGAAATGAGTTGGGAGAGCTCAGGATGTGAAAACCATTCCCCGTGAGCCTCTTCAATCCACTCTGGAATGGGGAGGGATATTGCGAGCAGAGTACTTTCCTCCTCAAATTGGCGTGACAATGCATCTGCTACCTTGTTGTCTTTCCCTTTCTTGTAAATGATCTCATAATCATAACCCAGCATTTTGGCTAACCATTTATTTTGTTGGGGGAAGATAGGCGTTGCTCCAAAAAATATTTAAGACTGTGATGATCTGTGCGGATTTGGAAACGTCGCCCCAATAAGTAGGGTCGCCAGATCTCAACTGCATGTAAGATGGCCATCATTTCCTTCTCATAGGTAGATTGGCCCAAGTTCTTCCCACTTAGTTGTTGGCTGGTGAAGGCCAATGGTTGCCCTTCCTGCATTAAGACTGCTCCAATACCTGTTCCCGAAGCATCAGATTCAATGACAAATGTTTTGGTGAAGTCCGGTAGGGCTGAGACCGGAGTGGAACACATGGCTGTTTTGAGAGCGGTAAATGCCTGTTGTGCTTCTTCGTTCCAGAAGAAGGAATTTTTCTTGAGAAGTTGCGTCAGGGGCTTCGCTATGCGGCCATAATTGCGGACAAATTTACGATAATAGCCTGTGAGACCCAAAAATCCTCTCAAGCTTTTCAAGGTCTTAGGTTGAGGCCATTCTTGCATTGCCTGGATCTTTTTGGGATCAACCTTGACACCTTCACGGCCCACAATGTGGCCTAAATACTCAACTTCTTCCATGCCAAACGCACACTTAGACATTTTGACAAATAGTTTATGCTTGTTGAGCAGTTGCAAGAGGATATCTACATGCCTAAGATGTGCCGCCCAAGTGCCACTATAGATGAGGATGTCATCGAAGAAGACCAGGACAAATTTTCTGAGATATGGTCTGAGGAGGTGATTCATAAGGCTCTGAAAAGTAGAGGGGGCATTACAGAGGCCAAATGGCATGACCAAGAATTCATAATGGCCTTCATGAGTTCTGAAAGCTGTCTTGGGAATGTCAACTTCCTTCATGCGAATTTGGTGGTAGCCTGAGCGAAGATCCAATTTAGTGAAGAATTGAGCCCCATTGAGTTCGTCCAGCAAATCGTCAACCACTGGGATGGGAAATTTATCTTTGACTGTTAACTTATTGAGGGCCCTGAAGTCTGGACACATCTGCCACTCCCCATCTTTCTTGAGGACCATGACGACTGGAGATGAGTAAGGACTAATACTAGGACGAATGACACCTGCTTCCAACAACTCCTTGATGATTTTTTCTATTTCATTCTTTTGGGTGAACGGATGTCTGTATGGCCGCACATTTGGGGGTTGGGCCCCTGGTACCAATGTGATGCTATGATCATGTTCTCCTTGCGAGGGTGGAAGTTCATGAGGTTTGTCAAAGACCGTCTGATGTTTATTCAAAATTTGTTGCATCTCAGGATGAATTGGCGAAGACATGGTATCTACTACCTGTATGGCATTAAATTGAGCTACTACTCCATGATGGCCCTTTTTTAACAATTTTTCCATACGATGCAAGCTTATGATAGAAGGGGCTCCCGCTTGTAGCCCACAGAGGGTATGTGTGTAGTCGTTCTGCTTAAAACTCATATATAACTCCTGGAAATCCATTGTGATTGGCCCAAGAGTGCGGAGCCATTCCGCACCTAGGACAACGTCGCAACCCCCCATGTGTATTGCAAACATGTGGATTTTCAAGTGATAATCCCCCATTTGAATTTTGACATTTTCACAGCGACCTTCACATTTCATTGTGCCTCCATCTGCAATCTGGACTTGGAAGTTAGAAACTGCTCGGACATAACAATGTGCTGCTTCAGCGATCTTTTGGTGGATGAAATTACGGGTACTTCCACTATCAATCAAAACTATTACTGGCCGATGTTTAAGAAAACCCCTGATTTTGAGAGTTTGAGGTGAAGAAATTCCTGCCAATGCATGTAGCGAAATCATGGGTTCGTCAGATACCATCTCCTACTGGTTATCTTCTTCGGTCGCCTCTGGTTCCTCAAGTGGTGGATCTTCCTCGGTGGAGCTGTAGTCAGTGGCATCTATTTGAAAAAACTTGTGCTCTTTGCATTTATGACCCGGGGAATATTTTTCATCACAGTAGTAACATAGTCCTTGCTTCCTTCTTTCGGCCATTTCTGCAGGTGACACCTTTTGAACCTTAAGTGTTTGGGTCATATTGGGAGCCTGTGAGAGACGACCTTTAGCGGGAAAGTTGGGGCGGCTGGATTGAGTTGTTAATGCCCTTTCCACCTTACGGGCTACCTGGCAAGCCTCGTTCCATGTGGGGGGGTGGTGGAGTAGAACCTGAGCTTTGATGGCTTCTTTAAGACTGCTAATAAAGCATTCCATGTAGAATTCATCTATGAGACCCTTAGTGCAGAAGGCTAAGGCTTCAAAAGCGGTAATATATTCATCCATTGTACCCGTCTGTCGGAGCTTAGTGAGACGCCCCAAAAAAGAGTCTTCCTGTTCAAAGCGATTTCGAAGAGCTTTGGTAAATTGGCCCCAACTCTTAAATTGTCCATTGCAACGTTGATACCATTCCTTCCATTGCCATCGTTCATTGTCCAAGTACATGGTGCCCACCATAAGCTTAGTCCCCTCATCTGTGATATGATTTAATTGAAAATACTGCTCCATTTGTGCTAGCCATGCGGACGTGTGAGAACCGTCAAATTTATGCATATCCAACTTGGGAGGTCTCTGATTGGGTGGTGGATGGGTGTGCCAGACGTGAGGAGAGTGGCTAGACTCCCCCTCATGGTATTCATGATCCTTATACTCCTCCTCGTGGGCTGGCTCCTTGCCCTTGTCATGTAGTAGGCACTCTAATCCTTTAAGATGCTTTTCGACCCTTTCCACCACAGAGTGGAGGGAGTGCACCTCTTCTTCTATTTTTTCTATCCTTTCATTGGCCATTGCTTGAGTCCTTTCATTGGCCATTGCTTGAGCGCGAGTTTCTACCATACACCCGTCTGACTAAAATTTGGGACCGCCGAATTTTTTTTTTTTTTGCCAAGAATTGAATGGTACCACCTTGCTCAGCTCGTCGTCCTGATTCTGATGGGCTAGGTCACCAATAAGCGCCCGAGAAGATCTCAGACTTTTTTTTTTTTTTGAAAACTCCTAACGGAGTTTTACTCCTTTCTGATCAATACTGCAGTCGCCAAATCCTCAAAATGTCAATGCCACCAAAAGTCCTGCGAAAATTATATCCAGGTACAGGAACCCTTTTCAACTACTCCGATCTGGCTAATCTGGGAGATCTGACTGGTGGAACAACTGCTGCTGCTGATCTGGAATATCAGATCTGGTGGATCTGAGAGATCTGAATGGTGGAACAACTGCTGCTGCTGATCTGGAATATCAGATCTGGTGGATCTGGGAGATCTGAATGGTGGAACAACTGCTGCTGCTGATCTGGAATAGATGATGTGTGATCCCTCGAGCGAAAGGGAACTAAGGTCTTGGGGAGTGTCAGGTGCTACAGATCGCAATATACATAAGGGTCTGACAGTAGTACTCGGCCCAATGTTTCAGGGCTCTAACTAAGGAGGATCGACCGTACCCTTAGCCGTACAACCCGACTACCCTATCGTACGGGCGAGTAATCTCTCCGAGTGTTGTTCTCGGTGTACTGTAGCAACAAGACGGCCGAAGGTTTATCTATGGCGAGGTTTCAAGGGAGCTAGGGGGTTTCCTATATACCCAGAGGGTACGTGGAAGACAGTCCGTGTGCGGTTCTGTCTAATGCGCTACTACTCGAAGGGGTACCCACAGGGGTTACAAGGGAGTCCAACAGGCGTGACCACCTCTTGTATTTCCTGCGTGCATGCCTCCCCAAATCCGCAGGTTTATGCGCTTAACGACAGATCCCGTGGTTTAAAGACGCCGGAACACGTCTCTAGCCTAAAAAAAATTTGCTAAAATTTGGAGATCCCACCGAGCCCTGGAAAGCGCTCTGATACCACTTGTTATGCTCTTAACCTGCAAACCGATACCCAAACATAGAATTTGCGAAGAAAAGATACCGAGAACATAAAATATGCAAAGAAAATATACCCAGAGCACAGAATAGCAATGATTTTATTATCCAGAGAGAAATGTTCACAGGCCTCTTCGAGGGGGCAACCTCCAATAGAGCAGAGCTCGATTACAAAACAAGACACAATACTCCTCGCAGGGAGTCTCTATCCTTTATATATGACTCATACATGCAATACCACGAGCCAATATCGTGGATTTTATTAATACCATCTATCTAATACTACCGCCCATTTACCATCTAACTAATACTTCCGCCCATTTGCAACTAACTGTGGTCCCGTCATTAATTGCGGGTTAACCACTTACAATTATTAATATGGGCTTTATTGACTCTTGACTATGACGTGATCCCATGACATAAATAAGGGGGTTAGGGTGGGACCCTAACAACATTTTTGTGCCTTACAGCTTTGAGCATGAAATGTCCATAATCTAAGGGATCCAAAGTCCCTAAAGATGTTGTTACAACTCCTAAAGGAACAAGGTCGACCAATGACAGCTTCTCCCAGAAGTTCTCCACCAAAAACCACTCAGAACTAGTCAAATCAGGATGAATTCAGAAGCTCCACTAGCTGCCTGCGTTGCAAAGCACCCAAATGCACTGGCTAGGTGCATTGCAACGCACTTGAATGCACTACCCAGGTGCGTTGAGCAGGAAATGACAAGTGGCAGAGTCATTTAGCGAGGTGGAAAGACCATGGAAGCTTCTAGAATCTTCTCCAATGACACTTGCCTCACTGAACTCGACCAAGTGATGAGTAAGAGGCTCTCAGTCTCTAAGTGGAAGCAAGAACTGACAGAGAGAGGCCACAAGTCAAAACATAAGCTGACTCATCCTCTCTGCTTACATCTATATATGGATCCCTCATCCCAGAGATCTAGAGGCTGGAATTTTGTACTTTGCAGAGAATTGTTGTTGGTTTGAGATTGAGATTAGTATATTGGGTGATTTATGCTTTGTTGGAGGAGAGGAAGGGATTCCTTTGCTGGGAGGTAGATGCTGGATCGGGACTCACTTGGTTGTATCTCCTCTTGGACTTTCTTATTCTATCAATAAACTATTTGAGTTTCTTCTACATGCTGTGTATCAATGATGTTTTGTTATATTTGCATGTTTAGCTTAATCTGATCCTGAGCTTTTTATGAATGTATATCTATATCTTCGTGTAGTTTCTCTCTCTTGTGATCTTGCAGGAATTCGGTGAAGCTGGGCCAGTAAGGGAGCAGGGAGCTGGGAGCTATTGAAGAGAGGAGCGATTGGATCAACAAACTAGCGAAAGACACAGGTTAGTTACATCCTTTCTCCTCATTTACATTTCATAAAGAAAAATACTCAAGTAGTTTTCCTTGTTTGTTGCTAAGGCACTATCACACCTTAGAGTGGGATAGGGGCGTTCTGAATAGATACTTTTCCCAACAACACATGGCCAGGTGTTTTCACAACAGAGTGATACCAATCCCCAGAATTCGAAGAAAAATGATAAGGGGAAGGGTAACAAGGGTAACTGTTGGGTCCCTATAATACTAGTAATTACACCATTACTATTATAGTTATACCCCTTATTTATATTTTTGTGCCCCTATTACCCCCATATTTTTATTTATGTGCCCCATAGAATCCCTCTATTGTTATTTTTGTGGCTTTATATTATTATTGTTAGGTCGGTTGGATTATATTGTGACTCCTTAGACTCCTATATATAGAAAGGAGGTTTTGTCATTTGTATCATACAAGAATTGTTCATTTATGTAATGTAAAGGAGGTTGCCCCCTCGAAGAGGCTGAATTATAAGGCGTTGATCTCTCTTTTCTATCTTTTCTTGAGCTGGTTTCATAACATTTGGTATCAGAGCTTTGGATTCTAGGGTTTCGCTGCTCCAAACAGGTCATCGTGGCATGTTCGCTATAAAAAAAATTTTGTGACGTTTCAGAAGTCGCAAAAAAATCCCATTTGAGAAGAAATTGCGCTGAACCTTGGGTCCGAATTTCAGAGCGTTTCACGTGATATTTTCGGAGATATGATCTGAGGAAGTTGGTCTTTTTGCAGACTCCTGAATTACACTCAAAACAGATGACCTGGGGAAAATCGTCATAACTTTCTTTCTGAGCATCGGATTGAAATTTTGTAAGAAGTTACAAAAAGAGGACGGACTGTAGTTTTCGTTTATATATTTCTCAGAGTCAAAGGTTGAAACAGTGACATGTGGCTCTTCATACAAGTTCACTCTGCTGAACTAGTCTATAATCAGGTCACTGCGGGAGATTGTGCATAACTCTTTCTTGGAGAATCCAATTTGGATCAGACTAGTGGCATTGGAAAGAGGACATAGAAGGCTACTACAGGTCACAATTTCAGAACTGGATAATTCGAAATTACAGAGATACATCAGATTCAATATCAGGCTTCTACAAAGTAAAAAAAAGGTGTGTAGTTTTTTTTTTAATTTTTGCATAAGCTTGGTTTGAAGGAATTCAAAGGGCATAGTAAAGCATTATTATCGGTAACTGATGCCCCGAGGAAAGAAAATGCAAACACCTAGTAAGGAACCTGAAAGCTCTAGCATGACTCATGAAGAAGAGGAAGAAATGCTACATGATATATCAAAATTACAAGAACAAGTGCAACAAATGTCACGCTCACAAAAGCTAACAGATGCTAAGATAAATGGCGTGGAATCTAAGATAAAGGCTGTGGAAGCTCAGGTGAATGGAATGGACGCTAAAATTGATGGCATGGATGATAAGATGGAAGAATTGAAGATAAATATGAATAAGTTGCTACAAGAAATGGTCACTAAGGGTGAAAGAGTACTAAAGGAAACTCATGATGAGAACAAAAGAAATGTTAATCATAATTCCATAGACTCTAATGTTGGATCGAAGACTCACCATGTTCCAAAAATTGATATGAGGAAGTTTGATGGCAAGGATCCCGCCACATGGATATTACAGATGGAGCAATTCTTTGATCTCAATAATGTGCAAAACACACAAAAGGTATGTATGGAAACTTTATATTTAGAAACAAATCAGTTTGTATGGTATCAATGACTTTGTTCTCGTAAACAATTTATCACTTGGGCAATTTTTACGGAAGAATTGATAGCACATTATGAGGATACAAAAAGCAACACTTTTTTTAGCCAATTGATAAGTCTCAAACAAAAGGGTTCAATAATGGAGCACATTGAGGAGTTCCAAAAATTGAACATAAGGGTAAAAGATATTCCAGAGGAGCATAGGATTGATGTGTTCATAGGGTCTTTAAAGGATAATATCCAACATGATGTGCGCCTTTGGGAACCTGATTCATTAGAGAAGGCATTCAGGTTAGCAAGAAAAATGGAAAGCAAAATTATGGCAACTAGGAAGCATACCATTCACAACTATAAAGACGGAAGTGTTGTTGCCCATAGTCTTCCACAACCTACAAGGTTGACACCACAACAATTGGAAGAAAAAAGAGCAAAAGGGCTTTGTTACAATTGTGATAGCAAATACACAAAGGGTCATAAGTGTGGTGAGAAGAAATTATTCTACATAGATTGTGAAGAGGAAGAAGAAAAGGAGCAAGAAAGGTCAAAAGAAGAGGATATATTCCAGGAACAAAGCCTAGATGAAGAAAAAATAAATCCGACCATATCTTGTAATGCATTGGCGGGAATTACCACTCCTCAAACCATCAAGATAGAAGGACAAATCAAGAAGAAAAAGGTAATAGTGTTGATTGATTCAGGAAGCACCCACAATTTTATTCATTGTAGGGTAGCAAAAGAATTGAATTGCTTCCTATATCCAGCACCAGAGTGTCAAGTGATGATTGCAAATGGAGGAACAATAAATTGTTCTGGAAAGTGCCATAATATCAAGCTATCCATGGGAGAATATGTATTGACTAGCCCAATGCTTTCCATTCCAATGGGAGGTGCTGATGTTGTACTAGGAGTCCAATGGCTACAATCCTTGGGTACAATAGCTTTTAATTTTCAAGAACTTTTCATGAAATTTTCTGTGGAAGGAAAGGAAGTTGAATTAAGGGGTATTGCAGGGAAACCAGGAAAGATAATCAGCTCTAATGGCATGACAAAGCTTCTAAAAAAGGAGCAAAGAGGTGTAATTGCACAATTATGTTCGCTAGATGTTTCCACATTGGAATCATCTATTTCTCCAGATCTCCAAAAAGTCTTGGACAATCATTCCAAGGTATTTGAGACTCCCAAAGGTCTCCCACCTATGCGTGATCATGATCATGCTATTCATCTGATTCCAGGAAGTGTTCCTCCAAACATCAGGCCGTACAGATATCCCTATGTCCAAAAAAGTGAAATTGAACGTATGGTTGCAGAAATGCTAGAGGCTGGTATAATTCAACCGAGTCAAAGTTCTTTCTCAGCTCCAGTAGTATTGGTGCACAAGAAGGATGGATCATGGCGCATGTGTCCAGATTATAGGGAGCTCAACAAGCTCACTATTAAAGATAAGTTCCCCATTCCTGTCATTGATGAATTACTGGATGAATTGCATGGATCAATTTACTTCACCAAGTTGGATCTTCGTTCGGGATATCATCAAATCAGAATGAAGATTGAAGACATTCCGAAAACGGCATTTAGAACTCATGAGGGTCATTATGAATTTTTGGTCATGCCTTTTGGCCTTACCAATGCACCTTCAACATTTCAAGGTTTGATGAATTCAATTTTCAAACCATTCCTTAGAAAATTTGTGTTAGTATTTTTTGATGATATACTAATCTACAGCAAGTCTTGGAAGGATCATGTTGAACATGTTGACAGGGTGCTACAACTATTGGAGGAGAAAAAATTATATGCAAAAAGATCCAAATGTTTCTTTGGAGTCCAGGAGGTGGAATATTTGGGTCATATTGTATCTCATGAAGGAGTTAAGGTAGACCCTAGCAAAATTAAAGCCATTAAGGAATGGAAAATCCCCACATCCATAAAGCATCTGCGAGGATTTCTTGGGTTGACAGGGTATTATCGCAAGTTTGTTAAGAATTATGGGAGAATAGCAGCACCTCTAACAACATTATTGAAGAAAGATTCATTTTCATGGACTCCGGAAGCAACAAAGGCCTTTGAACATCTTAAAGAGGCAATGTGCCAAGCACCGGTCTTAGCTACACCGGACTTCACAAAAACCTTTATTGTGGAATGTGATGCTTCAGGAAATGGAATTGGTGCTGTTCTAATGCAAGATGAAAGACCCATTGCTTTTGAAAGTCGTCCAATCAAGGGAAAGTTTTTAAGCAAAGCTATTTATGAGAAGGAAATGTTGGCAATACTCCATGCACTTAAGAAATGGCGACCCTACCTAATGGGAAGACACTTCAAGGTAAAAACAGATCATGATAGCCTTAAATACTTTTTAGAACAAAGATTATCCTCTGAAGAGCAACAAAAGTGGGTCACAAAGATGTTGGGTTATGACTTTGAAATCATCTACAAAAAAGGGAAGCAAAATGTGGTGGCAGATGCACTCTCAAGAAAGGATGAGGATGTGGAAGCATTGTTGTGTGCCATTTCTATTATCCAACCAGATTGGATAAACGAAGCAAAGGAGGAATGGAAGAATGACGAAGAAGTGTGGGCACTTATTCGAAAGCTACAACAAGATTCCAGTACTTCTGATACATTTAGCTGGAAAAATGATTCGTTATGGTACAAAGATCGCTTATACCTCTGTAAGAATTCCCAGCTAAAACAAAAGATTCTTATGGAATTGCACACTTCTCCCTTAGGAGGGCACTCAGGATTTTTAAAAACTTACCACAGGGTTAAGAAGGAATTTTTTTGGGATGGCCTTAAATCAGATATTCAAAAGTTTGTGGCGGAATGTTTGGTTTGCCAACAAAATAAAGTTGAAACAATTAAGACACCGGGTCTATTACAACCTTTATCCATTCCAAGCCAACGTTGGGAGGAGGTTTCAATGGATTTTATCACAGGTTTACCCAAGTCTGAGGGAAAGAGTGTCATCATGGTGGTAGTTGACAGACTTACCAAGTATGCACACTTTTGTGCATTATCACATCCATTTAAAGCCAGTACAGTTTCTACTGCATTTATGGAAACAGTTCAAAAGCTACATGGAAACCCAAAGATTATTGTAAGTGACAGAGATCCCATTTTCACTGGAAATTTTTGGACAGAATTATTTTCTTGTCTTGGTACTCAGTTAGCTCATAGCTCATCTTATCATCCTCAATCTGATGGGCAAACTGAGATAGTAAACAAATGTTTGGAAGGATATCTTCGTTGCTTTGTATCTGATAAACAGACACAATGGGTCAAATGGTTGCCTCTGGCTGAATGGTGGTATAACACTTCCTTCCATACAACAACAAAAATGACCCCATTTATGGCACTTTATGGGTATCAACCACCATCAATCACATCATATTTAAGAGAAAATTCTAAGGTTCAGGCAGTGGAACATCACATCGAACATCAACAACAAGTCCTCCAACTCTTAAAGGATAACCTCGTGTTGGCACAAAATAGAATGAAACAACAGGCAGATCAACATCGCAGTGAAAGAAGTTTTGATGTAGGTGATTGGGTATTCCTACGGCTACAACCATATAAGCAAATGTCCCTAAAGCAAGCTAAGAAGGATAATAAATTATCACCAAAGTATTATGGTCCGTACAAGGTGTTGCAAAAGATTGGTACTATGGCATACAAATTGGAGCTTCCTGCAGCTTCTCGATTGCACCTAGTTTTCCATGTTTCATGTTTAAAGAAGGTTATAGGCGACAAGCTCCCAGTTCAAACAATATTGCCAGAACTTGACAAGGAAGGAAAAATTATATTGGAACCGGAAGCAGTCACAGAAACAAGAACTCGACAGCTACGAAATCGATCAATTTCAGAGTATCTTATCAAGTGGAAGAACTTATCCGCTGAAGATTCCACATGGGAGGATGAGAATTTTATGCAGAAGTATCCAGAACTGCTCAAGCGTTGAGGACAACACTTTTTTGAAGGAGAGGGGCATGTTGGGTCCCTATAATACTAGTAATTACCCCATTACTATTGTAGTTATACCCCTTATTTATATTGTTGTGCCCCTATTACCCCCATATTGTTATTTCTGTGCCCCATAGAATCCCTCTATTGTTATTTTTGTGGCTTTATATTATTATTGTTAGGTCGGCTGGATTATATTGTGACTCCTTAGACTCCTATATATAGAAAGGAGGTTTTGTCATTTGTATCATCCAAGAATTGTTCATTTATGTAATGTAAAGGAGGTTTCCCCCTCGAAGAGGTTGAATTCTAAGGCGTTGATCTCTCTTTTCTATCTTTTCTTGAGCTGGTTTCATAACAGTAACCAAGGTAACCATCCTAGTGAACCCCAGGGGAACCAGCCTAACACCAACAACCAGCAACAGGGTAGCCAACCCAAGCAGAAGAAGGATATTCGCATGAATAAGCCTTATGCATGTTGTGGTGTACATGGCCACTATACACATGAGTGTCCCATTTTACCCCAGATGTGCCAAATGTCAGAAGCTCAAGCAGCTTCTCGAGGTCAACAATCACCTCAGAATCTTGTGCCATCTCAACCGGTCATGCTCACAAATCCTTTCTATCAACAAGGATTTATTGTTGCTCAACCTCAACTAGGTCAAGCAGCCCACCTCCCCTAACCTTCTGGTCCCAGTGACTACCATATCCTTATGATGAACTCTGATGAGGTTAACCCCTCCAATATCAACCTACAAACTCAGTCGTACCAATATTACAAGACCTCCATTTTGTCTGCTACCGAGTCCAAAACCAAAGTATTTTTTCATCCTCTTACGACACCAATTGTTCCTTTACATATCCCTCAACCCAAATTTGAGGCCATGCCTAAGATCCCAAAGGGACCATCACGTTGTAATGCAGCTTCTAACAGAGCTCCCCATACATACATTATAGTAGATAACTTGGCACAATTACTTGCCGCCATGTTGACACTGGAAGTCCTCCACTCATGCCCTTCCTAGAATAAAGCTTTACTAATTGCACTGGGTGGAGTGGATCCTTTTGATGATCGTTTGATTGTCTTCCCGGTTGATACATTAGAGAACCCCCCATTACCTTCATTGGTTTCTTTCTAGATACCAGTTAGAATCCGTAATGCCATCATCTCCCAATACATTATTGATGAAGGCACATCCACCTGTGTGATATCCACTATTGTTTGGAAACAACTAAATTCACCTAAGTTGTCCCCCTCCACCATGACTTTTCGTGCTTGGGATGGACACTCCTCCCAGCCCCTCGGCATGTACCGCAACTATCCATTGACCCTTACAGGCAAGACTGTCCATGTCGAAATTGAAGTCATTGATGCCCCATTGGTTTACAATATTCTCTTAGGTAGTAGTTACACAAATGCTATGTCAGCCATTTCATTTTTGGTGTTCAGCAAGATGTGCTTCCCCCATGAAGGGAAGATTGTTACCATTGATCAGTTGATGTACTACAAGCCGACATTTGTGACCTCCCCCAAGTCCATCATCTCGTCGACGTCCGACAACCAGTCTTCAACTCCTTGCACCCGTGTCTCAACCAGAGTCTATAAAGACTCCTCATTGTTAGGTGCCTTCCCTAGTCCTCCCCCTCCCATTTCTGAACCTACTTCCATGAGTGTTTGCATGTTACAAGCGTCACGGGCTACCCTTAAGCAGTTTGGTACACCCAATCAATAGCCAGCTCCTCAGCATCCTGTTGTTTCTCTTCCAACTGAACCCTCTAGACCCACTCCCCTAGGATCTCTTCCATTTATGGGTGCCTCTCCTATCTTCCCTCCAGGAACTGTTCCTCCAGGTCTTAACCATCCAGGAGCTATTCCACCGGGACATTATCCTGTCAACTAGATACCTTTCTTATTCCCCCTCTGGGAATTTCTTTTGTACCTATCATGGCTTCACTAGTCCTTCCTAAAATGACTCTCAGGATCCCAATATGGTACATCGATCACCCTGAAAACATTCTTCCTAATCAACCAATACCTTATCACACTTTGACCCCGTTCAACTGGTCCTCATGACCCTTGTCGCTGCTTCAGTTCCATCACAACCTTAATAGGAACTAGCTCCTATTTCGAAAGCATCTGGCCAGGGCGCAAAGCCAAAAGGAAAGACTCGAAGGACAAGGCTCCCTAACCTCCTCCAGTCCCACCTCCTCCAACCCCTAAGGCCCCAAAACCGATAGCCCCATGTGCGCTTTGTGTGAAATTGTTGGGCACACCACTAACAATTGTCCTGAACTTCCTCAAATTAAACTATTGGTTCATGAATCTTTCCCTGAGTCGAATATTCCGGAATTCCATGTTAACATATTGGTCGCACCTAAGAAACTAAAAATGCTTCACACAAACTACCCTTGTGCCATGTGTGATCTTCATGGTCACTATTCCCATTGTTTCCCTCGTCTCAATGAATTTCGTGATTGCCTTGGGGAAATTCGTGAATACGAGGCCACTCGTAGTGGAGCCTCTACTCCTCTACCTATGGATTTTGGTACCACCAGTCAACCATAATAGGGAAACTCTGGCCCTAGTATTTTGATCCCTCCCCCTGATGTCAAAATGACGGACACCACAAGCCCCGTGATTTACCTGTCGTCATCCTTGGGTTCCTCGCTGGAAAACCATCCTAAGGTTGTTGCTTTCATTTCTAGTGACCCTCCTTCAATAAAATCCCAAGTCTCAAAATCAGTAGACCCTCCTCCGTCTACCAGTCCGTCATCTACCATTCAAGATGATGCGTATGTGAACCTTCTCTCTTAGGTTGATGCACTAGGTAATGTCATCGTATCATTTAGTCAATCATCCTCTCGCCCACCCATCTCCCATCCTGATGAGGACAACATGGAAGTTATGTCTACCCCTGATTACCCCTACAATTGAGTAAGGGGGCATTTCTTCAAGGGAATATCGAAGGTCATCTCCATCCTAATTCTCCTAATGCGCTCTACCTCGGGAAATGTTTCTCACAGCACATCCCTTTGATTTGCATGTATTTATTTCTATCATGTAGTTAGGTAGATCGCATCATCCCATCTGTTGTCTTTTGTACCTTTCAGATGGATCCATCATCCACAACGTATATCGGTCATGCCGATGGTACAAGTCATTTTTCCTAGAATCTAGCCTCGACAACCTGGGCCATTTTTATCCCCTTACATATGTTGGTCCTTTCAAACGACATGTGCATTGGATTTTCCACCAATAATCAGGTCGAATATGATGTAGTGATAGGTTTGCTTTTCGATGCCCTCTCCCATCTCATCCTTCATCTTCATGTTTGTTTAGATTTGCTGCTACTTGTTATGCAATTGAATGGTGTGTATCATGTGCATAATCATATCCTATTAATAAAATATCTATGAGTGAAGCTATTGGTACATGAATTTGAAACCATTACTTCAGTCATGTGCCTAGAGCCCAAAATCACTATGTAGATACCATTTCAAACAACATTCTAGATTTGCATTTATCACATGTATACAACAGAAGATAACCAAACAAATGGTGAACCATCATCATCATATAAAATGCATAATCATATTACGTATCATAAAATTGTTTGGAGCAATAGCTCTAAATACATCTGACATGCCCATAGAATGTTACAGAAATCATAATCAAAGGGACCCACATGTCCCTACATCTAGTCACTGTCTAGTCGATCTCACACCAAAGGCTCTGGTCCACCTACATGTAGATCACGTTGCCTAACCTTCCATCGCCACGTGCCACACGATACCTCACCACTCAGAGGGAAGACCGGTGCACTCATATGTGTATCGATCCTCTAATTCCTGTCAACTACGCTTTGAAACCTCGGTCAAGAGTACATAAAACCTACAATGAAAATCAGTAAGCAACACAGTATCCTTTGGACCCTACTGTGATGATGATGTTCCCCAATCTGCAGCACCAGGCGCTCTGTCTCAGCCTGCATATCTTGTCGGTTTCACTGGTGCTATGTCTGCATACAACATATTTCACACTCAGTACCATATACATGCGACATAAATATAAAATGCACCATAAAACATAGAAACTTCACACCTATCATCTGGTCCCCATGCTCGCCCTGGTGGAAGTGGCAATTTAGGATCCCTGAGATAGTTCATCCTACTATAAGTATAATCATCAATGTAAAGGGGCATATGGTCCCAGTGTGCAAAAAACTTGGGTCAGAACACCCGTCTGACTCCCCCTCCTCCTCCTCTCCACAGTAGTTGCCCCCAACGACGCATCCTAGGCTCCTGTGTACCCCCATCTTGGATATGTACATGAGGACAGATAGTGGGTATCTTCTCAAAGAAGAACGCATATATTATTGTACCAAAAGCGCAGTCACAATTCACCTACCTCTTACAAAGACTCAACTATCGTTTCACCAATGATAGCATCATCTGGGCCCACCCATAGTAGGTCCCAGCCAAAACACTCTTAACTAACATCATCTACCCACCAGTGATGTGGTGGAATGCCTAGATGCCCAAGACTCGTAGCACAGCTATGGCAACAGCCTGTGTCTCTAGCCTCTCTAGATCACCAAGCGGGATAGTTGTGCCCTTGACACCAACACCTTGTTGACAATGGTGCTCCACGAACTCAGTAATTTTCCTCCCACGAGGTAACACTGGATGAATATCCCCCACCACTCCGAGGGGAGGCAATCCGGTCAAAAAGTAAATATCCTGTAATGTGAGCTCGATTTTATGCCCCTGCATGACAAATACCTCCTGGTCTCGATCCCAATAGCTCGCAATTCTCAATATCAAGGGCTCACCTGCCCTCATCAATGGGTTCTCTACCAGCTTGAGAAACCCATAATAAGCCATTGCCCCTTGAACCGCCTGATCCCCCTGGATCTCGGATTCAATAGTATCCAAGTCTCATTCACGCCAATTGATTTTCAGCTTTTCCATGTATGCAAAACACCACATGTATTATCATTACAGAGAAGAAAAACATGGTTTGCATGGATCCACCTATAGCCCCCATTAGGCCAGCAAACCAACCCTTCCTTCCGCCACAAATCGGAGTTTTCAACCGAGAAAGTGCAAGCTCGTAGGTTTCCAGTTATTCCCTGTGAGCAAGTTCACACTTCTAGACCCAGAAAGTGCAATGCAACCGTGAGCAAGGGCAAGGGTCTCTCAGGGAGATGCCAAGTGCCAAAAATCATGAAATAAACCACTAAAATTAAAGATATGAGTAAGGCCACCTACCTAAAAGTCGCAGATCCTGATTTTGACGGTCGGTTTGTCCGCTATGATCTCCACAAGGTTTAGGGCCTTTTCCTCCTCTCCAAATTCACCACAACTCACTTAGAAAATGAATCCAAATTGGAGGGAAAACGTCATTTCATAGAAAAATCCCCAATTTTTCTATCACCCATTGCAACGATACCATAGCTCATTTTTAAGAACCATTAGCACCATTGGAAAGTTATCACCGAGCTCTAAAATGGGTCTTCCTCAATTTTTGATGATTTGACACTTCACCCGGAAACCATTTTACCAAGAAGGTCACTTCGTTGTCTCTCAAAATCGAATTTAGTCATAAAGTGACACTTGTACTTTGAGGCCCACCTCCTCTTATTACTTGTCATACCATATGTCAATTTTCGTCATGAGTAACCGTCATATACTTGTGGTTTCATGATCCCCATCAGGCCTCATCTTTGTGGCAGCGTCATTGAGTCACCCTTGTTTAGACAATACACGATGACTCACCCTTGTAGTCTTGGATTCTATTTCATGCCCCATCATATCATGTCACAGTATTCCATCCATATTTGCATATCAATCATCCTGTGTTGCCCAGTTTTGCCTCCATTCAAACTGTCCCCATCCCCTCCAGAGTTGAGTCAATTGTTGTCAGGTCAACCATGCACTTTATGTTATGACAAGGGTAGTCATCTATTTATCCCTCAGTCCCATTTCCCCATTATCCCTAGAGTTATTCCATCAGTCACATTACTATTTTCCCTTTGCTTTAGTTGAGGATCCTCATTGCCACATCTATCGCGGGCCCTATTCTATTGACATCAACTCATTTACTCCAGAATAATGGCCTAGAGGGTGGTGTATCTCGATTCCAGCTTCCATTCTTATTCGACGCCTTGGATCGAGAAGAGGGTATCATTATTTCCCTTTGACTTGGTCGTTTCATGTTTGTGATCCATACACTTGATGGTCCAGTGATGTAGCAGATTGTACCAGTGATTCTCAGGTGTGTGTGAGATGTTTCAGACCTCATGAGGGGGTGGCCCTTCAGCTAGCCCCCCACATGCCCAGATGCATACCTATTATAATACAGCCTCAAATTCATTTCCGCAGAGTTGATGGGTTCGGTTCCTACCGATCACAGTGTTTATAACATGCACGTCTCCTCCATATGATCCATTTAGTTTTGCAGAGCCCTTCCTTGTTCAGTAGGGCTTCTCTAGTTGTTCTACCCTCCCTCCAACCCATTTATGCTTTTGAGGTAAGGGGCTTTGTATCTCATGTACTCAGATATTATTGTATTCATTAATGGCTCATGTTTTTACTAGGTGCCTTATGTATATGGGACATATTGTATTATTTTCTGGCTATGTTATGCCAGCATGTCATGCTTAGTTTCATATTTCTAGGCGACCCATTATTTTTGTACTAAGTTATCTCGGCAGGTATGGGTATGCCTCCCCCACCTCATTGAGTTCTAATACCACAACATAAAAGAATACTTGCATTAGTCTCGCCCCCTCTATCACTATCCTCTCTCAAATTCAACTTCATTGGTCTCTCTCTCTCCTTGACTCCCCTGTGTTGTCTAAGTGATTGTGTCTTTACAACATACTTTGGTCATATGTTTTTCTGCTAACACTTGTACGTTGGGGGCCAATCTATTATCGCCAAAGAATTGATCATCTAGCCTAATTTACTATATGGATCGAAGTACACCATGTAAAGCCAATTTTACCATAGTAAAAATGCTTTCACTGTGAGAAATTACTTAATAAACCACCTTTTTAAGTAATTTATAGTTAAACCCATGAATAATAATTAAATAAATCACTATTTGTTTGATTTTATTCTAGGAATAATTTATTAAACCATTGTTTTATTATTATTCCTTGTCAAATTTGACCCAATCATGAAAAATAAACAGATAAATCATTATTTTTCTTATTTTTCTCTAAGAATAATTAATTAATCACTAATTAATTATTATTATTTGTTAAATTTGACTAAATCCCTTAGGAATAATTAAATAAATCCTTATTTGTTTATTATTCCTTAACTAATTCATTGAGATGATAAATAAATCATTTATTTATTTATTATTTCTAAATAAAAGTTTAAATACTTTTTCCCTCCTAAACAAATATAATAAAATATTCTAAGTGGTTATTCAAAGAATGGGATCAATAATATTTTATTATTGCTCGTTATTTGAGGATAACTCAATATTTTGTTATAAATAGAACAATTTTCCATTCATTATTCACTTTTGATTATTTTCATTGTTGTACTTAATGTTGTAACTATGATTATTTTAATTGTCGCACACCATATTTTTGTTGGGTTTATGCATGATAGAGGAGAGAGACTCTACAGAAGCTGAAGACGTTTGAGGATAGATAAGAACCCATCCCATAGAGGGGGACTGGTAACATTTATCTGTTCTCTTCACAGGTGTTATTATAAAATTATTCTTTACATATTTGGTTTCCACTGGATAATTGGGGTTATTACTCTTTCTTTCATTGTTTAACTATGATTGTGGCATAGATCAGAATTTTGGAAGGTTTTATTTCTATCGGTTGTTGTAGATCTACAATGTTCAACAGCGATTTATATTGTTGAGATTGTTTGTCATCCAAAATCTTAAGTGGGTTCTTTTCATACATCATTGAGAAGAAAACACTACAACACTAAGCTTAAATTCTGGGCTACCTTAGCTGGATCATACTTCCTAGGTCGAATAGTAGGAAATTTCATACACTGTATATTATCAATTTCAAGCATTGCATGCTTGAAATTTTCTAATTGAAAACACCGCAATGAATAGGAAAAGATGACCAAATAAAATTTTTGTCTTCCTTAGGGAATTTAGTTAAACCATTGTCCACAGCTTAATTGGCAACTTCTCGAGCTAGGATTTTGTTGGGTACATAGAGAGGGAGAACATGAGGGGCATCTAGGCTTCCATAAATCCTAACATAGGTGAATAATTCATCTCCAAACCATTTTCCTATAGTTGTAGATTCATCCATAGATTCTCTTGAAAACTTAGGAGGCATTTCATAAAAAAATGACCTAGTACAAGGGTAACATCATTCCATGGCACATTTTATAAAAATAGGGCTGGTAATTGGACTCTCGAATGATTTAATCGTAAATATGGATTGGGGAAGTGTCTTCCAAGGTCCATTTCCATCCCATATATGGAAATTCAGAGGTGAAACACATTGCATCCATAATATAAGAACTCATGTAGAAAGGGGGCATGGTCCTGGTAGTAATATTGTTGCTTCAGTAGGATGGGATATGGGAGACTAGATTTTTGGATAGGATAGTCACCCAATCCATAATATAGGCTTCAGAGGTAGCCTCCATCAAGGAAACCAATTCTATTGTGAACTTCTATGTATTAGGTTGCTTGAATGATCTACACTTCACAATGCCAATGTGACAATGAGGACCAGCGAGGGAGGCTACAGAATACATACCCTTGTCTTCATGTTTATGCTTGTTTGGCTTGCGTCTCCACTTCCTTATCGGGTCTGAATGAACTACATTTTCTGCAAAAACTTCTAAAGAAACAATGCAATAAAGATTTTATGTGGCTCTGGCACATGATACATCCTTCTTAAATCTTTATATTTAAATGACCCAATTAGAATTTGTGTCCTCAGGGTTATGAAGGTTTTATCTGCGATGTTCACATCATCAATAATCCATTTGACAAAAACAGTGTATGGCATAATGTTTGGTCAAGCTACAATTCGATGGAGATGGGAATGGACGATGTCTACCTAGGTGGTTTCTGAAATTGATGTAGACTTATCTGGCACTGTGACTTGTCTTGTAACCAATTTGGGTTCTTCTTCTTCAAATAGTTTATATATTTCTTCCCAAGAAGAATACCTGAAGTTTGTAGTGCATTTCATATCAAAGAACAATGGAGGCATATTAATAACCTTTGCATTAGGTGGAGTCGGCTGCGGTGGCACCATTGGTTTCTTGTTCTTCTTAGCGGCCCTCGACATTTCGCTTGAGTTCTGTTTATCGAGACTAGCTTGCAACAATGAGAGTCTGGAGAATAAGGAGAAAAACTTCGAATTAGAAACTTGAGCCGAGAATGGAAAAATGGCATGAAAATAGGCAATTAACATAATATCTTGAAACACTAAATGCGATTAATCAAATCATTTTCATTACTGAGAACCATCAATACCGTTATAACTAATCATAAATGAAGAAACGTGGGTTCACATGCTCCTTTTACAGGTCAGTTCCCTGTTGGCTTATTTTGCATCCCAAGTTTCTCTGGCATGCATATTATATAATTCTTGAAATATTCCTCTTGTTAATATGCGATGGATTAACCTTTTAGATATGCGGCAAAAGGCTTGTATAGAAACTATCGCATCGGAAGTTCCCTTGGCAAGACTCGTCTTGAGTTTTGTGATGCGATATGAGTATTGCAACGAGGAAACTATGATGGAGTACTTCTCACGACATTGGAGAAAGTTTTATTGAGAGGTCAGAGTTATGATAACAATGGGAAGTGTCGATAAAACTTTGCGCTATTTTATTTGTGATGGTGACGTAGCTTGTTGCTCGAACTGATTTTTACCTTTGTACGCATAGAGGGTTTTTCTTTATTAAAGTTATATATGACCTATCATTAATTCATTAAGTCTTAGCCAAGTCGTATCGCACATTTTCTTAAAAAGTATGATTTCCTTTAACCAATGTGATACGTGAAGGGTCCTATTAAATTTTTGCTTTAGTTATTTGAATTCCAATATATTTAAGGCCTAAGTGCAGATAACATATTTTTGGGGTTTTTTAAGAATATTGTTTTATTTAATTATCAAAAGACTCCATACTAAAAATTTTAATGCGTCCCCATTATCGCTAAGTTAACTTATCTAATTATCATGGGGGTTGTTGCGTGACAAAACAATTGGCGATTCATAGGAAGAACCAGCTATCTCTAAGAAATGCATATATAATGAAATTTAAACTTAATCAGAACCAAAAATATTAGGAAAGAAAATTTGTTTTGAAATATTATATATGTAATATTACTCTGAATAGAGAAAACTCATTTCATTGTAACTTTCTTGCAACCTTTTCTGGATGAAATCTCCATTATTTGTAACATTCATTAATTAGTTGTAAAGATAAAGTAGGGGGTCATTGAAGCTTATATTTTAATATGAACTTGTTTTGTCACAGGTAGAGCCACTGATGTTACCTTTTAACTGATAATGAACCAGGATCCCATCCACTTTAGTTGTAAGTTTTAGAGGTAATATATATATATCTATATATATATATATATATATATATAGAGAGAGAGAGAGAGAGATTTTGAGATTTTTATTTTTATTTTTTTTTAAGATATTTTTGAAAGCCACTATCCTAGTTTGGTAGCCAGATGTTGAAAATTCCATTCATTGGTTGTAAAAAATTTGAGCAAGCTAGCTCATGATGAGACTCCTTGTATTATGATTATATAACCATAAGTCATTATCCTAGTTTGGTGGCCTGTAGTGACAATGTCAACCTATTATTTTCCCATGATCATAGTAAGTAGAATCTTGATGAGATCTGTTATCTTTTAAATTTATTATATTTTTGAATTTCACTCTAAAAATTTATGACTATTGGATGGGGAGGTTCCTTCACTCCTTAAGAGTGTTGGATGACAATTGAAGTTTAAGGTGTTGAAACTCCAAATAGTATTTACTTTTTAAAATAAAACCTTTCCTGACCGATAACTAGATTGAAGATTTTATAAGTTTCTTTAGGTCAAAAGAGGCTTCAACTTCAATGGAAAAAGATTTCAGAGTTTTATAATAATTACCCAATTCTTCAAGTTCGTAATTATTTCCAAAAAATTTATACTTTGAGAAGTCAAAAATCATAGAATGATTAGAGATAATGATAAAAATCCAATTGTATGTTACTTAACATTATTTATACTACAAACACTGGTATGTATATGTGAATATTTACATATTTACATTAGAACTGATGTTCCTTCAAGAATTTTTTTTTTTTTGAGAATTAACCCATTAACAGGAAGAGCATCCCTCTTTCCTTGTAAATCTTGAAAAATAAAAGTTGAGGGGCCTAATTTCTCAACAATTTGAAATGTTCCAATCCACAATTTTTGAAATTTAGTGTGTTTTCCATTGTCTCCATGTGCCTTGCCCCATTTCAAGACTAAGACTCCGATTTGAAAAAATTTCTTATCGACTGAGCTTGTATGAAAGGAAGATTTTACTAGATGGTGACCATTTATTTGTTTGGCTTTTTCCCTTTCTTCTTCTAATTTGAGTATTTGTGATATACTTAATTGCAAAGTAGAAGAAGGCTTTTCTTTGATCAATTGTACCAAAGTTGATGAGAGAAGGACTAGATTAGGAGGGAGAATGGCCTCCTTCCCATATACTAGATTAAAAGGAGAAGTAGTGATGAAGTCCTTCTTAGTTATTCTATCAGCCCATAGAGAAAAAAATCAAAGATTTATGCCAATTATTTGGCTTTGATCAACAGTTTGTTTAATAATACTAATGAGTTTTTTATTAATTGATTCTGCTAAACCATTTCCGAGGGGATAATAATTAGCAAATAATTTAAGTTTAAATCCTCTTTTTAAAGAAAACTCAGTCATATTGTTTGCCGAAAAGTAAGATGCATTATCAAAAATGAGTGCATTAGGTAGACCAAACCTAGTAATAATTTATTGGTCATGAATTCAGTGATATTGTTAGAATTGGCTACTTTAAGTGGTATCACTTCAACCCATTTTGTGAAATAATTTGTAGTAGTAATCATAAACCTATGTTGCTTGGAAGAGTGAGGAACAATCTCACCAGTAATATCCAATCCCCATTGTTCAAAGGGTTGTTCAATGTTGACTGGTTGAAGGGGTAAGGCTGGTTTTCTTCCCGCATCTGTTTGGCAAATTTTACACTTTCTGACATAGACATGTTTATCCTTGAAAAGGTTTGGCCAGTAGTATCCAACATGTAGGATTTTGTGAGCGGTGGTGTCTCCTCTAAGGTGTGCACCAGCTTCTCCATCATGTAATTCCTGCAAAACCCTTTGTGCTTCAGATTTTTCCAAGCACCTTAACAAAATTGAATCATATTTTTTTCTAAATAACACATCATCAATGAGTTCATATTGATTAGCTTGCAGCCTTAAATCCCTTTTACTTTTGTAATTGAGTTCAGGTGGAGCGTAACCATTATTTAAATAAAAAATGAGATTAGTGTATTGAGATTTAGTATTAGTAAGGCATACATCAAATATCTATAAAGTGTTACCTGATACTTCATTAGTGATATATTAGAACCTCCAGTAATCAGTCTACAAAAACATCAACCTCTTACAATTTTAGCATTTTTAACTTCAATGTCATATTCTTACAGATTTGTGACCCAATTTGCTCTCTTTCCTCCCAATTCATTTTGAACAAACAATTGTCTTACTGCTGGGAATGGGACAATTACTTTCGTATGAGTTTTCAAAAGAAAATACCTAAAGTGTTTAACAAACTTCAAAAATTCAAAGGCTTGTTTCTCCACTTCCGAATAGTTGAGCTCTTCTCCTTTTAAGTTGGAGCTGAACAAGGAGATAGGTGCCTCTATTTTTTTTATCATTGATCTGTGTTAGAACTACAACATAGGATAACTCAAAAGAAAATATATACAAAAGGAATTGATCAGAAAAGTTGGTAGTTATTAAAGAGGGGCATCGATAATAGCATGTTGGATTAACTCAAATGATTCTCTTTCATTATGTCCCCATTTAAAAACTGAGTTTTTCTTGATCATAACTTGTATAGGGAAGACAATTTGAGATAAATCGGGAAAAAATATTTTCACAAAATAAACCTTTCCTAGGAAAGATTGCATTGATTTCATATTATGAGGCACAGGAATATCAGAAATTGTCATAATTCTATCAGGATCTATGCAAATGCCTTCCTCGGATATGATAAATCCTAGAAGTTTCCCTTCACTAAGTGCAAAGTATGAATTCTTGGGGTTTAATGAAATCCCATATTTAATACACCTTTCAAGAATTTGTTTTAAATCATGATAATGATTGTTCCTTTTCTTGGAATATATAGTAATATCATCCAAGTAAACAACAACAGTTTTATTGATCAAACCTCTAAAGGCAATGTCCATATCTCGTTGGAAGGTTGATCCTTCATTTTATAATCCAAAAGGCATTTCTTAATATGCATAAGTTCCCCATTTAGTCTTGAAATTAGTCTTTAATATGTCATCTAGATGAAGAATGATTTGTTTATACCCTAAGAATCCATCTAGAAAAGACATCATTTCAGAACCTACTACTGACTGCAAGATTTGTTCCATGGGTGGAAGTGGAAAGTTGTCTTTCTCACATGATTTATTTAAATTTCTAAAGTCAATGCAAATGTGAATATCAACATTCTTTTTCCTGATAGGTACAAAATTTGAAACCCTCTTAGAGTTCCTAACTGGAAAAATAATTTTGGCCTTAAGGTGTTTGTTTAGTTCGCTCTTAATTTGATTTTAAAGATTGGGATGAATTTTCCTTAGCTTTTGCTGAACATGCTTAACAGCAGGTACCATTGGGATAGTATGCTAAATGATAGAGGAATTGTAAGTTTTCAAATAATCATAATTCCAAGTGAAAACATTTTTGTGTTTATTTAACATATGAATAAAGGCCAATCTCTCACCTGATGAAATTGATATGCCTAAATTAATGTTTTGAGGTTTCATATCAGATCCAAGGTTTATCAATTCAAACCTCAAAGTTGAACTTTGTAGTTTGCAGTTGGTGACCCTTTTAAATCGGTCCTTTAAGTCATATAAATCTTCAAGCTTGACTACAGACTTTGGTAACGAATTTTCCTCAATTGATTGCTTCCTCTATTTTTAATGTTTGTCTTCATATATTACCTTATCAGTATATGACTCTTCTATTGTTAAGAAACTTACAATGTCCTCGCCATCATTAAACATAAGCCAATTAGTGATATTTTCAAAAATTGAAGGGTGAAACAATGGAAAATCTATCTAGACTATAATCCTGTAGGTTTTAACTCCATACAGAAATTACCTGCATACGAATTCTAAAACACAGAAAATAAATAATGGGGGAGCAAAACACATAAAACACATATACACAGATATTTCCCCTGGATCCCAAAACCAGGACTACCAGCTTGATTTTTCATTATGTTTCTTTCAATGTTATAATACATATTTATACATGTCGAAGCATCTAATACCATGGATCGAAAACCATCGCATCCAAAAAACATGTGCAAAAATCATGCACAAAACCATAGGTGGGTCCACCCAACCTAACATAGGGTCCAAAACAAAAAATTTCAGGGCACTACCTTGGACCCCATAAAGTGGGGTTACGGGTGCCCCTCAAACCCCCTGTTAACTATGTGGAAAGAATATAACACAACCCAACATTCTCCCACTTTTTGTTTTCTTTCCACAGGGGGCCACAAGAGAGCTTAGTCATTTTTCCAGCCCTGAAAATGCCCGTTGTCTCTCTACACCAAGAGAACTTCTCAAAGCTCACAGATTTTTTTAATGCATCTACAATATTCTTCAAAGTTTCCACCTTTACCAGCAACACCTTTTTGTCTTCTATCATATCCCTCACAAAGTGATACTAAACATCAATGTGCTTTGTTTTTTAATGATATGCGGGGTTCTTTGCCAAGAAAATTGCAGTTTGGCGGTCACAGTCTATCCTTATAGCTCCTTGAACTAACCCCAAACTTGAACACAATATTTGCAACCAAACTACTTCCTTGCTTGCATGAGTGGCTGCCATGTATTCTGCCTCTGTAGTTGATAGTGCCACTATAGATTGTTTCTTACTCATCCAACTGACTGCACCTCCAAATAGGTTAAACACATACCCACTTGTAGATCTTCTCTGATCCAGATCTCCAGCCCAGTCTGCATCAACAAAGCCACGAATATTCAACATTCTATCCAATCTCGATCTTCCTTGGTAGCACAAACCATAATCACTAGTGCCACGCAAATACCTGAAAACCTACTTCACTGTTGTCCAATGCTCCTTTCCTGGTTTTGACATATACCTGCTCAATACTCCCACTGCATGTGCAATGTTTAGTCTAGTACAGGCCATTGCATACATCAGGCTACCAACTGCACTTGCATATGGAACACGGGACATGTCCTCTTCCTCTTCTTGTGCCTTGGGACATTGTTCAATAGATAACCTCACACCTACAGGAATAGGAACCTTCACTGGTTCACTATCCTGCATATTAAACCTCCGTAGTATTGTCTTAACATACTTCCTCTGGTTTAACCAGAGCTTCCTCTTTGCCCGATCTCTTTTAATTTCCATGACCAAAATATAGTTTGCAGCACCAAGATATTTCATGTCGAATTTGGATGACAATTGGGTCTTCAAATCCTGGATAATTTCTTTGTCATTTCCAACCAGCAACATATCATCCACATACATGACCAAATAAATAACACGGTCACCAATTAATTTAAAATACACACAGTGATCTACTTTGCTTCTGGTGAAGCCAAGTCCCCATATAAATGTATCAAATTTCTAATACCACATCCTTGGTGACTGTTTAACCCATACAAAGACTTCTTTAACTTGCATACCAGTTCTTTCTTACCCTTCACTGCAAAGCCTTTAAGTTGCTTCATGTAGATTTCCTCTTCCAGATCCCTGTGAAGAAATGTTGTCTTCACATCTATCTATTCTACCTCAAAATCAAAAGCAGCAACAACAGATAAAAGTAATCTAATAGAAGTTACCTTGGCAATAGGAGAAAAAATATCACCAAAATCAATTCCCGACATCTGGGAATAACCTTTTGCTACCAACCGAGCTTTATATTTCTCAACTTTTCCTTCTGCATTTTTTCTTCTTTTTGAACACCAATTTTCTACCAATGGGTTTCCTTCCAGCCGGCAACTCCACCAAATCCCAAGCCTCATTTTTGTGCAAAGATGCCATTTCATCAACCATGGCCTCTTTCCATAGTTTTCCATCCTCTGAATCTACTGCTTCCTTCACAATTCTGGGATCATAGTTAATAATAGATAAAGAAAAATTTGAACAGAAAGCAGATGGACTATACCTTTCAGGCTGCCTTCTTTCTTGAACTGATCTTCTCACAGCCGGAGTTTGTGGCTATTCATCTTCTGATTCCTCCTCTACTGTAGATTCTAATTCTTCCTCCTTTATCTCAAACTCTATCTTCTTAGGTTCCTTTCGTTGGACTTCATTTTTAATAACATCTTTCACCTCTCTAAACACCACATCTCAGCTATACACAACCTTCTGTGTGACTGGGTTCCAAAGCTTATAACCCTTTAAACCATCCTTATACCCAATAAAGATGCACTTTTCAGATTTACTATCCAACTTGGTTCGTTTCTCCTTTAGAACATGTACATATGCATCACATCCAAATACCCTCAGATATGAAAGAGAGGGTTTCTTACCAGTCCATACCTCTTGTGGATTCTTATCCTCCAATGCTGATGAAGGTGACCTATTGACCAGGTAACATGCAGTATCAACCGCCTCTACCCAGAATTACTGTCCTAACCCGGCACCACTAAGCATGCTTCTTGCCCTTTCCATCAACTGCTTGTTCATTCTTTCTGCAACTCCATTTTGCTGAGGTGTATATGGAGTAGTTTTCTGCCATGATATACCACACTTCTTACAGAATTCTTCAAATTCCTTGCTGCAAAACTCTTCACCATTATCTGTGCTCAGCACCTTTATCTTCTTCTCTATCTAACTTTCCATGAGAGCCTTAAATTCTTTAAACCTGTCAAAGACTTCAGATTTCTTCTTAAGGAAATATATCCATGTACTCCTCGAGAAGTCATCTATAAATGATACATAGTACATAGACTTACCCAGTGATGGAACCTTCACAGGTCCAAACACATCACTGTGCACAAGCCCTAATATCTGTTTCGCCCTCTTACTACCATAGGGTAAACTCACCTAATTTTGCTTCCCATATACACAATTTTCACAAAAATCAAAATTCAAAGAGCTATTACTCATACCTTCTACCATACCTTTACCATTAAGTATTTGAAGGCCCTTATCTCCAATATGTCCAAGCCTTTGATGCCACAGCATTGTCTTCTCTGCAGAGACCACTAGATTTTCTACTCCACTTTCAAGAACCAGAGAACTATTGCACCCATCAATAACAGTCCTACCTTGCATCTTGTATAGAGTTCCAATCCAAACTCCCCACATCAATACCAGTGCTCCCCGAACCATCTTGGAGGTATCCTTCTCGAACGCAGTTTTTACACCTGCATCGTCCAATTTGCTTACAGAAATCAAATTTCTGGCCAATGCAGGAATATGCAGAACATTCGGAAGTTTTCTAACCCTTCCACCTTGTAACTTCAGCTTTAATTTTTCACAATCAATGATTCTAGCCTTCCTATCATCCCCTAAGAAGACATCACCACCATCGTATTTCTCATACTCGTAGAACCACTCTCTATGGGGAGTGAAGTGAAAGGATGCACCTGAGTCAATCAACCATGCCTCGTGATCTACATGTGTACTTGAAGAAGCCAAGTACACATCCCCACGTTCATCTGAAGTGGTTTTCACCTCTGTAGAAGGAGCATCATCAAATCCCTTTCCTTTATTAGGAGCTTTAGATTTACAGTCCCTTTTGTAGTTCCCTTCCTTTCCGCATTTCCAGCACACCACCTTTACAGGTTTTCTTGGAGATTTAGATCTCCCTCTAGATTTAGATCTCCCACCCGATGACTTATTTTTGTTTCTATTCCAAAATCGTCCTCATATAGACAAGGCATCACCATTCTAGCTCTCTATATTTTTCCGTCTCATCTCCTCCGTCAGCAAGGATGAGACTAATTCATCAAAATGCAAGGCACTTGCATTGCTACCTATTGCAATAACCAGACTATCCCATGAATATGGTAGAGAACACAATAAACTGATGTACTTATCTTCATCTAAAATTTTAATATCAACAAATGCTAACTGACTTACCATAGTATTAAATGCGTTCAGATTCTCTGTCACCAAGTCTCCATCTTTCATCCTCTGGTTATACAACTTTTTTTGCAAGAACAGTTTATTCACCAACGACTTAGATTGGTATAAATTCCCTAACTTGTCCCACAAAGCCTTTGTCGTAGCTTCCCCTGATACATTCAGCAATACTGAATCTGAAACACACTATCGTATTGTGCTCTTTGCCTTCCGATCTAGCTTCTTCCATTCTTCATCGGACACTCCCGTTGGTTTAGTACCCGGATCTACCGCGATCCACTGATCTTTATCCACCAACAGATCCTCCATCTTGAGTTTCCACAACTCAAAACTTTGACTATTAAATTTCTCGATATCTATCTTTCCACTGCTTGCCATCTTCTTTCACCACTAGAATTGATCTTGCAGATCTCCCACTAAATAGGGTCTACCACAAACCCAAGCGAAACCCCTCAGCAACAAAGGCGTCCCCTTGAAGCCAAAACTAATCTGATACCAAATGTGTGTTTTAACCCAGTACAGAAATTACCTGCATACGAATTCTAAAACACAGAAAATAAATAATGCGAGAGAAGAACACATAAAACACACATACACAAAGATTTTCCCCTAGATCCCAAAACCTGGACTACCAGCTTGATTTTTAATTATGTTCCTTTCAATGTTATAATACATATCTATACATGCCGAAGCATCTAATACCATGGACCAAAAACCATCGCGTCCAATACCATGGACCGAAAACCATCGTGTCCAAAAAACATGTGCGAAAATCATGCACAAAACCATAGGTGGGTCTGCCCAACCTAACATAGGGTCCAAAACCAAAATTTTAGGGCGCTGCCCCAGACCCCATAAAGTGGGGTTATGGGTGCCCCTCAAACCCCCTATTAACTACATGGAAATAATATAACACAACCCAACAAATCCTCTGGTGGGATCAATTTCGATGCAATATTAGCTAGCAAATCAGCACTAGAATTTTGAATTTTTGGGATTGGAGAAATATTAAATGCAAGAAAATGAGAAGTAAGAGTTTGAATGAGAGAGTGATAATGTTTCAAGTGGCTCGAGACATAATGTATGGTGTTTCCCACCTGTTTAATAACAATTTCAAAGTCTCCAAACACTTGAAGGTATTTGACATTAAGACTTATTTCTTTGTACAAACCCTAAACCAAAGCTTCATATTCAGCAATGTTATTGGTGCATTCAAACTCTAATCTACATGCTACCATTGTTTTCTCTCTTTCGGGATTTACTAAAGTACATCCTACTCCAGCACCATCATTGGACCGAGAAACACCAAACTATAAAGTCAAAAAAAAGATTTAACTATTGGTTTATATACAATATTTACACATCTAGATGAGTCTGTCTATAAAACAAATTCAACTTGAGAGGTGACAGAATCAATCTCGCAAGGATATTCTTGTGCATTGAAACTACCCAAGAATGACTCTAAATAGTAGTTCCCAATAATGTTGTTGGTGAATACCACCGGTTCATTTTCCTCGTCCAAGTCAGTTACTAAATACTTCATGTGATTTTCTTGGTCAATGTGTATTTTATCAGGCTTACCAATGTAAGGAAGCCACATATGAGACCAGCCAATAGCGAAGTAACCATGTAACTTCTCTAACCAATATCTACTTAGAAGTAAATCGTAAATGTAAGGAATATCAGCAACTAGTACATCAATGATTTGACAAACTTTAGCATTAGAAGAAAATCTAATGAGAACATAATTGATTCCCCCTACCACTTTGACTTTGGTTCTATCGAGTTGAATAATATGTACAATAGACTTCTAGGATTCAATGTTCATCTTAAGACAAATTGAATAAGGAAATACATTTGAAGATGGCCCAGAGTCTACTAAGGAATTATGTGCATTTTTATTGAAGATTACAAAGGTCAGAAGGAAAGGAGGAGTATGAGAGTTTGACCTATCTCCAATTAGGATGGAATTGATGGGATCAATCTTATCTGAAGGATCAATGGGGGGTTTTCATTTTCCTTTAGAAGCTTTAGAAGTAACAGAAATGGGAAAAGGGGATGCAGGTACTACATTTAATTGTTTAAGTAAAAAATTATGTTGTTTCTTTAGTTTAGCTACTTCATAGAAGGAAATGTTAGCCTTTAAATTATTCATATCCTCAACTATATTATATTCTATGGTGTCAAGAACAAGCAGATTTTGAGATGTAGATGGAAAATTGGAAGAAGATGGAATTGAATCAGAAGATGTAGAAGTGGATTTTTTAGGTGCAACTTCTTCCTTAGTACTAGGAGTAGAATATTTCTTCTTTTAGGTTGACTGCGATGAATCTACAAGATCCTTACTCCGTGTACTAACTGGAAAATCTTCATGTTATTCCTCATTATCTGAAGTAGGAATAATAAAGTCCAATAATCCTTGAAGTTTAGTTGTTTCTTCATCTTGGGGTTCATCAGCAGATAATGTTGTTTCTTCTTCATCCTCCTCTAGATCAAATTCAACATTTGATATGACATTAGGAGGCTGAGGGTTTGATGTCTTGGTTCTCCTAAAATATCTGAAAGGTTTTTTAGAAGACTCAGCTACCTGCTTTTTGATTTCTACCATTTCATTCAACATATTTAAGGACCTATTTTAATCCTTCTAGATCAAAATGATATTTGGGAGTTTTCTTATTTGGTTCCTCTTTGAAGGTAACCTTCTTAGCCTTTCTTTCTTTTTGAGAAGTTTTCTTTTATAAGGCAAGAATCCTTTTTTATACAGATATTGACTCTTTCATGTTATCTACTAAAGTGGCTCTATTAGCCCTATCTACAAAAAATGTGATATTGGAAGGAAGAGAAGAAATATACCACTCAATTTGGACATCAACACCAGATTTAGAGGTATCTGGAATTTTGTTGAACAATTTATTAAACCTAGAATTAAATCCTTGATTTTCTCATTAGGATTGGCTTTAAGGTTGGAGAGATCATTGATTAGAGTAAAAGTTGTGTGATCATCACTAAACTTAGTAAAAAACAAATCTTCAAATATATCCCAGCTAGTGATAGATGTTGGTGGTAATGAGAAGTACCATGAACCTGTAAATCGTTCAAGGGTGTAGGGAAATAACCTAACTACAGAATCTTATTCTACCACTCCATTGAGATTAATGGCCAACATATAATTATGGGGATGCTCTTCAACGCGGAGTCCATTGTCGAGATTAAATTTTGGTAACCATCTTTTAGGATGCTTAGGTAAAGGATGGAGAGGTTAACATTTGAACAGCTCCAAGACTAGTCCATGATCTAGCTGTTGGTGGATTTTATTGTCTACCTACCATTATGGGACCTTGAGTAGAAGGAGTTGTAATAGTAGAAGAGGTTGACTATGTGGAGGAAGAAGTAGCTCATGTGCTAGTGTTGGTTGAATCAACACCAATTGAATGAGAAGGGGAATAGTGAAAGGGAGGATTGAGTGGAGGAGAGAAAAATGGTGATGAGGTAATAAATGGAGGTGTTTGAGGTGGAGTAGATGATAAAAGCTCGCTAGTGAATGATTGTGTTTTGGATTTTTTCATCTTTATTCGGTGGGAAGGTAAGGGAAACTCAAATGGAGTAACCCCAAGTTTCTCACTTTGGGAACGAGTAAAAATACAAGTATATTTAAAAGATGAGTAAACACTACCTTCAGAAAACTCAGAATGTTGTGTCTTTTCTTCCAATATACAAATTCCTTCTAATTTCTGAATTAAATTTTGAACTTTGGGTATCTCCAAAGAAGGAGGTTCATCAGATGACTTAGGTAGTGTTCTAGGATATTTTGTAGTTGTTTTCACAACTTTCGGTCTAGGAGTAGGTGATTTGGAATGAGATAGGGAAGTTGGGGGAGAAATTGAGGGGGGATGACTTTTTATATGGCCTTTGACTTGGTATCATACATTTTTTTCATTCATAATCGGGGCCCTACTTCTAGCGCCAACTATGTTGAAGGCTCAAAATGTCACTACCTCAACATTGCGGATAACCACCTAGACAAGAACTTGAAAACCGTTCCTTTTTCATTTGGAATAGTGGTTCCCATTGGGGATAATAGGACCAATTTCCCTTTAAGAGTATATAATGGAATTTGAAGTATAATATGGGTGAAATGGATGTGATGAATATAATACGGGAGTACAAACATATATATATATATATATATATATATATATATATATATATATATATATATATATATATATATATATATATATATATATATATCTATATATATATATAGATATATATATATATATATATATATATATAGATATAGATATATATTATTAGCTATCTATTTCCAGGATTTAACTTATCAATAAGTAAGTGTAAGAAAGATAATTAATTTGATTAAATGGTTAATCAAATTAATTGTTTTACATATTGCATATAAGATTTTGTCGTTTTCACATTGCATTCAAAAATAACAACTTCATACTTTTCAATAGTGAAAAAATATTCAACTGCATATAATATCATACATAGAAAAATAGTAAAGAAAAGATGTAACTATTAATCAGATAAAAACACAGCAATATCACAAAGACAATAGTACCTGATATATCATTGCTCTACTCATAAGAAAAACAGTCTTGGTTCAACTTTCCTATTAAGATGATTCAAAAGGTACAATAGTGCAACTCTCTTAAAGTCTTCTTTACAAAAATTCAGAACCGCTTCCAAAAAGACATGAAAGGGTATTTATAATTAAAAGACCAACTGTAAAAATAAAAAAAATACTTGAAACGTTGAGGAGGTTAAAACAAACCATCCTTAAAATAAAACTAAAAGATAAAAATAGAGTTTGTTAGAACACTTCATCCAGAATCAGAAGCCTCATGTCCTCTCATTTGCTTCCTGAGTTCATAGATATCTATCATGGGCTTCAATTCTAGAGGATGAGCTTGGTTTAATCACATATGTTCCACATAAGCTGCTTTAAAGAGTGTTGGGAGAATATGAGTAGTTGTATTGGTTAAGAAATTTAGCATAAGCCATTGGCTATGCAGTTTGACCAAGTGTTGCCAATAATGTTGAAATTTAGCTTAGATAACTTTTTGATTTTATCTACCTTCGCCTTAGACCAATCCTGCCAGTATTTTACTAGTGTTTTGACATCAGGAAACGCATTTACAAGGAATTCTTGAATCAAATTAGTGTTGAAAAGATTCTCGTGAATGGTTTCGATGAGGTTGTTTGTGATGTCCATTGCACTAAAGATAGTTACTTCTACCTGTTTCATTTTTATATCCCAATCCCTAAAAAGGATTTCCTTCTGTGAATCCTAAATCCTTGGAGGGTTGGCTGCTATGCCATCTATGTTGTCCTTCTAGGAAATATAGTCAAAATATTTTCTTCAATGTCATCAAAGTATATCCTCGGATCAAACAACTGATTCATTAGTGAATCACTTGTCTTACACTGATCATTGATTGTTCTTAACTTCTAGCAAAAAACAACTTGTTTTTGAGCAAGGAGAGTGTTGAGTTCTCCTATCTCTTTCTTGAAATCTTCAAGCTTAGGATTATCTTTTAATTGATCATTTTTTTATTTTATGTTAGATCATGTTGAAGCTTCATCTCTTCAATTTTTTTGTAGTTGGGTTACTTTTTCCTGCCTTCCCTCATCAATACTTTATTTTGCATTGAGTAATGCCTGCTCTAATTTTAGGATCTTGTCATCCTTTTCCTTGATCAACGGTTGTGCTTCTGAGGATTTATCAACAGTGGTTGTAACGTATGCTCCTATGAACTATGATAGCCTAGTTATATCATCAGCAAAATCAGTTTGTGGATCCTTCCAAATAATATCCAATGGTATATTTCTCGAAACTAACGCCTGGGACTATTCAATTCTTTTCCTCTTCCTCTATCTGCTCATGACAACCTTGTTCTTTGGACTATAAAACACATCCAGGGGAGGGATTTCTTCTATTTTGAGCACAACTTAGGATGTAGGGTGATCTGAATTATTTCCAGTTCATTAGTATTGACCACTTTATCTGAAGACTCGATAGTGAGTGGGACCATCTTTGTAATCTCAGGAGTCTTAAGAGTTTCTTTTGGTAATGAGGTTTGTGCTTCCTGTGATGTTGTATTAACAATTTTATCAAATTATTCCCATACCTTGTCTAGCTCACTGGTAGACAGTGACTCCTCAATCTGTTGTGTCGATGCTGCACTTTCTTTATTTCCCTAATTGACTTCAGGATCCTTTGAAACCTGGGCTGAAACATGTTCCTGCTATGGAACTGATTACAAAATCCCTAATATATCAAGGGGGAGATTCTCTAACCTTTTACTCTTTTACTCTTTGAGCTTGATTAACTCTTCGGGGTTCAAACGATATTTGGCTAACATTTCTACCTATTGATAGTCTAGGGTTGTTTCAAAGAGGTCATCGAAATCATCAAGCTCGTGCTGAAATTGCTGAACTTTGACCTAAGTTGTGAAATTCTGGGCTACCTTGGCTAGATCGTACTGCCTGGGCCAAATAGCATGAAATTTCATACAAATTATATTATTAATTTAAAGCATTTCATGCTTGAAATTCTCTAAAGTAAAAACTCCACAACGAATAGGAAAATATGGCCAGATAGAATTTTTGGCTTCCTTAAGGGGTTTGGTTAAGCCATTGCCCACAGTTTGATAGGCTACTTCTTGGGATACGAGATTTTCAGGTACATAGAGAGGGAGGACATGAGGGGCAGCTAGCCTTCCACAAATCCTAACATAGATGAATAATTCCTCTTCAAACTATTTGATTATAGTTGTAAGGTCTTTCATAAAAAATGACTTGGTACAAGGGTAACATCATTCCATGGCAGATTTTATAAAAATGGTGTTGGTAATTGGACTCCTAGAGGATTTTATGGTAAATATGGATTTGGGTAGGGTCTTCAAGGGTCTATTTCCATCCCATAGATGGAAATTCAGAGGTGAAACACAGTGTGTCCATAATATAAGCATTGATGTAGAAAGGGGGCACAATCCTTGTAGTAATATTGTGGTTGCTTCGGTAGGATAGGATCTGGGAGACTAGATTGTTTGATAGGATAGTGGCCCAATCCATAATATAAGCTTTAGAGGCAGCCTCCATCAGGGGAACCCATTCTTTTGTTAACTTTTGTGTATTAGGTTTCCTAATCCTACACATCATAGCAACAATGTGACAATGAGGACTAGGAAAAGAGGCTAGAGAATACATACCATTTTCTTCATATTTATGCTTTTTCAGCTCATGTCTCCACTGCCTTATCAGGTCCAACTGAATTGCATTTTCTGTGGAAAAATTTTGAAGAAACTGTGCATTATACATTTTCTATGGCTCTGGCAGATGATACATCCTTATTAAATATTCAGCTTTAAATTACTCAATTAGTGTCCATGTCCTCAGGGTTATGAAGGTTCTATATGAAATGTTCACATCGTCAATAATCCATTTGACCAAATCAATGTATGGAATAATGTTTGGCCGAGATGCAGTTCGATGGATATGGAAATTTCCAACATCTGCCTAGGTGGTTTCTGAATTTGATTTAGAGACATTTAGCATTGTGACTTGTCTCCTAACTACTCTAGGTTCTTATTCTTCAAATAGTCTATATATTTCTTCCTAAGAAGAATGCCTGGAGTCTGTATTGCATGTCATATCAAAGAAAAATGGAGGCATCTCAGTAACCTCTTAGTAGGTGGGGCCGACTACAGTGGCATCATTGGTTTCTTGTTCTTCTTAGTGGCTCTCGATATTTCATCTCAGTTTTATTTATCAGGACTAGCCTACAATAGAGAGAACACAGAGAATAAGGAGAAAAACTTAGAATTGGAAGCTTAAGGGGAGAATGGTGGAATAGCATGAAAATAGACAATTAACACAAAATCTCAAAACACTGAATGCGATCAATCAAATCATTTACGTTATCAATAACCATCAATGTCCTTATAAATAATCACAAATGAAGAAATGTGGGTTGAAATGCTCTTTGTACAGGTCAGCGCCTTGCTGGCTTATTTTGCATCACAAGTTTCTTTGGCGTGCATATTATGTAATTCATGAAATCTTCCTCTTGCTGATATGCAATGGATTACCTTTTATATATGTGGCAAAAGGCTTGTAGCGGGAATTATTACATCGGAAGTTCCCTTAGCAAGACTCGTCTTGAGTTTTGCAATGTGATATCATTATTACAATGATCAGGAAACTACGATGGAGTACTTCTTATGATATCAGGGAATGTTTTATCGAGAGGTTGGAGTTATGGTAATAATGGGAAGTGTCGATAAAACTTTGCGTTGTTCTATTTGCGATGGTGATGTGGCTTGCTGGCAGGACCGATTCTGACCTTTGTACGTGTAGAGGGTTTTTCTTTATTAAATTTATATATGACCTATCATTAATTCATTAAGTCTTAGGTAAGTCGCATCACGCATTTGCTTAAAATCCTTCTTTTCTTTAACCTATGTGATTGGTGATATGCGATATGTGAAGGATCCTATTAACTTTCTACTTTATTCATTTGAATTCCAATAGATTTAAGGCCTAAGTGCGGATTGGTAGAGGGAATTACTCCCCTAGGGCTTTTTGGATGAAAACCTAGCAGACTGAAAGTTGTCTATTCAAAGAAACGCGCATTCATACAGCCATTATGCTATTATAAGCAAATTCTATGATAGGGGTACATACCTTCGGTCCTACGTTTGAGAAGTCCTTTAGGGTCCAAACCCTTCTTGGAGTTCCCTTCTTCTCTTTTGTCCTGCAAAACAAACAATTCAAAGAACACAGCAGTACATGGACAAAAACTTATAAAGAAACCATCTTCATGTTATAAAGAAAGGTAGTTAGTTATGAAATTCAAACAACCATTTACACATGAATTCAAAACATGAATATCATTAACATAAAGAGGATTCATTTCGGGAACCAAGACATGTGTTTCTTTTATTATAGACAAATAAAGTACATAAAAAGGAATATGTTCACCTGAGTCACCTTCAGCAGGCTCCAAGCAAAGCTTCCTTCCGGATCCGTTCCAGCCTCAAGCCTCTAACACAACTCCTTCCATGACTCTCTCCATGATGTCATAAATGGTGGATGAACATCAACACACAAGGAAACAAAGGTTTCCTGTACAAAATGGGGGGAGTGCAGAAGGCACAAGGGACTTCACACCTGGTCAAGGGAAAAATCTCAGCATAATAACCTTTCTCTCTATTCTCTCCTCCCTTAGGCCTTCCCTTTGAGGTCTTTTTATACCATCTCCAAAGTAGTTTTTTAGTTAGGAGTTGGTTGGGAACAGTTGGGCCACGGGCACTAATAGGTGATCAGTAGGTAAAACCCACGATCTCCGCCCGAAAAGAAGGAATTTTATATTTTTTTAAGTGTTTTAATACATACACGCGGGTTGGATATACACAGACCCGCGTATACACGTGTTTAACTCAGGGCAATGTCGCGTATAAGGGATAAAACACTGTTTTTTAAATTTTAGCACCAAGTCTGGAAGGAGGGTTTCCCTAGGCCATGAGTACAGCATCACAAACCATAAGAGTGAGATTTGGAGCTATAACAGATGCCCCCTAATATATGAGGTCAGAAGGGGTACATGATGACCGAAATATATTATGCGAGTACATTGAAAGGAAGTCTGTCAAAAACTGAGGAGGACTTCACCAAAATTCAGCCTTCCAAGCCACCAAAGGAGATCAGAAAGAAACACTATCTGAGGCGGGCATACCCATGCTCAGAAAAAGTAAAGCATGTCCGCATATCAAGTACAAGCGGATCCACTAAGTATACAAGTATAAATGACTGAAATATACATAATGGATCATCTGATCATAATGAACAAGTACATGTCTGAATATCACATATAAGACTGTCAATGATGCTGAAAGATGCAACGGATCACTGATATCAAAAACTGATCCCAAAAGGTACCAACTGAACATGATGGAATAGGATGGTACTACACTGCAAACTCAGGTGCCAACATATAGAATGTCGCCATGACTGACTGCAACATATAAAGTGGAGTGGTATCAACTAGCAGCAACAGGAGCAACTGTCAAGTGAACCAATGAATTCTGATACAACCTGAGGTCTTCACCGACCGCCGTGGTACATTTCTACACCATGGGAATAAATGATTTGAAGTCGACCATGTGAGAAATCGTTTGATTACCGGTCATTGATGTATACCGTTAACAAACGCGATACTACTCACCGATAATGATAATGAGCGTCAAGGTACCCAGTACAATCTAACAAGTGTGAATAGATGAGCTGGAGTCGAACACCTATAAGAATCTACCGATCAAGAGAAAATGATGGTTTCCCACTGTCGATAGCGAAGGATCTGCCACTAATGACTGCAAACCCCAAGGTACTGCCAAATGGACTCTAGATCTTTGCCCCGGAGCAATGAGTCAGAGTCGATAGGGAAAGATCCGCTAGAAGGAAGGCATTAAGGCATCCTTCATCAATCTAGCGCGAGTGTAACCCGTAGGCCAATAATGTGGAAGGAATCAGACGAAAAAGATGTAGTAACCCAACCGAAGTACATTTCCAGCGTACACAAGATGTGGTTAGCGCACGACAGAAACCCTCTGAACCAACCAATAATGAAATCTGACACAGAGGCGAGGTATCCACCAATAGGGTCAAATGGAAACCAAGGTACTGCACGAATCCCAATGTGTGATAATGTAAGCTGATGTCGAACACAAGGGAAACCACTGAGTCAAAGACCCATGATACTGATCGATGTTGAGCACAAGGTGACCTATCAATAATGAAAATAGGGCCAGGGTGCGGCTCTAGGCCTGTCCTCAGAGCAAGGTGTCGTCGTCGATAAGGACAAGACCCGCTAGCAAGAAGTCAATGGGGACCTTCTCAAACCGGCACGAGTAAAGGACCAATATAATTGATGTGATGATAGACATGACACTGACAACCAGGGATGGCCGACTGAAAAATGAGTCAAGAGACACTGCATAGAGGCCAACTCAAGCTAACTTCCCTTGAACAAAAGCAGGACTCAATGTGACTGTGTGGCAGCATATGATGATTCTGTATAAGTTCGCCATGCAGGAGACACGAACGAACCCTCCATATGATTGGAAGAGATAACCAATCGGGGGAGAACTGACTCAATAACAAGGTTATGGCATACCTAAGTCAAACTAAATCCCACCCATGCGGAGGAGACTTTGTTTTGAGTGCTTTGTTCAAGGGCGACACGACTGACTCTAGCTGCCAACAATAAATGGAAATAATGTCTCGTTCCCGCTCTTTTTGGAATATTTAATTTTTTTTTCTTTTTCTGTTAAGCCGGAAAAAGAATAAAAGAATCCTATGGTACAGTGGAAAGAACGAGTGTCGGTGAAACAGATGATCTAGTTCCCGGGAAAGGAACGTTCCTATGCTCAATGCAAGGAGGTGAAAACTGGTCAGTGACACTCAAAGGTATGTTCCTTCCACGGGTCAAGGTGTGTCAAGCTGCAAAATTCAAAGGTATGCAAGGTTGATTTTGCAGACGTCATGGTCAAAAGTTGGCTTAAACACGAGTCCAAGTGAAGCTGGCTCCAGGCCAAAAGGTGCAAGTGGTCAACATGCAATGCAGTAGTACAACTCAACACAAAGGAGCCTCTAGGGTAAAAGGCCAGAACAAAGTGGAGAAGCTAAGAGGAATGAGTCTTCAACGCTTAAGTCATGGCGGGACTACAGAGGACTCCCGAGCCTACTCAAATCAGATCAGCCTGGGCAACAAATGTTAGTGAGGTGTTGTTTAGTCAATTTAACGTCTTAAATTGCTCTACATAAATTATCAATCCGGGTATCGTAAGCTGATGAAGTGTGGTGCACTATATGTGCTTAGTTAACCTTTCTCTTACTTCGTTGTTTTATAGTTTATATTCTTTTTGGGATTTTTGTTCTAACATGCAATAATCAAATAATGAGAAAATGACTATGAGACCAAGTATCCTTGCTGCAGCAAAAGGACAAGATGATTCTATCATGTCATTAGTTCATTAGAAGGCTATGTGCATCACTAATCTACAATCAACTTGAAAGCATGCAGTAATTCAAACTGTACATTAAACTTGCAAAGAAAGAGCTTGAAAGAAATAACTTGAAATGAAACTGAAAGCAAAACATAAAAACCATTTTCTAATGGCACTAGTCACTACTCATGCTGCTGCAAAAAAAGGTAAGAAAATCACTTTAAAAACCAATGATAATGTTTATCTCTTCCTAACTCCCTGCTTCCAACACATAGTACTGTGTAAAACACGATTAGGAAGTAGCTAAAGATGAGTTTAAAAAGTGATCAAAAATGAGAAAAATCTACTTTAAAGACTAGTTATAATGTTCAGCTCTTCCTAACTCCCTGCTTCCAACACATAGTACTTTGTAAAACACGATTAGGAAGTAGTTAAAGATTAGTCTAAAAAGTACTCAAAGCCAGCTGTAATTTATTAGTATTCTGATCTCTAAAAGATGAACAATTTGTGATAAAGAGACCATCAATATGTTAGCAGACAACTTTGAGAAACTAAACTAGAAATCAAGCTAGAAAAATAAAATAAAGGCAGCAACTTACGAATATGACCACTGAAAATACCATTAGAGATAAAGCAAATACAACAAAGACACACAATCCCGGGAGAAAATAACTTGCATAAATTAAAATTGCATGAATGAAAATCTACTCTACCTTACATTCTACAAAGCAATATTTACAAAATGAAATCTAATCTACTTACATCCTAATATGCTCCATGACATCTACTTCACATCTCCTTCCATGTTGAGAACATCAAAGCTTTATTCAATTTCTTCAACAGTGCAAAGTACAAAAGCTTTCAAAAGCCATGGGACTAACAAGCTAAAAGGACTAAGAAAAGACTAAAGGAAAGACTAGCAAATGAAGGAGAGAGATCTCCTATTTATACAAAAAGATGAGAGCCATCTCATTAATGATAATCCATGAATCTCTCCCTCTACCTCTAGAGTCCTAATCAAAATAGGAACTGATAAGACACATGTCTTTTGAGAGTTACAATACAATTAGGAGATGTGACACATATCCTCATGATCCCATGATTCTTTTCAACCAAATTCGAATTTGGCCTTAGAGTGCCACATAAGGGTCTTCTAGAAGTCTCCTTTCAACCTACACATGTCAACAAACTCAACCCATTTGTTAGGTATAAGCATATGCACATTATTTTCTAATGTTTAACCACAAATTCACTTAAAAGGCTTAGAAATAATAAATATTGGAAAAACATAAAGGTAGCCCAATGATAATGAAAGTGGGATGAATGTGGTGACATAGTAGTGAAATGGAGGTGAAATGGAGGTGATATAATGGACATAATAGTGAAAGTATAATGCAAATGAATGACATTTTCAAGACTCAACATACCCCCCAACTGAAGCTATTGCATGTCCTCATGCAATATATATTACATTAACTCTTTTGATCCTTGAGCTTTGGCTTAACTTTGCATGATATCATTTGATAACTTCATATTTCTGCAAAGTGTTTCACTTGAATTGCAACATGGTTGGTTCTTGTGTTACAACCATTTTTATTTATTGTTGCCTTCTATTTTGATCTTTGAACTTTGCATAATGATATTTTGATTATTGTTGCAAAGTATATCTTTATTGGATTGCATGATGGTTGGTTCTTGTGTGACAACCATGATTTTGTTTGTATCCAATTTATCCTTTAAGCACTTTTTCAAAAGCCATTGTATGCTCATAATAGCAATGTAATAATTAATATATGTTGGAAGTATGTGAGCTCTTGAATATGATATGGACATGGCAATATATGAATATGAATGTATTTCCCCCCCCCCAACTGATGGTATTGGCAATTTTATGCAATGAGGAAGAGAAATGTTTTTCCAACAATTATCATTCTAGCTTTTTATGGAATTCTATGGTTAAAAGTTAGAAAATGCCGTACCTTCACTTACCCTTTGGAATGGATGAGTTGTATGTGTGGTGGCTGAAAACTTCTGATCATATTCTTCTTCAAGTGGCTGAACAAGAGGAGTCATGGATAGAGAGATAAGATGGCTTTTTATTGCTTCTACTAAAACTTGCTGAATCTGCTCCAAAATGCTGAAAATAATAGTCTTCATGTCTTCAAAACTCATTGGCACAATTCCTACTATGTGAAAAGATGTTCTGATGTCGAACATAGTAGGAAATTGTTGGCTTAGTGGCCATTAATGGATGCCACTAGTCAACACAAGCACTCTCACCATTGATGTCAATGAGAGTCAAGATGCCCAAACACATATTGCTAGGTACGAATGAATTTGCTGATGTCGAGTCACCTAGAAGATCTAACGAACAAGGGACATTAATGTATTCCCATTGTTTGTCAGCATGAGGACTTGCCATTAAGGCATGCAAGCCTCAAGGTGTTTTTACAAAGAAATTAGACTCAAAGGACTATGGACTCAATAATTTGCATTGAAGCAGGGCTTATTTGCGGAATGAAAATGACAAGGAATGGAAAATGGAAATGGAAAATGGCAATGGAGAACAGAAATGGAAATGGCAATAAGCATGTGAATGAGTCTCTTGCTTTTATTTGTGGGTTATGAATGGATAAAAGAGATGGAAAGTGTATGTGAATGTAAGTGAAAAGTATGGAGTGGAATGAGGTGAATGATTTATTATGAAGTATGGATGTGATGGATGGATGTGATGGAGACAAGTATCTGAAAGTTTTTCAAGTGTTTGGATCTGATTTTGCATCAACATATTTCCTCTTTGTTGCTGATCATCCTCTCATGAAACAAATTGGTCTCTTAGAGAGACACCATTCTCTTGTAGTCATTTGTCCTTCCTCCTGGAACCTGCAAAAAAATTAATACTTCTTCTGCAATGGAATGTAAGGTTATCAAAGGAGAGAGGTGGCCAATCTCTCTAGTTATGATATTTACACACAAAACTAAGAATTTGTATTAATGAAACAAGTTCTCAAAGGAAAAATCAAAAGAATTTATACCTGCTTTGGAATTAGTGCCTCAAGTTGATGTTGCTTCTTTTCAACAATTTATTTCATTATTTGCCATTTCAAACTCTAATGATATATTTCTCATTGTATAGATCTTGTTGAGATCTTTCCAATGGTACTTAAATCATCAAAATCTGATTTTGTATGAGAAAGATACGCTGATTTGAACAATGAGGTTTTTCTGGCTGCGGAATTGAGGAACAGCTCTGTAGCTAAAAATCTTGAATAAAAAGTTAGCCATTCAACTTTTATTATCAGTCCAAAATTAATCAATACCTTCATAAAAGTGAGAAAATAACTTGTTCATTTCATTGATTCAAAATTATTATTTTTTCTTGACATGCAGCGACTTAGTGTGGCGACTCAGTGTGGCGACTTTGTGGTAACACCCAATTTGACTTCCCTTTGACCGGGGTCTTTTTCATCAAATTTGACCGAATGAATAGGACACCATCCATGTACTGACATTTCCCTAGCTACCCATGTGACCTGTTTTGCCTGATGACACCTACAACCTAGAGTTTAACAAAACAGCTGCGGAATCACCAGATGGCTGCGGAATCGCTGAATGGCTGCAGAATTGCCAGACAGCTGCGGAAAGTGCAGAGTGTGAAATGGAGTGGCTGTGTGCGTGGAAGAGAAGAGAAAAAAAATGAGGAGTGAATGAAATGCATGGAAAACTTCAGAATCTTCTTCTTTACTGGGAGGTTGATTTAGGTCCAGAAACCGTCTTCTTCGAGTCCCCATCTGTGTATAGATATTTGCGAAACTTTAAATTTGGCAAGAAAGAATTGTGAATGCTTTTTGATGAACCTCACCCTCAAGAGTGTCATCCAAGTCCTAGAAATTCTACCAAAGCCATAACATGGAGAAATGTTTATGATATTGAAACACTTGTCATAACAGTTGCTGGTAGAAAAGCGAGTTCCTTTAATCACTCCAAGACGGTCACTTATGATTAGTACTGTGTTGTGCTCTGAAGTGCTTCCCCTGCCTATGACTGGAGTCACGCGCTCAAATCTCGCAGAAATGATGAAGAACAAGAAGAAAAGCGTGCACTTCGCAGCAACGAAATATAAGGGAAGAATGTGAAGATGAATTGTAGTTTGCAGCGGGAGTTATGCGGCTGTGAAGAGCCGTATGTAATTGGCTTACGTAACAGAGTCGTCTTCACTTGGATCACTGATGGTTTTAATAAATTGCAACGGATGGCATATGGGCAGATGACGTGGTGGCAAAGAGTCCAGCACATAATTGATTCCTAATTAGATTTCTCTTCTTCAGGCACACGGAATTAAATCACCATTCAAACAACCAGTTAATTAACTCAATTTCTTCACGCGGCGGCAAAAAAGAGGCTCCAAAGAACCGCATATTTCTCCCAGACCGCCACGAATTTCTTCAAACGGTTTCTGGGTTATCTAATTAACCCTCCTAGAAAAAAAACCCATGTTTTAGTTTTTTGAAATCCATCTCTGTTTGGGAGAATCGAAGGTGTGAAGTTTGACGTTTTTTCAGGTTTACGTTTTTTTTTTTTTTTTTTTTTTTTTTTTTTTTTTTTTTTTTCTTTCTGGGTTAACAGTTCTGCATTCGGCTGTGAAATTGATTTTGAATTTTTTTACATGGAATACTTTGGAGGAGAGGCAGCTGAAGGATCTGATCAAGAAGCATTCCGAACTCATTAGCTACCTCATTTATTTGTGGACTGAGACTCAGAAAAATTGCATCCATTCAAAGTTAAGAATTCAATAGCAGGTTTGGATACATGACCAGCACCAAGAATAAGAACTGCAAATTTCTTATTAGAATTCTCTTTTATTCGCAATGAATTATCCTTCGACACTCTATTTCTTACAGAAGACTCCTTTATTTCCTTTTTCATGCCCCAATTTCCACGCTCATTATCAGAGTTAGCTACAGCAGCCAGCAAGTCCACAATATGAGCCAGGAGATCCTTGCATTTTTAAAACAACGACTTAGGAATTTTATTGAATTTACAGCTCAGGTTGTTTATATCACAGGTTTTGTAGGTGGCGGAAATCTAAGTGGCAGCAATTGAGCTTATTGATTCATTCTAATTCAGATCAATCTCCAAATAATTATGGTGAATGCTGAACTCATCCCATGAAGTAGACCTGTAATCTGATGGATATAATGGCAGAGGAAATTGGCTCCAACAGTAAGAGGATTTGACCCCTGAAATAAGATAAAATTCAGCTAACAAATTTGTCCTTTTGTCAGCAAATGTAATCAGCTTACATGCTCTCGCCCTTGGAGAAAAATGACTACTCTGCCCTTAATAATTTAATGAATCACCAGAGGCTACCTTCAAGAATTCGACCCTCTGTTTCTAATCGATAATGTAGCTATCCAAAGGTGAAATCAACTCAAAAATCTGCCACTAAATGATGAATGCCTCCTACAGGAATCAATAGGTCAAAGCTTGAACAGGGAGGCATATTTTTTTTTATTGAAGCCACAGTGAAAACTAAGAATGGAGATAGCCATAGATTGTTTTTCTCTCTTTTTTTTTCTTCTCTGAAATTGTAAAATTTTATAAAAAAGGATTAATGATTTTCAATTTCAGGCAGCAAATACTTCAAGAAAAACATGCTAAAAACAATACGTTGACTGAGGTCCTAGGCTGATTTTTCACTGATCTGAGATGGGTGACTAGGATAGGATCCATGTCGGGACAATTCTGGAGATGCCCATGTGGTCGGTTTTTTCATTAGATGCCTGTAACCTGCTAAACCTTGAAACAGCTGCGGAATTGTCAGATAGCTGCGGAATTGTCAGATAACTGCAGAATCAGGGCAGTTTCTGCAGCTAAGTTACAAAACCTTATTTGAACAGGATATAGTGTTTTGAAGACCACTACAAAGCATAACCAGACAATTTTGGACAATTTGAACCTATCAAAGCAGTTGAGTTTCATTTTTTCATTTTTTTTTTTTTTATTGAATCAATTGAAATGTTTGAAGTTTATTTTGTCTCCTATTTTTTCTTTTAAAAATTCTTTTTCTGATCCTCCAGATCACACAGAGTGTAGGAGGAGAGCATACTCAAGAATTATTATTTTGTCTTTTTTTTACTTAACAATCCTTTTTCTGATCCTCTAGATCACACAGTGCAAGAGGAGAGCATACTCAAGGATTATTAATTTTTTTTTAGATGTAAGAAATAAGGTCTCCTAATTACACTTCTCCGGCAACGGCGCCAAAATGTCTAGTCAATTTAACGTCTTAAATTGCTCTACATAAATTATCAATCCGGGTATCGTAAGCTGATGAAGTGTGGTGCACTATATGTGCTTAGTTAACCTTTCTCTTACTTCGTTGTTTTATAGTTTATGTTGTTTTTGGGATTTTTGTTCTAACATGCAATAATCAAATAATGAGAAAATGACTATGAGACCAAGTATCCTTGCTGCAGCAAAAGGACAAGATGATTCTATCATGTCATTAGTTCATTAGAAGGCTATGTGCATCACTAATCTACAATCAACTTGAAAGCATGCAGTAATTCAAACTGTACATTAAACTTGCAAAGAAAGAGCTTGAAAGAAATAACTTGAAATGAAACTGAAAGCAAAACATAAAAACCACTTTCTAATGGCACTAGTCACTACTCATGCTGCTGCAAAAAAAAGGTAAGAAAATCACTTTAAAAACCAATGATAATGTTTATCTCTTCCTAACTCCCTGCTTCCAACACATAGTACTGTGTAAAACACGATTAGGAAGTAGCTAAAGATGAGTTTAAAAAGTGATCAAAAATGAGAAAAATCTACTTTAAAGACTAGTTATAATGTTCAGCTCTTCCTAACTCCCTGCTTCCAACACATAGTACTGTGTAAAACACGATTAGGAAGTAGTTAAAGATTAGTCTAAAAAGTACTCAAAGCCAGCTGTAATTTATTAGTATTCTGATCTCTAAAAGATGAACAATTTGTGATAAAGAGACCATCAATATGTTAGCAGACAACTTTGAGAAACTAAACTAGAAATCAAGCTAGAAAAATAAAATAAAGGCAGCAACTTATGAATATGACAACTGAAAATACCATTAGAGATAAAGCAAATACAACAAAGACACACAATCCCGGGAGAAAATAACTTGCATAAATTAAAATTGCATGAATGAAAATCTAATCTACCTTACATTCTACAAAGCAATATTTACAAAATGAAATCTAATCTACTTACATCCTAATATGCTCCATGACATCTACTTCACATCTCCTTCCATGTTGAGAACATCAAAGCTTTATTCAATTTCTTCAAAAGTGCAAAGTACAAAAGCTTTCAAAAGCCATGGGACTAACAAGCTAAAAGGACTAAGAAAAGACTAAAGGAAAGACTAGCAAATGAAGGAGAGAGATCTCCTATTTATACAAAAAGATGAGAGCCATCTCATTAATGATAATCCATGAATCTCTCCCTCTACCTCTAGAGTCCTAATCAAAATAGGAACTGATAAGACACATGTATTTTGAGAGTTACAATACAATTAGAAGATGTGACACATATCCTCATGATCCCATGATTCTTTTCAACCAAATTCGAATTTGGCCTTAAAGTGCCACATAAGGGTCTTCTAGAAGTCTCCTTTCAACCTACACATGTCAACAAACTCAACCCATTTGTTAGGTATAAGCATATGCACATTATTTTCTAATGTTTAACCACAAATTCACTTAAAAGGCTTAGAAATAATAAATATTGGAAAAACATAAAGGTAGCCCAATGATAATGAAAGTGGGATGAATGTGGTGACATAGTAGTGAAATGGAGGTGATATAATGGACATAATAGTGAAAGTATAATGCAAATGAATGACATTTTCAAGACTCAACAGGTGCTAACTAGGATGCCCATGTAAAGGATGGCTCTACCATCGTGTCATGATTTAAAGAATCGGTGAGTGAAGATGGCTTGCGAACCATAACACGATGGGATCGACCCTATGGCATATGTATCAGCCAAATGGAGGCTAGTATGCATAATGCAAGGGAAAAATGGTGTCCCTAACCTATATGCCAGTGAGAACACGATACCTGCCATGATGGGTCAGCAGTCATGGAACCGTCTCGAACTATCGAAAAACGTCCAAAATGTCCTGAAAAACAAACCAATCTCGACATTCCAAGCTCCCAAGTTAAAAGTCACATAAGGCCAAACAAAATAAAATTTTGAAAAAATTTTGCATTTTCAAAACTTATAAAAAGCATTTTGGACTCACCATTTTTACCATTTGAGTTTGAGAGCAAAAGATTTGGAGCAAAAGGAGCAAACTTCCCACAGCCAGATTCAACCGTTCAAATTCGTCGAATACCTCCAGGTAACCCTTACACTTAGCTTGCAATTGATTGTGACAAGTTTTAGGATTTATGATTGATGTTTCACCATTAAATTTTTGTCAAAAATTCGCTCGCGGCATATACGCGGGTTGGTAATTTCGAACCCGCGTATACGCGAGCCCTATACGCGACTGTGTGCACAGGGACCCGCGTATACGCCGCGAATCATTTTTAAACAAAAACTAACGGTTTAAACTTGATTTTTTCTCAGGATGCCTATCACGTGGCATGAGAGAGAACATGCAGCGGTAAACAATGAAGTTATGAACAGTCCAGAAGCATTAGATGCACTTCGGGGATGCGGTGTGCTTAAATTTTTCAAATTGCCGAATATGAAAGCGAACACGCGATTGCTTGAGATGCTCATTGATTATTGGGATGTCGATGAGGAAGCTTTTATGATCGATTAGATGCCGCTCAGGGTAGGAGTGGAGGACATCTATTTTATCACGGGCCTTTCCCGAAGGAGAGAGGTAGTACAGTCCCAGGGCAGGTCACGGAGTGCCCTCTCGATAGAGGACTATGTACAGATATATTGCCCTGGACATCCCAGGAAGGTTGGGAGCCAGATTTCCATCACACATGTGGCGAGTTTGTCACTTAGGATAATCCTGTTCACCATGGCTCAAGTGAACAGATCATCCTCTCTACATCAGGCGTCACGGCAAAACATGAGCGTGGCAGTTGACTGTCTCGCTACTGTGTTTGACTGGTGTACTCCTCTTCTGGCCAACAGGAAGAGCTAGCTCACTTCTATCAGGAGGGGTCAGACTAAAAACTTTGGGTATGGAAGCATCCTGTGTACTTTCTTTTTCGAGAAGGTTCCCGCACTGCGCCCCAGGGTAGCAGTTTCCATCAGCACCCCACGCGATCCACGCATGGGACGGTGGGCTGATCTGATGAAACGTCTGGGGGGTGGGGAGGTCCCAAGGACTGCCTTCGACGATGACTTCTTCACCTGGTGGGATCAGCAGATCATCGCCGTGGATGACTACCCATATGTTGGACTAGATTTCCGAGGAGATCCTGATTTAGTGTTACCACCGAATGCAGCATGGGGCGAGATTGGTAAGATTTTATGATTTTATGATTTTTTGGATTTTTCAAATATAATGATGAATTTTGAAAAATGTTTTTTGATGAGATTCAAATGACTGATATGATGATCATGTTCCAGACATTGGGCCTGTACGACCAGATGGATTCCCGCGGCATGGACGGCGTGGCCGAGGAGCCGAAGAGGCGGCTGCTAATACAGAACGGAATCTAAACAATGTCCAGCGACACTTGGCGAGACTGAGTTGCCGAGTACCGATGGCCATCATAGAGGACCTTCCTGAGGATATGCAGCGTCATGTGGTTGGGATGCCACGTGACTGGGTTCGCATCTTTCGGCGCGTGGCCAATGCTATAGTGACATACTTAGACGCTCATCCTGAGCCGAGGCATTAGATATGCCGGACATGATTACGGGCATTTGAGTCCCAATTTTGTATATTTTTTGGACACGCATATGTACACCCGAGACGTTTTATGATATATATATATATATATATAGATATATATATATATATATAGATATATATATATATATATATATATATACAGTTTGACTTTTTGATGCTTGATTTTATTGTGATGAATGATTAATATGCCAGTGTATTGCTTGATTAGCGATAGAATCAGCTAACCAATTATGAGATCTTGGAATATGCAAATAATTAATATAAGTAAATGATCTTTGTAACAACCTCACCCTTAAATACTGGCGATATAAAGATGGATCTCGTACCCGATAAATGTTATTTAATTGAGACACTATCAATTGAGAATCAAGATAAACTACCAACGAGTCGATCCCATGAGAGATTGCCTCGGATAATAAATTAATAACAACAGTATACTTGGCCATATTGTTTGAAGCAGGACCGATGCACACGCCTCTTGATGCCATCAATTGACCAGTTGGATAATAGAGTACCCAAGCTACGGAAGCAAGATTCCAAGTGTGCGGACTAGCACCATCGGCGAACCCAAAATAAACCAAACCATTCATCAACACCTGCCAAAGCAAACCAAAAGGTGCTGATATCAGAAAAATCTCGATGATATATGTACAAATATACATAAAATACAAAGAAGCCATTGCCTGGCCAAAACTAAGCAAAGTACTTCTTGAGGTACAGCCCATTTCGGGGCTCCGCCAGCTTGTTTCCCTCGAAATCAATTAACTCATACGATCCTTTTTCTAAAACTCGTTTAATAATGAAAGGACCGTACCACATAGGCTTAAATTTTCCTGCCCCTAAGGCGTCCTTATCTTGTTCATAGACCAGGACAAGGTCACCTTCAGAAAAGACTTGAGGATGGACAGACTTATCATACTGCGTTTTAACCCTTTTCTTATGGGCTTCATTCATCATGGCGGCATCTCGACGATGCTCATCGAGATGTTCCAAGTGAACTAGGCGCTCCTCGAGACTCGAAGTCTCAGGAAGAAGCTCCACATCCAACTTCAGAGATGGAATTTCACATTCAACCGGAAAGATAGATTCCATCCCATAAACCAACTGAAAAGGAGTAAAACCAGTAGCTGTTTTGACGGAGGTTCGGTATGCCCAAAGAGCTGAATACAACATAATATGCCAATTGGATCGATTCTTATCGATTGTCCGTTGGAATATCATCTTAAGAGTTTTATTGACTGCCTCGACCTGTCCATTGGCCTGAGGATAATAAGGGGACGAATGCTCCTGACGGAAACCTAATTTAAGAGCCAATTTGGACATTAGTTGATTCTGGAAATGACTGCCATGGTCAGTGACAATCTCTCTTGGGATACCGAATCTTGAGATAACCTTATTGAAAAGAAACAAAGCTGTCGTGTCACTATCGTTCTTATAAGTAGGCATGGCCTTAGCCCAATTCGTAAAGTAGTCTACAGCCACGATAATGTACTTGTGATTTGGCGCTGAAGGCGAATTACAAGTTGTAAAATCAATACCCCACTTAGTAAAGGGACCAACGGTGACAACGGGAAAAAGGGGAGCTGGATGCGCGCGCATCTTGCGAGTAAAAATTTGACACGGGTGACAGCGTTTTACCGCTTCCACACAGTCCTTAAAGAGTGAAGGCAAAAAATAGCCGGCACGTAAGATGCGTTGGGCTGTAGCAAGCCCTGATAGATGACCACCACAAGCTCCACTGTGGCAATCATTGAGCACAAACTCTACTTCCTCTAAGGTTAAACAGCGCCGAAGGATTGAATCAATCCCTCGACGGTATAATGTGTCACCAATGATAACATAGTTTTTAGCCAGGTGACGTAATTTGCGACGTTCATCCTTGGAGAAAGTAGAGGGAAACTTCGAAGTCTGGAGATAAACAATGATATCTCCATACCAAGGGTCGAGTGAAGAGATGAGGAATAAATGTTCGTCGGGAAAACTTTCCTCATAAATAGTATCCTCTCCACAAGGAAGCTCGGAAATTAGCTCCGCGAAAACCATAGATTTCTTAGACTTTGCAGACAAGAACTCGAGATCGAATACTTGTAAAATGACTATCCATCTATTATATTTTCCCCCAATCACTCGCCTACTGAGGACAAATTGAAATGGATTGACCACCGCTAAGACAAAAGTTTTGCGTAGCAAAATATAATGACGGAGCCTCTGGACAACGTGGACAGCTGCCAAGGCCAACTTCTCAACCGGAGAATAGCGGAGTTCAAGACCTATTAAGCCTCGGCTCAAATAATAAATCACGTGCTCGGAAAGAGCATCGTCCTCCTGAACTAGAACCATACCAATGGTTGATTCTGCTGCAGCGAGATATAAAAGGAAGTCTCTACTATAATCCGGTGGACTCAAAAGCGGGGCAGAGACTAATGCCTTTTTCAAAGCATCAAACGACCGCTGCGCAAATTCGTCGCACACAAATGGAACTCCTTTTCGTAGCAAACGCATGAACCCTTCAGTGATCTCGGCATAGTTTGCTATAAACTGTCTTAAGAAATTAGCCTTCCCTTGAAGACTTTGAAGTTGATGAATTGAGGACGGGGGAGGCAACTGAACTATTGCCTCAACCTTGAAGGGATCAACCCGAATCCCTTCATTGGACACTATGAACCCTAACAACCGACTGGATGTAACCGCGAAAATGCACTTGTTGGGATTCAACCGAATCTTATAAAAACGACAACGTTCAAAAACCAATCGAAGATGACTAGGATGATCAATTCTCTTTCGAGAATGAGCAGCGAGATCATCCAAGTATGCCTCGATGATATGTTTGATGTCGTGGAAAGCGTATGACATGGCCCGCTGAAAAGTGGCTCCAGCATTTTTAAGACCAAAAGGCATCTGTTTATATGCAAAGGTACCCCAGGGACATATAAAAGTTGTCTTATGTTGATCTTCAGGACGGATAGAGATTTGATTATAACCCGAAAAACCATCCATGAAGGAAAAAATTTCATTACCCGCACACTCGTTGATAATCTGATCAATGAATGGCTTGGGTTAATTGTCTTTCGAACAAGCCTTGTTTAGGTCCCTAAAATCTATGCATACTCGGATTGTTCCTTGCCTTTTGTCCATAGGGACTGGATTAGAAACCCAATCAGTAAGAGGAACAGGGTATATAAAACCCGCCCTTAGCAGCTTCTCAACCTCAGCTTTCATAACCGCTGCTTTCCTAGGGTTAACCGGCCGAAGCCTTTGACAAACCGGTTTTGCGCTTTCGTACGTCTTGATCTCATGTTGAACTATAGAAGGATCAATGCCAGGCATTTCCTCATAAGACCAAGCAAATACATCACGATATTCCTTGAATAGGTCGGTGTAAATTTGAATTTCTTCAGGGGAACACTCAATTCCGATGAAGATATTCTCGATGACGTTAGGGTCCCTAGAGATGTTTATAGGTATCGTTTTTGAAATTACCGACATATTACCTTCGGCACAAACATGTGTTGGAGCCAAAGGGTTTGACACCATACAAACATCACTAGTGAAGAGCTCGGAGAATCTAGATTCTACTTCCTGCAATGGAGGAAGAAAATATGAACGATGGTGTAAGTCTTCCCAAGGTCGATCTATACCCATCATTACTTCGAGGATTGCTTCTTCAGAAGGCAGAACCGAATCTAAGCAGTCCAAGGCAGAGGTAGAATCAAGGCTCCAAGCCGGGGCCACATGACCATCTAACTCCTCTTCGGAAAAAGGAGTAGGATGGTTTTCTGCAGAGTCTACGATAGACTGATATCTAAGCTCAGCTGCAGATATAGAGAATGCCATTCCATTTACTTGTCCTTCAACTAATGTGGTCGTGGGTGAAGGCAAGGTCCAAGGGTCTGAAAAATAATGAGTTCGGAAGAAATCTTCTCGAGGAGCCTCCTTAGAGGATGAAATAGCATTAATTTTAGCGAAAGGAGAGGGAAAATCAAACGTACCCATCAATGAGGAATACATCCCTACTCCTAAATTCTCAGTCGGCGGGTGAGGGTTATCCACTAAAGGGATAGTAGAGTCAGAGCTTGCTTGAGGATCAACTGGACAATAGTCCAATTGATCAACCTTAACGATTTTCCCCTCATGAGGAAAGCAAATAACACGAAACGGAGTCGAAACAACAGCATCCATCTCGTATACCCAGTTCCTTCCTAATAGGAGATTATAGTCTAGGTTAGCGTCTATGACCTCTACTTCAATATTGACGACCTTTCCCCCAACACATATAGGAAAGGCCGGGATAATCCCATGCGGCTTGTGAGAATGACTGTCAAATGCAGTCAAGACGGTGGGTGAAGGAACAGCCAAAGGTGATCCAATAGCCTTCCAGCATGACATCGACATAACGCATGTGGAAGCTCCTTCATCTACTACGGTGCGAAAAATATTGATTTTCCGATATGTAGACTTTATTTGAAAAGCCATATGATGAGGGAGTCACTTTTTGACATTTAACATGTCAAAAGTGAGCATTAAAGAGTTAGCTGGATCGACTGCTCCAATCGCGAAGAGTAAAGCGCTTCTCTGAGCTGGACACGACTGGAGAACCTCTAAAGCGGACATGGCACACGGACTCTGAGCCAGATCCTCCACAATGGAGTAATTCTGGGTGGCCCTAACATTAGGATTTATCGTCGCGCGTTTAGCGGAACCTTTCGATATCCGTGGTATAGTCTCGATAGGGGGTCGCTCAATATGAAGGTCAGTACTTCCGGGAACAGTCTTGTCCTTGGAAGTTTTGGCTTCACCATAATCACGTGACCGAGTAGCCACATGGACGTTAGAACCAATCATGAAAACATTTGATGATTTTTCCCCTTCTTGGTTGCCCCCCGCGGAGGTTCCAGGTTTCGAACTCGCGCCAGCAAGAAGTTGCTGCCCTTGGGGAAACGGGTTGGTTGACACAGCTTGAGAACTAGAAGTCCCTTGCTATCCTAACAAGCGCAGAGCGTCTTCAATCTTAGGGCAGAGATGAGTTAGATGGTCTCCACTGCACAACTTGCATGGAAACTTGACTTTCTTTCTCGACTCATTTCTACCACCACCAGCGTTGTTGCCGGATTTATTTGCATCGGGCTTCCCATCCTGGTTCTTTTTCTTACCTCGTCCTTTCTTTTTGCCATTGGAATTTTGATTTCCTTTGGGATTATTAGATTGGACGACATTTGTTGAAGAAGTTTGGGAAGAGGGGGGATTAGACGATGTGACTTGGTTGTTAGAAGCAGTTTGCAAGGACAACTGCTGCAGTTGATTCAACAAGTTCACGGTAGTTGTGTCTACTGACCCGAAGATACCATCCACGTGCGGACCTGGCTTCGACTTAGCTACATCAACCTTAGATCCAGGAGCATCTGGCAAGTACTTTTTTAGGATCCCAGACTGAGAGTAGATCAATTCTAATTGTTGGGCCCTAAAAATGGCTTGCTCCTCAGAATAGACCCCAGACATGGAGACATCCTTGGAGATCTCGAGCTGTAAAGACTTCAAAAACCACTCGAGATGGTACTCCGGAGGGATTTCAGCTTTAATGAGCCTCTTTCTCCGTCTCCATTCCTGAATATGTTCAGAAATGTGGGTTGCCTTATCCTGACGAAAGGTGGCCAGAAGTTCAGTTTCGGCATCATAGCGGACAAGCAACTGGAAGTGATTTAAGAAAATATTGGCTAAGTCAGCGAACGAAGTAAAGCTGCCCCCTGGCAACTCTATATACCATTTAGCCGCATTACCAGTCAAGGTGCGTTGAAAGAGTCTCAACCTAATCGAGTCATCGATAAGGGAGTTAGATGAGCACCACAAATGGAATGTGGTTACATGGTCGCCTCGGTCTTCACCACTCTTCCCTTCGAATTTTGGAATGTTCGAAGGGAGTTTGGTTGGGACCAGAGGCCAGGCCGGATTGTACTTGATTGGGTCATTTGTTAACTTAGTGAGATCTGGCAAGTTTAACGTTGCCAGAAACGGAAGCCTAGGAGGACCTTGGGGATTCCACCCAGACTGGGCAGAACTCCCAAAGCTCTGAAAATATTGTCCTGAAATTTGGGAGGCACCAGGCTACCTGAAGTAACCAATAGAACCGGCTGAACCAAAAGGCAAGCCTTGTGGTCCAGCAAAATTTGGAGTTTGACTAACTCCGGCCGTATAACCTCCATAACCAGCAAAGTTTCCTCCTAAAGGATTGTAGGGAGTTGATAACCCCTGATACGGATTCCAAGCCGAAGCAAGGGGAGGAATACTTTGAAACATGCTAACCGTGGAGTACGGCCTATTCCCTTGTTGGCCGATAAACGGATTCCCAGTTCCCGCACTACTAACCCCAGGGTTATTCCAACCTTGGAAAGGATTGCTGCTTTGTCCTACAGAAGAAAAAGGCATGGATCCTACCATCAGGTTGGAATGTGGTATATGACCACTTCCGAAAGGAAAACCCTGGAATGAAGCCGATCCGCCCATCATGGACGTAGCGGCACTAAACGGAACCGATGGAATACCCTATGATTGGGTGCCAAAAGGGAAGAATCTAGTACCAAAAGCATTGGTTTGGGCATTTCCACTCGTGGACGGAATGGAGGTAGACCCAACTAAAGATGTGCTAGCAAAATATCCAAACAAGGAAGCGGAGGGGATGGAAATGGTTCCTCCCCCTTGCACCGATGTTGGGGTTTGCATAGTCGTAGCACTCGTAGAAGCCATGCTTCCAGTAGTGGTCAACGATGGTAAGCGCGTAGCGTAACCTGGACTTGACGGTCTATGCGTCGGAGTCCCAACGTATTGTAATACGTCTGGATGACTAGATGGTAGTGGAGAATTTGGAGCCACTAATGACTCTGAAAGTTCTTCTACCTCTATGTTATTCTCCGCTTGAAAGAGAACTCGAGAAAGGACTGGAGTGTCCCTCTCTTGCTCAGAAGTGCCAGGCCTTGCTTGGCCGCTAATGCCCCCGAGAGGAGGATCAATCCCCGATGCGTCAACCGGCGTGGGACGAAACCCACCGGTAGTATTGCCTCTGCGCCTTCTAGGAGAAGGCTCTAAAATTGGTGGCGAGAGACCACGAAGTCTTCGAGACCGTCTTGGAGATCGGTCAGCCACTTTGAATTTTTTGTTATGATCTAACTAAAGACTCAAAAAATTGAAAGCTAGGCCAACTAGGAGAACAGAGCACACACTATAAAGTCCCTAAAGATACAGCCAGTGAAACAACTTCCAAGTATTTCCGCTCTGGGTGATTAAGGCCGGACACCAAAATACGAGAAAGTGAAATAAGGGGCCTTCCGAAGATAGTATGGGATGATGAGGGCCCAGTCCTATCAGCGAAGGTATCAGAGGAAGTTACGCTGACCTCCTAACAACAGCCTGCGCCGGTGCAAGCCCCAAGCTTCACAAGGGTGCCCTCCAGTAGTACTGTCGAGAGTGATGCAACGTCAACCTCAGGTGCCACGGGATTCCCCTCCGCAGCCACCTATGTAGTTCCCTAGGAGAAGCAACTATGGATACCAACTCGTCGTAGAAGCCAGGCGGAACAGTCGTGAGGTAAGTTCGGACAAGTAGGAGAGGGCGTATCTCTCTTCCCTGTCTTTACAGACCCTCGTGCTTAACTCCCAGATCCGGAGCTTTCCTGGTCTTCCTAACGCTATTGGATTTTCTCTCGTTATTCAGACTCCTACGTTTGACGTTTATATGGCCTTGGAGAGTTAACTCTCCACTCGCCTAATCCAAGGCCCTAAAATCCTAATCTTGTTGATGTAACTGACTAAAACAAAAAGTTCTAGTGAATTTTAGTTAGCGCTTGATTTTATTAGGTTGTTCTTTAAGTCATAAGGTAACGGAAATGAAACTAGTGGTGTTTTTTGACGCAAAAGAAATTAATAAAAACTTAACTACATGCACATGCACTTTTTCATTTTTCGATGAAGAGCAATTTCTATAGGGTTCAGAGGTACTTTTAATAAAACAAATTTTCCTTTTCTTTTCGTTAATTCACACTTCACACTCACAAAAGCTAACAAAGCTATGTATGCCTAAAAGGGGATGCAAATCTATCCTAATGCAACAACTATATGTGGATGCAAGATTTAAAACTACTCTAAAAACAAAAATGAAAGTTGCTTGCTTATCAAACTTTATCTTGCCACTTAAGATGCCTAGATGGAATATGAGATGTTTCCATTCATTTCGTCTAAACACTAAAAACAAGTTCTAAGACAAACATAAAGCACTTTCACTTCTCTAAAAGGAAACCAAATGAAAAGCAAGTTCAAGAAAGCAAAATTAAGGTTTTCAAAAGATTTTCTTCAAAAAAGTCTTTTCAAAAAATGCTCTCAACAACACTGAAACTTGTGATTGAAGAATAGGCAATTAAACACTTTTGTGAATCAACACCACTTAATGGATGAAAACCCAACAAAAATAAATGTGTTTAAAATCGCTCTTAACAATCAAAAGCAGCAATGAAAGCCAAAAAGATCAAAAAGACAAATTCCAAGAAAGTGTCAAACAACAACTTTCATGAAACAAAGAAGTAGATGGTCACAAAAAGCGATTTTGTCAAGAAAAAAAAAGTCACCAAAAGCAAGATTAACACAAAGATTGAATTCAATCTTCCTACCCTGATGAAACAGAGCAGCCAAGATTCCTAGCAAGAAATCTTGCGTGTTTTAGCCAAAAACGATGACGCTTGCAATCAACAAAAAACAAGACCAACACTCCTTATAATCAGAGATAATTCAAAACGAGATGCTCGTTGTAAAACAAATAACTAATACTGGAAAATGACTGTTTCAGACTGACTCAAACCACCAGACAAACCTTCAGAGGTCAAAAAGATTTACAAATCTTGAAAATTGGAATATATACGCGACTGTACTATAGTACAGATTGCGTGTATATGCGACTGTGTTTGAGGAAACCTGCGTATACGTGGGTTCACTCAAAGAAACAAGCGTATATACGCTACTGTATCTAAGAAAAATAGCGTATATGAAAAGCTTCAAGAAAAATAAAAAAGACAAACTGAAGAAACTGGCAAAGCTTAAAGTTCAAGAACAGACCAGACAGTAACAGCAAGCAGACAAGGCAGCTGAGCCCTGATTGGCTTGAAAAACACCCAAACTAGGAACAACAAGAGTGTCGTCCCCAGTGGAGTCGCCAATTCTGGTAGAGGGAATTACTCCCCTAGGGCTTTTTGGGTGAAACCCTAGCAGACTGAAAGTTGTATATTCAAAGAAACGCGCATTCATACAGCCATTATGCTATTATAAGAAAATTCTATGATAGGGGTACGTACCTTCGGTCCTACATTTGAGAAGGCCTTTAGGGTCCAAACCCTTCTTGGAGTTCCCTTCTTCTCTTTTGTCCTGCAAAACAAACAATTCAAAGAACACAGCAGTACATGGACAAAAACTTATAAAGAAACCATCTTCATGTTATAAAGAAAGGTAGTTAGTTATGAAATCCAAACAACCATTTACACATGAATTCAAAACATGAATATCATTAACATAAAGAGGATTCATTTCGGGAACCAAGACATTTGTTTCTTTTATTATAGACAATAAAGTACATAAAAAGGAATATGTTCACCTGAGTCACCTTCAGCAGGCTCCAAGCAAAGCTTCCTTCCAGATCTGTTCCAGCCTCAAGCCTCTAACACAACTCCTTCCATGACTCTCTCCATGATGTCATAAATGGTGGATGAACATCAACACACAAGGAAACGAAGGTTTCCTGTACAAAATGGGGGGAGTGTAGAAGGCACAAGGGACTTCAGACCTGGTCAAGGGAAAAATCTCAGCATAATAACCTTTCTCTCTATTCTCTCCTCCCTTAGGCCTTCCCTTTGAGGTCTTTTTATACCATCTCCAAAGTAGTTTTTTAGTTAGGAGTTGGTTGGGAACAGTTGGGCCACGGGCACTAATAGGTGATCAGCAGGTAAAACCCGCGATCTCCGCCCGAAAAGAAGGAATTTTATATTTTTTAAGTGTTTTAATACATACACACGGGTTGGATATACACAGACCCGTGTATACACGCGTTTAACTCAGGGCAATGTCGCTTATAAGGGATAAAACACTTTTTTTTAAATTTTAGGACCAGGTCTGGAAGGAGGGGTTGCCCTAGGCCATGAGTACAGCATCACAAACCATAAGAGTGAGATTTGGAGCTATAACAGGATAGCATATTTTTGGGGTTTTTTAAGAATATTGTTTTATTTAATTATTAAAAGACTCTATACTAAAAAATATAGAGTCTCCAGTCGAACTCTAATCTCAAAGTCGAACTCGTTGATTGTGGCCAACCACCAAGCTTGCCTATCATTCATATTTGGTTAGTCAAATAGATACCTCAACCCAATGTGATCACTCATCAATGTGAACCTCCTTCCTAAAATATAGTGTCTCCACATCTTCAATGCATGTATAATTGCCACCAACTCAAGATCATGTGTGTGATAGTTCTTCTCATACCCATTTAGTTTCTACAACTCATAGAATACTACTTGTCCATCCTGCATAAGGACTCCACCAAGTCCTCTCTTGCATGCATCTATACACACAACAAACTCTATGTCTGAGTATGCAATCTTCAACATTGGTGCATGTGTTAGAAATTGCTAGAGCTACTCAAAACTAGCCTCACATTCCTCTGTCCATTCAAACTTCTTACCTTTTCTTTTTAAATTAGTGATAGGATAATAAATATGCAAGACGCTCCTGATGAACCTCCTATAATAGTCTACTAAACCCATAAATGATCTCACCTCATCGCTCATCCACATTCTTAGGAGCTACCCACTCCATGATGGCTCTTATCTTTTCTAGATCTACTGCAATCCCTTCCTTGGAGACGACATGCCCCAAGTAGTGTACCTCAGTCTAAAATAAACTGCACTTGATGAGCTTAGCGTACAACTGATTCTCTTGCAACAATTTCAACACGGTTGCTAAATGCTCAACATTTTCTTTTTAATTTTTAGAATATACTAGTATATCATCAATAAAAACAATAATGAACTTATCCAAATGTGGATGCAATACATTATTCATCAAGCACATGAATGTAGTTGGAGCATTATTTAATCCAAATGGAACTACAACAAAATCATAATGCCCATACCTGGTCCTAAATGTAGTCTTTTAAATGTCCTCTTCCTTGATGCATACCTAATGGTATCCGGATATCAAATCAATCTTTGAGAACACTGCTTCCCCCTTCAGTTGATCAAACAAGCCATAAATCCTTAGCAAAGGGCACCTATTCTTGATAGTCACTTTGTTCAACTAGTTGTAATCGATGCATAATATGAGAGTATCATCTTTCTTCCTTACAAATAGGACCAGTGCACCCCACAGTTATACACTTGGTCTAATGTATCCTTTTTCCAACATTTCCTTTAGTTGTAGCTTTGATTATACCAAATCAGGTATGCTAATCATGTAAGGTGCTTTCGATGCTACAGTTACCCCTGGCACCAGCTCAATAGAAAAGTCTACTTCCTTATGAGATGGTAACTCTGTAATGTCCTCAGGAAATACATCCCTAAACTGTTGTAAAACTGGGTACTTCTTCAACACATCTTCATGCTTAGCCTCCTTACCCTTATCACTAGAAATGTGCACTACGAACAGCTTGCACCCTTTCTTGTGCCTATTCTTTTCCAGCACAGTTGTCACCATCCTAACTCATGTGGCCTTCTTCTTACTTTGTAAGACTCTTGGTTCTCCATTGTCATCAACACACTCAATAGGTTTGTCATATTAGTCTACCTTGGTTCTATGAAGATGCAACCAATCCATGCCCAAAAACATATTGTATGAACCCAACAGTAATTCATTCAAATGTGTTGTGGTAGGCATACCATTTAAATCAAATGCATTGTTTCTTACCTAATGATGAATTCACTTCTCCGTACCTGTAGCCAACTACACTAACCAAGATTTTTCATGAAATTCTTTACTCAAACCACACTTATCCAACAAGTCAAGACTAACATAGCTATAATTAGATCCAGGGTCAATCAAAATAGAATAAATTGATCACAAATCTTACTATCCATCGCAATGATAGATGCCTAGTGTTTTTCTTGTCGGTTGTCCACTATTGCATAAATACACATAATATTCTGACCAACATCCCCAACATTTTGTGCCTCTTTTACACTGTATATCTTGGGTCTACCACTCTGAAAGTGTGGAAAATATTTCTTACACTAGTCCCCTCCACAAGTTCAACACCGTACAAGTTCCTTACTCTTATCCTCTAGCCGATGTCCCTACCCTCTATCGGATGCATTGAACCGGTTAGGTGGTACAGCATTTTCCTTGTTACCTATGTCCTGTGCCCTTGCTCACTTCTTGTCCCATTTTCCTTTGTTCTTAGAATTAACTGTCCAATCTGGCTTAGTCTTAGTTTGACACTTCGATTGTTCATAGCAATGGTTTAGTTTCTGAATGGCCTCCTCCAAAAATCTAGGATCATCGAACTCATCCTCTCCTTCAATGCAACTGGTAACCAACTAATGAACCTCTAAATCTTAGTCTTCTCATCCTTGAGGTAAGGCACATACCTCAATAGTTCCAAGAACTTTCTAGTGTACTCATCATCTGTCATGCATCCCATATTTAGTTCATAGAACTCTTTTTCCTTGTCATCAAAGTACCTCTCCAATAGATACTTTTTCTTGAATAACCACTCAAATTCATTCCAAGACAAATCTTCCTCATTTATGTCCCTGAAATTTTTCTACTTTACCTTCAAGACTGAAAGTAGCCACTCTAGGTTTCATGTTCTCTGAGTAGTCATGCAACTTGAATAACTTCTTCATACTAAGTAACCAAGCCTCTAAATCATATGAACGCTTTACCTCTCCATAAAAATTAGATGGCTTTGCTTTCTTAAACTCATCTAACAAGTATCCCCTATCATTCCTCCTACTCATGACTGATCTAAAGTGGTCCTAGCCACTACAAATCTGACAAGCGCTGAAGTATGACTGCATTTACCTATGCTAACATTTCCTATAACTGTATGATTTTTTAATTATCTATCTTACAACTCCTTATCTCTTCCTTTAAACTTCTCAGTGTTACTACCAAATCAGAAGAGTTCCCAACACCCTAAGGCTCTTTTGATTCATAGGGAGAGTCTTTGTAGTCAACCATCTTGCTAGCCATTTAATATTTCTTCCTTCAAGGTATATCATGTCATATAAACCAAATCACAATAAACCAACGTACCTTAGTATAGATCGGGGAGGATACCTTATCTGCAAGATCAACAAATCAGCACAATACATGTATAACATAATCATGGCAGCATATAGAAAAATAAAACATAAGCATACAACCATGAAAACGTCATTCTAGCTAGGGTCCAGTCATCAATGCATGACCTCAACAATAACACACACCACGACCTCATGCATGACAACCACCATCATTACATCACTATACACTTGACCACATGCAAACATGAACATGCATTAGCTATGCATAACCATCCACACATATGCATAAACATGTATGATCAAGCGTGAATGCAAATTATTGAAATCAAACCTGCAAGAATAATACATGCAACTAAGCATACAAGAAGGTAACTAAACATGAAATAACGTAACCAAGAATACTACAATGATACATTTAAGTGACATAAATCGACATGTAACTAGTTATAAACTCACAGTGATGCATTCCACAATAACACCCCAAATCTCACATGACGACATCACTATAATCATGAAAAGCATCATACAAATACCACAAGCACATGGAATGCAAGGGTGAGAGACACACATGCAACAGACATGTATGCATGACCAACATATAGCCCATCCAGTCCGTGGAGTGAACCATGCTTTGATACCACTCTATAACACCCTCTTCCCACATATACCCAAGCAACCTGATAGTTAGGGTAAACATGCGGTGAGAGGACACTATGATATGATTCGCCTCCTAAGTCACATTAAGGAAGTGGAACTAATGTAAACACACCATACATACATCCAACATCATCAATAGAAACCTCATAAGACAAGTTAGCCACTCAGACAACTTGTCCATGGGTCCCACTACTATTTTAGGTCTCTTGGGCCATAGCCGCTCTCATGCTATAGGCAAGGGAGTGACCAGAAACCTAAAGTTTCTCTCATAAGCCTTCCTGCTAGTGACTGTGGACTAGAATTGTAAGTGTTTTGCCTGTGACCCCAGGATTTAAGCCACTTTTCAGGCTCAAAGCCCAGGTCACTGCCTAGAATTGACCCATCTCTTCAAATCATTAAAGTAACATGGAAATGAAAGTACTATAGAAAATACTTGTTCAAGACCTTGGCTGGACCCCTACTAGCCATGACAAGAATTTCATCAAACATATTGTAAATGTGTAATCTACAAGTGTAATTCACATTTCTGAGCATATAGGTCTTATACTTAGATAGAATAACTAATAATCATTGATGCCTCAACGTATCAACTGCCATTCCATCCATTGTATCATAGATACATTGATCATTCAATTATAAGTAAAACATGATGACAACCACACATGGTTGTTGTCATAAAACACATACATAACTAGCATAATATCAACTAAAAATATTCATGAAAGTACAGTCATATAGACCACATATAATCCATCAAAATTCTCATAGAAATACAAGGATAAATAACCTTTCATTAATGATGCTAAATCCGAAGCTCGGGGTGGGAATTCCACATTCCACCCGACAGAAGAATGGTTGAGTCAAATCTCTTTTCGGCCTGTTAGGTCCCTATACTACTAGTGTAACCCCTTATTGTTATTAGTACAACCCACTTATTATATTGTTGTGCCCATGTAGTCCCCATATGGTTATTATTGTGCCCCATAGAAGCCCACTATTGTTATTATTGTGCCCTTACATTATTATTGTTATGTCGGCTCTAATCATATTATGACCCCTTAGACTCCTATATATAGAAAGGAGGCCTTGTCATTTATATCATCCAAGAATTTTTCATTTGTTTAATGTAAAGGAGGCTTCCCCCTCGAAGAGGCTTATTTCTAAGATGTTGATCTATCTTTTATATCTTTTTGTGAGCTAGTTTCATAACAATTGGTGTTAGAGCTTTGGATTCTAGGGTTTCGCTGCTCCAAACATGTCATCGTGGTATTTTTGCTCTAACTATTTCACTACAAAGTTTCAGAGACTAGACAAAAAACCCATTTGAGAATAAATCAGTCTGAACCTCGGGTCCGAATTTCATATCTTTTATCACTATTTTGGAAATATGATCCAAGGAATTTAGTGTTTTTGCAAGCTCTAGAATTTCATCTCAAACAGGTCATCATGGAGGTTTCACTATAATTGTTTTTATACGAAGGTTCAGACTCTGAAAATAAAACCCATTTGAGATGAAATCTTAATGAAGTTTGGGTCCTAATTTCAGATCTTTTCTCACTATATTTTCAGAGATATAATCTAAGCCATTTAGGGTTTCTGTAAGCTCCCAAATTACATCCTCAACATGTGACCTTGGGAAAATCATCATAACTTTCTCTCTAAGCATCAAATTAAAATTTCATAAAAATTTACAAAAAGAGGATTGACTGTAGTTTTCTATGTATATTTTTCAGATCTGAAGGTCGAAAATGTGACATGTGGCACTTCATACAAGTTCGAACTTCTGAAAAGGTATATAATCAGGTCATATTGGGAGATTGTGCATAACGCTTTCTTGGAGAATCCAATTTCCATCAGACTGGTGGCATTGAAAAGAGGACGCAGAGGGCTACTACAAGTCTCATTTTTAAAATAGGAAGATCTGAAATTAAATAGTGACAGTCATTTCAAGATTGAGCTCCTAAAATCAAGAAAAGGCAATATGAGGAAGTTTGATGGCAAGGATCCAGTAAATTGGATACTGCAAATGGAGCAATATTTTGATCTACATGAGGTGCAACTGTTACAAAAGGTACGTATTACATATTCATATTTAGAATTGGATCAATTTTTATGGTATAAAGGTCTCTATTCTCGTAAACCACTTCTTACATGGTCAATTTTCACAGAGGAAATGATAGCACATTATGAGGATACAAAGAGAAACACCTTCTTTAGCCAATTGATAAATCTCAAAGAAAAGTGGTCATGGCAAAGAACATTGAGGACTTCCAAAAATTGAATATAAGGGAAAATGATATTCCGAAGAAGCAGGGGATTGATGTCTCCATAGGGACTTTAAAGGATACCATTCAACATGAGGTTCATCTTTCGGAACCTGATTAATTGAAGAATGCATTCAGGTTGGAAAGAAAAGTGGAAAGCAAAATTATGGCAACAAGGAAGTCTACCCCTCACAACGATCAAGATGGAAGTGTTTTTTCTCCTAGACTTCCACAACCTACAAGGTTGACACCACAACAATTGGAAGAAAAAATAGCAAAAGGGCTTTGCTACAATTGTGATAACAAATACATTAAAGGTCATAAGTGTGCTAAGAAGAAATTATTTTACATTGAGTGTGAAGAAGAGGAAGGAAAGGATCAAGAGACGTCAAAAGAAGAGGATATACACCAGGAACCAACCCCAAATAAATAAGAAATTAATCCGACCATATCTTTTAAAGAATTGACAAGAATTACCACTCCTCAAACTATGAAGATAGAAGGACATATCAAGAAGAAAAAGATTCAAGCAGTGAAAGATCAAATTGAGCATCAACAACAAGTTCTCCAACTTTGAAAGGATAACGCCACTTTGGTGCAGAATCAAATGAAGCAACAAGAAGATCAACATCGCAGTGAAAGAATTTTTGATGGAGGTGATTGGCTATTTTTATGGCTACATCTCAAGAAAGCTATTTATGAGAAGGAAATGTTGGCAATAGTACATGCACTTAAGAAATCGCGACCTTACGTAATGGGAAGACACTTCAAGGTAAAAATGGATCATGATAGGCTTAAATACTTTTTAGAACAAATATTATCTTTAGAAGAAAAGGAAAAAATGGGTCACAAATATGTTGCGTTATGATTTTGAAATCATCTACAAAAAAGGGAAGAAAAATGTAGTTGCAGACACACTCTCAAGAAAGGATGAGGAAGTGGAAGCATTACTTTGTGTTATTTATGTTTTCCAACCAGATTGGATGAACGAAGCAATAGATGAATGGAAGAAGGACGAAGAAGTGTGGCCACTCATTCAAAAGTTGCAGAAGATCCCAATTCAAATAATATTGCCAAAACTTGACGAGGAAGGAAAAATCATATTGGAACCTGGAGCAGTCACAGAAACAAGAACCCGACATCTATGAAATCAATCAATTTTAGAGTATATCATCAAGTGGAAGAACTTACCTGCTGAAGATTCCACCTGGGAGGACAAGAATTTTATACAGAACCCTCAAGAACTACTCAAGCGTTGAAGACAACACTTTTTGAAGGAGAGGAGCATGTTAGGTCCCTATACTACTAGTGTAACCCCTTATTGTTATTAGTACAACCCCCTTATTATATTTTTGTGCCCATGTAGTCCCCATATGGTTATTATTGTGCCCCATAGAAGCCCACTATTTTTATTATTGTGCCCTTACATTATTATTGTTATGTTTGCTCTGATTATATTATGACCCCTTAGACTCCTATATAGAGAAAGGAGGTCTTGTCATGTGTATCATCCAAGAATTTTTCATTTGTGTAATGTAAATGAGGTTTCCCCCTTGAAGAGGCTTATTTATAAGGCGTTGATCTATCTTTCTATCTTTTTGTGAGCTGGTTTCATAACACCGCCATTCACCCCCGTGCCATATTCCAAGCACGAATGTGGGATCTCATAGAACGCATCAATCAAAACTCAACCAAGGCTCTAGGGGCCATCCACCTCCACCCATCAAACAGTTATTCCATCTCACGGTCACCAAACCATCATTAGATCGATCTCTATCCCATCCATCCAGAGCTTCAAATCATTTGTCTGACCAAGGCTCCAGGACTAGTAACTCTACCCACCAAGGGCTTTCGAGTGTTTGTCCAACCAAGGCTCCAGGACTAGTAACTCTACCCACCAAGGGCTTTCGAGTGTTTGTCCAACCAAGGCTCCTGGACTAGTAACTCAACTCAAACTAATATAGGGCTCCAGAGAGTTTGTTCATCCAAGGCTCTAGGACTAGTAACTCAACCCAAGATAAGGAACATGAGAATGAACCAAAAATGAACAATGACAGTAACCCACAATCACCATGGCTATCCAGGAAATGGCAAGGCTAGGCAATCCACTATCAATCTAGGAAATCCTCCATGCCAATGACAGACCATGACCAAAATCTATATGCATTTTCCATGCATGCCAAAACGAGTGAAGAAATCATACATGAAACTCGATACCTGCATGTAAATCTGATGTAGCTGCTAATCTTGATGCCTCCTTGCACTTTCTTGCTTTTACTTTTCTTTCTTTATCCAAGAATCCAAGTATGCCACACCCTCCAAGGGTGCTCCAAGAAAAATTTAATTGTCCAAGAGTATGAGAGAGAGAAAGAGAGTAATGAGAGAGAGCTCCAACATTGAACTGACAAAAGGTTACCAACTGATCCACAGAATCATTTTTATGAATGAGGCCTCTATTTTCTTCATTTTCCATTATTTTCCTTCATTTTCCTCCTCACATGCAACCTGTGACCTTTCACCTCCTTTTTCTCCTAATTTCCGTTATTTTCATAAATAAATGTGCCAAAATTTCCATTTTCCTTTCCAAAGCCTTAGCCATTGCCTTTTCCAATTTTCTTAGCCATTAAATAATCATAAGTGATCCCCATCACTAGGCGTTTACCCAACACTCAACTTGGAATAGGTGTCCAATCATCTATGGTTATTATTTTTCATTTTATTAACTTTTATTACATGGAATTTCCACCAAGGCTATTACATGTTTGTTAATTCTCAAGGGGCACCAAGATCATGAGGAGTAGGGAACAGTAGCGTAGAAATCCTAGAATCTCATATCCATTTCTAATTTTATTTCATAAGGATTGGTGGACATGGGGGTCGCGATATTATATGGAGAGGAAAATGGGCTGCAAAGTTGTTTTCCAACCATTTCCTATGTAATTCTATTGTTGCACTGAAGCCTCTCTACTATGATTTTAGCATGGATTTTGGCCACGATAGGTGGAGGAATCACCTACATGAGGGTTAAACCCCTAAAATGGATGATTTAAGCAGTTTTAGGAGAAAATTATAGGAAGAAATGGAGGAGATACAAAGATAGAAGTGTGACCAAGTCATTAGCCCACCATGAATTTGGATAATGGAGTTGGGTCCACCTTAGGAGATCAAATAAGAACTCCATTGAGATATCTTGTTTTTGCAATCATGACACATTTGTGTCATTTTTTCAATTTTGTAAATATTTAATTTTCAAGAAGAGAATCAATTTTGTTAGGTAATAATTAGGACAACTAGGCTAGTTGTGTTCTCAGAGAGTTGGGTAGTTCAGATATTTGTAGCATTCCAGATATTTTGGTATCTATTTTTGTTTTTTCTTTCCCTATAAAAGGGATGAAGAACGCATTAGTAAGGGTTAAAATTTATATCCCATAGGTTGTATTTTTTCTACAAGATTTTAAAGTTTTGGAGCTTATCAGATGTATGTTGTTCTTGGACATTAATGAATTTTTTTGGTGATTCCTAACACTAAGATGTGTAGTATGTAATTACCTCCCTATTTATTATTTCATAATTGTTTCTTTCATATCAAAAATTTTGTAATTGTAGCCACTGGAATTCAAACTTTTATAACAAATTTACTTATGTTATTTTATGGCTAATGGTACCTACGATGTGTATGATTCAAGGCCTTAAAATTCTCTCCATGGTTTCTGAACCTCATTTTCTTTATATTTTTCATGGTTCTACTAGGATTTAGGGCATAGGATTTTGTGTCCATCCAACCCTCTGCACTGGGCTTCTTTTTTATCTCTATTATTTCCACCTATACTACTATGACCTATGAAACTACATTCTCTGTGTGTAGGCCACTAGATCTTAGCATTAATTATTTAGAATAGAATACTACCCATGTGTAAATTAATTTTTTCCTTTGAGAGGAGTAATTGAAACAAATTCAATTGCTTACCTCAAACTCTTGAGCATAACAAATTTATCTACAAGACACACTAAGATGTCCTAGGAATTGACCCTTATCCTCAACCTGAGGGTTGTCTCTAGGAGCAACAACAAATGTCATTCCTAAAATAATTATGCAGGAATTAGGTCTATAATGTTTTGAAGAGAAGCCTAAGAAAATGATGGCTTACAATAATTCTCAACAAATGGCTAGAGGTGAGATTAAAGACATTGCATTGGTATTATGTGCTCATCCTAAAATTCGCCCAACATGTAACATCCAAGTTATGGATGTTCTAGTAAGAAATTATTCAATCATTCCTATTAGAGACTAGTACACAAGGACAACTATATACTTGTCATTGGATAGTATGCACATGACCCTCCCCAAATATGGGAAGAACACCATTGTCTTGTGGGAAGGGATAATCTCATCTTACATTGAAAATTTTTTGTATCCCCATGCTAATTACATTGAGAAAAATCTAGGCATTTATTATCTTTTTATTTAACAAGAAACTCCTCCTCTTTTGCCATAAACCAAGAAAATCAATATTGGCATATGCACTTTGATGGCACATCCTCCAATGAAGGAAATGTTGCAAGTGTTACATTATATTTTCATATTTTTAAGATACACTAGTTTTTCTTTAGACTTTAGTTTTAATGCACTAACCAGATCATTGAATTTGAAACTCTACTTTTAGGCATTGAGCAAGCCCTTAAACGATGTTGTAATAATTTGACCTCTTTTGCTGATTCTCAAATTATTGTTAACTTGATCAAAAGGGTCTACTCTACTTCTAACAATCTAATCAAGATATACACTCAAGCCTCCTAGAAAAAAATACATCAATTACTCTCTTTTAATGTCTCTGATTTTCATAGATAGTTTAATACCTTGTCAAATCACTTAGTTGTGTATGGCTCTAGCCCCAAAAGGTAGATTTTATTCAAGAGGCTTAATTGTATTTTACAATCATGACACTGACCTCATTTTCCCAATATCAAAGAAGATTGGAAAGTATTCTTTTATTATGAGAGTATTTTCTCTTTCATTCATGGTCAACATACTGCTAACAAGGATATTATTTATCTTAAGGATAATAAATACCCAATGGGCCTTCTCCTCCCGAAGAATATTCCCCCCAACAATGTGTATAACATAAAAGAGAGACCAAAGGAGGAACCAAAAAGAAAAATTCTCGAAACCATACTTCTAGATATTGGAAATCTAGGTCACCCCAATGTCTATGACTTAATTTCCAATGTCTAGATGAAAGGAGAAAATATTTTCTAATATATTATATGAATTGACATACATCTTTCTCAGTCATATAACCATCCACATAATTTTCAAAATGATTTTTCCATTGAGAATATTGGAAATCAAGGACATGATCTATTAACTTCCCATTTTATGGAACAATGATAATCTATCCAGTAAATTAATTACCCTCTCAGGTCACTTTCCCTATAGAATACCTTGGACAAATGACTAAACTAGTGCTGGTTAGGAAAATAAATCATAAAGTACATTTTTCCGATGACTTATGTACTTCAAATGAGTCAAGTGTTGGCCTTATGGCTAATGTTTTGTCCTTGATTTCAACGTAAAATGTTAGCTTGTCATATTATGTTACTATTATACGAGTATTGCATGTTTTGTAGAGGATGAGGAAGTGTACTCGCAGCGTAGTCACATGTTTCGTATTAGGTATATTTGAAGAATTTGTTGTTTGTGACACATATACTACATCTATGAGATAAAGTCACACACAAACACAATACTAAGGAAGAAGAGTTTCATACATGACCTTATGCATGGAAAATAAAAAATCATGAGAATTTTCGATGGTATTTTCCCAAGATTTTGAGTCAATGACGTTTATGTAATCTCATCAACAATTACCATCAACAAATCCCATGGAATTACCTTTCGTATTGGCAAGATTTTTTTTATAAAATTAGAATGAGACTAATAATATGTGCATGCATTCTTAGGGTTTCTTAGAGTTTGTCTCGTATAGGTGTGCACTAGGGCTCAAGGCGTAGGCCCAAATATTAGAGATATGATGGAAATCTGACAGAAATTATTATTGTTTGGCCTAACCTCTAATGTGTGAAGTCTCTTGCATGCATGAGTATATATAATGTATTGATTTTCGTAAATGTTTGTTATAGTATAGACTTGATTATGAGAATGTAGGGATCAAAGGGTTGATTATGTGTTGTAAATCAAAGATTTTTTTTAGAGATGAACATCTATTTCATTCACTGCATGTGTAATGTTGCCATTAATGTTTTTTTTGTAGATCTTAGTGACTTTATTTGACAATATATGTAGAGACTTGTGAAATAGAGTAGTATGTATAATGTTGTGATTGTTGTAGGTTTTAACCCTGTACAGAAATTACCTGCATACGAATTCTAAAAAATATAAAATAAACAAAGGCAAGAGAATAACACATAAAACAAATATACACATATATTTTCCCCTAGATCCCAAAAACGGGACTACCAGCTTGATTTTTCATTGTGTTCCTTCCAATGTTACAATACATATATATACATGTCGAAGCATCCAATACCATGGACCAAAAAACCATCGCGTCAAAAACCATGTGCTAAAACCATGCACAAAACCATAGGTAGGTTCTTCCCACCTAATATAGGGTCCCAAAAAAAATTCCCCGAGACGCTACCCCACCCCATCTCAAACCCCTTGGACACAGGGGGCTACCTTCCCCCCTGTGACACCCCCCCCGCTGCGCAATTGGAACAACAAAGGGGGGGCTCTATGCCCCTCTAACCCCCTGTTAACTAGGGGAGCTAGTCGTGGGAAGAATATAACACAACCCAACAATAGTCATGGTTTTTTTGCGAGGGAAAATATATATATGTAGAGATTGTATTTGATGAAGAGAAGGTTTAATGACTATTTTTTGTCAGATCTATACACTACTTGTGTTCTTGAATAACGCATACATACATGAATCTAATTTTGAATAGTCACGTATATAATCTGAGTAAATCAACCCCGATGAATATTTTTGCTTGTTGTTAAATATGGCTATTGTTTCTATTGGTTGGTGAATGTCAGAGGTTGATGAAGTCATTGTGATGTATGGTTTGCTGCCAAGATTCGATGAAAAACACAAACATAATGATTTGAGATATTTACACTGGTATTGTTAATAAAAAGCATGTATTGACATGGATCCTTTAATAACAGTTGCATATGTATTATGATTATACTTTAGACAAGGTTTGTGATATTCTTTTGGTTATGACAATGAATTGGTAGTGAGCTAGTTTTGTATTGTTTGTTATTGATTATCAAGGACGTCTTGATTGGTATATCATAATATTGATCAGAGATTTGTTATTAATTTGGATTTGATCAATGATTTGGTTCTAGAGGAGTAATTAACATCTTGGTTTGGGAATATATTTTTGATACGTATTTGGTTTCAGAGAGTTTATTGTTATTTAGTGTTTGATCAGAACGATAATTGTGGTTCTAGTATGAAAATTTGATGAAACATGACCTGTGGGTTTGTGTTTGAGAGAATTGGATCCAATGTGAAATCTTTTGAAATGTGGTCCATAGAGGTGCTAAGGGTTGGAGCCTTTAATGACAGAGTAGGAGCTTCCTTTTTGTGGTATCTAGTAAAATTTATGAGGGAGTAGAAGCTTCCTTTTAGTAGGAGTTGGTAAACTTTTTCAGGGAGTAGTAACTTCCCTCTAGTTAGATTTGTACAATTTCTAGAGGTTGTATCATCCCGCAAGTAGGATCCTACACATTGGTAAGAGTCTACACAAGTGCAATATGTAAGAATATTTTTTTATAGTAAGAAAGAAGGTAGAGATGAAAAAAGTGGTGGTTTTCTCGCAATTGGGTTTCAACCTAAAAACCTAGTCTCCCTATGTGTTATGTGTTGATGATGTGTTGCACTCTTATGATATACATGCACTTATGTTTAATAATGTTTAACATGCATAGATTTATTGCATAATATGACTAATGAGATAATGATTGATTAAAACTATGACAAGATAAGTATTCTAAATATATGTTATTTGTATTCATTAAGGGAGTGTATACACGCATATTTCCTTAAGGAAAGTTGTCTATATATTTCTGAATGTGCATTTGAGGATTAATTGAAATGAAACATTGATTCACCCCCTAATATTTCTAACAATTGGTATCAGAGCAAGCCTCTCGATAAATATTAACCACTTGAGAGTAGATTAGGGATCATGGGAAGGAATCACATGAAGTAGGAAACATAGAGGAAGAAGTGAGTTCAAGACAATTATGATAGTGGTAGTGATGTAGTAGTAGTATCTACAACTATTGATAAATGAAAATAAGTAGTAGAGATTATGGATAATAAAGATATGCTCATACTTAATAGTTTTAATTATCATGATTGGAAAGAAAGAATGAAGCCTAGCTTAATGGCTCTTGGATATGATGTTTGGAATTTAGTATGTAGTTGTTGCACTAAATCTCCCCCATTAGGTAAATAATTGAAAAATAATGATCATGAATTAAACACAATCTATGGTAGTTTATCTAATTCAAATTGAAGGAAATTATGCATAGTGAAACCGCAGAGGTATGAGATAATATGCAGGCCATCCATGAAGGAGAAGGAAAAATAATAAATAAAGAAATTGGTTCATCATGTAAACTGATAGGTAATCTTGTTTTTGAAACATTAAATGAATCTAAAGGTGATTGTATTCTGTCATAAAATGAGTGTGACCTTGAAACAACCTTTACCATATCAGATGGAGTTAATCATTCTTAGAAGAGAGGTTAAAGTAATATTTACACTTGGAAGAAAACTTGTTTCTTCTTTGAAAAGGATTGACAATATTGAATTTAAGTTGTAGGAATATAGAGATAGGGACCATGATGAATCAGTAAATACTACATCAATAACAAAACAACTTAGCAAAAATATCCAATATTGTGAATAAATTGAAGTGGAGATCATCTATCTCAAGTATGATCGTTAGAAGTCAACAAAAAATGAGGAGCTACTTCAAGTATTTGAAGAACAAGAAAATGGGCTTAAAGAAAAAATGAATGAGTTAAGAACAAAGTTGGAAGAGACAAAAGGAGAATAAGAGAATGAGGTGAGCATATTGAAAGGTAATTTGGTATAAAAGGAAAAACATTTAAGATTTCATGATAGTAACAGGATATTAGATAACATTCTTAATAGTCAAAGGTCTCCTTGTTATAGCATCATTTAGCACTCTTGAAGACTTTATGCTCTTTTATGGCCCTTGGAAGTCCCATTTTCCATACAGACTTAAACTTATATTAAAAAATGATATTTCAAATTCCATACATAACCTTGCCCACAATAAATCACGTGCATATGCGGGTCTTATAACACTGCACTCGTTTATACCTTCTAAAATATGAAAAAATAAAATAAAATGTTAATTTCAAGGTGGGGTTCACAAGTTTTACCAAGAGCCCACCTACAACATCTCATGGCACAACTGAATTAACTAATTTTAGGTGGTATATATAGAACCCTTGGGTAGGCCTAAAAAACATAAGAGAAGATCTATCGACATTATACCCATTTTTCTCCCAAATCAAGTATGTGTTTCTCGTGCCTCATGTACTCCTAGTATCTAGGAAACCCTCGTTTCCTTTGCAGATATGTTCATCATATCTATAGGTTCTCCTTGCACTTGTTACAGAGGTTCTCTTCATGGCTTGGGCTGGACAGATCCAAAGGAAGGCTTCATCGGTGCTTTTGGCCTGGATCAGGTTGTACCTTTCCTGTACTTATTGTTGTTAATCAATAAAGAAGCTCATGTCTTGTTCTTGATATGTTATTGTCTCATGAATAGTAATGTATATGCTTATATATGATGATATAACATATCTTTTTGTATGCACATTGAATTATCTATTATGTATATGCTTCTATGAATTGACTTGCAGGCCTTCTCATTTTATAAGAAGTAGAGAGTTTGGACCCTACAGGAACATCATCAAGTGTAGGACCTCTCGGTACATTTCCAAATCCATGTTTAGTAATTCATATGTTTGGCATGCTTGTTTGACTACCTTCGTTGATTATCTTGTTATGATTTTTTGAGGTAACGTTTCCCACCAACAGAATTGGTGAATTCACTAGGGAATACCATCAAGTATTTCTTAGAATGGTTGTTGTTATTTGATATGGGTTTTGGTTTTTTGTTTCTTGACTTTTCCAGCCTTCTTGACTCTTAACAAATCTGGTCATTTAGCCTGATCTCTTGGATCAGGGCTTTCTTTTTATTTTTTCTCTAGTTTTTATTGTAGACCATAGCGTATATGAATATTTTCTTCCAAATAATCATGTGTATATATGAGTTTCTTCAAACACAATCGCATACATACACAGTTTTTTACTTAGACATATGCATACAAATCTGAAACATTGAATTTTTTCATTTCTGGCTTTTTCTGTGGGTTTGTGTTATGAAACCAGCTCACAAAAAGATACAAAAGAAAGATAAACGCCTTAGAATTCAGCCTCTTTGAGGGGGAAACCTCCTTTACATTACACAAATGAACAATTCTTGGATGATACAAATGACAAAACCTCCTTTACATTACACAAATGAACAATTCTTGGATGATACAAATGACAAAACCTCCTTTCTATATATAGGAGTCTAAGGAGTCACAATATAACCCAACCGACCTAACAATAATACTATAAAGCCACAAAAATAACAATAGAGGGTTTCTATGGGGCACAATAATAACAATATGGGGGCAATAGGGGCACAACAATATTAATAAGGGACACAACTACAATAGTAATGGGGTAATCACTAGTATTATAGGGATATAACATGCCCCTCTCCTTCAAAAAAGTGTTGTCCTCAACGCTTGAGTAGTTCTGGATGCTTCTATATAAAATTCTCATCCTCCCATGTGGAATCTTCAGCGGATAAGTTCTTCCACTTGATGAGATACTCTGAAATTGATCGATTTCGTAGCTGTCTAGTTCTTGTCTCTGTGACTGCTTCTGGTTCCAATATAATTTTTCCTTCCTCGTCAAGTTTTGGCAATATTGTTTGAATTGGGAGCTTGTCGCCTATAACCTTCTTTAAACATGAAACATGGAAAACTGGGTGTACTCCAGAAGCTGCAGGAAGCTCCAATTTGTATGCCATAGTACCAATCTTTTGCAACACCTTGTACGGACCATAATACTTTGGTGATAATTTATTATCCTTCTTAGCTTGCTTTAGGGACATTTGTTTATATGGTTGTAGCCGTAGGAATACCCAATCACCTACATCAAAACTTCTTTCGCTGCGATGTTGATCTGCCTGTTGTTTCATTCTATTTTGTGCCAACACAAGATTATCCTTTAAGAGTTGGAGGACTTGTTGTTCATGTTCGATGTGATGTTCCACTGCTTGAACCTTAGAATTTTCTCTTAAATATGATGTGATGGATGGTGGTTGATATCCATAAAGTTCCATAAATGGGGTCATTTTTGTTGCTGTATGGAAGGATGTGTTATACCACCATTCACCTAGAGGCAACCATTTGACCCATTGTGTCTGTTTATCAGAGACAAAGCAACGAAGATATCCTTCCAGACATTTGTTTACTATCTCAGTTTTCCCATCAGGTTGAGGATGATAAGATGAGCTATGAGCTAACTGAGTACCAAGACAAGAAAATAATTCTGTCCAAAAATTTCCAGTAAAGATGGGATCTCTATCACTTACAATAATCTTTGGATTTTCATGTAGCTTTTGAATTGTTTCCATAAATGCAGTAGAAACTGTATTGGGTTCAAACGGATGTGATAATGCACAGAAGTGTGCATACTTGGTAAGTCTGTCAACTACCACCATGATGACATTATTTCCCTCAGACTTGGGTAAACCTGTGATAAAATCCATTGAAACCTCCTCCCAACGTTGGCTTGGAATGGATAAAGGTTGTAATAGACCCGGGGTCTCAATTTTTTCCACTTTATTTTGTTGGCAAACCAAACATTCTGCCACAAACTTTTGAATATCCGATTTAAGGCCATCCCAAAAAAATTCCTTCTTAACCCTGTGGTAAGTTTTTAAAAATCCTGAGTGCCCTCATAAGGGAGAAGTGTGCAATTCCATAAGAATATTTTGTTTGAGTTGGGAATTCTTACAGAGGTATAAGCGATCTTTGTACCATAACGAATCATTTTGCCAGCTAAATGTATTAGATGTACTGGAATCTTGTTGTAACTTTCGAATAAGTTCCCACACTTCTTCATCATTCTTCCATTCCTCCCTTGCTTCGTTTATCCAATCGGGTTGGATAATAGAAATGGCGCACAACAATGCTTCCACATCCTCATCCTTTCTTGAGAGTGCATCTGCCACCACATTTTTCTTCCCTTTATTGTAGATGATTTCAAAGTCATAACCCAACATCTTTGTGACCCACTTTTGTTGCTCTTCAGAGGATAATCTTTGTTCTAAAAAGTATTTAAGGCTATCATGATCTGTTTTTACCTTGAAGTGTCTTCCCATTAGGTAGGGTCGCCATTTCTTAAGTGCATGTAGTATTGCCAACATTTCCTACTCATAAATAGCTTTGTGTAAAAAATTTCCCTTGATTGGACGACTTTCAAAAGAAATGGGTCTTTCATCTTGCATTAAAATAGCACCAATTCCATTTCCTGAAGCATCACATTCCACAATAAAGGTTTTTGTGAAGTCTGGTGTAGCTAAGACCGGTGCTTGGCACATTGCCTCTTTAAGATGTTCGAAGGCCTTTGTTGCTTCTGGAGTCCATGAAAATGAATCTTTCTTCAATAATGTTGTTAGAGGTGCTGCTATTCTCCCATAATTCTTAACAAACTTGTGATAATACCCTATCAACCCAAGAAATCCTCGCAGATGGTTTATGGATGTGGGGATTTTCCATTCCTTAATGGCTTTAATTTTGCTAGGGTCTACCTTAAATCCTTCATGAGATACAATATGACCCAGATATTCCACCTCTTGTACTCCAAAGAAACATTTGTATCTTTTTGCATATAATTGTTTCTCCTCCAATAGTTGTAGCACCCTGTCAACATGTTCAACATGATCCTTCCAAGACTTGTTGTAGATTAGTATATCATCAAAAAATACTAACACAAATTTTCTAAGGAAGGGTTTGAAAATGGAATTCATCAAACCTTGAAATGTAGAAGGTGCATTGGTAAGGCCAAAAGGCATGACCAAAAATTCATAATGACCCTCATGAGTTCTACATGTTGTTTTCGGAATGCCTTCAGTCTTCATTCTGATTTGATGATATACTGAACGAAGATCCAACTTGGTGAAGTAAATTGATCCATGCAATTCATCCAGTAATTCATCAATGACAGGAATGGGAAACTTATCTTTAATAGTGAGCTTGTTGAGCTCCCTATAATCCAGACACATGCGCCATGATCCATCCTTCTTGTGCACCAATACTACTGGAGTAGAGAAAGAACTTTGACTAGGTTGAATTATACCAACCTCTAGCATTTCTGCAACCATTCGTTCAATTTCGCTCTTTTAGGCATAGGGATATTTGTATGGCCTGATGTTTGGAGGAACACTTCCTGGAATCAGATGAATAGCATGATCATGATCACGAATAGGTGGGAGACCTTTAGGAGTCTCAAATACCTTGGAATAATTGTCCAAGACTTTTTGGAGATCTGGAGAAATATATGATTCCGATGTGGAAACATCTAGCGAACATAATTGTGCAATTACACCTATTTGTTCCTTTTTTAGAAGCTTTTTCATACCGTTAGAGCTAATTATCTTTCCTGGTTTCCCTGCAATACCCATTAATGCAACTTCCTTTCCTTCCGCATAAAATTTCTTGAAAATTAAAAGATATTGTACCCAAGGATTGTAGCCATTGGACTCCTAGTACAACATTAGCACCTCCCATTGGAATGGAAAGCATTGGGCTAGTCAATACATATTCTCCCATGGATAGCTTGATATTATGGCACTTTCCACATCAATTTATTGTTCCTCCATTTGCAACCATCACTTGACACTCTCGTGTTGGATATAAGAAGCAATTCAATTCTTTTGCTACCTTACAATGAATAAAATTGTGGGTACTTCCTGAATCAATCAACACTATTACCTTTTTCTTCTTGATTTGTCCTTCTATCTTGATGGTTTGAGGAGTGGTAATTCCCACCAATGCATTACAAGATATGGTTGGATTCATTTCTTCTTTATCTAGGCTTTGTTCCTGGAGTATATCCTCCTCTTTTGACCTTTCTTGCTCCTTTTCTTCTTCCTCTTCACAATCTATGTAGAATAATTTCTTCTCAGCACACTTATGACCTTTAGTGTATTTACTATCACAACTATAACAAAGCCCTTTTGCTCTTTTTTCTTCCAATTGTTGTGGTGTCAACCTTATATGTTGTGGAAGACTAGGGGCAACAACACTTCCATCTTCATAGTTGTGAGTGGTATGCTTCCTGGTTGCCATAATTTTGCTTTCCATTTTTCTTGCTAACCTGAATGCCTTCTCTAATGAATCAGGTTCCCAAAGGCAAACATCATGTTGGATATTATCCTTTAAAGTCCCTACGAACACATCAATTCTATGCTCCTTTGGAATATTTTTTACCCTTATGTTCAATTTTTGGAACTCCTCAATGTGCTCCATTATTGAACCCTTTTGTTTGAGACTTATCAATTGGCTAAAAAAAGTGTTGCTTTTTGTATCCTCATAATGTGCTGTCAATTCTTCCGTTAAAATTGCCCAAGTGATAATTTGTTTACTAGAGAAAAGCCATTGATACCATACAAATTGATTTGGTTCCAAATATAAAGTTGTAATACGTACCTTTTTTGTGTTTTGCACATTATTGAGATCGAAAAATTGCTCCATCTATAATATCCATGTTGTGGGATCCTTGCCATCAAACTTCCTCATATCGATTTTTGGAATATGGTGGGTCTTCGATCCAACATTAGAGTCTATGAAATCATGATTAACATTTCTTTTGTTCTCATCGTGAGTTTCCTTTACTACCCTTTCACCATTAGTAAGCATTTCTTGTAGAAACTTTGTCAAATCTGTCTTCAAATCTTCCATGCTTGTCTTTAAACAATCCATCTTAGCTTCTACGCCTTTCTTTAAACCATCCATCTTATATTCTACATATTTTTTTAAACCATCCATCTTAGATTCTGTTGCTTTTTGTGCAAGTGCCACTTGTTGCACTTGGTCTCGTAATTTTGATATATCATGTTGCACTTCTTCCTCTTCTTCATGAGTCATGCTAGAGCTTTCAGGTTGCCTGCTAGGTGTTTGCCTTTTCTTCCCTCGGCTCATCAATTACCGATAATAATTCTTTACTATGCCCTTTGAATTCCTTCAAACTAATTTTTCAAACCAAGTTTATGCAAAAATTTAAAAAAACTACACACATTTTTTCACTTTGTAGGAGCTTGATATTGAATCTAATGCATCTTTTTAGTTTCGAATCATATAGTTATGAAATTGAAATCTGTGATAGCCCTCTGTGTCCTCTTTCCAATTCCACCAGTCTGATTCAAATCGGATTCTCCACGGAAGAGTTATGCCAAATATCTCACAGTGACCTGATTATAGACTAGTTCAGTAGATCGAACTTGTATGACGTGCCACGAGTCATTGTTTTGACCTTTGGCTCTGCAAAATATATAAAAGAAAACTACAGTCTGTCCTCTTTCTGTACCTTCTTATGAAATTTTAATCCGATGCTCAGAGATAACGTTATGATGATTTTCCCCAGGTCACCTGTTTGGAATGTAATTCAAGAGTCTGCCAAAATACCAACTTCCTCAGATCATATATCCACAAATATAAAGCGAAAAGCTCTGAAATTCAGACCCAAGATTTAGTGTAATGTCTTCTCAAATGGGTTTTGTTTTTAGCTTCTGAAATGCCGCAGAAAAAAAGTTATAGCGAAAATTCCACGATGACCTATTTGGAGCCACGAAACCCTAGAATCCAAAGCTCTGATACCAAATGTTATGAAACCAGCTCACAAAAAGATACAAAAGAAAGATAAACGCCTTAGAATTCAGCCTCTTCGAGGGAGAAAACTCCTTTACATTACACAAATGAACAATTCTTGGATGATACAAATGACAAAACCTCCTTTACATTACACAAATGAACAATTCTTGGATGATACAAATGACAAAACCTCCTTTACATTACACAAATGAACAATTCTTGGATGATACAAATGACAAAACCTCCTTTCTATATATAGGAGTCTAAGGAGTCACAATATAACCCAGCCGACCTAACAATAATACTATAAAGCCACAAAAATAGCAATAGAGGGTTTCTATGGGGCACAATAATAACAATATGGGGGCAATAGGGGCACAACAATATTAATAAGGGATACAACTACAATAGTAATGGGGTAATCACTAGTATTATAGGGATCTAACAGTTTGACCAAGTTTGTTTATGATCTTATGATATGAATGAGGCCTAGAATTATCTTTTTATTAGTTTTTTTCGATGTTCTTCATATTTCTTGTGAAAATCATATGTTAGCATAGGGTTTGTATTTTTTGAAGCTTTTGATGTTTGAAGTTGGGTTGCAGATCTTCTTTAGGAAGTCTCTGGATTTTTTGTGCTTTTGGAAAAGGTCTGGTTGTTCTTCAACTTGTTTATAAGCCAATCTTTAGATTTCTTCTTGTGCAACCTTGAACTTGACTTGTTTTTTTCTTTTCTTTGTTTTTTTTTAAAGGTGGACATTCTTGGATGAATGAGAGATTCTAGTTCTCTAAAATATTTCCAATTTCTAGAATTCTTGGTATCTTGTTGATTAAATTATTTAGGGTGATTAAGTCTATTATTCTTCTTTAGTCTATTATACTTGAGATCATTGGTGAATGGAGGGATTTGGGTCTTTTTCATGTTGTTGGTCTTCAAATAGATACTTTCTTTTCCTTTCTCAATTGCTTGGTCTTTTAAAATCTTTTAAAAAAAAAACATTTTATTTTTGTTTCTTTTCTCTTGTTTTTTTCCTTTTTGGGTTTTGGAAAAGGTGACTTCTTGTTTTAAGGCTAAGAGTCTTTTTCTTTGAGGAGTATTTCTTCTTTTGAGATTTGCTTCTTTTTGCTGGATAAATTGGATTTTTCTTTTGAATTTTCCTTTGTTTATTTTTGGGCTTTACTTGAATCTTTCATTTGCATTCTAGTGTGCATTAGGGTAGTTTCGTTTTAGACATCATTTAGTATTTTTTGTTAGGTGTTGAATGTGTTATCACAAAATCATGCCCCTGATAGGCTGCTGATCAGGAAGACCTTATGTAACTCTTTCAAACCAACTTTTGGTTGAGGCTTAGCCTCCTCAGCCTGAGAGGGCTCTCTCAAAGGTTAATGATTTTGATAAAGATTAGATGGCTAACTCTATGAAACAAGTGAAAAATATGAATGGTTGAACATGATCAGTAAACATCCATTGGGCTTATGGAGTCAATAACACCTCAATATAACAATGAACTCAACCTTACATGGAAGTCAGGGCATTCAACATTTAAACATTCAGAACATAAACTCATATGGGACCACACAATTCATAAATGTATACAGGAAGTCAGAGCACATTCAGTGAATTCTGAGTGATTATACATCCATACCACTGTAAGAATTAAGAAAAGGACAACATCACATATTCTGAACATAAAAATTCCTTCATGAATCCTGAGAAGTAAAGTCAAGCATGTATTACTGAAAATGAGTCTTACATAGGCCAAATACAAGCTTTTCCATAAAATTTCCAACCCTTTGTACATCAGATGTTATGCTATATATAGAGCTCTTTACATGCTTAGATTCCTCTTCTAGGAAGAGGAAAATTCGAATTCTACCTGACCTGACACCTAATGACACTCAAAACTAACTATTAAATTCAAATGACACCTAATTAGCAGTCCTAGGGACCTAATACAACTAGGAGTGTAACTCCTTATCATGATTACAACAACCTTATCTAAGCATTAAACACTCCTTTTGACACATTAAACTCCATGAAGTCGAATTTGATGAAGCCCATAACCTTCCAGCTGGCCCTTGATGACTCATCCTTTTGTTGTTCCTAGAAACTAGGAAACTGTCCCTTGCTCTGTTCTGGCTGAACAATAGGTCTTGGGACAGAGCTCATAACTTCTCATAAAAAATGTATTTGGAAAAAATGAAGGAGGCTTTTGTGAACCAATCCATGCTTAACAAAAACCTCTCTTGGTTTTTTGAAACACCTTTCCTACCGTCCAGAATATTTCTTTGAAAAACAGGTGTCAAACAGAGAAATATGCCTGTGGAAAACTTGCACCTACAGCAGTTTCGTAGCGCAAGTTTGATCATTCATTTCTCTCAAATCATAATGGATTTGAAGAAAGTGGAAGATATTTTTGTATTTCAGTATCTTATGAATGAAAACCTCTTTCAAGTTTTATAGATAATCTTTCAAATGCTCAGAAACGCTTCTAGAAGTTGACTAGTAAAAACAGGAAAACAAAACTCCTCCTTTTTAGAGTTTCATTCTTATGCTCATCTTCGAATCCTTCTGCTGACCATGCTATCTCTTTAATCATATGAAATGCATTAAATCAACCATGAAATCTGATCCCACACTTGAATTAAGACAAATAGCTCCTTTAATGCTGCTTGAAGCATCATCTAGCTATGAAACAATTTCCACTTTTATAACATGTAGCTTAGAATTCAACAAAAATGTCCTCCTTCTACTTGTTTTGCCCTTGCTGAATGTTGACACTTTGTAATTGATCTTTTGCAGAGATTCCCCTTTGAAAATATTTCCCTTTGTCTCTCAAAATTGGTCCACTAATTCATAATATGCTCCTACAGTAGTTTCGTAGCGCGCTACGAAACTGATGTGTAATTACAAAAACACAGCTTTGAACCAAAATTTTTTCATTTTGAGCCTTTTGCTATCTTCAAATGTCTCTTTTCATGTGCCTTGAAGCTTTTCAAACTGAATATATATATATATATAGACCCCATTCTTCAAGGTATGTATGCAATATGTAACCTTGGCATTTGTGAAAGAATCTTCAAGTAACAAGGAAGAAGAGATGTATGCCAATCATTGGCAATGAAGACAACATCCTCCTCATAAGGTCTACTAAATGTTCACTATTTTGCTCTGATTTAAAGATTGTTCAGCTGTTGCCACATCTACACAAGGTAGAATGCGGTCAAGGGCGGTATTTTCTATTGAAGGTGCTTCAGTGTGAACATTTTTCCCATTTTTTCCATATGCCTCCACATAACACCAATCAGGAATATCTGTTGTGCCAATCAGGAACCATCCATTTCTTTGATATGCTCCCAAGAGTAATTACTTTTAGCTGTCTTTGCAATCTTAGCCAAATGATCATGGGTAAAAGTAGTGCCGCATCGGTTGCTTGGATTGATAATAACCATTGCCACTGTGTTGCTGTCTGCAATTGTATGAATCCCTGTGTAATGCATCAAACGAAATTGAGAAATTTTGGCATTAGTATTCTTAAGTGATAACAGTGGCTCCACTTGGGATAGTGTGCTCCTGTAGTACACTAAGAACTCGTAGGTCCAGTGCTTTGTCCATTTTATGAAAAACATAGATTTGCTTGACGAGCATTCCTTTCCAACTTCTTGGGCCTTCACCTCGGGCTTAAACTTGATGATCATTGTGAGAGAAAGAAATCTACCACTACTAAAAAAAATGCTCAGTCAACCTTGAGCTTATTTTCATTTACCTACCTACCTACCCTATCAGCTGCAAGCTCCACTTGTAGCTCAAGCAACATGATATTTCCAATAAAGCCAATCAATTGTCTTCTCTGATATTGGAGGCTCTTGACTGCATTCAACCTCAAAATAACCATTATAGTGAGATGACCAAATCAACCTATAATGTATATGATCTTCATAATCCAAATGAAATTGAAATACTGATGTGAAAAACTTTGCCATGTATTCATTTATAGGGTCAAAGAAAACATGGTTATTTTGATAATCATCATAACATTCTATCTCTTTAGACAACTGATCCTTAGCCACACAAAATTCCTTTGATGTGCTATCCAACTTCCTTTCTGCATGATTCCCATAGACAATGTAATTTTCCTCACTATTGTGATCATTCTTTGATGTAAGCTGCTGCAAGGAATCACAAAAATGAACAACCTTTTCTTCTGCCTGAGGATTATAAAAGCTATTTTCCAGTACTTCTTCTTGCTATTTGCAATAAATTTCATACTCATAATGATCTGAAGCCTGACAAATCTGCTGCATCTCTACATCAATCTCAGAGGATGTAATATGATTTTCATAAGTAAACCCTTGTTGATCTTCATGTTGCATTTCATGAGATGTTATACTTTCTTCTTGGTGTTGAAATGCATTGTTATGAAGAGCCTCTAAAATTTCTTCATCCATAAATTCATCATCATCATAACAATCCTCCAAGTACTGAATAAGACTTAAAGAATGTCTACAGCAATCTTTGAGCAACAATAAGGAAGGATGACATTCTTTATACATCTCATAGAATTCATCATGAAAATTAGCAAGCGAATATATTGGACCATTTTCCAAACCTTTATACCAAGACCATGCCTTTCCTTCTAAAGTGGTCATAAACATCTTCATGAGACAATCTTCAGGGAAATGAACCTTAAGACTGCGTACATGCATATGGAACCTAACCAAATGAAGAGCAGCATTGTCCTTTTTTTCATCTTTGAATATTGGAAGATCATCTAACCAATCAACCTTTGGCATAGGATTTGGAAAACCAGGGATATGAGACCGATTCATAGGAGCATACCTGGCATTCATTCTTGCAGTGGAACTCATCTTGAAACTTCATCAAACTACTGATCTTCTAGTAGTGGAGTCACCTTCCAATTTCTTATTCGATGTGTGGAGTCGCCAAGGTAGTTTTGTAGCCTCAAAAAGATGTTTGAGCTCCTGCTACCTTCAGAAGTTCAACCTCTTAATTTCGGGAATGAATAGACTTCAGGCTCCCGACAGACGCACCAAAATGTTATCACAAAATCATGCCCCTGATAGGCTGCTAATCAAGAAGACCTTATGTAACTCTTTCAAACCAACTTTTGGCTGAGGCTTAGCCTCCTCAACCTGAGAGGGCTCTCTCAAAGGTTAATGATTTTGATAAAGATTAGATGGCTAACTCTATGAAACAAGTGAAAAATATGAATGGTTGAACATGATCAGTAAACATCCATTGGGCTTATGAAGGCAATAACACCTCAATATAACAATGAACTCAACCTTACATGGAAGTCAGGGCATTCAGCACTTAAACATTCAGAACATAAACTCATATGGGACCACACAGTTCATAAATGTATACAGGAAGTCAGAGCACATTCAGTGAATTCTGAGTGATTATACATCCATACCACTGTAAGAATTAAGAAAAGGACAACATCACATATTCTGAACATAAAAAATCCTTCATGAATCCTGAGAAGTAAAGTCAAGCATGTATTACTGAAAATGAGTCTTACATAGGCCAAATACAAGGTTTTCCATAAAATTTCCAACCCTTTGTACATCAGATGTTCTGCTATATATAGAGCTCTTTACATGCTTATATTCCTCTTCTATGAAGAGGAAAATTCGAATTCTACCTGACCTGACACCTAATGACACTCAAAACTAACTATTAAATTCAAATGACACCTAATTAGCAGTCCTAGAGACCTAATACAACTAGGAGTGTAACTCTTTATCATGATTACAACAACCTTATCTAAGCATTAAACACTCCTTTTGACACATAAAACTCCATGAAGTTGAATTTGATGAAGCCCATAACTTTCCAGCTAGCCCTTGATGACTCATCCTTTTGTTGTTCCTAGAAACTAGGAAACTGTCCCTTGCTCTATTCTGGCTGAACAATAGGTCTTGGGACAGAGCTCATAACTTCTTATAAACAATGTATTTGGAAAAAATTAAGGAGGCTTTTGTGAACCAATCCATGCTTAACAAAAACCTCTCTTGGTTTTTTGAAACACCTTTCCTACCGTCCAGAATATTTCTTTTAAAAGCAGGTGTCGAACAGAGAAATATGCCTGTGGAAAACTTGCACCTACAGCAGTTTCGTAGTGCAAGTTTGATCATTCATTTCTCTCAAATCATAATGGATTTGAAGAAAGTGGAAGAGGTTTTTTTATTTCAGTATCTTATGAATGAAAACCTCTTTCATGTTTTATAGATAAGCTTTCAAATGCTCAGAAACGCTTCTAGAAGTTGACTAGTAAAAACAGGGAAACAAAACTCCTCCTTTTTAGAGTTTCATTCTTATGCTCATCTTCGAATCCTTCTGCTGACCATGCTGTCTCTTTAATCATATGAAATGCATTAAATCAACCATGAAATCTGATCCCACACTTGAATTAAGACAAATAGCTCCTTTAATGCTTCCTGAAGCATCATCTAGCTATGAAACAATTTCCACTTTTATAACATGTAGCTTAGAATTCAACAAAAATGTCCCCCTTCTACTTGTTTTGCCCTTGCTGAATGTTGACACTTTGTAATTGATCTTTTGCAGAGATTCCCCTTTGAAAATATTTCCCTTTGTCTCTCAAAATTGGTCCACTAATTCATAATATGCTCCTACAGCAGTTTCGTAGCGCGCTACGAAACTGATGTGTAATTACAAAAACACAGCTTTGAACCAAAAAATTTTCATTTTGAGCCTTTTGCTATCTTCAAATGTCTCTTTTCATGTGCCTTGAAGCTTTTCAAACTGAATATATATATATATATAGACCCCATTCTTCAAGGTATGTATGCAATATGTAACCTTGGCATTTGTGAAAGAATCTTCAAGTAACAAGGAAGAAGAGATGTATGCCAATCATTGGCAATGAAGACAACATCCTCCTCATAAGGTCTACTAAATGTTCACTATTTTGCTCTGATTTAAAGATTGTTCAGCTGTTGCCACATATACACAAGGCAGAATGCGGTCAAGGGCGGTATTTTCTATTGAAGGTGCTTCAGTGTGAACATTTTTCCCATTTTTTCCATATGCCTCCACATAACACCAATCAGGAATATCTGTTGTGCCAATCAGGAACCATCCATTTCTTTGATATGCTCCCAAGAGTAATTACTTTTAGCTGTCTCTGCAATCTTAGCCAAATGATCATGGGTAAAAGTAGTGCCGCATCGGTTGCTTGGATTGATAATAACCATTGCCACTGTGTTGTTTTCTGCAATTGTATGAATCCCTGTGTAATGCATCAAACTAAATTGAGAAATTTTGGCATTAGTATTCTTAAGTGATAACAGAATGTGTGAGTGCTTAAGAATAAAAATAAAAAGTGTTTTTCTTTCTTAGATTTCTCGTATAAGTTGTGTAGAAATCGCTTTCATTGAAGAAAAAAAGTGTTGCATTTACATGTAGCCTAGGTTTTATATTGAATTATTTTGCATCATAACATCATCAATTTCACTTCTACTTCCCTTGTCCTAAATAACAAACCAACTAATATAAGTGCTTAAAATTAAAATGAACAGGAGTTTTTATTTTTGTCATAGCAATGGCCTTGGAATAGATGTGTGGAGAGTAAACTCTCCAAGACCACTTAACCTTAAAGTATATAAGTTTACTAAAGTGTGGAAATCTAGTATCATTAAGCTCTTTAGGAAAGCTCCTCTAACACAGGAGTTAAGCACGAGAACTTGTGAAGATAAAGAAAGAGAGACACCCCCTCACCTACTTGTTGGATCACGTGCCCATGACTCTTTCGCTTTGTTTCTGTTCACGAGTTGGTGAACTTATTTTATTTTCCTAGGGACCACATAGGTGACTACTGGGGGAGGAATTCTCGTGTCACTTGAGGCAGATGTGCATCACTTACATAGTACTTCTCGAGGGTTCCCTTGAAAAGCTTGGGTACTTGCACTAAAAATGCTATTTTCTAGAGTTCAGTGTAATTTCTTATGATATCTTTGTTGGTAGGCTTGGGCCCTCATCATCATAAACTACCTTCAGGAGATCCTTATGTTCACTTTCCTGTATGTTGGTGTCGATCCTAATCACCTGGAGCAGAAATACCTAGAATGTGTTTGTTTGGTTGTATCTTTAGGATCTCTTTAGTGAACGCTCTATGCTCCTAGCTTGCCATAGGTTATTTGAGTCTTTAATTTCTTTTTATATATAAAATTGGTTTACCAACCGGTTCGTCGATCCATAAGGCTTCGTGGTATTTCACTTGTGAGTGTCGAACCTTCACTTAGAAGGTGTAGGAGCAATTATGTTGGTGATTTTTAACTAGTGTTAACTAATGCAATAGAGACAAATCCTTCTCTGAGGGCTCTTATTACATAGGGTGAACGTAGTCTAGTCCATAATCCATACGGAAATGCTCTAGTGCTTGCTAGAGTACTCTTCTAATTGAAAGACAAAGTAGAAATTAAAGACGTTTTGAAGCCTCCTGAGAATCCTACAGAACGTCTTCCTTCCAATATTCCTTACATTATCTCATATGCGGGTACTCCAACTCATAGGCCCATTAGCCCTATTCACCCTGCTTCTTTTTTCTCAATGGCCAATATTGGTAGCTCTGTCGATACAACTGGTGTACATACTCCTTCAGTTGTAGGAGGAGGCACTATTCCTATATCTGCTATTACACCTATTACGATAGATATTGGCTCTACCTCCATCCCAATTACGAGTGGGGACACCCAACATTCAACTCCTTTCATGGGAGCTTATCCTTTCAGAATGCCATCTAGTGGGATTCCCTCATTTTCTTCAACTTTACCCTATGTTGCTTCTACAACTATGACTTTGATGGCTACTGGTTTGGTACCTTTACAAGATTTTCAATTTTTAAGTGGATGTGTTCCTCCTTCCAATCCATCATTGAATTTAGGATCAATGTGTTTCTATGGTCATGCTCAAAACATTAATCCTTTTCAAGGGAACCAAGGCTTGGCATATCTTGCTTTGAGTAATTTTGGGTCATGGAATATTTCCCATTTATTTGGTCAGCAGGGGAGTATTCCCTTCCTTATTGTCGGTACTTCACAAGGTTTTCCTCCTTTGGCTAGTGCTTGGAATCCTTATAAGGGGCTTTCACCTTCATATAATGTTCTGTTGGGAGGAAGTTTTCCTGTGAGTAGTAACCCTGTAATAGGGGGTGGATACCCTCCATATACCCCTAGAATACAAGGTTTTCCTTATGGTTAGGTGTATCTACAGGTAACCCTTGTGATCCGGATCTTGGGAGGAGGCCCCCAAGATCTAAAAGATTGAAATGGATCTTGGGAGAAAAGCCCCCAATATCTGAAAACTTGAAATGGATCTTGGAAGGAGAGACCCCCAAGATCTGAAAACTTGAATTGCCAGAAGAAAAATAGGAGAATGCCCAATAAGCAAAACCACAAAGAAACTTTTATTTAAAATAGAAATGGAAATAAACCAGCTAGGGCGATGGTAGCTTATCTCTAAGAAGAGATGTGGTGGCTACATGCCTCTGAACTGTAAAGGCTACATTGTGGCAGACAATCTATCCTTTTACAAAATGTGACTTGTTACTTATAGTATTTTTCAGTTACAATACCATGGGTCAATTCCATGGGTGAATGAATACCATGGGTGGATTTTACAATACCATGGGTAGATGCCATTTACAATACCATGGGTAAATTCCATGGGTGAATGAATACCATGGGTGGATTTTAAAATACCACGGGCAGATGCCATTTACAATACCATGGGTAAATTCCATGGGTCAATGAATAATATGGGTGGATGAGTACCATGGGTTGATGTCATTTTCCATTTGGATCATTCCTCCCTCCTTAAGAAGCAATGGTCCCCATTGCGTAAAGTTCCTTCCTATGAAGCCTTTGTTGAATATGAAGAGCCACTGCAGATAAGGGTTTTATGTGGTTAACCCAAAACCTTGATAAACGAAGATCCGAGGATAGAGATACCCTATAATGCTTGTGACCAACTGTGATGCTAACAGTGTGCGGCCTAGCAAATGGATGTCGATGAAGTGTGGGTTTGTGGATGAACCATAACCATGACAAACGAAGATCCAAGGATAGAGATACCCTGTAATGCTGGTGACCAACTGTGATGCTAACAGTGTGCGGCCTAGCAAATGGACTTCGATGAAGTGTGGGTTTGTGGATGACCCACAACCGTGATGTTGGTTGCTGATGAAGTAGCAGGTGCCTACATAGCCTGGGGTGGGAGGGCACGTCTCCAAATAACCCAAGCCGAATGATACTGTGTTGAAACTGATGAATGTGAAGCAGGTGCCTATTAAAGTGGGGTGGGAGGGCACGTCTCCAATGGAAACCCACTCTGAATGCTGCTCCAAAATTAAAATGGGCATAACTCAGCCAATATAACTCAGAATATTTATTATAACCTATTTTTGGAAGCAGTAGGATCCTTTTGCATCTTCCCATGTGATGGAAATCCTTATCTGGACACTCTGAGATCTCAGATTCGCGCTGCAACAATTCCGCCGTCACAAAAATTCTAATAAAATAGCTGATGTCAAATCAGCGATATCTCCCACATCCGAACTCCGATTCGACCCTTTTTTTTTTGAAATTGGGTGATTTTTCGAGAGGAATCCAGATCTAGTATTTGTTTTTGTAAATTTTGTACCAAATTGTTCATATCTGATCTACAAAGTCGCCGCCCAAAAAAATTCCTGCAAAAAAATTGAGACTGAAATATGCATGAAACCCTCATTCCCATGGAATCGTAACCTGCTCTGATACCACTGATCCGGATCTTAGGAGGAGGCCCCCAAGATATAAAAGATTGAAATGGATCTTGGGAGAAAAGCCCCCAATATCTGAAAACTTGAAATGGATCTTGAGAGGAGAGACCCCCAAGATCTGAAAACTTGAATTGTCAGAAGAAAAATAGGAGAATGCCCCATAAGCAAAACCACAAAGAAACTTTTATTTAAAATAGAAATGGAAATAAACCAGCTAGGACGATGGTAGCTTATCTCTGAGAAGAGATGTGGTGGCTACATGCCTCTGAACTGTAAAGGCTACATTGTGGCGGACAATCTGTCCTTTTACAAAATGTGACTTGTTACTTATAGTATTTTTCAGTTACAATACCATGGGTCAATTCCATGGGTCAATTCCATGGGTGAATGAATACCATGGGCGGATTTTACAATACCACGGGTAGATGCCATTTACAATACCATGGGTAAATTCCATGGGTGAATGAATACCATGGGTGGATTTTACAATACCACGGGCAGATGCCATTTACAATACAATGAGTAAATTCCATGGGTCAATGAATAATATGGGTGGATGAGTACCATGGGTTGATGCCATTTTCCATTTGGATCACCTTGGTAGCTTGGTGCCTCTCAAAATCCAAGATACTCATTTTCGAATGTTGGAAATGCCACTTTTGGAGCTTGGAATTCTCTTTTTCCTGCACGCTTACCATTCCTGGCAACTCTTAATTTTCTATATATTTTGAAATTAACTAACAATATGATCCATTATAATCTAGCTTATCCTTTGGTCCCTACTAAACTTTTATCTGATATTCCGAAATTTGAAGGGAAGCCTAGTGAGGATTGAATTGATCATATAACCACTTTCTATTTATGGTGCTCCTCAAACTCCTTCATTGATGATTCAATTAGTTTGAGATTATTCCAGCGCACCTCAACTAGAAATGCGGCTAAATGGTACATGTTATATACCTAGGGGGGATAATATGGGGTACCAAGGGAGGTACCCAAGGTAATAATGTAATAATGGGATGGGCCATAGTAATAAATAAGGTGGTTAACCCATGTCATGTAAGGGACCACAAGTAGTTAATAATAATGTAATGGGCCCATGGTATTAGTTGTTGGTATGAGGAAACCATGGTAATGATGCATGGTATTGTATGTATGAGGCTTATATAAAGGCTAGAGACTCCACATGGAGAGATATGAAGATGAAGAGAAGTATTATTGAATGAACATGCATATGGCTTGTGGAGTGTTCTCCTTCCTTAAGGAGTGAATGTATGGTGTTGCCCTACCTTAAGGGTTTGATAATAAAGAATCATTTCATATTATTCTTGGGTTTATTTGCATTATCTTATATTTTCATATCAGATCTATAGTATTATTGGGTTAGATCTACAACAAGTGGTATCAGAGCTACAACAAGTGGTATCGGAGCTACAACAATTGGTATCAGAGCACTTTCTTGGGCACAAAAGTGGAGAATTTTTTTTTTTCATTTTTTGCAAGGATTGTTGGGTGGCGAATTTGCAGATCAGATATATACGTTTTGGTGCTAGATCTGTAGAATCTAATTGTAGATCTGTATTCCTTGTGAAAAAATACCCAAATTCAAAAAAAAAATCAGTTGAATCGGAGTCCGGATGAAAGAGATATCACTGATTTAAAAATCAGTGGGGTTGCAGACAATTTTTCAGGGCAGCGAGTTTTGCGGCGCAGATCTAGAAGTCCTAGTGCAATATATGCAAGATCTAATTGTATATCTGGAATCTTTGTGAAAAAACACCTAATTTCAAAAAAACCATCAGTCGAATCAGAGTCCGGATGAGGGAGATATCGCTGATTTAAAATCAGCTCTTTTTGCAGAAATTTTGGGTGACGGCGGGAGAGTAGCAGCGCAGATCTGAAATTCCAGTATCTGAATCAGGATTTCTATCACATGGGCAGATGCAGAATGGTTGTTCCATTTCCAAAAATAGGTTACAATAGAGATTCTGAGCAATATTGACGAAACTGTGACATTTTCAAATTTTTGCCAAGTAAGTGAATTTTTTTTCCAAACCATTCATGGCTTCTAGCAAGGATCCATATTTTACAGGAAAAGATGATGGTCCTACTATTGAAGAATTCATACAAAGATACAAGTCCAAATTTGGGACAACAGGTTGTTTTTGGAAGTTTCAAATGTTGTCTAACTTTAGAGGTGAGGCTCAAAAATGGAAATTATTACTTGACTACGATTGGTTGAACAAAATTTCAGATGCAGAATTTGAAAAAGTCTTTTTGGACAAATGGTCTCGGGCTAGAAAAAAGGAGAATGAGACACATAAAGGGTTAATTCCTACTGGTATATCCTTACTACAGATTCATGGATTGATTCAGAAGGAGAAAATCGTTGTGTCTATAAATCCTAGTTGCAAGCAAAATCTTATCAGTGTTAATTTGGCAAAAAGATTGCAAATTCTAGCAAAACAAATTGAACATACACAGGTTGATGATAAGGATGTTCAAATCTATAAGGATCTGAAGCTTTCTATGGATAAGTATGTGTTTCATGGTGATTTTTATGCTTCAGAAATGGATAATATGGATGTTGTTTTGGGATATCCTTGGATGGAATCCGTGGGTACTATCAATATTAATGTGCAGAAGAAATTCCTGAAGCTATGGTATAAAAAGAAGAAAATTACATTACAGGATATTTCCATCCATAAACAGGTAGAGCATATGGAGGTTGAAGCAGAAGATGTTCAAGGGACTGACATATCAGATGATGAGCCGTTGATGATTGACAATCAAACACAAACAGAGGTTGCAGAAAAAAAGGTTACAAGTGATGATACATCCGAGGAGGGCTCAGTGGTTGAAGTCATATTGAAAAAGAAGACACCACAACAGGCACCACAGCAGGGTGAAGTCAAGCAAAAGCCATCGTGGGTTAAAACTTCAACATATCATCACCCACATCACCCCGCAAGACAATCAAGATGGAAACCAAGTAGTCACATGATGGATAGCGAGGAGAGAAGATCCACCCACTACACATCAACACAGAAGAGCTGCCACGGTCAACTTCCATCTCAAGCGAGCAAGGCACCAGCCAGATCGAGGGTTCACCTTTCTCTTGGATGGCTAGATGCACGTGCATGGTACCAATGGACTACTCTTTTGAGTAGATCTTATTATTTGTGTTCTTCCCATGTTTCGGGGACGAAACATGCTTAGGGGGGTGGAATGTTATATACCTAGGGGGGATAATATGGGGTACCAAGGGAGGTACCCAAGGTAATAATGTAATAATGGGATGGGCCATAGTAATAAATAAGGTGGTTAACCCATGTCATTTAAAGGACCACAAGTAGTTAATAATAATGTAATGGGCCCATGGTATTAGTTGATGGTATGAGGAAACCATGGTAATGATGCATGGTATTGTATGTATGAGGCTTATATAAAGGCTAGAGACTCCACATGGATGAGATGAAGAGAAGTATTCTTGTATGAACAGGCATATGGCTTGTGGAGTGTTCTCCTTCCTTAAGGAGTGAATGTATGGTGTTGCCCTACCTTAAGGGTTTGATAATAAAGAATCATTTCATATTATTCTTGGGTTTATTTGCATTATCTTATATTTTCATATCAGATCTATAGTATTCTTGGGTTAGATCTACAACAAGTGGTATCAGAGCTACAACAAGTGGTATCGGAGCTACAACAGTACATCGAGTTACAAGGGGGGGGGGGGGGGGGGGGGGAAGTTCTACATTTGATGATTTAGCTACAATGTTTCTAAACCATTTTTAGTTACTTGTCTATTATGATGTCGGAACTGAACTCCTAGCCAATTTTGAGTAAGACAAGGCTACCCATATTTCTGACCACATTCAAGAGTGGCAGAGAAGGAAGATATTGATCAAGGCCTATATCCATAATGAATTTCTTCTGGAATGGTTTTTGAAATCATTGCAACCGGAGATTTCTAAGGATGTGTCACTTTCTGGGGTGTTCACTGAAGAACATGTTATCTTTAGAGCCCATCAATTAGAGCTCATTTATTCCTAGTCGGGAGTTCTCTATAATATTTTACCTCATGCTCCAAGATTGAAGATCAATCTCGCCAAACCGAAACTGAGCCCCCAAGCCAACGAAGTTATATGATCAATCGATAGTAAACCAGCTGTTTTGTTGAATCAATTATAGTAGTTGTCATTACAATATGCTTTTGCAGCAAAAACTATGTCTTCAATGTCTATTACTTCTCAACCTTTAACAGCTAATGTTGTCCAGTCCTTAAATCTGAAAGGAAATCGATAATCCAATGGGAAGAAGAAGGGATGTGGGAAGAAAAAAGATAAGGGAGGGAAGGTAAATGTTAATAAACCTAGTGATGACATTGGTGATGGAAAAAAAAGAATCTAAGAAGAAAGTTAAGCTCCCAGGAAAGTTATGTGGCGGGGATCACCTTACTCATCTTTGCCGAAAGATTCATGATGCTTAGTGCTTGTTAGCTTAGAATGGTTCTTCTATTTCCTAGTTTGTTCTTACCAACCCTTTCCCCAAGTGCAACAATTACTTATTGGCGTGAATACTAGTACTAGAACCCCTACAAAGGGAAACTAGGATGGGGAATCTACATCAAATGTATATATGGTTAAGCCTCATGTTGATATTTCAACTAGAGATGATGATTATGGAGAGGCAGAACCTTATAAGGCTAAAACTTCTTCTAATATTTGAGAACCTTTTCATATAGAGAGTCTTTCAATAAAACCTATACCCCCATATGCTGAAAGGCTCCTCGAAACGGTCAACTTATAATCTCAATGTTAGGGCTACTCATAACTATTCTATTATTGAAGATTTAGCTCAGAGCCCCTGTGCTATGTCGATGTTAGAGGTAATCCAATTGTTTCCTACACAAAGGGAGTTATTTTCTCACTATGATCGAAGAAGTAGACCCAAAAACTTATATGGTAATTACATTTGATATATAAAATGTTAAAACGAGACTCCCTCATCATATCAGTTTTCAAATTAAATCTACGTATCATAAGAATACCATATTTCGAACTATAGTTGATGAAGGGGATTCCACATGCATCATGTCTACGTCATGTTGGAAGGCTATTGGGTCACCTAAAGTTATCCCCTATCCTACTCTCTTAACTAAATTCGATGGTCATTCTCATAGGCCTCATGGGATTCTACCTTCCTTCCCCATTTCTGTAGGGGGAAAGGTGGTTAACGTGGAAGTAGAGATAGTTGATGCTAATCTTGATTATAATTTTTTGTTGGGTCATAATTGGATTTACACAATTGATGCCATTGTCTCATCTTTATTTCACATGATATTCTTTCCTCATGAAGGGAGAATTGTTATGATTGATTAGTTAGCCTACTCCCTCAATGACCCTAATGCATTTGTTGGCTCCATTATCCCCTCAGTAAAGAATACCAAGTAGTCTATCAAGAATTTATGAGTTGGAATGTATTCTTCTTTGATGGGTCTTTTGATCTTCCATCTCATATTCCTCATGTCAATGCAATTTCATCCTCTGGGATCGTTCCTTAACAATGTTCTTTTAGAACACATTATTTTTTAGATCCTTGGCCCTTGCCTTCTCCTACTGCCACATTAGAAGATGGGAAAGTTAGTGGAATGGCTTATCCAATATCTATAGCTGAAATTGTGTATCAATCTATTGTTAATTCTGCATATTTTGATCCCATCCATCTCCCATCATAGGATGTAGATGGGGATGTGGCATTGGTTTGGAAAGGTGATTCCACTTCGGCTATGGATTTGCTTGATGTTGTTTTACCATTTACGAGGCAATTCTAGAATCAATGACTCGTGTAGAAATAATATGGGATGATTTGCCTCATCAGTCCTATTTTCTCCCTGACTTGCCTGAAGTTCAGTCAAATTTGTCTAATCCTCTTTCTAGTGGAAATGTTCATAAAATTTAAACCTTTTGGCTCCATCACACATTTTTCCAAAGGTAACATGACTAATATTTTAGAAACCATTCTAGTGAACATTTCCATGAATCCCAATTTTATAGAAAATATCTTCATTGGAACTGAGTGTTCCCTTGAAGAAATCAAAATTTACACCGATCTCTTTAAAGAGTTTTGGGATGTATTCGCTTGGTATTATGAATAAACACCTGGTATTTGTCCTAGTATATTTCAGCATGAGATGAAGACTTATGAAAATGCAAAGCCTGTTCAGAAAAATGTTTCAACTGATTAACCCTAGGAATGTCCCGACTATCAAGGTTGAAGAAGAGAAACTACTTAAGACGGATTTCATCTCCCCTATTCCTTTAACTGAATTGGTTTCAAATCCAATACTTGTTGAAAAAAAGAAAGGAACAATCAAAGGTATGCATCGATTTCAGGGATTTGAATAAATCTTGTGCTAAATACAATTTCCTCACTCCATTTATACATCAAATTATTGATGAGTGTGCGGGAAAATAAATATTTTACTTCATGGATGGATTTTTGTGATATAATCAAATAATGGTTTGTCCTGAAGATCAACACAAGGCAACATTTATTTTCCCCTGGGGTACGTTTTCATATAAGAAAATTCCTTTTGGCCTTAAAAATGTTGGGGCTACTTTTCAGCAGGCCATGTCATACGCTTTCCATGACATCAAGCATATAATTGAAGCTTATTTGGATTATTTGGTTTCTTGCTCTCGCAATAGAATGGAACATCCAAAACATCTTCATTTAGTCTTTGAAAGATGTCGTTATTATAAAATTTGGTTGAACCCTAATAAATGTGCTTCCGCAATTACATGAGGTTGATTGTTGGGATTCGTCATCTCTAATGAAGGGATTCGTGTTGATCATCTCAAGGTTGAGGAAATACTTCAGTTGCCTGCCCTGTGAAACATTTTTCAACTTCAAATTGTCTAAGGAAAATCCAATTGTTTACGGAGATTTATCGTAAACCATTTTGGGATCACGAAAGGATTTATCTATTTACCTAAGAAATGAAAGTTAAGAACATAGTTGGAAGAGACAAAAGGAGAATAAGAGAATGAGGTGAGAATACTAAAAGGTAAATTGGTAGAAAAGGACAAACATTTGAGATTTCAAGATAGTGCAAGATATTAGATAACATTCTTAACAGTCAAAGATCTCCCTCCATCAAGTTAGTCTTTGGTTTTCATAAAACTGCGAAGGGAGAATCTAGCTCACGAGCTTGTGTAGGAAAATATGAGGACAACCAAGTAAATTATGATAGAGAATTAAGAATTCAACTAAACCAAAAATCAAGAAAAGTGAATTTTCAAAGAATATCATTTGCTCGCAATGTGTATGGAAGAAATAGAAATAACAATTCACTTTCTCCCTTAATCAATGAGGTTGAGTGTTTTACCTATCACAATTTTGGACATATTGTAGCTGAGTTTAGAAGCAAAATATTCAAACCTTGAGAAAATAATTTATCCATAGGAAGATCATCGGTTCCCAAGTACTCAGATTTCTTTAAGGAGTATTTATTTACATGAAATTTATTTGGTCTTAAATATATTGATTGCAACTCATATAGAAATGAAAGAAACACGCAATAGAAATTTTATGATTCTCTTGCCCATATATCTAGTCACATAAGGTGTTATACATGCAATAATTTGGACATGTAGCAAAATAATGTAGGACCAAGTCAATGAATTCATTTATACATTTCAAACATCAAGTAGAAGTTATTCAAAACAACCCTAAAGAAGATGGATCCATCAACATTCCTCAAAAGGAAGAGTAGCAAGTGAATTGTGGCCTCTCTCTGTGCACAATAGAAGAAGAAGATTAGTGGTACATAGATAGTGGGTAATCTCATCACATTTTTGGAAATATGAAAAAATTATCTCTCTCAAGAAGAACAAGAGTGGTGAAGTTATTCTTGGAAATAGTTCACTTGCAAAGGTTCTAGGAAAAGGTAGATTTGATCTTGATGTTAATAATATATAAGCAACTAATGTATTGTTTGTTGAATGGGTAAAGTAGAACATTCTGAGTGTGGGTCAAATAAATGATAAATGGCATGTAATTATATTTACCTCAACATGATGAAAATTTATAGAAGAATACATAGGAAAAGTAATAGTAAAAGGAATTAGAAATGTAGACAAAATATATGTAGTATAGAAAACTTTGGGTAGACATAAGAGGTCAATCACCTCTTCTTCAAATTCAGAGTAGGGGAAGACAGTCCCCATTGCAGTTTATTGTACATGGTGCTACTTATAAATTAAATGTAGAATTGAATGCAAGGTACATAGCCTCATGGAAAGGAATCAATATCAGCAGAAGGACTTGATGACTATCAAGTCCACAAGATCAGTTTGTTTAAATTTGTGCATTATCTTAAGGGAGTTATACATGTCTATTAGTTCATTAGATAAATTGTGATGATAAATTCATGTGTTTTTTATGAAGATAACTTATGGTACTAATGTTGCAACTGCTAAAGTTATTTTATTCAGAAAAATATGAAAGTATGATCTCAAGGGGGGCTATGGTTGTTTCTTAGTATTTTACATGCACTTCTCAGGAAGGGTATTCATGTATTTATGTTCTTCTTACCTTAGAAAATAATGCATTATCTCCTACAATGAGAAATTTAGAGATTTTTCATTTTGTTTGGAACTATTGACGTTGTGACAATAACCCTCCAAATTGTTTTCCCATGTCAATTTTTGAGCCTATGATAAATGTCATTTCAAGCCCCCATGTGTTGTCATGTGTTTTGGTTTGATATTTGTGCTTTTTCTCCTATTGTCACATCCTGCTACGTCAATGTTTCCTAAGTGTCATCACTTGACCATTAGAGTCATTTAAGTTAGTAAGTTGTGGTTATGTGAACTCATGACCTTTCCTATACTTAGAAATTTTCCTTATACCCATGCACACACTCAAAAGCCACAAAAAAGCAAAAAAATTAAGGAAAATCATGAATATATATCACAAAAGTAAAAAAAAACACTTTAAGTTGGCGAAGGCTTCCACTTGAGGAAAGAATACCTCTTCAGGTTGAAGGAATGTTCCCTACTTGGGTGCACTCCTTTAGGCTAAATAAGCGCATCTTACCTGCATGCACTCCTTCATGATAAAGACTTGTGCCCTGTTCAGGTGCATGCATGAACCAACTTGTTCATGAGGGTGCAATCCTAGAAAATAGGAACCACCTTAACTTCCTCTTAACTAATCCTTTCAACTGAGGATAAGTGGCACTCATGCATGAATATGTTTTGCATGTTGATCTCTTTAAAAGAACTCAGTTAATTATTCCTTCACCATCATTTCATTTGACCGCACAACTGGAGAATTATGAAGTCCTTCATCAACCGGTGTAGAAAGTAAGTTGCACATCTAAATATTGATTCATTTTCATCATTTCACTGTCAAATCTTGCTTTTTTTGTTGTATATTTCTTGTTTTTCACTGTGTTTGTTGATGTTTTAGATGGATCTTCATCTTGCAAGTGTTTATTTACGATCGCATGCAATAAACCTTTCATATTCCACCATGCATGTGACAACAACTATAATTATTTGCAAACCCTATCAAATTTTGCTTTCTACATTTATTTCTAGGATATTTTTATGCATAGTGCACTTCCTAAGCTCGAGGATCCTTCACTCTTGAAAATAGCACCCTATTCAACCCAATTTTCCTCATATGTACATGGGCACATCATAAAGGCACAAATATTTCACCTTCGTCCCTTTGAAGTGCTACTATGCACCATCTTTTCCTTAGGGCACATGGGAACATCACGAAGGCACAAAGCCCCATCACTCAGCCCTTCAACATGTGATAGTGTACGCTCCTTTTTCTTGAGTGCATAGGCTCACTTTGAAGACCTGAAGCACCACTTTCTTCATCCTTCGTCCCTTCGGAGTTTGACAATGCACCCTCTTTGTCTCCCAAGGTGCATGGGTGCATAGAAAATACCTAAAGGCCTTTTCTCCCATTCCTTATTTTTTACCTCTTCGTTAAGTGTATTAGTGCACCACGAAGCCTTGAATGATTGTGGATGTCCCTTTGTTCTTTGAGAGAGCGTGCTCATAGTTTTCATGTGTGTTTAACCTTAGATGCAAGTTATTTTTGTTGTTGTTCATAGTTTTACATGCTCTAACACTCGTGGTGACTCTTTAAGTGTGATTTACAAGCTTTTCCACATAGTTAGTTATTCCAAGATGATTTTATCACTATGAGTGTGATTCCACAAACACAGTTATATGCTACAAGTGTTACCACTGTGTCATCATCTCTTAGAGACATGTCACCACTCAAAGTAGCCTATAAAGAACTTTCAAAAGAAATTGATTGTGAGCCTCTTGGACTTACAAATTCTAATGTTCCTATATATGTAGACACTCAGTGTTATATCGACAAGACGACAAAGGTTACCATAAGAACTAGGCATTCCATGTGTTGAAGCTATTGAATGGATAATTTCATATATGGATGACTCACACCTTGTGCTACGCAGTGAGAGTGGAAATCACATCACCAACTATTATGGTGAAGATATGCAGACATATTATAAGATTCTTAAGCCTAATGAGTATGAAAATAATAGTTTCTACACACAATGGGGCAACATCAACATGGCTGGAAGATTAGCAGTTGTTGGGTCCCAGCCTTGTCTTCCTAGCCTCCTCATTCCCCTTTTGTTAGGTCTTAGGGTTTCTGTCTTCCCTCTCCTCAAGTTCTGTTTTTGGCGGGTTTGTCATATTATTATGGAGTGCATGAGTTATTAATATGTTATTAAGTAATTTCGGGCTAATTATTGTATTAACCTTATCCCAGGGGGTAATTTAAAATTAGATTAGATTTTTTGCATTGATATTTAATTCTACTACACCTTGAAATTTACCTTTAACTGATTTCCTATATATTGAATTAATAAAGACCCCCTTTTTAAACCTTATAAGTAATAACATAGTTAATTTTAATAAAAAAATTAGTAAATAAATATTGATTGTTTAATGAATATAAATTACTAAATTAATTATAAGAGGTGATCTAGTTTTACCAAATGACCCTTAGGTTTAAATGATAAACAAGAAATTATTAGAAATATATGATATACCAATAACATTGAGTTAATGGATATACTATTATTAATAAACATGTACTTTAATTATGGTATTTTCATAATAATGATTTAACTAGAATACTATTTATTTGTTTTTTAATAATATTAGAATTATAAATTATTAAGTAAATATAGATTATTTAATAAACACAAATTATTGTATAGAACTTATTATGGGCCTTACATTTAAATAATTAATAAAAATAATTTATTTTAGAGAAGATCTAGTTTACCATTGGACCCTTAGATTTAAACAATTATTATTAAATAAATACACAGTTACCTATTGTAACTAAATTCTAAGAATAATAGTAATTTAATACTATTTATTTGTATTTAAATAATTTGGGAATAATAATAAATATAGGTTATATGAAGATATAATTTATTAATGACCATTATATTTAGTTTACCATTATTTAGTTTACCATAATTTATTAATGACCATTATATCTAGTTTACCATTGGACCCTTAGATTTAAACAATTATTATTAAATAAATACACAGTTACCTATTGTAACTAAATTCTAAGAATAATAGTAATTTAATACTATTTATTTGTATTTAAATAATTTGGGGATAATAATAAATATAGGTTATTTAATAAATATGAAGATATAATTTATTAATGACCATTATATTTAAAAAATAAATTTATTATATTATTCAATTAACTAATAATAATGAATTATATGCTTCTATTAATAATAAAATTAGTGGTTTGACTTTGATCATCAGGTCAAAATTAGCCGTTGCAATATAGCCGTTGGAGTCTCTGCACACTCTATTTAATCAAGCTAAGCCAGATTAGTTCTTCAACTTGTCTTGACGATGAACCACACTAGTTGGTTCGAAACGCGTCGACAAAAGATTGATTATGTGATTTTGCCGAAGATTATCTAAACAGTGAAAAATGTCATCAAACAATGGTGTTGAGAACCTGCCAAGTTCCGCCATCACTCATTAATAGTTTATCTGATGAATATCTTAATAGACTTATATCATTATTTGATAATTATGTTTTGTTGAGTGTTTGGGCTTAGAAACACTAATGTTTTCCAAGAGAATTGGATATATATTCTCAAACTAGTGGTGAACCATGGAATATATTTTAATAGTGTGGATATGTTATCCTATGAGTTCAACAATAGGTGGGGTAGGTCAAATGATCTTTGCAATAAAATAAGGTTCGAAAATTACATGCTTGCATATATCCTGGATGGTATCTATGCACGATATGCATTCCCAAATATATATTGGAATTTGACTCCTAAAGAGAAATTCATAGTGTATGTTCATAGGGTGTTATTAGAGGAAAGCTTTAGAGGCACATATGACATATTGGTCAAACACTTCTTTGCAACCATATTTCATTTGATATTTGAGAATGATTCACCATGCATGAAAGATCAATTCAAGGAATCACTTCGAGATATTGCGAACTGGTTTTCAACTCTAGAGGGAGTAGACACCATATGCTTCAGATGTCAATAAAACCCTCATCTTATGATGCAATATGTGACAAACAAGGTGATCATGCAGGAGGTGGAAAATTAGTTATACAAGGGACTGTCAGGAATCCTTTAAACGAGGAAGAAATCCCCTTGGCCTACTTTTCCACTAAGAATTAGCTTAGATGAATTAAAGAGTCACAAGACATTGGAAGTTGAAACAACAGAGATGAGACACCTTCACTTTGTCACCAAATATTTTCCTGCATATGATGCCTCACGAATTTTTAGGAAACATTATGAAATATCAGACATAGTACATGGTATTCATTGTTGGAATAAGGAATTATTGGGGGGTGGGGGTGAATCAGTAATTAAGAAACTCTTTTTTGTTTTTCTTACTATGCTTACAGTCCCTTCTTATTTTCTTTAACTTGTGAGAGAATTCATTCACAAAATAGTGAGCCAATAATATTTCAAACCCACATATTCAAATAACAATCCCATGATCAACACACAATCGACACAGTGTTTTTCACGTGGAAACCCAAAGGGAAAAACCCACCAATTTTTTATTTGTTTGTGATGTACATTAAGAACCCACTTAATTACATCTATTTTTTTGTGAGAACCCACTCATTGGAGGCACCAACCCCCTTTAGTTAGGAAGCACCAACGTTCCAATAGGAACCAACCTCCTTAGTTTGCAGGCACCAACCTACCCTTGCCATTGTTCTAATAATTCATATGGTTTTCAAACTGAAAAAAGAGGCATACAATTATACAAGTAAAATGCCAATAAATGGTTGTTTGCAAATTCAACTTCTGTACTCTTCTTTCTGTTCTCACTTGTAGTGGATATCCTCTTACTTCTCTCAGCAACACTTCCTCTACGTTATTCCTTCATTGTCAAGGGCTCTTCACTGACTTCTCTTCAGCACTACCCTCACCATTCTCCACACGACACTCTCACTGCTCTTGCTATGCTAATATCCAAAGTCCTATAAGGTGCTTCAACCTCACTATCACTATACACTTCACTCAGAGCTCAATACTCTCGCACATCCTCTCAACTCCCCACCCTTCTCCATTACAGGCGATGGTTGTGTTCTATTGAGGCACTCTACACAAGGTAGACTGCTACATGTCCTTTAGCTTCCCAAATGTACTTAGGCATGGCCTCCCTTACTGTTGTTGTGTCTCCTGTTAATTTAATGTAATAGTGTAGAAACAGAGATCAACCTTGTTGTCCTTATTGTCTGACTATGTGGAGCTCCATGCTAAAAAATTAATTCTTAGGTGACCCACACACTACTTCATGAGTTCTATACCTCCTCCGCGAAGCAGTCAATCGCTTCCTTCAAGTACTTGAATACATTTCTACTACCCATGTTGTCCTCGGTTTCTTATTATATAATCTTCCACGGGATTAGCCCTTTTTTATTACCAACTCATTTGTTCCTTCATTCAATATCATAGCTGCCAACCCACACATTATTTAAAGCTTTGTACTTCCTTATCGCACTGATTCAATATCACAATCTTCATAGTGGTGTAGTACTCTAATTTTCCAATTTCCTATCTCTGATATAATGAGGCCCTTCTGCTTAGCCCTTCCTGCATTTCTCACCATAGGATCGAGGGTCATGACCTGTTGCTTAGCCTTAAGGTACTAGAGAATTTAGACTACTGTTGGGGGCCATTCTCCCTCTGTTAACAACTCTTTTCCCCTGGTTCTTTAATTTCTTCTAGACCATGTGCCAGCTAAACTTATCGAAACTTTTTCACATATCAAGGGTTACAAAGTACCGACATCCTCAACCTCTAAAATGAAATATTCGATATGATGTCATCACTTCCATGTGGAACCTCATGAGTGATGACACATGTCACCCAAATTCACCCCCTTAGGCCCCCACAAAACACCAAAATTGTCTGCCACATGTCCTTCCATACCACCACATCATGCTGATGTCAGATGCCATTGTAGCTTTATCAGAACCAATCATATGTCGCCATGTGTCCTGCTAGAGGAGAGAGAAAAGGGTCCGCACACCTTTGGTTTTGTGGTGAAATCCTTTTTTAATCCTTTATTGGCATCATCGATGGTTTTTAACACTATCAGCACTTCACCCATATCGCAAATGTTTAAAGGGTTCACACAAAGAATTTTTGATTCTCTTAGTGTCGATATGCCCAATGTGTTGATGCTTCGATATGTCGGACCTCCGATATGCAATGTGCTGATATGCCTGGTGCTTTGATGTTGAGATCATTGATATGCCTAATGATATTATGCGTGATCTCTTATACATCTGATGCTCCAATGTGTGATTTTTTATATGCCTAATGCTCTGATGTGTGATTTCCAACATGCTTGTTGTCGTTGGACCTCCAATCTCTGATATACTCATATTTTTTCTTACCTAAGGCTTTAAATCCCTGAACCTTAGCAGGCCATAAAGTTTGAACCATGAATCCATTTTTGGACTTCTTCATTTCATTGGAAATATTATTGGAAGCACTTTCCAATGGAGAGGGTCTAATGGAGGCTTTGAGTCCTTCTAATGCTTGGAAGATGACTAAAAACGTCTCTTATCATTAACTCCATGGCTATCTGAAATCACACCAACCATAATGATATTTTCCATGAAGCCTAAAACTATCATAGTAATCCTTCTAAGAAATGCATTCTTACTAGTCTGGTTGAAATCAGTGCCAACAATCATGCACAATACTAGCATAACCACCATCAATTGTCCAACATTTGTCAATATGTCGACCAAAGGATGAAAAAATAAAGAAATAGTACAGTGTGAGAATCAATACACATCCAACCATGGATACCATTTCAACTCATAACTCACCAGCTCAAGGCCTGTAGGAGAAGGAATGGGAGGAGGAGGAAGCAATGTCTCATGTTAATAATTTAGCTCCCACGAAAAGGATCAAGTACTCTTCAAGTGAGAGAATCAGGAAATGGAAAGTCGATCCTTTAAATAAAGGAGCTAAATAAACATAACTAGAGAGGAGAGAGGAAGGAGAAGAAGAAGAAGAGGATGAGTGTCACATGGAATAAGTCGACCTTGCGGACAAGATAGACCTTCCTAGAATCTAAAGAAGACCTAATGACAAGAAAACCAACCGGGCACTATCTTTCTCTAAATATGCTTTTATAAACAAAGGAAAACAAGTGTTTTTAGGGCCTATCTTAGGTCCAACGCAAGTTTGTGGATGCCCTCGCTCCTTCGATCCAAATGAGCTCCTTTGTTGTGAATCTGCAAACACAAACAAGGAAAACAAATTAAATAGCACCTGAAAAGCCAATATCATAAAACATATTTAACATGAAAGTCAAGGAGTCCATGAAACAAATAACATGAGATACTTGTTGAGAAAAATGAGTTTGATTGTATTAATACAAAAGAAGAAGAACTTTACAACCTATGCCTTGACGCTGTACAAGCTCCTCCCAGGGTCCAGCAAGAAGTCTCCTCTACTTTGACAAGTTTCACTCTCTTCCCAATGAAGCCAAAAAGGTATGTGATCTCTCCTCTTAAGCTCAACTAGGAAGTATTATTTCACCAGCATTTACCCTCAAAAATGTTCAGCTTCTAACCTCCTCAGTAACCAGCCCAATGCCTGAATTTATAGTGCAATGGAGGGAGGTTATTAGGTCCTCCTTCAAAGGGATAAAGCCCTCCTTCAAAGGGATAGCTCCTCTTATCAAGGGATTAGCTCCTTCTCTTTTGGGATGCATGAACCACCTCAGAGCGAACAATCCACGTCAAAATTCCTTCTAGAATCCTCTAGAATTAACCCAAAGTGAGTTTTTTAAGATAAAACTTGCGCCTTTTGACTTTCACAGGGATCTGCACCCACACCTTTAGGGACAGAGCGGGAACGTCCGCAGTTTTTGTAAATAGAACATGCGGGACCGCAGGTAATAGTGAGAGAAAGTGCGGAACCAGAGTTTCATTGATTTTAAATGTCTTTCTCTTATTTCCAAAGCTTGACTTGAAGAGTTGAGGTCTGAGACTTGCTTAGGAGGACAGTACAAGTGATGATAGACCCATGCTGACTGTGAATAATCATGGTGACGATATTTTTGTGTAACAGATTGCCCCCTAAAGTGCGAAGTCTGTAGTAGATGAGGATTTCATTTATCATTTAGGAAGAGTGAAGTACTTTGTCATTTCGAGGATCATCTTGTGGAGAGCCTGGTTGGAACCTGTAAAAACATTCAATGCAAGATATATATATATGAGATCATATCATCGCTGAGGTAGGCATTCCCATACTCAGATCAAAACTAATTTAGAAAACTAACTACTGCTCTGATACAGGAATGATCTTGTAAAACATCACAAGTATAGACTCATGTGGACACAGTATGGACGCAGCCATCTATTTATGAATAGTCTATTATATAATGAATACAAAATTCCTCGCAGCCTGGATTGTGGAAACTAGATCCAGGGTCTTCATTTCTACTTCCTGAAACAGTACGATTCTATCCATGCGAATAAATGTATTGATGTCGAACATGCTAGAAACCACTTGATTACCAGTCAATGATGTAAATTGTTAACAAGTGTGAGAGAAACCACCAATGATGTCAATGGCTCTTAAAGTACCCAGTACAATCGATGAGATGTGAATAAATGTGTTGATGTTGAACATGTCACGGAATCCTTTGATCGAAGGTCAATGATGCAACTTGTCGTCAAAGGCGAGAAACCTACCATTAAGGCATGCAGATCTCAAGGTACTGACGATTTCTAGATCATCTTTCTAGATAATGAGCTAAAGTCGATAGAAAGCGATCCGTCGCAGGCAAGCCCACAACACGAAATCATAGATCAAGTCGAAGAAATTTAGTTGCAAGGACTGACTCAGGGATGGTCAAGATGGATGACAGATATTTTGCAGATGAATGTCTTATTGGCAGTGACCTCTTAAACACATAACGACACGACAGATGGATTGGTGACAATTGACCCAAAGTTAATACCCAGAAACCGGCTGAAGACTTTCAATGTGGTTTGATCAACTGTTAGGCAAAGGATTTCCCAACCCAGGTGAATAAAAGTGTTGTGTTCAAGAGCGGTTACAAAGTATGACAATTAGGCTCATTTTTCTCTCTTTTCCCCCACCATTTCTGACAAGTACCTCTTTATTTTTTACAAGCTTGAGGAGGATAACATTTTCTTGATTATAAGCTCATCCTTCGAATGAGTCCAACTTAGTTTAAATTCGAACCCTAAGAAGGAGTGGTTCGTTCCTATTTGTAATTGAACAGGTCCTTTACTGTGAAATTTTAACGAGTCCAGTATAGGAGAAACTTGGCGTTTTTCAATTTTAGAGAGTCTGAAAAAACTTAAGAAAACTCCAGGGTTGACCTTTTTCATAAGTTTGTGTCTCCCAAGCCCGAAAAAGTATAAAATAATACTTGAGAGAACCGCTTGATCTTTTACGACCAAGGAGTACTTTTCATAATTAGTGTCCCTGATCCGAAAAAGTAAAAAAGCGATCAACGACACGTCGTTTTATAACCAATATCGAATTTGAAACGACAAAAATCTGGCAATCTTTTCATGTTTTTACAGTCAGAAAAGAGTTGTAAGTGGACCGTCTTTTAATTCCGTTTTAATGAGTTTAAAAGAAAAACTCGGCAATCTTTTCATGTTTCAGGAGTTAGAAAAGAGCTTAAAGGTGACTCTAAATGTTTTTTCATCGAAAATGATAGATTTTGCCTGAATAATCCGTTATCCTGAACAAAAATGCAAACATTACTCATACATGTTTGAAATGGATAAAAATGTCGCAAAAATACCTTTTCAAAGTGAAATATAAACAAATTTGTAATTTATTTACTCAAAAAACTTATAAAAAGAGCCTTCGTTAATTCATTTTTACCGTTTGAGTTTTGGGTGAGAAAATAGTGCTTTCATTCAGAAAACTTCCCGTGAATATTGCGGAAAATCCAATCGTCGGAATCGAACACCTTCTTCTCCAGGTAATCCACATCATCTTACTCTTCATTTTTTACCGTTTCAATTTTTGTTTTATTCATTCATTTCATTTTTTGGGAGGGTTTTTAGGCTTAAAACCCGTGCGCAGGGGCCCGCAGGTTTACCACTGCTGGCCTGCGGACCCCGACTTTTTCTCCATTGGGAAAAAGCCAGGGGTCTGCACCTTCCATGTAGAAAAGGTGCGATCCCACGCACTGTGTCTAACCCGGAGGGTGCAGTCCCCATCGCAAGGGTTTTCAACCCAAAAATTCTCAAAATTAGACCAAACAAAATAATTTCTAGCATTTTAATTTACCTTTATACTTGATGCAGAGAGCATATCATGCTAGATTGGCGCGAACGAGAGCATGAGGACGTGGGTGCTGCCGCATGGAACCATCAACCTTCACTTGATGCTTTGAGGGCGTGCGGCTTGTACAAATTCTAGGCCATTCCTGGCATGAGGGTTCAGGTGGATTTCTTATAGTGGTTGGTTGACAGATGGAGCATACAGGACCAGTTCTTCTTCATTGGTGGCCACCAGCTCGAAATCGAGCCGGCGGACATATATTTCTTGACTGGTTTGCCTAAGAGAGGTAAAGACTTGACTCTGTTTGGGGCTAGGCCAGGTGGCCAGTCTGTCGATAGCCTCCGGCTAGAGTTCTGCAACAGCCACGCTAGAGACAAAGGGATAGACATAAAGACCATATCCCGTCCTTAACTCATGGTGATTGCGTTTACTGTCACCAGACTTTGCGGGGCTGCCGCATTACATATTTCCACCGGATCCCAGATGCGTATGGCAATTGATTGCTTTCGAGGCACCATCTTTAACTGGTGTGATGTTGTGTTGGCCAATCTGAAAGGCCAACTGCCAGGGCCAAAAACGGACAACTAAAGACCTTTGGTTATGGGGCTTTGGTTGTGAGTTTTTGCCTGGAGAGGGTTCCCATGTTGATCCCACAACACCTTACTATTGGATCTGGGCTTCCTCGAGAGCCCAAACTAATGCGATGGGTCGCAGTTATGGCCCGTCACCCGGACGAGAGGACAGAGGTTGCTCGATTCAAACCTTAGTATTTCCAATGGTTGGAAAACCAGGTCTTTTCTATTCAAGACTTCCCTTACGCTGGGGTAGATTTTCGTGGCGACCAAGACATGGCTCTTCCACCAGGATATCAGTGGGATGACTCAGGTAAAATCATTTTCAACATTTTTATTATTTTTCATCGTCTCAAAACTGATAGCAAAAATTTTAAATGCAGATGTGGGTCCACAGGGACCAGCCACTCTCCAGCCTTATGAGAGGAAACAACTAGTTGCAGCCGCGCCATCCCCACAGGATGAATCAGCAGAGGTTTTGGCCGAGTTGGAGGGTCATCTCGAGCGCTTGATAGGAGATATTCCAGAGACCGCTATAGATGGCATTCCTTGTTGACTTTAGCGCTATGTGATTGGGGTCCCGGGACCTTTTAGGAGGTTCCTTTGCAAGGTGGCCTGTGCAGTGGTTTCTTATCGAGATCATCACCAGTGATAGGATGATCACCTATTGTGGGCACATATGACATTTTTGTTTTTTGTACTTATCATTTTTGCCGATCATAAGGTGTTTTCCAACCTATGATCGAGGACGATGTATTTTTTGACACACTCCTATATATATATATATATATATATATATATATATATATATATATATATATATATATATATATATATATATAGATATATTACCGGCTTACCTTGTAAATCATGTTATGGAATGGTTTTAAATTTACATGTATGATTATTGCAAATGTCTATTTAACATTCGAGAAGCAATTGCATCTGCTAATGTATTTAAAGATCTTTGAATATGCTGATATTCAATATAATCAAATTCACGTTCCAAGAGATGCACTCTCAAAAATAATCTTAATAACATTGGATTTCTAATGGCATACACTCTATTAAGTTGTAATACAACGAGTTCAGAATCTAATCTCACTATCAAACTCTGAATCCCAAATGAAATAGATTCAGATAATAACTCAATCACTGCACTATACTCGACAATGTTGTTCGTTGTTTGACCGAGGCTTACCCCATGCATAGATACTAACTCGTCAGAGGGCGAATAGATAACCCAAGCTGCGGAAGAAATGTTTGTTGTATTACGACAAGCACCATCAGCGAAACTAATGTATGTTTGGAGAGGCATCGACATCTGCAATATCAAGAGTAAAACCAAGATAAGCAGGAATAATGACGAAAAAAACACTCTCTAAGCTAAGCACACTGTTTAAACTAAAACACACCAGCTAGAAAGAAAAACTATCCTAACTAAAAATCTTCATACCCATTCTTTTAAGCATAATACCTCTTCAAGTAAAGACCATTTCTGGGTTTACCCAAAGAGTCCCCGTCAAAGTCTACCAATTCATAGGCCCCTTTTGCTAGCTTTCGCTTGACAACATAGGGACCATGCCACATAGGAACGAATTTTCCAGTGCCTAATTTATCATTAGCTTGATTGTAAACTAAGACTAGATCTCCTTCCAAAAAATTTCGAGGGGTCACATTTCGATCATACTGAGCTTTCATGCGTTTTGCGTGAGTCTCGATCGCCAATGTAGCATCACGTTGATTCTCATCTAATTGAGCCAAGTATAACAAACGCTTTTCCTCTTCGGAAGTGGTTGGAAGTAACTCGATGGCCATTTGCAGTGACGAGATTTCGCATTCAATGGGTAACACAGCTTCCAAACCATAGACTAGTTGGAAAGGAGTGAACCCTGTTGATGTTTTTACTGAAGTTCGGTACGCCCAAAGCACTGAAAATAGCATGTTATGCCAATTCGACTGATGAATCCCAATGATTCGTCGGATCATGATAACTAAAACTTTGTTGATGGATTCAACGAGACCATTAGCTTGTGGATAATAAGGGGTTGAACTATCGTGACGTAAACCAAGCTGGCCTGTAAGTTAGGTCATCATAACGTTTCGAAAATGACACCCATGATCAGTGATTATTGCTTGCAGGACCCCAAACCTAGCAATTATATGATTGAACACGAAAATTGCAGCTGTCTTGTGTAGGAATTTACAGGGTAAGTTCCACAGAAAGAATACCAAAAGGACACCGCTCACAACCAGATCTCAAATCAATACACCAGTATTTTTGACGTGGTTAAAACCCTCAGAGTGCAAGGAGGGAAACAGTCCACGGCCTGTCCCAACGTGGGTACTACAGGCAATTTATTAATCAAAGAATGAAAATTTACATAAGCTTCTCTCATGCACGGATTACCCGAACAATGACCCTCCATGCGCTTTAAATAGAACTCATGGACCAATCGGGTTTCAAGCCACGGATCAAGTGTCGGTAATACCGAGGTGAGAGTGAACCGTCGGATCACTACATATCGTGACCGTCGGATTGTAAGTTACAAAATGTACAACGGTAAAGAAACACACTTTACCTAACTCTAACCTAACTCTATACTAGACCAAGTTGAACTTAACTATATCCTATGTGTCGGAATATCCTAACATCCCCCCTTAAGAACAACTTGGGATAGGATTGAAGGATTTACAAATATGACACAATAGGAGAAGGAAGGAGGCACTAGAGCCTATCCCCCCTTAGTGACAACTTCCTGAACTCCAAGCATATATCGAAGTTTAGTGAACTTCGCCTCTGTGAGAGCCTTTGTGAAGATGTCTGCAACCTGATCATCTGTTGGACAATATTGCACTTCAAGAACATGGTCATGAATGAGCTTTCTGATGAAGTGCATGTGTAGTTCAATGTGTTTGCTGCGCTGATGCTGGACTGGATCTTTGCATAGCTGAATGGCACTTTGATTATCACACCAAAGTGTGGTTGGATGCTGCTGCTCAAAGCCAAACTCTGATAGGATCTGACGAAGCCACAAGGCTTCCTTACTAGCTTCCACGGCACCACGATACTCTGCTTCTGCTGACGAAAGAGAAATGGCAGCCTGTTTCTTACAAGCCCATGTAATAGGTCCTGAACCAAGAGTGAAGACATAACCGGCAGTAGACTTCCGATCATCATGGTCACCAGCCCAATCAGAATCAGTGAAACCAACTAACAGAGGAGCTGCTTTGGCACTGTAATGAATCCCAAACTGTACTGTACCTCGAACATAACGAAGTATTCTTTTAGCTGCTTTCCAATGACTTTCACGGGGGTTTTGCATAAAACGAGCAACAAGGCCAACAGCAAAGGAAAGATCAGGACGAGTATGGGTTAAATACAAGAGTTTTCCGACAAGTTGACGGTATAAGGTAGCATCAACTTCAGGAGAAGTACAAGAGACTGAAAGTTTGACTCCAGACTGAAAGGGAGAAGGGGCTGGCTTACAGTCTTCCATGTGAAAATGACGAAGAATATCACAAGCATACTTGGACTGGGAAAGGAAAATACCCTCCTGGGATTGCAAGACTTGAAGACCGAGAAAATAGTGTAAGTGTCCTAAGTCTGTCATTTCAAATTTCTTTTTAAGGCTGGACTTCACATGGTTTATAAGGTTGGGATCACTACCAGTAAGAATAAGATCATCAACATAAAGAACAAGGATGATAAGAGAGTTGCCCACTTTCTTGGTGTAGACAGTATTGTCAGAATGACACCTAGAAAAGCCAGATTCTAAAAGAAAGCTATCCATTTTGGCATACCAAGCCCGAGGAGCTTGCTTGAGGCCATAAAGGGATTTCTTAAGTCGACAAACAAGGCTGGAGTCTGTTTGTATGAAGCCAATGGGTTGTTCCATATAGATTTCTTCCTGCAAGTCCCCATGCAAGAAGGCAGATTTAACATCCATCTGATGGACTTCCCATTTTAAAGAGGCAGCAAGGGAAAGAACAAGGCGGATAGAGTTCATTTTGGCAACAGGGGAGAAGGTTTCAGTGTAGTCAATGCCTTCAACCTGTGAAAAGCCCTTAGCAACGAGACGAGCTTTATGTTTATCAACTTTCCCATCTGGTCCATACTTGGTTCTGTAAACCCATTTACATCTAACAAGTTTGCGTCCCTTTGGTAGAGGAACAAGATCCCATGTATCATTTGTCATCAATGAATGATATTCTTCATTCATAGCTGCTTCCCAATGTGGATGGCCTGAAGCTTCTGCAAAAGTGTCAGGATCATGATTTACTGGAGCTTGAGCCAGTAAAGAAGAGGCTCTTTCAAACTGAGAACGTGTACGTCGCTGATCTGTAGGATCACCGGCAAGATCACCTGCTGCATCCCGAGTAGCACGGACCCATCTTGGAAGTTGAGGATCCTGAGAAGGTGGGGGAGGATTATCATCCTCACTTTCATCATCTGAAGAAGAAATGTTTTCAAAAGTAGAAGAGATAGGAAGAGGTGGCACATCCGCCGGACTAGGCTCGCAGGCCGATTTATTTTCATCAAATTTTACATCTCTTCTAATGATAACATTTTTGGACTTAAATGGAATAAGTCTATAACCTTTTACATCTTCAGAATATCCAACAAAAGTACATTTCTCACTCTTAGGTTCTAAAGCTTTATGCTTTTCATCTGGAATATGGGCCCATGCTTCACTTCCAAACACACGAAAGTGACTTACATCTGGTTTAATGGAACTCCAAGCTTCTTCTGGAGTGATATTCTCTAGAACCTTAGTAGGAGTGCGATTGATTATATAATTTGCACAATTAATTGCTTCGGCCCAAAAACTAAGACTGAGTCCTTTAGATTGCAGCATACAATTAGCCATTTCCTTTAAGGTGCGATTTTTCCTTTCAGCTACACCATTTTGTTGTGGAGTGTATGGAACAGTATGTTGCATTTGAATTCCATTTTCGGTGCAAAAGTTGATGAATGTGTTTTTAACATATTCTCCACCATTATCAGTTCTTAGCTTAAGAATTTGATGTCCAGATTGTTTTTCAACAAAGGCTTTGAAGGCCAAAAAAGTGTTAAATACTTCGCTCTTGAGTTTTAAGAAGTATACCCAAGTGCGTCTGGAGAAATCATCAATGAAAGTTAAGAAGTACTTGCAGCCAGAGAATGAAGCAACAGGAAGAGGACCACATAAATCACTGTGCACAAGCTGTAAAGGGGCTGAGGCGTGCCAAGAGGCACGTTTGTCAAAACTGTCCCGATGATGTTTTCCGAGTACACATCCGGAACAAACACCATCTCTGCAAGATACCATAGGAAGACCTGTCACCATATTTTCTTTACATAGATGCTGAAGGGAGCGATAGTTTAAGTGACCAAATCGCTCATGCCAAAGTTTGCTCACTTCATCATTATGAGCAACAAATACTGAGGGAAGATTTGATGACCCAAAGTTGTGAAACTTATACAACCTTTTGGAATCATCAGCAAGACCAGTAGCTAGAATCTGTTTAGGATCTTTTAGATCCTTGATTACAACATCATGAGGTGAAAATTCAACAATTTTACCTTCACCTGAATGAGTTATCTGATAGACAGATAGAAGGTTGCAGGATAAGGTTGGAACACATAATACATCATTAAACTGACCATTGTCTAGATGAACAGTTCCAGTCCCTACAACATTAAGAGATCTATCATCACCAATATATATATTTTTGGTGTTACAATCATTTAAAGAAGAAAACATGGCTTGGTTTTTGGCCATGTGACAAGAGGCTCCAGAATCAATGAGCCACTCATGAGAATGAGAAGAAGAAGAAGATACATTTAATGCATAACCAGACTGAGATGATTGACAATGACATGCAGAAAGTGCCATTCCGGAAGTTGAAGTTGAAGTAGGCTCCACATGGATGTTATGTTTCTTCATTGCGGCTTCCAAGGCTTCCATCTTCTTAAAGCATTTAGATTCTAAGTGGCCATCTCGATTACAAAAGTTACAATGTCTATCAGTCTTCTTCCATTTGTTTTTATTGGTCTTATCATTTTGCTGAAATGATCTTTCATTTTGAGGCTGAGATGGTTTAGGACCATTCTTTTGAGGATATGACTTCTTAGGATTCTTTGAATTTGGTTGCTGCTGGGCGGCTAACGCTTTCGTGGAAGAGTTTCCAAGATTAAGAAGACCAAGGTGTAAGAGTTTTTCTTGTTCTCTTATTAAGGAATCACAAAAGGAGTCAAAGGAAGGGGCCTTGTAGTCTTGTCCTTGACAAATGAAAGCTTCCCTTGTAGAATGGAAAGTGGAAACAAATACAGAGTAGGCTGGTCCCAACTTAGTAAGGATGGAATAAATAAGGTTACCATCTTCTTTCTTAACTTTAACACCTTCCAAGAGATATCTAAGGGTCTTGAATTTGGACAAGAAATCTTCAATGCAAGAAAAATTATTAGGATCCAAAGTAAGCAGCTCATTTTCAAGTTGATGGGCTCTAATTTCATTTTTAATTCCAAAAACTTTAGCAAGTTTTTCTAATGCTTCATGAGGAGTCTCAAGTTCTGCAATGTGGAATCTAAGATCAGGAGAAACAGACATCCCTATCAAACCACGTGCTTGATCTTGTCTATTTTCCCATTTTGCCACCTTGTCTTCATCTTTTGGTTTCTTCTCTTGGTCTGTGGCTATTCTGTAGAGACCTTTACTTCTAAGTAAATCTCCCATGTAGGCTACCCATTGGAAGTAGTTAGTGCTGTCAAGAATGACTTGGCATGGACTTTCCATTTTTTTTTTTTTAACTGAAGCTGAAGATGCTGAAAGTAAGTGTTCCAATGGATAGATCTCGAAAAAATAGGCGGTTTTAAAAAAAACGGTTCTGAAAAAGGCTTCCGGATGAAGAAGTTATGGCTTTTTGAAAAAAAATTGTTGACGTTGCCGGCAAAGTGCGCGAATGTGCGGGAATGAAAAAAAATCCGCCCCCACAAAATGGAGACTTGAACCCAAGACCTCTACTCTCTTAAAATAGCTTTGAACCAATTGATCTATACAAAAAATTTGAGAGAGAGAGAGAGAGAGAGAGGGGGGGCCTTGGTTTGCGTGCTTGCCTTGAGAAAGCTCTTTTTCCCTACAAAACACAAAACACAAAACCCAACACGAATATGCAAAAAAAACGAACCTTACGGCTCGAAGTTAGCTTTAGCCAAAAAACTAGAAATTTAAAAAAAAAATCTCAAAGTTAGCTTTAGCCGAAAAACTAAATATTTTTCTCAATGTTTCTGATTTTCCAAGATCACACTAAGGTGCAGGGAAAAGAGCATACGCATGAGAAAAATCCTTCCTTTCTGTTTCTGATTTGCCCAGATCGCACAGAGTCGCAGGGCAAAGAGCATACGCAGAAATGAAAGGTATAGATCCGGTTAAAAAAAAGGCTAAATAAACTGAGACCGAAATAAGCAGAGAGAAAATAACAGTAAACTGCAAAAAAACACTGTATACCTCCCGATCTGAAAAATGACGCAGCTAGGGCTACCGGAAACCTTTTCGCGTGAAACGAAAGGGGTTCCTCACTGGAATAGATGCTCCGAACGCAACAGAGCAGTCCTCTCGGCCCGAAAGCAGTCAGAAACAGCAGATCTAGGAAATGACAGCCGCATGCAGTTCTACCGGCTTCAGATTTGGATCACCAACAGACGCGGCCCTCAAATAGCTCCGATTCCATGTAGGAATTTACAGGGTAAGTTCCACAGAAAGAATACCAAAAGGACACCGCTCACAACCAGATCTCAAATCAATACACCAGTATTTTTGACGTGGTTAAAACCCTCAGAGTGCAAGGAGGGAAACAGTCCACGACCTGTCCCAACGTGGGTACTACAGGCAATTTATTAATCAAAGAATGAAAATTTACATAAGCTTCTCTCATGCACGGATTACCTGAACAATGACCCTCCATGTGCTTTAAATAGAACTCATGGACCAATCGGGTGTCAAGCCACGGATCAAGTGTCAGTAATACCGAGGTGAGAGTGAACCATCGGATCACTACATATCGTGACCGTCGGATTATAAGTTACAAAATGTACAACGGTAAAGAAACACACTTTACCTAACTCTAACCTAACTCTATACTAGACCAAGTTGAACTTAACTATATCCTATGTGTCTGAATATCCTAACATCTTGCAGTCTGCCTCAAATGTACGCATCGCCTCGGCCCACTTGGTAAAATAATCTACCGCAAGGATGATATACGCATGCCCCCCGGCTGAGTGAGGGTTACATGTAATAAAATCGATACCCCATTTGGCAAAAGGACCAACGGCAATTATAGGGTGGAGAGGAGCAGGTGGAGCGTGCATCTTTCGATCAAAAATTTGGCAGTTGTGGAATTTTCGGACCGCCGTAATACAATCTTTAAATAAAGACGGCCAGAAGTAGCCAACGTGCAATATCTTTTGGGTTGTGGCATACCCAGACATATGACCGCCACACGCTCCAGAGTGGCAGTCATTTAGAACCCTTTCAGCTTCCTCGTGAGTTAAGCAATGTCGAAACACAGAGTCCGCCCCATGGCGATAAAGAGTATCTCCAATAATCCTGAATTGTTGGGACTAGAATCGAATTTTCCGACATTCTGACCTTGAAATTTCTAGCCGAAAGGATTAGGTCTGGAGATAAACGATGATATCCCCATACCACGGATCTAAAGTGCTAATTAGAAACAAGGATTCGTCCACAATGGGCTCTTCCGCCACAGTTTTCGTGTCAGCACGCGGGAAGTCACACATTAACTCCGCAAAAACTAAAGATTTCTTAGACTTGGATTTCTCAAATTCCAAGTCGAACTCCTGCAGGATAACAATCCATTTAGAGTACTTGCCCCCTAGCAATTGCTTGGTCAAAATGTAGATCATAGGGTTGCAATCCGAAATTACGGTAGTTTTACGTAGTAAAATGTAGTGACAAAAACATTGGACAGCTTGAACAGCTGCCAATGCCAATTTCTCCACATGTGAGTATTTTAGCTCAGTTGGATTTAAAGTTCGACTAAGGTAATATATCACATGTTCGTTTCCGAATTCATCTTCCTGAACTAAGACCATTCCAATGATGGAATGAGAGGCGGCGAGATACAAGAAGTAATCCTGGTTGTAGTTGGTAGGATGCAATAACGGTGCATGGGTCAACGCGTGTTTGAGTGCATCAAAAGAATTCTGAGCTATCTCATCCAAATAGAATGGAGCATTTTGTTTCAACAACCGGGTAAAACCCTTTGTATCCTCGGCATAGTTAGGAATGAATCATCGTAAAAAGTTTGCTTTCCCTTGAAAACTTTGGAGTTGGCGGAGACTCAAAGGAGGAGGCAATTTGACGATAGCTTCAACCTTCGAGGGATCGACGCGAATGCTGGCTTTCGAAACTACAAATCCCAGTAATCAACCCATTTCTATATAGAAAACAAATTTGTGTGGGTTCAACCGAATCCGATAATGCCTACACCTCATGAATATTGCACGTAAATGGACGAGGTGATCAGCTCGATGTAATGAATGAGCAGGCAAGTCATCGAGATAGGGTTGCACAATGTGCTTGATGTCATGAAACGCATAAGACATCGCCCTTTGAAAAGTTTATCCAGCATTCTTGAGCCCAAAAGGTAATTTGCAACAAGCAAATATCCCCCATGGACAAATGAAAGCCGTTTTTGGTTGATCGGCAGGTAGAATGTTGATTTGATTGTATCCGAAAAAACCATCCATGAAGGAGAATATTTCGCTGCCGGCACAATCATCAATGATTTGATCGATATAGGGAGTTGGGTAATTATCCTTTGGACAGGCTCGATTAATGTCCCTATAATCGATTCATATTCTTATTGTTCCCTACGTTTTGTTAACCAGAACAATAATCGATACCCAATTCGTTAACTGGATCGGATAAATGAAACCTGCTTTCAGTAATTTTTCAACTTTTGCTTTAATTGCAGCAGCTTTTCTTGGGTGAATCTGACGCAAACGTTGCCGGACGGGTTTAGCATCCAGGTAAGTCTTGATCTCATGAACAACAATCGTGGGATCAATTCCTGGCATTTCCTCATAGGACCAGGCAAACACATTGCAGAATTCTTGAAATAGGGCCTTATATATTTGAATTTCATCATCTGTACACGAGGCACCTATATGAATGTTCTCAACAATTCCAGGCTTAACCGAAATGTCAATAGGAATAGTTCGAGATATGTTTCCCAAATTTAACTCTGAATCAGGATGTTTCATGGGATTCTGAGGTTCCTTGACATATTCAGTCATAAAAATTGATGAGAAATCATTTTCAAAACGATCATTCTCGGGTAAAAACGAAGATCTGTAATGGAGATCTTCCCATGGTAAATCATCTACACATAGGATTTCATGAATTTTCTCATCAGAGTGAACAAGTTTAGAAAACGTGATTAAACCTGAGCTTTATGTGAAAAGTGATTCCTCACGGACCTCATTCATGAAGTCATTTTTGGTTGAAACTGGGTCGGTAAACGATTGCACAGCCTCATATGCAATTTCATATGGACTCAAAGGCATGACATTACCAAATGAGTCTATCTCAGATTCAGAAGGAATGATCCAAGGATCATCATAAACAATGGTGTCTGATGTAATCATATAAATAGTTGCAAATGAAGACGATGCGTTGATCAGAGGAAAAGGAAAAGTTCCCAGTAAACCGGCATCTTTAACTAGTCCTACTCCAACATCCTTATATGGGATAGTCATTTTACCGACATGCTGAATACTTTTCGAAGAGGCTGGGTTGGATGAAGAGTAAGCCAGTTGATCTATTGTTATGATCTTTCCATTATGAGGAAACTTTATAACCCGAAAGACCGATGAAACGACCACTGTTATAGCATAAAACCAACTTCCACCCAAGAGAAGGTTGTAATCTAGAGGGGCATCAACCACCTCCACATCTAGACTAACGGTTTTTCCTTCAACCCCTATAGGAAAATCCTGTAGAATGCCAAAAGGATGAAACCCACGGCCATCAAATGCCTTTAGAATCGTTGGGGATTGATTTAGCGAAGGAGAACCAAGCAATCTCCAACACTGTATCGACATAATACACGTTGAGGCTCCCTCATCAATCACAGTCCGATGAATAGGCCTGTTTTTTACTATCACTGGAATCTGGAAAGCCATTTGATGAGGCAAACGCGGTGTACTATTTTCTAGATTGAAAATTATTAGGTTCGAGTCCTGAACGTCAACAGCTCCTCTAGCCGACAAAAGTAATTTGCGTTGTGCTAGACATGATTGTAGCACTTCCAAAGCTGACATTGCTGAGGGTGAAACAGCTAAATCCTCAACAATGTTATAGTTCTGAGCCGCTCTCGCATGTGGATTGAAAGCTGACTTTCGAAGTATACCCTTGGCGGGTGGTTTGATTACCAAGTCTGGATTAGGTTTCTCGATCTGTAGTGGATTGGAACCAGTAGCTGAGGTTGATTAATTAGAATGAGAAGATTATGCTTCTTTACCATCAACATGACTTTTACTACCATAATCTTGCGATCAAGTCGCAATCCTAACATGGGACATCATCAATATGGGTTCTTCATTGGCACTCGAGGACGAACCTATCATCTTACTGTCTTGAGCTGGAAAAGGATCCTTCAAAACAGCAGGAGTTTGGGAACCTTTGACAATCTTCGCAACCTTTGCATGATGAGGGAAATCTCTTATAAAATGTTCATCATCACAAATGATACAAATATAACGAGGTTTGCGCTTTTCATCATTGGATTCTGATTTTTCAGGTTTCTCCTTTGAATTTTTATCCGTTTTATTCTTCTTCTTTCCTTTCTTCTTCCCACCGGATTTTGATTTGGCTGTAGATGACTCTACAACGTGAATATCGGCGGAAATCTCTACAGAAGAATCTCCTGTTGGGGAATCAGGCAAGGTTATGATAGGATAATAATTCTTGGAAGACTTCTTCTTACTTTTAGTGTTAACCGTACCAATCATACCATCAGCGGCATGAGATCCCGAAGGGGCTGCAGCGGTTTGATTTTGCTTGGGAAGATCGGGGATTTTCTCCTGTAACGTACTTGATTGAGTATAGACCAAGTTAAGGTATTGTGCTTGAGCAATTACTTGCTCCTCAGTAACAACTCCGGCTTTAGCTACTTCTTCAGTTATCTTTGGCAACAAAGATTTTACAAACCACTTGGCCAAGATCTGATCCGGAATAAAAACCTTCGCTAAACTCCGTCGACGTCTCCACTCATGAATATGATCTGAAATGTAAGTGGATGTCGACTGTTTTAATGAAGTTAACAATTCCGTGCCATTTTCATATCGGATTGGAAACTAAAAATGAGTTAAAACGAGGTAGCTAACTGACTAAAATTATAAAAAGTGCCTCGTGGTAACTCAATATACCACTTGGCCGCGAGACCAATTAGAGTGCGCTGGAAAACTCTAAGACAAATTGAATCATCTGAAATGGAGTTAGACGCACACCAAAGGTGGTAAGTCATCACATGGTTCGACGGGTCCTCTCCTGATTTACCTTCAAACTTAGGAATGTCACTAGGCAACTTATTCGGCATTGGCGGCCAAAACAGAAGATAATTAATGGGATCGTTCGTTAGGCGCGACAAGTCAGGTAAGTCCAAAGTTGCGATAAATGGTAACTGATGATTAGGGTCCCTAAAACTCTGGGTCATGAGACCAACCCCAGGAGGAGGATATCCAGGATAACTAGGAATAGGAATTGCATTTGGGATATTGTATCCTCCTGGAAAACCAGGATTAACCGGAAAGTACTGGGGTTGTTGAGGTTGTTGATAAGTGTACCCAGGGTACGGTTGATACTGATAGACTAGCTGCTATACAGCAGGACTGAATTGGTACTATCCCTAGTACGGTTGATAAGTAAATTATGGTTGACTTGTGACAATCGTACTTGAACCAGGTTGTCCTACAAGCATTTGAACCGAAGTTTGAATCATAGATCCAGACGGTGGTAAAGATGTCTGAGGAGTAGATACATGAACAGTAGAAACTGGAGTTGTCGATACTCCAGAAGTAGGTGGGGTAGATTGAATAGATGTTGCGGCAGTTGTAGCAGTCGTTTGAGGCGGAGTACGAGGCGTACTAGGCCCAGGCTGAGAAACTACCAAAGGTACAGAAGTTTGAATGTTAGACTGGACTGGTTGCTGGGGTGTACCAGAAACTAAGGGTTGTCCAGTTTGAGATGACAACTGTACATTTGGCTGCAATACTTGTTGAGTTTGCGATGGATCCCACACTATATTCATTCTGGGGTACTGACCCATAACAAGTTGAGAATATCAAGGACCATAACCAGGTTGAGGGTAGGATTGATAATTGAAAGGTACATTTCTCGTTCCTTGAACATACGTTTGACTGGAGGTTGGTTGGAAACCTTGGTTCGAGTACTGACCTTGGGGTTGATACCCTTGAGGCACGTACTGATACTGGGGTTGACCTTGAGGTATAAATTGATACTGGGGTTGACCTTGGGGTACATATTGAGTCTGGGGTTGACCTTGAGGAACGTACTGTCCCGTAGGTATGTACTATCCTAGAGGTTTCCCCCCAGATGCAAATTGGGTACCTTGAGGTTGCCCCCCAGGCGATAATTGAGACTGCCCCCCAGGCGGTAACTGGCCACCTTGAGGTTGAGGATTGGGAATAGAACCTGACATCATGAGAATGTCTTCTACGCTCAACGGCTTAGTACCATTGCTTCCGGTTAATAACCCTTGCTCAATGGGTTGAGGAGATGCTCCCGAAAAAGTACCAGAAAATGGCTGATACCCGGAGGGAACAGAAGGACCGCCGTACAATAAAGATTCGGGTGATTGAGTAAACATGGACGACTACCTTGACATATTTAACGGAGGATAATAACCTCTAGGTGTTGGGTGATAAGGAGCGCGAGGTGGTGAAAAACTTAACCCTGGGTTTTCTAAGGAATTAGTCAAAGAAAGATACCAAGTACTGCTCCTAGGTGGACTATAAAAAATTGATTCACGCTCCCTTAGTTCAATAACAGGTTGATTTTCAGGGATAGGGATGCCTACTTCTTCTTCCGGAGTAGCAAGTTCTTCAATAGCAGTAAGTCCAAAAGGAATATCTTGGGTGATTACTCTTTCTACCCTAGGTGAACCAGGACCACTAGAAGCTGGAGAAGCAAACCCCGATGTCGGAGTAGTAGCAAATTCACTTTCAGGCTCAGATATTTCAGGTTTCTCACCTATATCACTAGTAGATGAAAACCTACCAGTTACTTCCGAAACAGACACTGACTGTGGATTATAATCTGTCACTAACGCTTGAAAATCAGGATGTACTATCAAAGAAGATTCTCCTTTTTCAGGTGACCCAACTCTACTGTCTCTAGGAGTTACGAGGAATTTCAAGCCTTCAAGCTAGCTTGGTGAAAACTCAGGAGGTTGTCCCCGAAGTCTACGAGACTTCCTCGGTAATTCAGCCACGGTTAAAAACTTTTAACTACTTCACACGCAAACAAAGTAAAATCTCAATGAAAACCACCTAAAGCCTCTAAAGAACCAAACAAATTTGAATCACATGCCTAAAGAATCTAGGAGATCAAACACACACAAACAGTAACTTTCCATACTAAAAACACTAGTTGGTGATGAAATCCAACGTCGCATAGTTCAATACAGAAATGGCGGTTGGAACAGTTACCCCAGCAGCCTGCTTAATGAATAGACTGTACAAGTTCCTCCACTTAACCATCTCGAGTGAAGAGAAACCCTAGAAAATCCAAATGAGTCTAGCCGACGTCTGCTCCAGGTACAGTGGAACCTTCCCACCACTGTCACCTTAGGAAGAATCCTAAAGAATATGGCCACTAAGGTTACCAACTGAAACAAATATACCTGGGGGAACAGTCTACGATCCGATACGCACGCAAGGGCAGAGTAGCAAGCTCAATCCCCTTGAAGGCTCCTTGACATAATCCAAGGTTTACCAACAAGTGACCCCAGGCTCCTTGACAATGGTTAATCCGAAGTTTACCGTTTTTAATACATGAATATCTGGCATCGTTCCCAATGAGGAAGGATTGATTCCCACACTGGTTCAGACACGATCTTGTGCTTCTCCTTTAAAAGGAGCTTTCCCAGAGCATAAATGCAACAATTGGATTTCTTCCCTACCACAAGATACAGCTACTTGTTTGTTTTTACTGTCTTGGAGAGTTAATTACTCTCCTACTCCAAGACACTAGCCTAAGCTAAGTTGGTGTATTAGAACCCTAGAAATAAAAAAGTTACTAGATGAATTTTACTTTAAGCGTTATTTTTTATTGGTTTTTGTTTAAGTCAAAAGGTACAGAGATGAAACTCGTGGTATGAAGACTCGACTCAAAATCACTAAAAATGCACCTAAGATGATTTAAACAATCTTTTTCTCTTCGATGAACCTCTAAACTAAGAAAGAGTTTGAAAATGCAAATATTTTGTAAACACAAATCCTTCTTAAGAAACAAATTAAAAGAAGAGTTTTTGTCCTTTCCAATGCACTCAAAACGAGACAACTAGTTATTTCACAAAAATTTCCCTTTTTCGTTTCAAAGCACTCAACCACTACAAAAACAATTTTTTTTTCAAAAGAGATTTTTTATATTTTTTATAAAACACTCAAAACTATGGAAATGACTAACTTTGAGATCTATAAATTATAAAAACCTATTTGAAGTCAAAGCCTACAAGATGTCTTTTTTAAGGATGTTTTACTTAGCTAGATGTAAGCTAAGGACCAATTTATGCAGAATCACAAATCAGTCAAGAACAACCAATTTTGTTTTCTTTTTGAAAATGAAAATCCAAACTTTTAAACACAATCTTTTCGAAGTTTTGTAAAGAGAAAACTCAAAGCGGATTCCTCAACAAGGGGAGATTTCATAAATGGTCAGACTCATAAGAAGGTTGGTAGACACTAAGGTGATCTGAAGTCCCTACAGCTTCTAAGCTCAGAGACACTACACAACCAAAATGAAAAACAAGCCCAATAAGCAAAACTCCTAGGAATTTCACCTAAAACCCTAACACTAATGAAATAAACCTAAGGAAAGCTTTTGACAAGTTATATGCAGGTTTGGGCAGTGGATAACAATTTATAAACAAAAACTAAGCTCACTAACAGAGGAAATCTTAGGTTTTTCAAAATTTTGACAGGGTCTGCAGGCCCACAGTTAACACAGGTGTGGTCCCGCTCTGTGCTAAAAGCAAAGGTGCGGATAGGTACGCACTGTGTCAAAAGGCTAGGGTGCGGTCCTCTCCCAAAGCTATGAAAAATGAAAAATAACCCTAGATATACAAACTCTACCCAATTTTACACACAACAATCCAAAAATAGAAACAAAAACACAGTTTCTCAGGTCAAAGTAAAAACAATGAAAATAATCATATCCCCATCGGAGTCGCCATTTTGTCACACGGAATAAGTCGACCTTGCGGACAAGATAGACCTTCCTAGAATCTAAAGAAGACCTAATGACAAGCAAACCAACCAGACACTATCTTTCTCTAAATATGCTTTTATAAACAAAGGCAAACAAGTGTTTTTAGGGCCTACCTTAGGTCCAACGCAAGTTTGTGGATGCCCTCGCTCCTTCGATCCAAATGAGCTCCTTTGTCGCAAATCTACAAACACAAACAAGGAAAACAAATTAAATAGCACCTGAAAATCCAATATCATAAAACATATTTAACATGAAAGTCAAGGAGTCCATGAAACAAATAACATGAGATACTTGTTGAGAAAAATGAGTTTGATTGTATTAATTCAAAAGAAGAAGAACTTTACAACCTATTCCTTGACGTTGTACAAGCTCCTCCCAGGGTCTAGCAAGAAGTCTCCTCTACTTTGACAAGTTTCACTCTCTTCCCAATGAAGCCAAAAAGGTATGTGATCTCTCCTCTTAAGCTCAACTACGAAGTATTAATTTCACCAGCATTTACCCTCAAAAATATTCAGCTTCTAACCTCCTCAGCAACCAGCCCAATGCCTGAATTTATAGTGCAATGGAGGGAGGTTACTAGGTCCTCCTTCAAAGGGATAGCTCCTCTTATCAAGGGATTAGCTCCTTCTCTTTTGGGATGCATGAACCACCTCAGAGCGAACAATCCACATCAAAATTCCTTCTAGAATCCTCTAGAATTAACCCAAAGTGAGTTTTTTAAGATAAAACTTGCGCCTTTTGACTTTCACAGGGGTCCGCACCCACACCTTTAGGGACAGAGCAGGCAGGTCCGCAGTTTTTGTAAACAGAAGGTGCGGGACCGCAAGTAATAGTGAGAGAAAGTGTGGAACCAGAGTTTCATTTATTTTTAATGTCTTTCTCTTATTTCCAAAGCTTGACTTGAAGAGCTGAGGTCTGAGACTTGCTTAGGAGGATAGTACAAGTGATGATAGACCCATACTGACTGTGAATAATCATGGTGACGATATTTTTGTGTAACAATGAGGAGAGAAGGAAGCAGGATGAGTTTCTTGAAAAGAAACTAGTAGAAGAAGAAGAGGAAGAACAACAGAGGCAATCTCAGGAGGAGGAAGCAGCATGGAGGCTAGAAGAAGAACAATTGACTCAATAACTAGAGGAGGAGTAGGCAGAGTAAGAATAAATCATCCAGCCCATGGATAATGAGCTTAGTAATCCCAGTGAAAAAATAATGATAGGAGGACATCTTACATTAATTGAAATGGGGGTCACACCTCCTCTAATAGACTGAGTCATGGATATATGTAGCATAATGTTTTATTAGTTGAAGAAGAAGATTGTAGAACAAAGGTGTAGATATTTCCCATAGGATCCTCAGAACCTGGTCTTAGTAGCAACCGAAAAGGTGATTACCTCCAACACTAGAAGAAATCTGAGGGCAGTTATGGTGGAAATTGTTGCATTCGATATAATGGCAAAGGATAACTTTGAGCATTTACTAAATGATAATTCAATGTTGAAAACATAACTTGATGTGACAAAGAAACATGTGGATCATCTTGCAGCGGAGAATTAGCGACTGTCATCATAGAACTACAATACCACAGAATGGTAGTCGACGATGCTAGAAGAGTTGGGACCAATGGAGGATACCATGGCACAAATATATCATGAGATGATACTTATAAAAGAGTTAAGGGCCTCTCTCATTGGAATTTAAAATAAATCACAAGAAGTGGTGAAACTCCTGAAGATAGAAACCAAAGTAGTTTATCTGATGCAGGAGTGGGCTGCCAAATATCCAGATTCTCCAGAGAAATTGGAAAAGAAGGAAAATATTGTCGCACAAATTGACAGAGTGAAATTTAGACTCTACGTGCAGAACTGCTTGCATATTGGAGAAAATTCGGTAAAAGTTATGGCTACTTATAACTAATTGCATAAGGGGTTTGAGTCTCTTACACATAAGCGTGGGATGCCCACCATTGGAGCTCTTGAAGCAATCAGATGAAAGGAGATCATCTTTCAGGAGATCATGGATTACATTGCACAAATAAAGCAAGTGATCGAACAAGAATGCATGGAGGTGACCAAATACGTTATTCAGTAGTATGAATTTGCACCAATCAAAGCATACATGAAGCTTTCATGGTTCTAGAATAATATTGAGTCAAGCTACAAGAAAATATTTTCAAAGGAATTGGAGGTGAAAATGTGATACAAAGGAGACTTTCCAGATCAAATTGAATCCATTGCAAGGGAGTTCAGAGCTTGGCACTCTTACATTACAAATGAAATCCATGAATAAGCACATGATATATCCATTAGATGAGCGTCATCTTCTAGCAATTTTGTATTATGAGGCCACTGTTTCATGTGCAGATTGTTTTATGTAATAAATATTATGTAATGAAGTCTAAGGGACACATGTGGAATATGAAAAGCTACTCATGGGAATATAATGTCATATTAGAATATGAATGGTTTTAGAATTCAAAGCGTCATGAGAATCTCAAGAGTCATTGTGTTTGTTATAAATAGCTCCTCATAACTCTTGTTAAGGGATTTTTGTCATGCTTTTGGAGGCTTAGGATTGGATTCTCTTGTACCACATGGGAGATAGATTATTATTTGGAGAAGAGAGTTGTGGCTTCATGTTCCACTATTGGATACATTGTTTCATCCATGTAACAATGTACTTATAATCTTATTCTTATAATCAAAAGCTCACTAGTCTGACATTACTTCATACATGTATCGTGAATATAGTTGGACTATTTTGGTCATGTGTACTGTATATGTTTCTTTTTTCACATACTAAGTTAATGAACTATTTTGTAGCTTAGTTATGTTCATTTTTGAATGAATGTTATTATGTTTCAACGCTTTTTGTTTACTATGTGGACTAATTTGCATGTACTCAACAAATATTTCTCATTTCCCTCGGTCCCCCTTTGGGATAGTACGATTACCTTCTAACTGGTGGCTTGTTTCTCTCACCATTCATGTAAGTATTCCTAGTATACCTTATATTGGGTGTCTCATAAAGCTTACATCCCTGATGACCCAAAGAGAAATTGCATTCTCTTATGTCTAATTGTGACCAAGGTATTCCAATAATGGCTGTACCATATGACCAGATAGGACTCCTAAATCAAATGGTCTCAGGTCTAGTTGGGACTTCAGATCAGGGATATCCCCTTAAAATATCAGTGGAATCCAACACCATCAATAGGAACCTGCATTTGTTTTCTGATTGTCCATGTACATAATATTTTTCCATATGCTTAGGGGAGAAATGCATGAAAAGAAGGCTTACTTGTTTGCTAGATCGACTCCAATGATGTTAATATTATTCTTTGGTCATTGTTTATGATACTAATGGTACTAGGAAATCTATTGGGGTTAGGATTGGTGATGAAAATTTGACACAAGTACAGGGGAAACATCTCATATGCCTTTTATAGTTCATTGTTATCATTATGGTTTCTTATTACCGAAAAAGAAGAATGGGAACTACTTATCTGACAACAGTTTATTGAAGGTTGTTGATGATGCTTACATGGTGTTTTGATTGTTGTTTAGTTGATGAGGAGAATGTATTTTGTTGTCACTATGTCATGACTTATCAATGATCACTATATATTGCTTGGTTTGTATGTGGTGAAGTTGTTGATAGTGCCTTATTATTATTAATATTGTATAAATCAGTCTTCTTGATGTACCTGATGAGGAGGATATATGTCATTATTGTTGTTTTGGAGTGTGTACTCTTGATGGTTAGTATGTGACATGTTATTGATAACTCTCGTCTACTTAATGGCTTGTGATGCTACAAAATGTCTTCATTTATATGGGAACTCCACATATTTTTTTGTTGAGATCCTTGTACCCATGTGATATCATATACCATATTGTTATTGTTCAGGGATTATATGTATCTGTTTTAACACAGTATATTGATCATGCATAAAGGAGGTAACATGTGTGTGCATTTGAATATCCATGTACCATCATTTTCCCATTATTTAGTGTATTTTCCATGAAGAGATTCATGATATAAACATTGTAAAAGTTAGCCATGTATGGGGTATTGGATGTCAAAATCATGTCTTGTCATGCATAAAGATATGTTTCTTTGGAGGATTAATGTAAATTTGGGTTAATAGATTCTTTGGTGGATGATAGGCATGCTTAGATAAGAGGTATATATTAGGCATGTGTTCTTATTTTCACCCATGTATTTGATTCATAAATCCTTGTAATTCTATTGCATATCATTATAAGGCCCAGTAGATGCTCAAGGGGAGCATGGTCAGTATTATAGGTTATCAACAAATCAAATTTAAAGTATTGAGCATGTCAAAAGGAGGACTTATCTCATCTTGGTTCTACCCTTTTCCCTTAATGTCAAAAGGGGAGAGAAGGACTTGGTGTTTTTCATGATGTTGAAATCAAGTCTAAAGGGAGAGATGCCAACCTAAAATTTCAACTTGTCATATTATGTTACTATTCTACAAGTGTTGTAGGTATTGTAGAGGACAAGGAAGTGCATTGACAACCTAGTCACATGTTTAATATAAAGTAGATTGAAGAATTTGATGTTTATGATACATACACTACTTTTGTGAGATAAAATCATGTACATACGTAGATATAAGGAAATAAAGTAGCGTATATGACCCTACACATGGAAAATAAAAAACCATGAGCATTTTCGAGGATATTTTCCAAAGGTTTTGAGTCAATAATGTGTATTTGATCCCATCAGAAATTACCATCAACAAATCCCATGTAATTTCTTGTGGTATTGGCAAGAAAAAAAAGGTTATAAATGGAGAAGAAGATTGAGCAGTTGTTTGTGAATTCTTAGTGTTTCTTTTGGTTTGTATCGTACAATTGTGCACCAAGGTGAAAGGAAGAGACCCAGATATGAGAGATATAATAGAAATTATTATTTTTTGTTCTGACCTCTAATGTGTGAAGTCGCTTGCATAAGTAGATATGATGGTTTGATTTGTATAAAGGTTTGTTTCATTACAAATTTGATTATGAGAATTCAAGGATCATAGGGTTGATTATGCGTTGCGAATCAAGGAGTTTTTACAAATACAAACATCTGTTTGATTCACTGCATGTGTAATGTTGCCATTGATGTTTTTCTACAAAGATCAATGTCCTAATTTGACAGTGTATTCAGAGACTTGTGAAACACAATAGTATGCAAAATGTTGTTATTGAAATGCTTGTTTTGGTAGGGTAGAGATATATATGGAGATATTGTATTTCCCACAGAGAGGGTTTAATGACTATTTTTTCTAAGATTTGTATTTACTTGTGTTCCTGAATAATGAGTACATATGCGAAACTAATTCTAAACAATGGTGTATATTTTTAGATTAAATGAACCTTAACTAATATTATTTCTTCTTGTTGAATATGGTCATTATTGGTATTGGTTGATGAATTTCAAAGCATGTTGAAGTCACTATGATGTATGGTTTGTTGCCAGTGTTTGATGAAAATCATGAACATAATGATTTGAGATCTATACACCCGTATTATGCATAAAAAGTGCATATATATGAAAATCCTTTTAATAACACTTGCATATGTATTCTTAATGGATTTTGGACAAGATTTGTGATACCATTTTGGTTATGATAGTTAATTTGAACTAAGAGAGTTTGTAATTATTTGTTGGTGATCGTCAAGGATGTCTTGATTCGTATCTAATAGTATTAGTTGTGGATCAGAGTTGGTTATTGATTCGGGTTTGATCAATGATTTAGTTGTAGAGGAGTAACTGGTATCTTGGTTTGAGCATATTTGTTTGTTCAATATTTGGTTTTAGAGAGGTTATTGGTATTCATATATTGAGCATATAGTTTGTTGTGGGTCTAGTATGAAAAGTAGATGAAACATGGTTTGCAAGTTTGTGTTTGAAATAGGTGGATCTAGTATGAAATATTTTGAAATGTGGTCCACAAATGTGCTAAGGGTTTTATCCTTCAGTAAGGGAGTAAGAGCTTCATTCTAGTAGTAGTCGGTAAACTTAATGAGGGAGTAGGAGCTTCCTTTTGGTAGGATTTGGTAAACTTGATCAAGGAGTAGTAGCTTCCGTCTAGTTAGAGTCAGAGAATTTCTGGAGGTTGTAATCTCTCATAGGTAGGATCTTGTGCATTGGTAAGAGTATTCACCAATGCAAGATATAATAATATTTTCTTTATAATAAGAAATAAAAAAAACATGACAAAAGCAGTGGTTTTATTTCAATTTGGTTTCCAACTAAAAATATGGTGTTCCTATGTGGCATGTGTTGATGACGTGTTGCAATCATATGATTTTCATGAAATTATGTCTAATAATGTTGAACATGCCTAGATATACTTAAGAATATGACTAATGAGATCATTATTCATGAAAATTGTGACAATATAAGTATTATGAATATATGTTTTTTGTATTCATTAAGGGAGCGTACACATGCATATTGTCTTAAGGAAAGTTGTGTATATATTTTCAAATGTTCATTTTAAGATTAATTGAAATGAAATATTGGTTCAACTCTCCCCACCCCCCCTCCCCCATATTAGTATTTTTAACATCAATTACTACCATTAAATTTACACCCTCTACACAGACAAGAGATAACATATATGTTTCATTGTTTTTTTTTGTAAATCTTTGTACTTTTGTAGATTTTGAGATTCTTTATTTTTGCTCTTTTTAACTTTCCCTTCAAGCATTGTTTAGTTTCTTTGTTTCATTTCCTTTCATTGTTTTCCGTTATATTATTTATCTCTCAAGTGATTATAGTTTTTTTTTTCTTTTTTTTGAGCTAGGTCATCTTTGATCAAGATTGACAAAGAAGTTAATTCTATAATTTTTTTGTTAATGACTTCTTATTAGTTGCATATTTTATTAATAAAGAACCAATAATGACTATATATTGTTTCATAATGATGATGCTATTAAAACTTGACATTCCTCATATTTTTCTTGTTCAAAAGATATCAGGTCATGTTTTGTCCCATCTTCTTGTGTTCTATGCTTGCTCCCTTATATGACAACATGCTTACCCTCTCTAACTAATAAAATCTTTATTTTTCTTAACTAACATAGAAAACTATGAGTTCTAACCTGTATACATTCCCTCCCTATGGAGTCGCTAGATGTTGAGCCACTTATACAAAAAATTGCGCAAACCATTGTGTCATCATAAAGATTCCTCCTCCTAAGATAGAATTAATTCCTATATAAAAAATAATATTATAAATATATAGATGGGATCTGTTATAGGCCATTTTGTCACATCCGATCAATATGCCTCCTAATGTTATCAATAAACATCCTATTCCCCCTTGTCATCATCTTGCACAAAGGCCTAAGCATATCTTTTTAATTCTCCAGAGTTTCTTCCCTAAACTACATCATCTGAGCCATTTTTAGGACCGACGCACCCTGGCCTCTTGTTGGGCAGCATTCACCTACAAGTTTTTCCATTATGGCCTACATTGATCACCTACAAGCTTCTCCCCTTTTCCCCTGCATTGGTTCTAGATATTCGAGAAAAAGAGAAAAACTTCGGAAGCCTCATTTTCCAAAAACTTCCAGAATAAAACATTTGGATCATGTCCTATCCTACTTTGGATTTTCCATCCCTTATCCTTCTCCCATTCTCCCATCAAAGGTGGATCTAAAACCTTAGATTGGTAATTGGATAAGAACTCCCAACTTACTCTACTCCTATATATATTTACAACCTTCCATATGCAGGAGGTTGGGTTTTGGATAGTGATTCTAGCCTTATGCTATTGTGGTGAAAGGTTTCATTTTATGCGTTTTGGGTGATTGGAGGTGGACATTATGACAAGGAAAGCACAAGTCAGCCTGAAGGAGATTTATACAGGTCCAACACCTATTTGTGGTTGTAAATTTCTTTCATTTATATTAATGAAAATAATTATCTATTTTCCTATATGTGATGTTGTTATTTCATATATTTCAATACCATGTTGATATATTGAATAGATTATTCATATAATATTGCATAGATCTCGTATTTTCTTGGCTTGTGTTATCTGACTGTGCAGGTTCTTGTTTTAGAAATCAGAGCTAGAATTGGAGAATTCAAGCGAAAGAAAGAACAAATCCCATGACAGATTCCAAGTATGTTTCATTTTTTTTCATCTATTTATTTTAAGGAAAGCATTGGGTTCCTTGTCTCTCTGTCGTTCTAGGTTAGCCACAAAACCTAGGGGAGATACTTTTGTTCACAGTCACAATCCTCGTATAACAAATTTGTGACCATAGTGGGGAATGGTGTATTCCCTTTATTGTTTCTTTATCCATTATGTTTGATTATCTCTTTGATATACCTTTGATTCTTTACCCAACCAAGAAAATACCTAGGAAGTGATTTGATTGATTCTCTCTTGCAATTTTTATGTCATAATTCTTTATCCCTGGACCAACGCTCCCTAGTGCCTTTGAAAAAGGATTTCACCTCACCTGGGCCCACTTTGTACCATCGTTGCAAAGCACTAGTGCCCCTTCTACACCAGAATTGATCCCTATTTTTGCACAAAACTTGCCCTTTTTTTTTTAGTGTCTCTTTGATCAGCCTACTTCCAGCTGACCTTCCATTAGCCTTGAGTGTCTTATGGTATCTCTAAAGCCTCCATTTGGTTTTCATTTGTGTTTGATTTCCTTTGGTAAGAATTGGTTTTGATTTTTCTTTGTCCTTATCATTTGGTCACTTGAAAACTGGTTTTTTTTTGTCATTTGTCACTTGGATGAATTATTAGTCTTCATTCTGAAAAGTGAATTTGAATCAGTGATTAAAATTTTGCATCTTAATTTTCCTCATTTTTGAAATTTAAGTGGTTTGAAAAGAAAAGCCTTTGCATTTGCATCTAGCATTGTGTGTGTGAAATTGGAATTCCCTAGTGTAAAATTGCATATTTTTCCTTTCATTTTTGTAAAAACATTTCCCCCTCAATTATTTGGGGGTGGGAGGGGACTTAATTGTGTATGAGTGTTAATCGCCTTTGAGTGTCATCTCTTTTGAATTTTGAAATTTTCACCCAATTTCAATTTGAGTCCTCTGTTCATGAAATCTCATATTATGTTTGATTTCATTGGAATCCTCTTGTGTTTGTTTGGAAGAATTCTCTTCCATAGATCACATTTGCACAGTTAGAATTCTCATTTTCACAGTAGGAAAGTAAATGGTGTATAGATTACATTTGCATATTTTTCATGGGAATCATGCATAGATTACATTGCATAGTTTGTCATCTTTTAATGCTTTGAATTGAATTGGAATAGTGAAATTTAAATATCTAGTTAGGAAGCTCTTTTTTGCTACATATTTGATTGTTGCATCATTGTTTTCACCTCTTCCCTACACTAGATAGCTTTCATCGAAATCGAAAAGAGCTATTTTTCTCATATTAGTTGCATCATAGGTGTGTTCAAGTGACATCGAATTTTGAGCCTTGAAATCAAAATCTAATTCAAGATAAATAGTAAAATTTATTGAATCAACCTAAGGAGCATTTGTAACATCAACACAAACATTTGGAGGTCTAGACTAGAGATGTGTTCTGGCGTCGTTAAATGTAGGATTTGTTGTTGTTTGCAAGTGTTTCATCCTAGGGGTGATATCATGTTCCACGTATGTAAGTTTATAGGATCGTACTCTGCATGCTTTTGGGTATATTGGACGGTGCTCCACGCATGTAAAGTATATGTGAATTCTCTCATTGAACGGTTACGCATTAGATAACACTACTACGGATTGCACTCCAATGTATCATTGAACATATTTAGGGAGTCCCCTATAGGCTTTTATCCATCCATAAGTAACCAAGTCAGCCACCTTGTATACCATGATACACCGAACACAACATTTGGCAAGATTGACTATCATACGTTAAGTTCCTGGTTCACCAAGGTTTATATTTTGGTTCATGATTACTTGGTAAACCTTTATTCCTTTTTACTACGTTGTTTTATTTGTACCTTTAATTTCTAAAATCAATTAATGGACCGCGGAACAACATCCTCCCTGTGGAACAAATCCTTACTGGATCTTAGGTTGAGACTAGTGGCAATAGTTGTGGAGTCTACCAATCAAGGGAACCCCTCTAATGAGAATCATGGTCCTTTACTTCTTTTGGAAATATTGGTCCTCCTTATATGGTAATGTTTTCCCTTATCGAATTTACCATTGCTTTTCCAATTTGGTTATTTTCGACCCCTATGGGTCTGAATGTCCAATATGCTTTTCAACTAAGTTCTCCTCCACCTAAACAACATCAACCTCATGTTGATCCTAAAGTTGAACCTATGCCTTCTTCACCTATTATTATTATTCCATTTCTTCCTCATCTCCTTGTGAAATTCTTGATTCTAGTAACTAGGAAGTTAAGAAGAAGAAGGAAAGGACGAAGAAGAAGAAGCAAAAATAATTAAGGGGAAACCAAGCAACCATTTCTATAGAAGTAAATAGTATGGACAAATCTTCCAATCAGACCCGTAAATTTAAATTACCTTACATGTTATCTAAGGGTGGCTATCTTCTTAGAGATTGTCCTAGTGTTCCCAAGGTATTAGAAGTGTGGTCCACAAGCTCACATCAACCTTTATCAACGACTTCTAGAGATCATGTTGGTGATAAACTCTCAACTAGTGATAGTAAGGTCTATGGGTAAAAGGGTAAAGTCAAATTTCCTTGTAATTTATGTGAAGGGAATCATCCTATTCACATTTTTCCTTATACATATGAAGCCTCAAAAGTGTTGGAAACCTTTACAGCTTCTCAACCACGACTTCCAACTAGTTACCGAAATATTTCTCCCAATCCTCCACTAGTTGATGAAGTGATTGATCAGAATCTGAATCGAACCAATCCCGCCCTCTCTAAACCTGAATCCCATGAGTTCGTTCCTGACCAAACATTGGTTGATAAAATGGGTGATTTGATTCCACCTTCAATTGATCGTACCTTTCACATAGAGAGTGAACTTCATACTGCTCAAGTTCTTCTCATTTCTTCATATTCTAATGCACTGGGGGGAAATCCTCCCATTCCAATGGCACAGGGGGAAATCCTTTCGTTCCCATGATACAAGGGAAAATTTCTCTGATTCCCATATCACAAGTGTTATAGACATTTTTGTGCCTTACAGCATGAAGCATGAAATGTCGATAATCCGAGGGATCCAAAGTCCCTAAACATGTTGTTCCTACCCCTAGAGGAACAAGTTCAGCAAACCACAGCACTAAAAATCAGTTCTCCACCTGAAAACACTCAAAAACAAGCTAATTCTGGATCATGTCAGCTGCTCCACTGAGCATTTGCGCTGAATGTCAACTGCTCCACTCTGTACCTGCGCTGAATGTCAACTCTAATGAAGGCTACCTGCGCTGGGCGAGATTGGCCAAGTGGCACAGTCATTCTGCAAGGTGTCAAATGCCCAGGAAGCTTCCAAAATGACACTTGGATCAGGGAATTCGCCTTGTGATGAGTAAGAGGATCTAGATCTCCAAGTGGAAGCAAGAAACTCCAAGTGGACTCAAGAACTGAAGTATAACTGAAGTGGGAGAGGACACTAGTCAGCTTCATGCCAAACTCAAGCTGACTCATCCTTTCTCCAAATCTCCTATATATAGAGCTCTCTCATGAGGTCTAGGGAGGCTGGAATCTTGTGAATGTAAGGAAGTGATGTTGGTTTGAGTATAGAACTATTGGGTGATTGCTTTGAAGGAGGTGAAGAGGAGATTTCTTTCTGCTGGGAGGTGTTGCTGGATTGGGCCTCTTATGGTTGTAACACTCTCAGAACTTTACTTCTTCCATTAATAAAGTATTTGAGGTTCTTTTATATGCATGTGTCTCTGTGGCGTATTGATTCTTGTATATTTGATTTATTCTAATCCTTGAATCAATTATGGATGTATGCTTCTTGTAGTTTCCTTTTCTTGTGCTTTTGTAGGATCTTTGTGTAGCTGGGCCAGTGAAAGAGCAAGGAGCTGGGAGCAAGCAGCAAAGAGGGAAGATTGGATCAATCATTAGCGGAAGATAACGGTTAGTGGATATCTTTCTCCTCTCTCTTACATCTCATAAAGAAGTAATCTTGAATAGCTTTGCTTTGATTGTTGCTGAGGTACTATCACCCTTAGAGTGGGATAGGGTCATTCCGTGTTGGATACTTTTCCCAACAACAAATTGGCGACTCCACTGGGGATCGTATCTTGTTGGTTGTTTGTGTTTTTGCTATTCATTTCATAAACAAAAGGAGTACCGAATCGAACTGCATTTGGATCTTTCAAATGCAAAGTAGAGGGCAGCTACTCTAGCTCAGTTTCTGGGCAAGTTTATGATTTGAAGAGTTGATCCACAAGGACTCTAATAAGCTCTTAGTGATAGCTTTTCATCCTCCTTGTCATCCCTTAGTGTGTCCTTGACTGATAGCTTCTGATTTGGCCAAAAACTGTGAATTTTTGAGCAATCTGTGACCCGGAAACCAAGAGAAACGAAAGTTTTGTTCTTCAGTGCAGGCTGTGTGAAGGCTGTCTGCATTTCAGCGCAGTTCCCGAAGGGGCTACCTGCGCTGAAGGTCAAACTGCCTGTGGACCACCTGCGCTGGACCAGTCTTGCCTTGTGCTACTGGGGTTTCCTCTTGTTTCTTGCCCTGTTTTCAGTCTTGTTTTTGCTGCCTGTTACCAGTCAATGTGCCTATCTGAAACCAACTTTCCTTGCCACTATTCCGCCTAGGTTGTATAAAGAAACTGCGTTTGTTCTTTGTGTATTTCTTGTATCATTTACAGTTTCCCATAACGAAAGTGAACTAGTCTTGCTGTGACCTCTTAGATCTAGACCTGTGATAAAGTGTCGTTTTGATCTTAAGAGTTAGTTTGTTTGTTGTTCATAGCTGATTGAGCTTTTGCTTTCGTCGTTTGGTTTGAATTTATATATTTCTAGTGTCGAAACAAGTAAATATTAAGGTGTCTTTCGATTTTGGACAAGCTTGTTTGCTTTCACTTGAAATTGAATTCGAAATTATACAATAGCTTTCTTTTTGTGTCGCACAAACATTAAGAAAGAGAAAAGAAATACCTGCATTTTTGCATTTTGCATATAAGTTTGTATGTTGATTTAGGGAAAAAGTGCATTAGCGAGTGCTCTTTGATCTGTGTGAAAAGATATTGTCTCTCTTTTCCCTCAGTAGTTAAGATTTTCATAAGTCGAAAAGATTGAAAAAGCTTGCTTCTCATCTTAGACTGCATTTAGGAATTTGTATCAATACATCTCGTGGTGAACCTTGAAAGGCAAACTTTAAAAAGATCAACTTAAAATATATTGAATGAACCTAAAAATGCTTTGAAACATAACGCAAACACATAGAGGTCTAAGCTAGAGACGTGTTCTGGCGTCGTTAAACGTAGTGACTGTCGATCTCGACGAAGGTGGGTGATTCCTCCTGAGAGTCGGTGGCACTAATACGGACTTGTGCTCCCACGTACCGTCGCGTATATATTGGGAGACCCCTATAGGCATATATCTTTTATCCTTAGGAAGCCATGTCGGCCGCCCTACTGATCGCAATGCAGTGAACACAGCATTCATGAAGATCGACCACCCGTACCGTAAAACGTATTCTGTGGTTTTGCGAGAGGTTTGGCACACCCTCTGCCCTAGATCTCCAGAGCAGTTTCTTTTGGCATTTTTCAAACTCTATAACTGAAAAAGTCCAACCGAGCATTTGTCACTTCGGGCTCGTTAATACATCCAAGGAGACTAGAGTCATCTTTAGCTTTTTCTCGACTCTTAAAAAGTGAAAAAGCAAGTTGTGTCTAAAAGCGTCTAATAAAATTCATTCAATTCGGAAACACAAATTTCCCCTTTTAATATTTTGGTTGATCGAGTAATCCGCAATCGTGGAAGAAAGTCAATTGAAACCCCGTCGTTCGCAGAGGCTTACGAGTCAACCGTCTTTGTCTCCGGAATCGAAAACAGTACGGGGAAAGCGAACTCGTTTAACCGGTTCAAAATCTTCTTTGAAAGTTAGAACAAGTGTTCCGACTGCATCTGAGGTTCCGGTTACTCCTAACATTTCTGGAAACCCTGCCTCTATAGAAGAAGTTCAACAGCCGCAGAAGGACAGTAATACTGATCCTAGTCTAGGGGCAAGTACTTGTGTAACTGAACCAGTTCCATCTGTAACCGGTCCAGAGAGTTTTGTTCCCCAAACAACTGTCGTTGTCGAAACGACCACTTCTTCGGCACCAGAAATATTTTACGGACCTGACGGTCTTCCTCTTCCACCGGGTTTGATTGCGATAGACGAAATTGCAGAGGATCCGCAAGCAAGTACTCCAACTCATTTTGGAGTCGGGGTCACTCTATTTCCTTCATCATAAGTTAATCCACCACAAGTGGAAGTTCCTGTAGAATCGCTAGGCAATCTATTGAATAGACTTAAAATGTCTGAACAACTGTCATCGTCTAGGACTGTGTCAAATGACACAGCGACAGCAAAAGCCCCTGCCGTCACTCCAACGATGTTTGTCGGCATACCAGCTGTCCCAACTAGCTCTCAACAGCTAGAAGGAGTCCACCAAGGGACTATTTCGACAGTATGGTCTGTTCCAGTTTGTTCATCCGGAGTAATACCCGGCAACTCTTATGTTGAAACTCGACAAATTGATCCTCATGGAGGCCAATTTGGGCCATCCAGTCCTCAAGGACTAACAATCCCTCTGAGTTCCGGATTGCTACCATATGGGGGGCAGTATGCCCTTTCATTACCTCCTCCGGGAGGATATCCATATGGCAGTTCTCAACAGTATTCAGGTTATACTGGAATTGCATCAAGTAGTTGGGTACCTATGCTACCTCAACAACCAAGGGTTGTATATTCTATGCAACAGTGTGTACCTGTGACGAACATCCCAACCACACCAGCTATTGTAACAGTGTCACAAGTTCAAGCGATACCTGTTGCATGTCAACCTCAGATTTCTCAGGTTGTAATGCAACAGTCACTTGATCATGGGTCACAACCACAATCGCCAACTGGTGGGGCGACACAAGTACAAACGGGTACCATTACCCCACACCTCGGTCCAACGGTTAGCATAGCACAACAAAACATGGCGTCACAACCATGGCTTGTGCAATACCAACAACCGCAGTTCCAGCAAGTGTACCAAGGTTCTGAGCAGCAGATCTTTGCGAATAGTGGACAACCGTATATCCAAAATGGTCAAAACCAACCACTTTACAGTGGTCAAGTCCACCAACCGTATCATTTATACCAACATCAATTACATTATGCTGGTATGCAAAGGCCCACTGCTCAAGCGATTCCATCGTACCCTGGTTACGCTTCGCCTAACCTGAATCAATAGTTACCATTCGTGGCAACTTTAGAGTTACCCGATTTACACCGTTTAACCAACGATCCGATTGCTTATGCCCCTTGGTGGCCAGCGATTCCTCATAAACTTCCATCTGACATTCCTAAATTCAATGGAAATCCAGGTGAAGACCCATCGAATCACGTGATGACTTTTCATCTGTGGTGTTCGTCAAACACCCTTAACGACGATTCGATAAGGCTTCGCCTTTTCCAGAGGACATTGACAGGTCCAGCGGCTAAATGGTATATTGAATTGCCAAGAGCCTCTTTCGACAATTTTAGTTCCCTAGCCACGACCTTCTTAACCCATTTTCAATTACCAATAAGGTATGAAATGGGAACAGAAATATTAACCAACTTCAAACAGACAACTGCTACCCATATATCTGATCATATAAATGAGTGGCGTCGTCATCGTAGGATGGTGAAAACATATGTTCCCGATCAGCTATTAGCTGAATGGTTTATAAAGTTGTTACTTCCAGCTATTACGGAAGATGTGGCCAAGGGGGGAGTCGTAACAGAGGAGCAAGTCATTGCTCGTGCGCAGTATTTGGACTTAGTTTATACTTAGTCCAGCACGCTCTATGACAAAATACCTGACGCCCCTAGACCGGAATTTTCAATTCCTCCCCCTCCTAAATCAAATAGTGACTCTCATGCCGGTGATGGCGTGATTGGCACAGCAAACACGAAATCGATAAAGGCTTCGTCAAAGAAAGCCCGTAAGAATTCGGATCAAAATGCAAAAGAAGAAATTCTTGCTTCGGAAGTAAATGTCGTATCCGAAGATAAAGGCAAAGAAACCAATCAACCAGGAAGCAAGAAAAAGCAAAACAAAGGGAAGAAGAAGAAACAGGGTGAGTCATCCCCTGGAAAAAATTCTTCAAACCCTCCTGGAAAAGGGAAACCAAACAGTCCATGTATGATATGTGATGAAGATCACTGGACACGGGATTGTCCTTACAAAGCTGAGCTTAAAAGGTTCTTTAAAAGTTCCCAAACCTCAGCTGTGTTGACTGATCCGTTTCCCAACCCAGGTCAAAATCTGGCTGATAGTGGAAATGCTTCCTCGTCACAAGTACTTATGTTGTCGGTTTCGAAACAGCAGAATGATGCTTTGATTTCGACAAGGAACAAAGATTACGGGAATCCTCAGCTGTCGGACGAAAAAGGTAAAGATCAACCAAGTAGATCGTCAACAACTTCGACAGAAGTTGTAACGCCCACCATCCCTGAATTAACAATAAAACCGCCAAAGGGTGTAGTACACAAGTCGACATTTAATCCTCGTGCCAGAGCGGCGCAGCATTATAACATAGTGGAAGATTTGGCCCAATCGCCATCCGCTACGTCGACTCTTGAAGTGCTACAAAATTGTCCAACCCAAAGGCAGGCGTTGTTATCGGCAATTGGTGGGGTTGATCCTAAGGATTCCAATCTTGTATCCTTTGATCACAAGGGATATGATCCTCAGTTACCAGCTCAGCTAGCTTTCCTTATTCAAGTGAAAGCACTCAACAAAACTGTCCACAGAACAATAATTGATGAGGGAGCCTCGACATGTATTATGTCGATGAGTTGCTGGAAAACTTTAGGATCTCCAACCTTGTCGCGATCTTCGACGACATTAAAAGCTTTCGACGGAAGGATTTATACCCCTTACGGTATCCTTAATAACTTGAAAGTTGAACTAGGAGGAAAGACGGTAGAAATTGATGTAGAAGTCATTGATGGAAATCTTGACTATAACATCCTACTAGGTAGACCATGGATTTATGCCATGGCAGCTGTCGTGTCGACTTATTTTAGGAAGATCGCATTCCCGTTTGAAGGAGGGATTACGATCGTCGACCAACAGAATTTCCTCCCTAATGGTTCGCAAGTTACAGGAAGCATTCCCATGATCCATGAGAGCAACCATTCAATTCAATATATCGGAGTAGGATTATTGAAAGACCCCACATTGATGGGAACTTTCGCGCTACCACCTCCTATTTATACAGGAAATGTACCGTTTGTAGCAACCTACAACATGATATCTTCCACGAAGGTCAACATGGATCATTCAATGGTTTTGCCCCCAAGCCCTTTAGAAATATTGTAGCAATCAATGTTTCAAGCATGGGAGGCGAGCCCAAATCAACGCTCGTCAAGCGTTTGGGTAGATAGGTCTAGAGAATATGGAACCCCATTAGATCCTTGGTCGAGAATACATGGGACTGACGAAGGAATCTTACAAGCAATGATGATTGAGAGGGCACCATGGAATGATTACCACCATCGTTCCCTTCTTCCAAAATATGAAGAAGATACTCAAAAAGACCTTTATCACCCGTCAGTATTTGAATTCCTAACAAATACTGTAAACACGATGGACTCCGAGCGAAAACTATCCAATATTGAAGAGACTATAGCCATAAATATCTCGACTAAAATAGATGTTGTAGAGAATATTTATGTCGGAAAAGGTTGTTCCCCTTCAGAACTGGAAATATATAACGCTCTTTTTCGCGAATTTAGAGATGTCTTTGCTTGGTCATATGATGAAATGCCAGGCATTGACTCGAGTATCGTTGAACATGAAATTAAAATGTATCCTGATGTCAAACCAGTAAGACAACGGCTTTGGCAAGTGCACCCGAAGAAAGCCGCTGCCATTAAGGCAGAAGTTGAAAAACTTCTCCATGCTGGATTCATCTACCCGGTTCCTCTAACCAATTGGGTATCGAATATTGTCCCTGTTATGAAGAAACAAGGGACGATTAGAGTGTGTGTCGATTATAGGGATGTAAACCAAGCTTGTCCGAAAGACAACTACCCTACACCCTTCATCGACCAGATAATTGATGAATGCGCCGGATGTGAAATCTTTTCATTTATGGACGGATTTTCCGGGTATAATCAAATAAATATCCGCCCACAGGACCAGTCAAAGACTGCATTTATTTGTCCGTGGGGCACATTCGCTTATCGAAAATTACCCTTTGGTTTAAAGAACGCAGGGGCGACGTTTCAAAGGGCGATGAATTATGCCTTCCATGACATCAAGAACATTGTTCAACCTTATCTCGACGATCTTCCGGCTCATTCGCGAAAGCAGACTGATCATCCGCAGCATTTAAGAGCGATATTTCTACGTTGCCGACACTACAAGATAAGACTCAATCCACACAAATGTGTGTTTTGCGTCGGTTCTGGTCATTTACTTGGCTTTGTAGTCTCTAAGGATGGGATTCGTCTCGACCCTTGTAAGGTTTAGGCAATCATTAATTTGCCTCCACCTTCAAATTTGCTTCAGATTCAGAAACTCCAAGGGAAAGAAAACTTTCTGAGGAGGTTCATTCCAAATTACGCAGAACTTGCTAAGGGTTATACTCATCTTTTGAAAAAGGATGTACCTTTTGTCTGGGACCAGGTGGCGCAAGCTTCCTTTGATGCTCTGAAAGATTGTCTAGTAAAAGCATCATTAATGTACGCCCCGGACTATCAAAGAGATTTTAACCTGTATCTGGCTGCAACGGATACGACCATTGCGATGGTTTTAGTTCAAGAAGTAGATGGAATTGAACATCCTATCTATTATTTAAGTAAAAAATTAAACGATACAGAAAGTAAATATTCTTATGTTGAAAAACTAGCGCTTGCAGCTGTTCAAGCGATTCAAAGGTTTCGACATTATGTCCTCTTTCGGAAAACTACCATCTTGTCAGATTGCAACCCCATGACTTATATACTGTCGCGACAGTTGCTGGGGGGCAAATATTCAAAATGGATAGTGATCCTTCAAGAGTTTGATCTGGAATTTGTGAAATCCAAATCAAAGAAAGCTCTAGTTTTCGCAGAATTATTGTGCGATCTCCCATCATCGTCCAACGATGAAACATCGGAAGAGTCAATCGTGGACGAAAGTTTGTTTCTGATATCTGTAAGCGATGAGTGGTATGGAGATATCATAGTTTATCTCCAGACCCAAAAGTTCAGGCCTAACACCTCTCGCTCCGAACAAAAACGTATACGATACCAAGCAAAAGACTACATGATCGTCGGTGATACACTTTACCGTCATGGTGTCGATACAGTTATGAGGAGGTGCCTTACCCATGAGGAGGCCGAAAAAGCCCTGAATGATTGTCATTCAGGCGTGTGTGGGGGGCATCAGTCTGGATATGCAACAGCACAAAGAATCTTACGAGCAGGATACTTCTGACCAACCATGTTCAAAGATTGCATAACCGCAGTCAGAAGTTGCCATGCTTGTCAAATCTTTGATAGCAAAACCAGACGACCACCCGCACCTTTACAGCCGATAGTTGCTGTTGGGCCCTTCGCCAAGTGGGGCATCGATTTCATGCAATGTAACCCCACCTCGACCGGGATGCATGGGTATATTATAGTCGTTGTTGACTATTTTACCAAATGGGCCGAGGCGATGCCTACATTGGATAACACTGGTGAAACAGCTGCCCTTTTCTTTTTCAATCATGTAGTCGCTAGGTTCGGCGTACCACGGGCTATAGTTACAGATCATGGGTCACATTTTCGCAATCACATGATGGTCGAATTAGCTGCCAAGCTAGGGCTATCTCACGACAGCTCTACCCCATATTATCCGCAAGCCAACGGACAAGTTGAGGCAATCAACAAGGTCCTGAAGCGTATGTTGCAAAGGATGATTGGGGTTCATAAAAGAAGGTTTCACCTAATCCTGTACTCAGCCTTGTGGGCTTACCGAACGGCGGTAAAGAACGCAACCGGGTTCACACCTTTTCAACTGGTGTATGGCCTGGAAGCAGTCTTACCAATCCAGTGCGAAATTTCGTCGCTTAAACTCGCAATCGATCTTCTCCCCGGAACTTCAGAAGAAGAGGCTCGTTTCTTGGAACTAATCCAATTGGATGAAACCCGTCGTGATGCCGCTTTGGCTAATGAAGCTCATAAGAAACGAGTCAAGGCTCAGTTCGACAAAAATGTCAAACCCCGTGTCTTCTCAGAAGGTGATTTGGTCTTGCTTTATGACCAAGAATCCGATAAATTGGGAGCAGGTAAATTCAAGTCCTTATGGATGGGCCCCTATATTGTTAAAAGGGTGTTAGCAAAAGGAGCCTACGAGTTAATGGATTACGATGGAATTCCACTGGTGCAGCCCCACAACGGGTTGTACCTCAAGCGTTACTATGCTTAAATAGTAACCTGCATGCTTTTGTTGTATTTTGTTTTCGCTAAAGTGTTTGTCCTAGTCGAGTGATCCACCTTTTCATTTATTGCAGATGTCGAACCTTCTGTAGACATGTGTTGGATATGCCGACGGAGCGAGTCGTAGTTCGCGAAACTTATCTTTCGCAGCCTGGGCCATTTTTGATCCAAGCGGCGAGTTAGTAAGTTTCAGAGGTGTATGTATTGGGCAATCAATGAATAACATCGCTGAGTATAGCGCGTTGATAGAACTACTCTATGATGCCATCACACGTGGCATACGCCGACTAATTGTCAGGCTAGACTCACAGCTTGTAATACTACAACTCAATGGTATATATTCTGTTCGCAATCCAGCTATTTATCGCATGTTCCTAAGGGTTAAGATCTTGGAAAGACGATTTGATTCAATTCAATATCAACATATTTCAAGAAACTTAAACACATTAACTGACTCATTAGCGAACTATGTGTTAGATAGACATTTGCAACATTTATAAAAAAAGGGACACATGATCAAAGATTGTACATATGGATCACATAAATCAACCAGGATAAAACCCGAAAATCAAAATACGTATAAGCTGTTTATATAAGTTCATACATAATGTTCTGTAACCAAGACAAAATTGGTCATATGACCTAAAAACTCAAAAAGATGCTAGGGGGCACCCTGCCTAGTGGTGCTCATGATAGTACGTCACAGCCTGTGCAATCATGCGCAAAAGACGAGTCCATCGTCTAGGCACGCCGATAGTATGCCGCTGCAGCTGTAAAGGTAACTCGTCAATCTGTACATCCGGAAGACCGCGAGTAAGGCTCTCAACCTGCTCCTGCACAGCTGTAAGGGTCTCAGTATCGTCAAGATCGCGAATAACAACCCTCCTAGCAGGCTCCACTGCCGGGGCAGCAACTGGCGATCTCGAACGAACTGCTGGACGAACAGGACCAATATCTGCATGCACCCAAGAGTACAATTAAAAGTCTTGATAGAATAAAGCACAGCAACATTATGAATAAGAACAGTAAACAGTAATATGGTCAAGGAGTTTACCAATGGCGCCCCACTGTTCGCCATCCAGTAGCACCAAATCCGGATCACCTCAGAAATCCATACCCACATATGGATACTCGGAAAACGCCATCTCCTGGCGCTTGAACCACCTAAAGAAGGCCTCGGTAAAAGTAATCTGAGGTTGACCAGCATGCCTAGACATGTGGTCGACCCACCTCTGCATGCGTGGCTCGGTCGGAGAAGGCAAGTCGAGTATGATGTACTGAGGCTGCATCAGGTGGATTTTCTCCAAGGCGAAGGCAGTCAGAATAGAACCAAATCCAAAGTCCTTCAGCTTCCCGTCCTTTACCTTGGTCAATTGACTTTTCATCTGAACAAGTACTGCATCACACCAGTTGAATACTTTCGGTTGAAGACACTCCAAGGCGTGCTGCATATAAGATATGTTGGCAACATGTAGAGCTGTGCTGCCGGCCATCCTACCAATAGTGAACAGAATGGACCTGAGAGCCCGATCAGTAATCTCACGGATAACAATCTTGTCGTCTCTGCTCGGCTGAGAACCTTCCCTGCAATACTGGCAGACATAATCTCTGGTGGAATCAGTCCCCCGGGCCGTACCTGACAAGGAAATGGGGGCACCTCGCCTTGACAGTCCATTCAAGAAGTACATGTCCTCTATGGTCAAGGGGATGGCCTTTCCCCTAATCTGGAACACTTGGTTAACGGGATCCCAAGCATCAAGCATGTACTGCAGCAAAGAAATATGTGCTCTCATACTAGAGATACGGAAGAACTTCAGCAGGCCACAGTTCCGCAACGCGTTCACCGTGACAGGGTCATGGAGGGAAATCATGTCCTCCTCTTCATGTTCTTGTTCTCGCCATGTAAGGGACATTTTGTTCAGATTTCCCTGCAAAGCAAACAAGAGAAGGAGTAAGTTCCTGATTTTGATGAAAAACTGGCGAAAAAATCATCAAAAAATTGACCTTAAAAACTCAGTTTTTTGAGCCCAGCGCAGGCAGAGAGTCTCCCACTTGCGCTGAGGGTCAGGCTGCCTTAAGGCAGCTTGACCTTCAGCGCAGGTTTCGAAAGGGGAACCTGCGCTGATCCTAGGGCGCCCTGGCAAAACCCCAGGGGCTCAGAAATACTAGAAAACAGGCATGAAACAGGAAAAGGAAACCATGAAAAGAAAGAGCTAGGGTTTAGCTCCTACCTGGTCTAGACGGCGCCGAAAATCGTCCGCAAAATCTCCCGGAATCAGCTGGTGAAAATCAAGGGGGAAGAGGCACCTCCAGAGCTCCAACAAACCAAATGCAAATGAAATGGTAAATGAGAGGTAAAAACACCTTTTAATGGCTTTTTACACAGTTTAAAGTGAAATATTAGGGTTATAATCTCATTTTCATGCAAATATTATTCATTTCTAACAAAGTTTGTTGCAGCAATTGAAAAAGCAGTACTATATTTGAAAAGAGAAAAGCTAGTAATGGTAAAAAATCAAAATTTGACCATATAATCGAGCAGTTTTACCGCGGAATTTATGCTCGTTAAAAAATAGAAAAGCGAGATCTGAGCAGTTTTAGCACATAGTTCACGCTCGTTAAAAAAAAAATAAACATAAGATTGAGCAGTGTTTTGGCGCATTCAAGCTCTTTAAAAAATGAACCCAGTACCCGTAAATAACCATTTGTGATCGTAAAATTATTAGCCATAAAAAGCCTTGGTCGTGTTTGCACCCGCCACCTCCATTCCATTTGGCCAATCGTTCACCTCCATATGATTTTTTACCTATTTGGAGGAACAGCTGCGAAGAGTGATTTCACCTAGCCATCCTTGTGACACTGTCGTGATTGGAAAATTCCAACCTGTACCTGGAATCTGCTGCTATCCCTGTTTATCACTCGTTCCTCAAAAGACGAGTCTTCTTTGAGCTCTTTTCATCTGACTCGTAAAATATGAAAAGTTTGCCGAGTTTTGGCCTTCCAGCTCGTTAAAGTGACCGGAAGAGCTATCCCTCCTCTAGATTTTAATCTTTTTGGACCGGAGGGATTATTACACAAAAAGGTCGAGCGCTTGTTTTATTCGGCTCGTTAAAGTTATCGAAAACTCATCCCTTCTGTATTGTTTTATACTTTTTCAGGCTTAAGGGATTAGATGACGAAAAAGGAATTTTGGAGTTAACTTTCTACACCTTTTCAGACTCTATAAAATTGAAAAGGACCAAGTTTTCCTTGTCGTTAGACTCGTTAAAATGATTAAATAGCGACAAACTTGTCTTTAGACGAGAACGAGTTTCCCTATCGCTAGGCTCGTTAAAACATAGCGATGGGCTTGCCCGAAGGGCAGGTTATAGAACAATCATATGTTATCCTCCTCAAGCTTGACAAAAATAAAGAGGTACTGGTCAGAAATGACTGGGGAAAAATTGGGAGAACCTCAAAGCTTTAATGGTAGCAAGTCGCTCTTGAACATGACACTTTGTCCTCCGTATCACATCGGGTTGGGTTGTTTTCATTCACCGGTCTCATCACCATGGTCCTCGCCAAACCATACGCATTTGGGGTAATGCTACCGATCCATCACATCAGTGTCGTTATATGTTCAAGAGATGTTGTTCAGAAAGAGTCAACTGTGTCCCATCCACTACCATACATTATCCTTCATCCACCCATGATCGCCACCCTGAATCATATTTCACAGATTGTTTTCACCTCCACTAAAATCATTAGCTCCGTTCCGTGTCACTGATGTGGGATTCATTAAGGCCCTCCTTTGACGGATCTCTTCTTGTCGACTTCAGCTCATTATCCAAGAAGTTGATCTAGGAACAACCCCCTCAGTACTTTGAAGCTTGCATGCCTCAATGGCAATTTTCTCACTTCCGGCGGCAGGTATACGTCAATGACCTTCGACCAGAAGATTTCGCGTGGTGTTCGATGCCAAGTCCTTTATTCACACCACGTGAATTGTACTGCAGTACCTTGAGGGTCATTGTCATTATTGGTGATTCCTCTCGCGCTTGTTAACGGTTTACATTATCGACCGGTAATCAAGCGATGTCTTTCCATGTTCGACTTCAACGCAATTCTCACATGGATCGACTTGTACTTAGAGTGAAGATCGAACGAGTTTGAAGACCCCGGATCTAGTTTCATCCATCCGGGCTGCGATATATATTCAGGAAATATAAAGACATTTGATATGTACATCATTGCAGTAGATGATCATCCTACTCAAAGGATGATAATTTCAGCAGAGAATTATCAGTCTACCATCAGACGATCGTCTGTTCTATGTACCAAGATGAATTTATAAAGCTGAGCATGGGAATGCCCGCCTCAGCTAGATCATGAAAGCAGAATGAAAAATAATGTATTGTATTGTATTTTATTACAGGGCACCTCTCAGCGATTGAATGAACTTCGGATCCTCCTGATAAAGCATTTCACCCGATAAACGACCTCACACTTTAGGGGGCAACTGTTATAGACATTTTTGTGCCTTACAGCATGAAGCATGAAATGTCGATAATCTGAGGGATCCAAAGTCCCTAAACATGTTGTTCCTACCCCTAGAGGAACAAGGTCAGCAAACCACAGCACTAAAACTCAGTTCTCCACCTGAAAACACTCAAAAACAAGCTAATTCTGGATCATGTCAGCTGCTCCACTGAGCATCTGCGCTGAATGTCAACTGCTCCACTTTGTACCTACGCTGAATGTCAACTCTAATGAAGGCTACCTGCGCTGGGCGAGATTGGCCAAGTGGCACAGTCATTCTGCAAGGTGTCAAATGCCTAGGAAGCTTCCAAAATGACACTTGGATCAGGGAATTCGCCTTGTGATGAGTAAGAGGATCTAGATCTCCAAGTGGAAGCAAGAAACTCCAAGTGGACTCAAGAACTGAAGTATAACTGAAGTGGGAGAGGACACTAGTCAGCTTCATGCCAAAATCAAGCTGACTCATCCTTTCTCCAAATCTCCTATATATAGAGCTCTCTCATGAGGTCTAGGGAGGTTGGAATCTTGTGAATGTAAGGAAGTGTTGTTGGTTTGAGTATAGAACTATTGGGTGATTGCTTTGAAGGAGGTGAAGAGGAGATTTCTTTCTGCTGGGTGATGAGCCCCAATTTTGGTACAATTTGGGCTCATTTTGGCCTATTCTACCTGCTCAAACCATTCATTTTTTTATTGCTTATGCATGCATTTCTTAGTTTGTTCATGTTGTTTGTAGGAAGAAGGGTAGGCACTCTATCTACATGACTAATGCATTATGATTCCAGGTTTTGGCATTAAAAGGGAGCAAAAGACAACGAAAAAGGAGACAAGGAGACAACGAGGTGGCACTGCTAGTTTTTAGGAGAGGATGTCCACGGTCTTGGGGACATTCCTCGTGATTCCCACCAAGAACTCCGAGCTCCAATCCATCTCCCCTCCGAGCTTAGAAGCAGCCAGCTGTTCTACAGGAACAGCAGTTACAACTGTTCTACAGGAACAGCACTTATGACTGTCCTAAAGGATCAGCAGTTAAACTCTAGTTGGACAGCTGAGCTCCTAAAATCAAGGACACTCGTTGGATCACTGTTTTGCATAAGTATAGAGGTCGTAGCCTTTGATAGGTTGTTGAAACTTTCGCATTACTATTGTAATTTTGGAGCACAGCTCAGTTTTTGTTCCTTTTTGTAAGCCAATTTGGCATGACATCATATTATGAATAAAGAAGGCAGATTCTGATCTAGTTCTGAGTTTTCTTAATGAGACTATAGCTCTCAGGTTAGGGCCCAACCTGAGAGCCATAGATCCCCTCTGCTGTAGTGTTGTTTCCATTTCGTTTCAGCACTTTGAGTTTTCATTTCCACATGCAATTCGAATTACAGGTTGTTAATTTAGTTGTTTTTCATGAATTTAGATAGGATTTGCTTATGGTGAATTTGTTTACAGTTGTTTAGGTTAGCAGAGGATAGATATAATCCATTGGAGCTCCAGCCAAAAGGTTGTTAAGGCTCACTGCCATCTCATTTGGGATTGGGGTGCAGTCCATGACTAACCACCAAAAATACACATTTCTTTATTTCATGATTGCTGCAAACGCAGTCACGTTATGTTAGATGCTTCCACATGATTCACACCTGCACCACACTCCTTTACCACAGCTTCATGCACATTCTCCTTCACGTTTTGGATTGTTGTTCATTGAATTTACAAGCACAGGTAGTTTAGGTTAATGCATTTTCGGTTTGGTGACAATCATAATCATTTGTTTCATTTACACTGCTCTCTCTCGTTCCATTACCTTCCCCTCCATCTTGATCACGCATGCAAACACATCTTTGACCTCTGTTCCGCTCTGTTATCTCCCAAAGTCTTCCACTCCTCACGTAACTTCATTCTCTAGCCCTTTCGTTGACATAGCCCTTTACCTTCCAACCTACTCCCTACACTCATTTCCCATCCTATTCATCCACTTCTGAGCCATCACCAGCCTTATCCCTACCTTACACATCTCCCCCTACCATTCCATCACTCCTCCATCACTTCAATCCCCCACGGTAGGTCATCCTGTAGCAGTTTATAGACATCCTGTAGAAACCTCTGAGTATCCTGTAGGATCCCCTGCAGACATCCTGTAGGAGGCCACTCACTCGGTTGCTGAGCTTCTGAATGTGAGGAACCTCTGTGGATGGATGCTAAGGATCCCTAGGGACCTCTCCTAGCTTCCCCAACCTGTCCCATGCTTTCCTTCCTTCTCCATCCCATCTGCACAACCAAACCCTAATTAGCACACAATCATAATCATTCCATACACTTAAAGGAAAAATACAAAAACATGTCTTTTATGATGCAAGCAGCTTAGATCCATGCATTTTCACTTATTAGAGGTAACAGCAGCATTGGTAGAAGTTTCATTCACATTCTTTGCATTATAGAGGTTAGACTAGTTAAATTAGGGTTTCCTAGGTTTACATGCTTTGATTTGCTTTCAGTCCATTTTTTCAAGTAGAGTAGTTTTCCTTTGAGAATAGCTTTCGTCCATCAATTAGCAAGCTTCTTCTGAGAGCCTATAGAAGTTGGATTGAGCCCTAGCGGACTTGTGCCAGCTGACCAAGTGACAGCTGCGACAAGAGCTAGTACTTGTGCATATAGCACCGTCGCTTCCAAGTTTGTACGAACTACCGGGTTGATAAAATGAGAGACAGGAAGCCCCAGGAGTTGTAGCATTATTGCTACAATACTGGAGCTCGCCACTGGGAGGTGTTGCTGGATTGGGCCTCTTATGGTTGTAACACTCTCAGAACTTTACTTCTTCCATTAATAAAGTATTTGAGGTTCTTCTATATGCATGTGTCTTTGTGGCGTATTGATGCTTGTATATTTGATTTATTCTAATCCTTGAATCAATTATGGATGTATGCTTCTTGTAGTTTCCTTTTCTTGTGCTTTTGCAGGATCTTTGTGTAGTTGGGCCAGTGAAAGAGCAAGGAGCTGGGAGCAAGCAGCAAAGAGGGAAGATTGGATCAATCATTAGCGGAAGATAACGGTTAGTGGATATCTTTCTCCTCTATCTTACATCTCATAAAGAAGTAATCTTGAATAGCTTTGCTTTGATTGTTGCTGAGGTGCTATCACCCTTAGAGTGGGATAGGGTCATTCCGTATTGGATACTTTTCCCAACAACAACAAGGGGTCATTTCTCATGTTCCATGACACCCCCTCCAAGTAGTAATGTCACTTCCTTTTATTGGAGCCAACTGATAGGATATCGTCTTCCTCCTTACGTGCCCTTTTAGATCATAATACATGATTATAATGTGGTCATACATGGAAAAATCATAGATGGAGGTTATTTTGTTATTATTATGTCTGTAACTACTTGGAAATATTTAGGTTCTCCATAGCTTGTGCCCATTTCCAAGAATTTGTTGGCTTTTAACAGAGGAATCAGTTAACCGTGAGGGATCCTTCCTAAGTTTCCTATTACTTTGGGAGGAAATACTACCTATATCGATGTGATGGTAGTCCAAGGCCCTTTAGATTTTAATTTAATCCATGGTCATGACTATGTTTATGTCATTGGATCTCTTTTATCTTCACCCTTCCATGTGATGTGTTTCCCACATGAAGGAAGAATCATGACTATTGACCAGCTTTCGTTCTTTGGTCCTAATTTGAATCCCAATCAACCAGCTTCCCTAAAGGGTCCTTATATGCAAGTGGTATCTTCCCTGCCACAAGTTAATTATGTGGAAACCTATCCCATTCACGTACCTACTTATGAAGTGGGCCTTTCATTGCCTACCTAGCTTCTTTTGACCTAGATATGGTAGGTGATAGGGTGCATCATTTACTGGGGAATTTGAGTTGGATCTATCCATTAGATCCTTTGATATGTATCCTTTCCAGAGAATTGTTCTTCCATATGATGATAACTTCTTGGAATCCATGTTCTCTCAGAGGCCATGATCAAGATTGGATAAAAGTTCCTTTTCTTGTGTCAATCTTGTTAAAAAAATGAAACAAGATTCGGAGCATAGTTCTTTTTCTTATGTCAAGCTTGTTAAAAAATGAAATAAGGTTCCTAGAGTAGAGTTCATTTTCTTGTGTCAACCTCGTTAAAAAATGAAACAAGCTCTTACCAGGATAGTTCTTTGACTATGTCAACCTCGATAAAAAATGAAACAAGCTCTTACCAGGATAGTTCTTTTACTATGTCAACCTCGATAAAAAATGAAACAAGGTCCCATGATCATATTTATTTTACTATATCAAGCTCGTTAAAAAAATGAAACATGTACTATTTCAATTTGAGTATTTGATTAGATCTTATAAATTCCCAGTTGAGTCTTTCACTTGATCTCGTAAATGAACCTTCATTACATCCACTTGGTAGTGCCCAGTAGTCTACTTAGGTGCATGAAATGAAGGTTATGGGGCATGTAGTCATTATGCAAGGGGCATGCAAATTATTTCAAGCATAGGTTTTCTCTGTTTTAGGCTTGTGTAAAAATGAAACCACTTTAACGCATAGTTTTTTCTCATGTTTAATGCTTGCATAAAATTGGAACCAATTTCAAGCATATTTTTCCTCTGTTTCAAGCTTGTGTACAAATGAAACCAATTCCAACCATATTTTTTCTCATCTTTCAATCTTGTGAAAAAATGAAACCATTTTCAAGTATTCTCAAGCATAGTTTCCCATGTTTCAAGCTTGTGTAAAAATTAAACCATTGTCACCCTACCTTTCATGATTTCCATTTTTATCAACCTATTTTGCTAGATGATCCTTGTTTTTCTCATTCCATTGTCACCATTTGCTTGCTCAATCATAAGGTTTCACTTGGTTTTTACCCTTTCTTAAGGAACCACTGCGATGAATGGTCTTATTAGTCAGCCTCTTTACCTTTGTGTGTTTTGAGTAGTTCCATGATGACCAAAACTAGTTGCTACCCTTTATACCACTTATTCCTCCAGGAGGAGTCCTCTTTTAGCTCTCTTTAGACTCCCAAAATATGAAAAGATTACCGAGCACTTCTCTTTTTGAGTGCATAAAAGTAAATGAAAAGATTTCTACTCAGTATAAGTTTAACCCTTTTCCATACTAAGAAGACTATTTATGAAAAAGGAATACCTTAGTCAAACATGGCTAAGAGGTTCTCTTGAGTATTTTTTTCTACATTTCTGGACTTGAGAGACTATCTACGAAAAGGGACATCTGGAGTTTTATTTTTCACTTATTTTTCAAACTATATAAACATTAAAAATATGTCGAGTTTTACCTTTGTTGGACTCATTAAAACATCAAACAACAATTTACTTGTCAAACATGACAAGGACAAACCACTCCTCTTAGGGTTCGTTAAATATACTTGGATGGATTCATCCGAAGGATGGACTTACAGATCAACCATATGTTATCCTCCTCAAGCTTGTTAAAAAATAAAGAGGTACTAACCAGTATGGTTGGGGAAATTTGGAAAATAAGTTATTCCATTTTCTAATAGAAGCAAGTCACTCTTGAACACTACACTCTTCCACTTCATCTCTGTCGTTGTTGGGTTGGGTAATCTTCTTGTATTTTGGTGATCATATTATTTTTAGAGACTCCATTTCAGTTTTGGGTCTTTTCCAACTAAATTTAGTGTCGTTGATGTGTTTAAGAGAAGTCATTCAGTTGATATATGTTACAATACTCTTAAGCCTTCATTCCATGTTAGCCTTTCCTAATCTAGTTCTATATCACCATCATTTTTATCATTCTGTCTCAATCATGATACCCATTTTGTGTCATTGATGGGGGATATATAAAGGCCCTCCTGTGATAGGTTTCTCCTTGTCGACATCAGTACATTACCCAATAAGTTTATTTAGAAACAACCCTTTATTTAGGGAAAATTTTAAGAACCCCCCCTAAATTTACAAATATAATAAATGGGCGAATCTTCATGGTATATAGGAAAAATGGAAGGCGATTTTATTAATAATATAATATGTATATATAATTTTTTGGCGAATCTCTCACCACGCGAATATTTTACTCAATTATAAAATCTTGTAAGATCTTGGCGAGTGTTTCACTAAATAATAAAACTTTGTAAATTCCTAGTGAATCTTAGCATAGGCTACATGCTGGTTTAATTCCCCCATTTAAATAGGCTACATTCGAGGTGAATACCATGGGTCAATACCATGTGCCATTTTGGTGAATACCATGGGTCAATACCATGTGCCATTTTGGTGAATACCATGGGTCAATACCATGTGCCATTTTTATTTTTATTAGAATATTTTACTCAATTATAAAATCTTGTAAGATCTTGGCGAGTCTTTCACTAAATAATAAAACTTTGTAAAGTCCTAGTGAATCTTAGCATAGGCTACATGCTGGTTTCATTCCCCCACTTAAATAGGCTACATTCCAGGTGAATACCATGGGTCAATACCATGTGCCATTTTGGTGAATACCATGGGTCAATACCATGTGCCATTTTTATTTTTATTAATTCTAATATTAGGGTTAATAATGGTTTTTTGCATGGTATTAATAACAATCTAGTCCATGGTATTTGTCCCATAGTATTTTGGCCATAGGTTTCACCTAAATATAACCCATTTTTTGAGTGTCCTTAAATATAAGGTGACTTATGGAGTAAATATAAAAAAATGTTTTATTTGTTTACCATACCTCTCGTTTATTTATATTTTTATTAATTTACCATACCTCTTTTACAAATATGGTATTTGGTCCGTAGGATTCACTTAAATAAAACCTCTTTCTTGAGCCTTCATAAATAGAACGAGGGTTATGGACTAAATATAAAAAGATGTTTTATTTATTTACGACACGTCTAGTTTATTTATATTTATATTTTTATTTATTTACCATACCTTTTGAGTAAGTATAAAAAGACGTTTTATTTATTTACCATACCTCCACTTTACTTATATTTTTATTTGTTTACACCCTTACATGTATATAAGGTGACTTATGGAGTAAATATAGAAAATGTTTTATTTATTTACCATACCTCTCATTTATTTATATTTTTATTAATTTACCATACCTCTTTTGTAAATATGGTATTTGGCCCATAGGATTCACTTAAATAAAACCTATTCTTGAAAATGGGCGAATGGATTCACTTAAATAAAACCTATTCTTGAAAATGGACGAATGGAAGGTTGTAAGTCCTAATTTCAAGGGCTAAATTTACCTTTTTTACCCTCTCCCTTAAAATAAGGTGGGCTATTTGAGGTGATTTGTAAAAATGTACTATGATACAAAATATTCGCCCACTAAAAATTTAAAACCCCTTAATTTCGCCAAAGGGCGAACATTCGCCCCTAAAATTATCCTTGCCTTTATTACCTTGGTGTTTTCATACATCAAAGGCAATTTTCCTCAGTCTCCACAGCATGTTTACATCAATGGAATTTGACCAAAATATTTTGTGTAGTGTTCGACATCAACTCATTTATTCACACCATATGGATAATAATGTAGTACACTGAGAGCCATTAACATCATTGGTGGTTTCTCTTGTGTTTGTTAACAAATTACATCATCAACCAGTAATCAGATCTTTTCTACCATGTTTGACCTCAGCTCATTGATTCACATGGTTACACTTGTACGTTAGTTGGACGTATGAAGGAGATATAAGACCCTGTATCTATTTTCATCCATTTAGGCTACGATTTCAGGATTTATATATAGATCACAATGTATTATGGTCGTGATCATGCAGACAGAAATTCAGTCATGGGTTCACCATTTGTCATCTTTGGACATGTCTTTTGATCATTGTACATGTTATGTTAGCTTATGTGATGAGTATGGGTATGCCTCCCTTAGCAACAAAGATGTCATGTTGAAAATGTATTATAATAGATGAATCTTGTCGGTTGTTCTTGATCCTGACTTGTCACAAGGTAAAGCACTTCAGTGATAATTCATCATTTCTAACTTTTCTCTTTAGGGGAAATTAATTATAGGCCATTTTGTCACATCTAATCAATAAAACTCCTAATGGGATCAATCAACATCCTATACCCTCTTATCATCATCTTGCACAAATCACTAAGCATGCCTCTTTCATTCCCCAGATTTTATGCCCTAAACTACATCATCTGAGCTAGCTTTACGACCAACATACCCTAGCCTCTTGTTGGACACTATTCACCTATAGGTTGCTCCATTGTGGCTTGTGTTGATCACCTACAGGTTTCTCCCCTTTGCACGTGCATTGGTTATAGAAATTTGAGCAAAAGAGAGAAATTATAGAAGCCTCATTTTCCAGAAGTTTCCATAATTTGTTACAACTATTTACCTCAGATAAAACATTCAGATCCTCCTATTCTACTTTGGATTTTCCATCCCTTATCCTTTGATCCCATACTCCCATCAAAGGTTGATCTAAAACCTTATATTGCCAATTGGATAAGAACTCCCAACTTGCCCCACTCCTCTATATATTTATAGCCTTCCATATGCAAGAGGTTGGATTTTGGAGAGTGATTCTACCCTTATGTTGATGTGGTGAGAGGTTTCATTTCATGCATTTGGGGTGGTTGGAGGTGCACATTGTGAAAAGGAAAGGACAAGTCAGCCTAGAGGAGCTCTTCTACAAGATCAACACCTATTTATGATTGTAAACTCCTTTCATTTATATTAATGCAAATAATTCTCATTTTTCCTATATGTGATGTTGTTGTTTCATATATTTCAATGCGATGTTGATCTATTGAATAGATTATTTAGATGATACTGCATAGATCTCATAGTTTCTTGGCTTATGTTACTCACTATGCAAGTTCTAATTTTGACAATCAGAGCTAGAATTGGAGCATTCAATATAAAGAAGGAGAAAATCCCACGAAATATTCCATGTAAGTTTCATTTTGTCATCTATTTACTTTAAGGAAAGCATTGGGTTCCTTGTCTCTCTGTTGTTGTAGGTCAGGCACTAAACCTATGGTAGATACTTTTATCCCCAATTGTAAATCCTATATAGCATGATCCTTAGGAGAAACAACTAGTATCAATATCAATTGCATAGTTCCTTCTCGTCTAGATGCTTAGCACTACAAGGAAGTTTTATATTTAATATGGTTTTTTCAATGACATACACATGGTTTGAAGAGGTTAATTATTGTGAAACATCCTTGATTTCAAATTTGTGACTATCTCTTGTGACTCTAATGTATTTTCAATAATGGATAATACAGATTGATTATCAACATATAATAAAAATGTATCTTATCTCATGGAATGATCATCACTCTTGATGATGTGAATACCTTGAAAAGCAACTAGAAGGGAAAATATACCATTATTACATTGAGTTTCTAAGATTCAATATATTTAGGATTTCAAAATCATGATATTTATACAATAAGATTTCTAAACACAAGCGTAATATGGTAAATCATTTTTCCCCTTTCAATGCCACTAATATGCATGTATTAGAATGGACTTTGGTAAATGATTTAATAATATATGTGTGATTTAGATTCCATAGTATCAATCCAAGATTATAGTTTCTATAAAAGTGTAAGTTGATGCATGTGGAATTAGTGCATATTCATACTCACCTTATGTATGAAGAGCAAGCCATCAATCCCAATTTTTAAAACCACCAACAACTCCATGACCTTGGTCCTCGAAACTAATGATACCTCTCATTTGTGATCCATGTCAATTCCCATTGGCATACGTGGATGTTGTGCATGGCATAACAACATGAATAGATTCCACATATGTGGTATTACCTATCTTCATTTTGAATGATGAATTAACATAGTGCTAGTCGAACTATTCCATGATTTGCTTTGTTATGAAATAAATTAACTACACCCATGTGTTGATAGTTTTTTTAAAGGGAGAACAAACCATACAACAACTCAAATCTTGAAATCATAATAAGATAATGAGACAAAGTGCTCGACTGTACCAAATAAAGAAAAGGAAACAAATAATTTTTTTATTTTAAATATATAGAGAAGCAGAAAAGTAAATAAATATATAAATTTATAGGAAAATATTCACAGCATAGGAGCAATCAACAGAGTCAAGAAAAGAAAATTTGGAATGGCAACGAGCTAGTCAGGATTATAGGTTGAAACCTAAAACCCAGTATAGCATAAGTTGTGATACGAGCAAAGAAAATGCAAGAGGTGTGTAAAATATATATTGAGTGACACAGTGACTGATTTTATTAATAGGAAATAGTTGAATCTCAACAATAGGTCTCTGCGAAGACCTTTGACCAATTCAAAATATCAAACTGCTCCAATGCATCAACTCATATACAATAGAAAAGGAAATCCAATAACTAACAACACAAAAACCCTTCAAGCAATCAACATGAGTGGTCAATCTACTTTCTGTAAAAAAGGCCATTGTTGGCATTGATAAATAGAAATAAGATATTTAGAAAAACAATTAAAGGATCAGAAAGCAGAAAAAATACCTTCAACATTCCTTGAATTATTAAAAGAAGTCACCAAAATTGATCTCTCCTTTGGAGTTAGAACTCTTGTCACCATTAAGATCAGATCTCTAGCTTTCAAAAAATAAAATTAAAGGGAAAGGAGCAACCTATATTTATCGTAGCCTGCCTCTCTCCACAACTTTTCCTCCTCTACCTTCATAGATCTCCCTTATTTTTAAAGAAGTCACAAGTAGTTTTGACAATTTTTAATTTTTCGCAAATCAAATTAATTATTTACCTAATCAATGTGATTAGGGTTAAAGAGGGAGACTTATAAAGGAAAAAAATAAATTAAAGTTAATACAGTAATATGTGGGACACTTTTTATCATTTGATTAGGCCTTTTCATTTCCATGCATTAGATTTGGACTAATCAAAATGTTGTCTTCGTAAATATAGGCCACTAACAAACATAACACAACCATGTCATTACCATAGTTATCAAAATAAATGTATCATCATAAAAATTTCCCATCATATACCCAAAAATAACCTTGTTTCTCCTTATCACCTTGTCTCTCCTTTTGTCATCATGTGATTCAAGGTGGCGCCACCATATATATATATATATATATATATATATACACACATCCTTGTTCCATTAGTTTTCATATATCATCAAAATGTAACATAACATCCCATATGTACACCAGAAGCAAATGTGGCAAACAAAATAGTAAAGAGTAGCATCTACAAATTAACTGAGAAGAAGCCATAAAAATTACCTGTACCATCAAAATCAGTTAGAATTTGTCTCCCTGAATATGATAGGGGGTTTATTCTACCTATTGTTCTCCTTATTTTAGATGTGACGACATTGAATGTGTCTACCCATGAGATGAATTGAATGACTCATCTTGTGCATTATGTCCATGCTCACTAGTTGTAGTGAGAACACACAATTTGGATGGCCGAGCAATGAGGTTTGACATGGCTCTATGTTGTTGAAAATCTTGTCTTACAGAGGATGCATGAAGCGAGAAAGGAGTGGATGGTCAAGGTGCTACATGAGGTGTATGAAAAATATGAGAGTTAGAATATTATAAATGGGATGCATGAGCTTGTGAAGGAGAATAAGGAGGTGGAAAATCTGGCCCACCTTGTGTGGAATGTAGATTTTATAAAGAAACCACTACTTTCCAACCATAATTAACTAGGTTAACTAGTGGAGAAAAGACATGAAGGGGAGCTAGAATACCAACTTGTGAAGGATGTTGAGACAGGGGCTATTGTAACCTGGGTTTCTCTAGATATTTATTTTTTGGCATCCCTAGTATATTATCCATTTCAGAATGTAGCAGAACCCTTAATAGTTGTGAATTTACATTAAAATGAAAAAATATTCTAGGCCCCATTTATGTTCTTACACATAGGTGTTGGTCTTTGTTTATATTTCCTTTGCCCCTACCTCTTCCTCTGTTATAGTTAAATAAACTCATTCTGCACATTTAAATAATTTCAAAATAGATATATTATTAAACACACACACAAGCATGGAGTGATAGAGAAACATCCAATAACTCGCGAACAAACCCTTGTTATTTTTTTTAGAATAATAAAATGAATAATTGAAAATAAGGAACAAGAATAATGTATGCATCCACATAGTCAATCCCAATGGAAGAAAAAAAAAATCATATTGACTATGCCTCTTTTTGAAACTAAATGTATATGAAATGACAACAAAAACTTAGATGTTGATGTCAAGAAGATGAGGGCCTCACGTCATAACAAAACACTTCTATACTAATTGAATAATCAAAGGGAGTTAAAATATGTTTATCGAGGACAATTCTGAATGCCTAGGAGACAAAGAAAAATCTTTGCAAACAAATTGATAAAGACATGAGGTATTCACTTATTACAAAAGAAGAAAATGAGAAATATACTAAGTAACAAATTTATGGAAACTTTACAATTAAATTTAAGAAAAAAAAATGAAAAAATTCCTGTGCATGGCCTTCGTACATGTTTTTTTCTGAAATCCATAAGGCCTTAAGAGCTCATATATGCAGTATGATAAAAAAATAAGTCTATCTTAGCTAAAAATGATACAACATTGAAGGCTTTTCAAAAGAAAAAATGTGACATTTTGAATTTGGGTTAATAATTACATGAAGCACCCATATGTAAGAATAAATGAATCATCACAAATAGCCAATTGGAGAACATAACTACTTACAATTAAAAACCCTGATAATGTTCGTTTAGTGGATTAATTAATCAGGCAGTAATTATACTAACAACTGTGATTTTTGTAGCTGAATAAATATTTTTATGCCAGACAATACAAGCCCAAGGTTTCAAGGCCTAAATGTTGGAAACCTTGAGCACAACTGAGAGGGGAGGGCGTGAATCAATAGTGTGTCTTATTATCAATTTTTACCACTTTAAAGTTTTTCTACTAAATCATGCACATAACCAACAACATATCACATAAAACATAAGCATAAGCATAAACCATGTAAGCAGTTGAAATGAAATAATCATGAGAACAACAATAATAAACACATAGAGGCACAATCACATCATCACACATGAGACACAAGATATCTGGTGGAAAACCCTTCTCTAGGAAAAAAATCACCCTTCTTGTTGTTGCATTTCTCTGATCTCTATTACATAAAGCAATGATCTTTTACATAAATTTGTTGATTCCCATCAGCTAGGAGACTCGACCTCATATACAATCAACTAACTCCCATCAACTAGGAGACTCAACCTCATATACAATCAACTAACTCCCATCAACTAGGAGACTCGATTCTATTTATTAGCTCAGAAGAATATGTTCTCACATGGATCTACAAACTACCATCCGTTGAAATTCACCATGATCAACGATCCTCGCCCAAACTCGATTGGAATATCCAACTCTGATTGGATGGAGAAATTGTTCCTTTCGTTGAAGCTTTGAAATGACGGCTCCACTCTCATGAAGTCACTTCTCCTCTACTCTATGCAGACCTCAATTTCATTCATTTTCAAAATGGAGCCCAAGTCAATTTGATCAACTTACATTCAACTCTCCAATACGATCTTTAGCAACAAGACACCATCAACACAAATAAAAACACCACAAACATATTCTCTCGACACAAACAAAATACTGGCCACTATGTATGCATCAGAACTAAATAACATAATCACCAACAACTAAAAACTCATACTCAACCATAACATTGCACCCTCACTCCAAAATATGATTTTTGCATCATACAATTAGTAGCATAAAATACAATGGTTATGTGCCAAATGCACTAGTAAAACCTACAAAGCAAATGTGAGAGGCACAAACTTGGAGCTATACCAATCTCTTCATCTCTATCAATACACTATACTACATCTTTGTGCATCTTTGATTTGTAATCTGAAACTTCACATTATACTATGCTTCAGCAAATAGATTTGATCATTATGCTGCCAATAACAATCATGCACAAGCTATCATTTCTCTACACTAGGTCTGAAGCATTCCTCTAATTCTCTACATACTTCTCACTCATATACTAACTTCATCAACCTCACCCATCTCCAAAATGAAGTATATAAAAGGTGTTGGGATAAATTCACCTTTGGCCTAGGATCAAGAGTGCACAAATTTGACAAAATCAATCCTCCACCATCACTACTTGTGCATGAAATGCATTCACACCCATCGGAATACTTTTCAAACCAATTCCAACCTTTTTCAATTAATCTAGAAGCCTCCTGATATTTCCAAGTCGAAGTACTCCAGACATGCACGAGGAATGCAAAGGAATTTTTCTGTCAAGTCATAACCGCACCCACAATACTAGAAATTCTTTGTTGACACCACATGGATAAGCCTATTTCCATGTGCTTGGAGCCCTTCAACTACATGAACAAGCTTAGCTCCATGGATTTGGGGCAGAGGATGGGAGAAAACCAATCAAACCACCTAAAATCTTGCACAAACTTCTTTTGTATCTAGAAAATCCTTTGTAGGACCTTTGGAAGCTACTATCACTTCTGCAACACTTTTGCAAATAGCCTAAGCATGTCTCCCAAATTTCAGTACCAAGTTGACCTAAGGGAAGACAAACAAGGTTTGGCATGATTGCCAACAATTGCTCCACTCTCCACAAACACCTGCAACTCTCAACCAACATAACCCATCCACATGGAAAATAAATGAAGCAAGAGGATCAAATCTCCTACTGCTCATACTAGATCTATACCTTGCGTGCAGTGTGTTTCTCCTCCATTGGTTAGATTTTTACTCAACTGCCTTATGGAAAAATAGGTTATATGAATAGAAACAACCATAAAAAGGATGATTATACTTGTTGGCCAACCTCCTTTATTGTTGATACTGTTACAATTTACATTGATTTGATCTATACATTGTTCTCTTGTAGTTAGCTACAACATGTCTAAGCTTGTGGTAGTTGTGACACTCAAACTTTCTCATCAAAGGAATGAAGGGGCTTTGATTCCTTTGAAATATTACATATCTTACACAATCTTCTCTTGGAGCAAAAGACCTTCTAAATATAGGTGCTCCTTAAGGTTTTCTTTTATGTTGTTATTGGGTCTGTTGGTTGATCTGCTACTAGTTTCTTTCTTTTCTACTCTTGTTGTTGGCATTGTTCGCTATAGGTTCTTTTGGTTCAACTTTGTTGTTTTTACCTGCATGCAAACTGGACTCACCTTTTTGAAATCCAAGATGAAATTTATCCAATAGTGACCTCTAGATCTCAAGAAAATTATCCAAGACCATAATGCTCTTCTCCATATTCCACTTCTTTCTTAAGGACATCACTTTAGCTTCTAATCACTCACAGTGATATTCATTTTCTTGGTATTGCTTTCTCATGCCTTTTTCAACTATTTATGATTCTACCAATTTAACCTTTAAGTTGGAAATATCCTCCTTGAGTTTGGCCTCCTTATCATCACAAATATGCAATAGTTTTTCTTGATCCTTGCATGCAGTTGTTAGTCTAGAAATCTCAGCTCTAAGAACCTTAATATCATTCTCATATTCACTAGGCACTTCAACATAATCAAAATTTGAATCCTCAAAATTGTAACTCAAAAGAAAATCATTAGCATCTATACCTTTGGATTCATCCTAGTGCAATACCTTTGGTTCTTGATCATGTAATCTATGCACATTATTGGATGAGACACTTGTATTAGGAAGATGAGACTCTTGTGGCTAAGCTTCTTGATTTTGAAAGCCCTTCTTCTTATTCTTCTTCTTGTTCTTCTTTTTGTTTCTCTTTTTCTCATTCTCCATATTGTTTTTGTACCATCTCAAAATATGGATTCTAGCTTGTCCCACATTTCTTTGGCATATTTCAAACCTACTAACTTCTTCAAATCATCATCATGAAGATTCTAGTAGATTGTGCATCTAGCTTGTGCATCCTGCTGCAAAATTTCAGTTGCAATTGGATCCTTACCACATCCTTCACATACTAGTCTCCAAATGGTAGATCCATAAGACAAAAATTTAAATTTAACATTTTTTCTCCATACCTTGAATGTTGTAGTAGTGAGGACAACCACTCCTTGAGAAGTCATTTTGAAAAAAAATCAAAATTTTCTCCAACAAACCCGAGATCTATGCTCCAATGATCAAGTTGCAACCAACAGCCCCACTCTAATACCAATTGTTGGAAACAGTTAACACTAATTTGGGAGGGGTGAATCCTTAGTGTGTCTTATTATTAATTTTTATCACTTTAAGCTTTTTCTACTGAATCATGTACATAACTAGTAGCATATCACATAAACCATAACAATCAATAACATAAAACACAATGGATATGTTCCAAATGCACCAACAACACCAACAAAAACAATGCGAGAGTCACACATACCAATCTCTCCATCTCTATCAATAAACTCTGCTACAACTCTTCGCATCTCTGATTTGCAATTTGAAACTTTGCATCAATACTATGCTTCAAAAATAGCTCTGCTCATTCTATTGCCATTATCACTCGTGTACAATATATCATTTCTCTACAATAGGTCTTAATTATTCCTCTATTTCTCTGTAGCCTTCTCACTCAAATACTAACTTCAACAACCACACCCAGCTCCAAAATGAAGTATATAAAACATGATCTGAAAAATTCACCTTTGGTCTTGGATCAAGAGTGCAGAAATTTGATGAAATCAATCCTCAACCATCACTACTTGTGCACTAAATGATCCACACCCATTGGAATACTTTTCAAACCAATTCAAACTTTTTTCCATTAATCTAGAAGCCTCCTGATATTTCCAATTCAAATTACTTTTGATGTACACAAGGAATGCAACAAAATTTTCATGTTAAGTCTAGGATCAAAAGTGCATAAATTTAATGAAATGAATCCTCAACCATCACTACTTGTGCACTAAATGATTCACACCCATTGGAATACTTTTCAAACCAATTTAGACCTTTTTCAATTAATCTAGAAGCCTCCTGATATTTCCAAGTCAAATTACTTTGGATGTGCACAAGGAATGCAACAAAATTTTCATGTTAAGTCATAACCGCACCCACATGACTAGAAATTCTTAGTTGCAACTGCACGGATAGGTTTGTTTCCATTTGGTTAGATCCCTTCAACCACATACACAAGCTTAGCTCCATGCAGTTGGGGTAGAGATCAATGGGAGAAAACCAACCAAACCACGTCAAATCTTACCCAAACTTCTTCTAAAGCTATACAAGCCTCTATAGGACCTATAGAACCCATTATCACTTTTGCAACACTTCTTTAAATAGCCTAAGGATGTATCCCAAGTGTCACTTCCAAGTTTACCTAAGGACCAACAAACAAGTTTTTGCATGACTAAAAACAAGTCCTCCACTCTCCACAAACACCTGCACAAGTTTCAACCCATGTGTACACCATTGTAGCATCTCATCACCATCATCATCATCATCATCATCATCATGAAGCTAAAACATCACTGCAACAATTCATCTCCATGAGCATAAGGATGAAGACCTAGATGAAAACCTAGTATGCCAACTCATCAAGTGTGCCAACTAAACAACGTGGATCACCTAAGAAATCAACTCCAGCTCTTGTAGATCTACATATCCACCTGTAGTAGCACCTCCATTACCTCCAATCAATGCATAACAAGGCATCACAAAATTGACATCAATGCAAATGCCAACACAATAAAAATCCTCCATGACGACCATGATACCATCAAGCTACATCATCAAAGGTTGATATCATAAGGTTAGCATTAATGCCAACACAACTAGCTCAATGCCAACTCAACTAGCTATTACCATGCTACAAGGAAGGCATCAATACAACAACTAGTGTACATAGGGTTGACATCAATGCCGACATGAGCTAGTTTCCAGCGTGAACCTAATGCCAACATGAGCTAGCTGGAACCATGCACACCATAATGCCAACACTTGAGGGCTTCAAGTCTAAATGCACATGAATATTCTAATTGAATTTGGGTAGGAATGACTATACCAAAATTGGAAAGGAAAACTTTCAATGTCTCACAAGCAAAACAAACTACTTCCAATCATAGGACCAACTTTGTAGATACATTTGCATGCATAACGAAGGAGGAAAAAAATATCAGGGAAAACAAAACAGAACAGTCAATATATAAATGGAATGTAACATTTTTGACATACTTAGTGTGTAAGAGAGCTACAGAGGGAGGCTAAACATGTAAGCCATGTCTTCCAAACAACACAATCCAACTCAAGACACCAAGAAACCCTGAGAGACCATGGAATCGAGTTGCATAGTAAAATAAGTATGAGAAAGGGAATTGTACAGTTTAAGGAATGACCAAGAACCAAATGTAAAACTTCAAGGTGGTGGAGTAAATGTGGGATAGATGGTTGGACAAGTGCATTAATGGAGACAAACATAAAAAATGTGTCCATTGTGGAATAGGGTGATGGAATGCCGACGTGGATGGATCATTCATCACAGTGTTTGCAGTAGTCAAGGCATTAGTAGGGGTGAGTTGAATAGTGTATCCAATTAACATTGTTGAGGAAAGTGAGCTTGGATGCCATGCAACCCTTACAAATGAGCTATAATACTTATCATTAATGCAGTCACATAATTAGAATCTTGTTGAATCCAATGGAGATTTGATGCATAAGCACTATAGTCATATGATGTAGTTGAGTCCATTTTCCGACAAAGATGAAATGAAAACTCGAAGAGTGAATTAAAATGGTATCCCTGCATGTGAAACTTTCATTAAAATGAATTTTGTTATATGACTTGAGAAAAAATTGAATGTCAAAATTACATACAATATATATAATGGAAACTGCAAAGAAGATATGAAATTCTAGGTACATCGTCAAATTAAACAATTACTCAACAGACAACATAAATATCAACATATTCCTATATATAAATGTCATGGTGTCACAACCATTCCTAACAAGCTTCATTCATAACAAGATTCATACACATAATACAACTATGTAGATGCCTTCATAACCCAACACGCAATCACCATGATACCATAAACTAGGTCATAACTCATGAAAAATATACAGCTTACATTATAAAATTGATTTGCACCCATAATATATGCATATAATAAAGCATGATATGAATTTCTTATATCTACCGCAGCCCAAAGTTACCAAGATAATATAATGCTAAACCAAGGTTAATCATTGATGCATTCCCAACTAACATATAACTTTGGATTACGTCCAAGACTAATTTAATATACACATTTGAATATTGTATGCAAATCAATAATCATCCAAAGGACCATTCTTGCCATTGATTCAGGCTTTTAGTATTAATTAGATCCACCTATTAGGTCTCAAAAGATAACCAATAATAATGAATATTTCAAGAGAGAGTTTAACACGGAATGGTTTGTCAGTGGGATTTGTATTGACTATAGTCAACACCATTCCCCCATATCATTGGAAATGTGATCCAACATTAAGTTTTAATTTTTGAGTTCTATGGGAGTTAACTCCCTGAAAAACGAGAAAGAATGATAGTTAAACCTTTCCTCAAGTCATTATACCAAAAAACCCAAGATGAGAATTGAGAAGCCCATCTCGCACTACGACAACTAGAGAAACCATCTACAACTGATACAACCGATACATGAGTAGTTAAAATTTACGACTAGAGGTATGATACGCAATGATTTCTCCTCTCTAGTTCACAGTTCCAATTGCAAAATTATCAGTCTTTTTGGTTTTCTATTTAATATGGTATAATGAATTAATTCCTCCCAATGTTTTACTTCCCATCGTCTCTTCACCAGTTTACTTGCTTGCATGCATGAGACTCAGTTTTTGTCCTCTTATTTTCTCTCATAACACACGCCCTCCTTTCTCACACATGTAATATGATGACTCCTCTTGTCTTGTCTACCATTCAACCCCTCGAAATGTATCACATGTATCATGTTCAAAACATAAAGGATTGTATCTCAAGCCTCACACTAAATAACATGTAAATTAGCAGTTGTCCCATTATTTATTCTTTCACATGACATGAGAAATTATGAGTCCAAAATGAAAGGCCATAGTTGCTCCAGGAAGTATGTGACTGCCTACATGCCAGCTCAATACAATGCCAATTGGGTCAACAATTGAAGTATTACCTCTTTCCTTTGTTTTACATCAGACCACAAAAAAATTCCTGATGAAACTCTGATTGTCTCATGATAACCTTGGTTCACATCATGGCAAAATAAGTTTATGGTGACGTATTTTTGGTCTTCACTTTTTTGTAAATGTAACTCTTGACCCCCAACTATATCACATTATGAACACTACTAAGGTTGTCTCAACCAATGGGAGTTAAGCCATGGTCCCAGTCTCATTTGACTTGCATTTTCCTCCAAAAATACTTATTGTACTTTGACTCAACCACACCATCGGGTTCACGGCCATGTTACAGTCTTCTAAAGCATGTCGATCAGATACGTTTCAATGGGCATTCACACTTATCAATGCCCAAAAATTCATCTCTGGGAATCCTCACACATGTTGTGGTCAAGGTAATCGATATGTCTCCCTAAATCCCCTCTAATTGATTAAGTGGTCTCGTATCAGTCTCCTTCAAACTACATGAATGAGCACAGAACAAGGGTGGGAAATCATGTTTTGATTAAATAGTACACAAATAATATGCATGAAAAATGGCCCACAAGCATTCGAGTAAAAATATACCCTCTATGCCAATTCGGATTGATAGATGGAGAAGGCTTCAATGAGTCATCTTCTTTTTGTGTTAAGTATGACCAAAAAGGCCCAAACGTTGGCATGATGACACAGATTTGGCACTATGACACAAGTGTTGTCCTTGATGGCAACTCTCTCAGATGACAGATCACAGTTCAGACTCACAGAATAAAGAAAGAGAGGTATACGTAGGTTCCCCATTGATCAAGCCACGTGTACATGCGAGATATCAGACCAAAAGGAGCGTATAACGTACACACACACTTTCACGAAAGGAAAGGCACGTACATGTTGGAAAACTTAGTTTTTTTGTGGTATTTGGTCCATGGTATTTTGATCCATGGTATTGTTCCAAGGTATCTTGTCCGAAGTATTGACCCTAGGTATTTGATCCAAGGTATTGGTCCTAAGTGGTTTTGGTCCATGGTATTGAGTAAGGCCTAAGATTATAAAAGGAGGAGAAGATCATTAGGCAAGGGCACTCAAGTATTGAATATCTGATGAAGAGAAAAATCTAGAATACAGGTTATTGGTTTATGGTGCATAGCTAGATATGAATAAAGAATGAACCTTAGCACTTGATGAAGGATAAGATCTAATGTTGGGTCAAGATCTTAAGGCTTGAATTGAAGTACCTTTATGTGGTTTGATCATTTATCTGAATAACTGGCGCATGTTGTAATCTGTAAATATGATGATCTGAGTATAACTGATGTTTGGAATTGTTGTAAAGTTTAAATCATTATTTACAGATCTGTACACTAGGTTCACTTTAGAAAAGGCATGTATACACGTTGGTTCTGCATATCAAAACAGCGTATACATCTTAAATTTTATTTACAGATCTGTATGCAGGTTCGCCTTGAGAAAAGTGCGTATGCACATAGGTTTGACACATTGAAGTAACATATACCTCATAAAATATTATTTAGCTACTTATTTTTATTGTTGCAGTGTTCTAGGTTCTGGTTATTGTATTCTGGTTATAGCATCTTGAAAAGTGATTGATTGATTCAGTTGTGGTTAGTGCAAAAGAGATTGGTTGATGCAAATATATTTGATGTTTGAATGATGTTATTTATGGATCTAGTCTGAAAATTTATGAAACATGGTCCCTGGAAGAAAAGAGAAGGTTGTAACCTTCTGTAGGTCGACACCTACGTACTAGTAAACATATTAGCTAGTACAAGAGCTAGGGTGTTGTATCTCCCTTCCAGGAGAAACTGGAGAACGAGAGAAGGTTGTAGCCTTCTACAGGTAGAAGCCTGCATACTGGTATAAGACTGCACCAGTACAAAAATTGTAAAAATAAGTTTCTTATTAAAAAGAAGATAGAGACGATTGCAGCAGGTGGTTTTCACCCACATTGGGTTTCCACCTTATATCTTGTGTTCATGTGTGTGATTGTCTGTTCTATTTTTACTGCACTTGGTTACTATTTATATGGTTCTGATGCACTGATTAAAGATCAACATATGATGAATTAACTTAATCATAAGTTTGCAGGATATACGCTAGTTGCCTTAAATACAGTTGCATATACACGCAAGTTCCATTAATTGAAGTAGCGTATATGAATATGATTATGGAAATGAAATATTATTGACTAGCTAACACTGATTCACCCCCCCCCCCTTTCAGTATTATTTCCAACAATTGGTATCATAGCAAGTCCTTCAGAAGAAGCTTGATCGCTTGAAGGAATATCTATCATCATGAGTAAATACGAAAGAGAGGGATCCATTAGGCCACCAATATTTGATGGGAGCAACTTCATTTATTGGAAGGTAAGAACCACATCCTATCTTCAATCTCTTGGAACAGATGTCTGGGAAATCGTGGAAGGAGGATATACATTTCCATCAGCAATTCCTACGAATACGGCAAGTAAAAAGAAATATGAAACCAATTCCAAGGCTGTCAATACACTATTGGGGAGTCTGTCACAATCAAAATTTGTCAAAGTTATGCAGCTCAAAACCACCAAAGAAATATGGGACAAGATCATTCTAAGCTATGAAGGAGATAATTAGGTAAAATGTGCAAAATTGCAAACTCTCAAAATGCACAATGATGAAAGTATAGCTAGTTACTTCTTATGTATAGATGGGACTGTTAATTGCATGAAGAACTTGGGTGAAGAGATAAAAGAAGTTACTTTAGCTGAAAATATTTTAAGATCCTTGTCTACTAAGTTTGAATCAAAATTATTTGCCATAGAAGAAAAGCAGGATCTTTAGACTATTACTATGACACAGCTGCACGAAATCTTAACTGCTTTTGAAATGAGAAAAGGAGGTCCATCAGATATGAGAGAAGCTACATTCAAAGCTTCAAGAAGAGAAGAACTCAAGGAATTAGGACATATTTCAGAAGGAGAGGAAGAAGCAAACTTTTTCAAGAACCTTCAACAGGGTTCTGGAAGATTCAGAGGTAAACTGCCTTTCAAATGTTTTGCTTGTGGAAGAGTCAGTCATTATGTTGTCAAATGTCCTCATAAAGATAAGCTTGATAAAGGTAAGGAATCAGCAAAATGGAATAGAAAACAAAGTGTAAGTAAGAAGAGCTACTATACGCATGAAGATAGCAATGGTTTATCAAATAGTGATGAAGATGAAAATAGTAATGACTATAGACTTCTGATGGCTTTTGAAGATGATGATTTCTTGAATTCTTTAGATGAAGATGACCTGTATGAAGAAATCTCTAAACTCAAAATATGTTTAGAAGAAAAGAATATGATTATAGATACACTAACATTCCAACTTGCTGAAAGAGAAAAACACAATGAAAAACTAGAATGCGAAATTGTGGGTCTAAGAAAGGATATTGAGAAAACAAAAGCTCTCAATCAAGTTAGATTTGCTAAAGCATCAGAAACTTTAAATGAAATTATCAAAGTGTAGCATTCTCCTCTGATAAAGACAGGTCTTGGATATACTGAAGAAGCATCCCAAGCACAGAAGACGTCAACCTCCACTAAAAGCTATCTTGATGCAGCAAAGACCAGTGAACAGCTTGACAATCGACAGCAAAGGCATAAAGCAGATCACTAGGTAAATCAAGCTTAATGTACTTCAAGGATGAATAGAAGCTACAACCAACCTCAGATAAATCATACTCAATTTGTTTCAAGAACGAATATCAATAGCAACTACAACCACCAGGTCAGTAGATTCAATAATCGCAGGAACTTCTTTAATGGCCAATGTTTTTCATGTCATAACATTGGACAGAAAGCTACTCAGTGTGTTGCTTACAAGACCATAATGAATAGAGAAGCACAAAATCAAAGGAATGTTATGGGGATCATGAAACGGACCTATAATAACTTTTCTCTTCTTGAAAATGAAATAGAATGCTCTATCTCCAACAACTTCAGTCATGAAGAATTTGAATGCAGGAGTAAATTTCGGCAAACATCTCAAAAGGAGAAAACTTCATTAAATCCCAAAATATGGAGAAAGAAAGAACCGCAAACAGAAAGATGTGGTATAGCCTTACATGCAGAATGACAAGAAAATCAGTGGTACATCGATAGTGGATGCTCGAAACACATGACAGGTTATAAAGAAAAACTTCATTCATATAATGCCTTAGAAAAGGAAAAGAAGGTCTCATTTGGAAATGACACTCCTGCTGTCATAAAAGGTAAAGGTTTTTTTCTCTTAAAAGAAAAAGTTAAAGCTCGGAATGTTATGTATGTTGATGCTCTAAAGCATAACCTATTGACTGTTAGTCAAGTGTGTGATCAAGGAAATGAAGTAGTTTTTCGATCAAATGGATGTGTTTTTATGAGCTTGATACAGGAGAAACCATGATCAAAGGTATAAGAACTCCAAACAACTTATGCATATTCAAGGGAGGACAACAACAGTGCTATCTAAGAAAAAATGATGAAAACTGGCTATGGCATAGAAGATTGGGTCATCTAAGCTTCTCTCAAATAAGAAAAGCATGTAAATTCCAGGTTGTTCGTGATCTTCCTGAAAAGGAAGGATCAGCTAGTAAGCCTCTTGAACTTGTTCATACTGATTTATGTGGACCATCAAGGAAAAAGTCACCTCATGGAGAGGAATACCTTATATTGTTCATTGATGATTTTTCCAGAATGTGTTGGATAGGGCTTCTAAAGCATAAAGAAGAAGAATTTGAAAAATTCAAAGCCTTCAAATCCCTGGTTGAAAATGAAACAGATCGCAAAATCAAATGCCTCAGATCTGATCGACGAGGGGAATTTACCTCAGATGAATTCTTTGAATTTTGTGAAGAACATGGAATAAAAAGGCAATTCTCCACTACAAGGACTCCTAAGCAAAATGGAGTGGTAGAAAGGATGAATAGAACTGTTCAACAAATGGCTCGTGCTATGCTAGATGAGTCTAGAACTCCTGCAACCTTCTGGGGTGAAGTCGCATTCGCTACCGTCACTATTCTCAACCAAGCAAATGTTCAGGTAAACAGCACTCAAACTCCACATGAACTTTGGTATGGTAAGACTCCTACTGTAAAATACTTCAAAGTTTTTGGAAGCAAATGTTACATCAAAAGTACTGATGAAAAACCTGGCAAGTTTGAACCCAGAGCAGATGAAGGCATTATCCTTGGTTACTCTTCCCGAAGTAAAGGATATAAGTGTTATAACAAAAGACTTGGGAAAATTTTTGAAAGCATTGATGTTGTGGTTGATGAAGCAGGAAAAAAGCCAAAGCAGGTAAAAACCAAAGATTGTGGAGAAGATGAGGATTATCCTTCCACATCAAATCAAACTAATTCTAAAGAAGAAACCAATGAAGCACCAAAAGAACAGATAACAGCAAAAGAAAAGACTACATATAGGTATGTTCAGAAAAATCATCTAGAGACTCAAATTTTGGGACAGAAAGAGGCAGGTGTGCAGACAAGAAGAACTATTACAGAAGCTTCAAGCTATCTAGCATTGCTTTACTCCATTGAACCTCAAAATGTAAATGAATCATGCAAATACAAATGTTGGGTCAAGGCCGTGAATGAAGAACTTGAGAAAATTGAAAAGAATAACACTTGGGAATTAGTTCCTAGACCTCATGATAAGAATATCATAGGAACCAAATGGATATTAAAAAACAAACTAAATGAAAATGGAGAAGTTATTAGAAACAAGGCCAAACTTGTTTGTAAAGGGTATGCTCAACAAGAAGGTATAGATTTTGAAGAACCTTTTGCACCTGTTGCTGGACTTGAAGCCATAAGAATGTTCCTTGCTCTTTCTAGTTTTCAGAAATTCAAAGTATACCAAATGGATGTAAAATCTGCCTTTCTTAATGGAGACTTAAAAGAAGAAGTATATATTAAGCAACCAGACAAATTCATCCTTGGAAATGATGCAAAACTTGTATGAAAACTCATAAAGGCTCTCTATGGTCTAAAACAAGCTCTAAGGGCCTGGTATTACCATCTTGACAAATACCTCCATCAACAAGGTTTTTCAAAAGGATCAGCTAATAGCAATCTATATACAAAGATTGACAATAATAAATTGCTAATGCTTTTTGTGTATGTTGATGATATCATTTTTGGTAGCAATGAAGAAGCCATGAGTCAGAATTTTGCTCGGTAATGCAACAAGAATTTGAAATGTCCCTGCTTGGTGAGCTTACATATTTTTCTTGGTCTACAAGTTCAACAAAATAAAGATGGTATTTTTTTGTCACAAACCAAGTATCTCAAGCAGATATTGAAAAAATATGGCATGGAAGATTCTAAACCAGTATGTACCCCTATGGTAACAGGATGCAGTCTCAGCTCAAATGATGAATCAATAGTAGTACATCAACCAACCTACAGATCCATGATTGGCAGTATGCTTTATCTAACGAGTACCCAACCAGACATCATGCATGTAGTGGGAATAGTTGGAAGATTCCAAGCAAATCCAAAGGAATCACACCTTCAAGAAGTCAAAATGATTTTCAAATATCTTCAAGGAACACAGAATTTTGGTTTATGGTATCCTAGAGATATAGATCTTACACTTCATGCATATATAGATGCAGATTGGGTAGGAAGCATTGATGACAGAAAAAACACTAGTGGTGATGCATTCCATATGGGTTCCAGATTAGTGTCTTGGTTCAGCAAGAAACAAAGTTCAATTGCATTATCTACAACTGAAGCAGAATATGTGGTTGTTGCAACTTGCTGCACACAACTCCTTTGGATGATGCAAACATTGCGACATTTAGATCGCATGTACTCCACCCATCTCCATTCTATGTGATAATACAAGTGTCATCAGTATTTCAAAGAATCCAGTCATGCATTCCAAGACCAAGCACATACCCATCAAATATTATTTTCTACATGAACAAGTGCTTGAACAAAAGGTCAAATTGGAGTATGTTCCCTCCAAAGAACAGGTTGTTGATATATTCACCAAACCACTCCCCAGAGAGACATTTGAATATCTCAAACAGAAGCTGGGAGTAGTTGATGCATCATCTTGTTGTTAGCACTTATCTGTTTTAGCGAAAAGTGGTTATACTCGAGTTTCATGAAGCTTATCCACGTACATACGTCGGTTTCTGTGAATATAGTCGCGTATATGTTGGTTTGAAGAAAAGCAGTGGGCTAGACTCAGGATGAGAGGAGTCTGATATGGGTCTGACAGTGATCATCTGGCACAGGTTAAGGGGGATCATATACTTCTAATAATGCATTGTTGGCATTCTCTTAGAAGATCTTGGTACAAATTCATAGTTGTTTTTTATTCAGGTGGAACAGGTTCAAGGGGAGATCATGGTTGTTGGTCTGGATGGTTATTGACAGATGCTGTTGATGATTATCATGGTCTTGTTTCAGATATTTGGTCTCTATTTCATGTATATCTTTTAATATCAAGGTCATGAAACGACCTATTTTGTTTCCCCACTATGCATGGGATGGATGATGTAATATCCTTATTTTGACATGTATAAACACTTTGTATATCCCCACTTTGTTGGGAAATGGATGTATGTATGAGTCATTGGTGATAAGAAGGTCATTTATGCTAGAGTCATGTTCTTCTTTTAGAACATCTTTTTGCAGACCTTGCTTATATTCAGGGGAAGCATGGACTCGAGCATGGAGCTCAATTAGTACACTTCCGCATATCATAGAATTCAGCATGTACTCAAGAAGAGCATAACCATTTTCCCTAGATGAAAAAGGGGGAGAGTGACTTAGGGTTGCCATCAAGTCCAAAGGGGGAGATTATTGGCATTATGACACAGATTTGGCACTATGACACAAGTTTTGTCCTTGATGGCAACTCACTCAGATGACAGATCACAGTTCAAACTCACAGAATGAAGAAAGAGAGGTATACATAGATTCCCCATTGATCAAGCCGCGTGTACACGCAGGATAGCAGACCAAAAGGAGCGTATAACGTACACACGCACTTTCACGGAAGGAAAGGCACGTACATGTTGGAAAACCTAGTTTTGGTCGTGGTATTTGTTCCATGGTATTTTGATCCATGTTATTGTTCAAAGGTATCTTGTCCGAAATATTGACCCCAGGTATTTGGTCCAAGGTATTGGTCCTAAGTGGTTTTGGTCCATGGTATTGAGTAAGGCCTAAGATTATAAACGGAGGAGAAGATCATTAGGCAAGGGCACTCAAGTGTTGAATATTTGGTGAAGAGCAAGATCTAGAATACAGGTTACTAGGTTATGGTGCATAGCTGGATTTGAACGAAGGATGAACCTTACTGCTTGATGAAGGATAAGATCTAATGTTGGGTCAAGATCTTAACGCTTGAAGTGAAGTATCTTTATGTGTTTTATCTGAATAACTGGCGCATGTTGTAATCTGTAAATATGATGATCTGAGTATAACTGATTTATGGAATTGTTGTAAAGTTTAAATCATCATTTACAGATCTGTACACAGGTTCACTTTAGAAAAGGCGCGTATACATGCTAGTTCTACATATCAAAACAATGTATACATCTTAAATTTTATTTGCTTCGCCTTGAGAAAAGTGTGTATGCACAAAGGTTCGACACATTGAAGTAGAGTATACCTCATAAAATATGCTTTAGCTACTTCTGTTTGTTGTTGCAGTGTTCTGGGTTCTCGTTACTGTATTCTAGTTACAGCATTCTGAAAAGTGATTTATTGATTCAGTTATGGTTGGTGCAAAGGAGATTGGTTGATGTAGATATATTTGATGTTTGAATGATGTTATTTATGGATCCAGTCTGAAAATTTATGAAACGTGGTCCCTAGAAGAAAAGAGAAGGTTGTAGCCTTTTGTAGGCCGGCACCTACGTACTAGTAAACATATCAGCTAGTACAAGAGCTAGGGGGTTGTAGCTCCCTTCTAGGAGAAGCTGGAGAATGGGAGAAGGTTATAGCCTTCTGTAGGTAGAAGCCTGCATACTAGTATAAGGCTACACCAATACAAAAATTGTTAAAAGAAGTTTCTTATTAAAAAGAAGATAGAGACGATTGCAGCAGGTGGTTTTCACCCACATTGGGTTTCCACTTTATATCTTGTGATCATGTGTGCGATTGTTTGTTATGTTTTTCTGCACTTGGTTACTATTTATATGGTTCTAATGCACTGATCAAAGATCAACATATGATGAATTAACTGAATCATAAGTTTGTAGGATATACGCTAGTTACCTTAAATACAATTGTGTATACATGCAAGTTCCATTAACTGAAGTAGCGTATATGAATCTGATTATGGAAATGAAATATTATTGACTTGCTAATACTGATTCACCCCCCTCTCAGTATTATTTCCAACAAAAAAATCAAATAAATCTCACATTCATATAGTTCTAGCTTCCTTATGGCAACGTTGACACTATTCTGGAAAATCATAATCCTTATCCAAGACATAAATTAATCACTTCCCAAGCCACATAGCAATGGTTAAATGATGGTATTGGGCATGTTTGACCCATTTCACTCTTCATAAGTCTTGCTATAATGTATTTCGAATGAGTCACAAATTGATGATTCAACCCTTGTAACCCAAGCCATTTTTACAATTTTCTTTTACTTTGTTTGACCTCTCAAGATGCATCCATTCACCACATGTCATCTTTATGCATGCTCTGCCAAAAGCTTAGTGCAATATAAAAGAGTTATTTTTTCACTTCACAAATTGAGGGGTCGAGATTTTTAAGTCCCATGCACCCTTCACAAATTTGACCTTATATAGTATATTAACAAAATCATGAATTGGGTATTAAATTGTCATTGCTATGTCGACCCATTTGTGTATTTTTCAGCCCTTCAAGTCTATGCCCACTTGCTTATTTAGGATGTATACATTATTCCAAGTCTAGGCCCCCTTACACTCCTCCCTGGTGGCTCAATGGATTCATTCCTTTGTATTTTATATATATATATATATATATAACCCAAATCATCCTTGTTCACAAGCAGAGGTATCCCCTCCATACCATACATAACATTTATCGTGTTCCATGCCGCAATGGCATCCCCTATCTTGGTCATTCTTATTATAAGTTGAGAAGGAAATAACTAAGCATATATATTATTATTGTTACTCATTTGTCTGTTGATTATTTATCCTCCATATGACATATAGACTTTCCATATATGTTTATGACCATTATTAAGGAATAATAATAATGCCATATATACTTAGTTGATAATACTTTATACATGCCAACTCACATATTCTCATTGTACTTGTATTCAATGAATGATTGATATTGTTATCAATTTATTTCTTCTATATTCATTCACACGTGGTCTCAATGAGCAGTTCCTAGTAGCGGCTACAACCACCCTCCAAAATTTTTCCTTAGCCTGTTTTGGAGCCTCCCCTACCAACCTTACACAGCACTTTGTCTTGCTTCATCAAGTACTCAAGCTTCAAAGCTTTCCTTGCACAAAGGCAAACTGTCGATCATAGTTGAAACATTTCCCTCATAGGTTGCTCATCTGAACTTGGTCCAATTGCATGCTGAGCAGTTTCACAGTGAAATTTGCACATTTCTGGAGGGAAACTAGCCTTCCCTCTAGGAATTATGAAATTCCCTCTAACAGCATGCTGGGCTCCAGGATTGCGCAATCCTACCAGCCAACCCTCCCAACAGGATTTGCACGATTTTTCCCATCAACAGGTTGTTCAGCCCAAGATTTGCACAAATCTAGGTAGCGGTTAGCTGTTGGGCCCAGAAATTGTGCAATCCCCTTGGGAATTCAGCCCAGCTTATAGTTAAGAATGTGCATTTTTCCCAAGTAGTTGAGCACCGGCATGCATGGACAATCTGATTGACTAGTTCCACCCGGGAACAAGGAAACTTGACTTGCATGCATGCATGACTTGATATTCCTGGAATAGCAAGAGACAACATGCAAAAGTAATCCTATGATTCAGGGAGCTATTTTTAGCAACCGAGAATTACATGCAAAGTTTTGTTAGAAGTTTCCCTCCACGTGTCGCTTTTTCCTAGATTTTTGGCATGCGCGTCTTGAGACCAAACTTATTTATTCAACGCATCAGAGCTCCTTCATTCACATCAATCTTGGAGCTCTGACATCCCACAACACATCCAGGATTATTTGACACATATGGCTCAGCTATTCACAGGTAAGGGACCTTAGCTTGTCTTTTTCATCATTTATGTCGCTTTTTGTGTATTCACTTGTGTGAGTGTTGTTTTCTTTATTTATTCAAATGCATGTTGTTGTTTACATATATTCTAGCTTGTCCTAGCTCTGTTTCAATTTGTGTTGCTATCTCACTGTTGTTCCATGCATGAAACGGTTTTGCACGGACATTCGCCCAACCAGCGAACATCCTCACCCACATGCATGTTTATATGTTTTCTCAATCTTCCATTCATGTTTTACATGCACTATCTATCACTTCTATTATCACTTAGTATCACCATGCATTTCATCCACTTACTTGCTTTCAGTTGTCCGTCAGCGAGTCGGGCCAACCTTGGCCCGTTCTCTGCCTTCACCAAGGCTGCATTGCGCAGTTTGGCGAAGGAAGGCTCACCTTCCTCTCTGGATTTATGCATTCTCGCCCAGAACTGACCTCATGGACTAAATTGCACATTTCTAGAGGTCAGTGGCTTCTTGGCCTAAAAAATTGCATAAAATTATCCCTAGGCTAGTAGTCTTCCCCAGTTGGAATCACATGTTGCTCAATCCCAGTAGCCAACTGCCCAACTAGATTGTGCATTTTTTAGATCCATCAGCCAGTCCAGCCTCCCAGTCAACCCAGACTACCTTTTGCGTAGTTCTAGTAGCGAGTCACTCAACCTCCTAGTGAAATTTGCACAATCTTTCTCATCAGTTCCCTAGGTATGTGATGTGTCCTTCCCCAGAATTGCTTTGTTTTCACTGACATATTTCTTGCCATGCATGCTGTGTTGAAAATAGCAACAAGAAATGCTAAAAATAGCATTCAGAATATTCCAATTTTGATTTGTCCTTGAATTATAATTATGAATTAAAAATCGAATTTAGTCTCACCAGCTTGTTGAAAAATAATTAATTAACTCATCTTGAGTTAATTAGTTGGAGAAATTCAAGCTAGAAGTCTTTGTAAAGTCATGCAACAGTTATCCCATAAATTAAGGAGATTATCCCTTTATTAAGGAGATAGGGATGAATTGTATTTGAGTTGTAATTAGTTAGCTGAGTTTACTGAGTTAAGTCTAGTTAAATTAGTTCCAAACAGTTTGAGGAACTAATTGTGAGTTCAGTCAGTTAATGCATGCATGCATCCAACTAGTGTACTCCAGATTACTGAATATTTTATCATCATTAACTCATTCATGTCTATTTTGAGAAGGACCCAGTTGAGCTAAATGTCAAGGACAGGTTACTATCAATTGCATGAGTTTTCCTATAAAGGAAACTCATCCATGCAGAAGGAACAAGGTTCCTTGAGGATTGCGTAGTTTTACAGGGTGTGAGATCAATGTGAGTGATCAGTGTTACACTTGGTAACAGTAAGATCACCCAGGAGAAATAGCGCAAGGAAATAGGAGGCTTGGAGGGCATAGGAGAAGGTTTATGAGAAGCCTTGTTTTCCTATGAGCATCCAGGAGGATTGTACTGAGAGCTGGCTAGTTGTGAGAGCTAAAGCTTTGTGTAATCTTGACGTATTTCCACCTTATATGATAATACAGATAGCGGGGTTTTTAGCTGAGGTTTTCCCCATAGTATTCTTTTGTGTTTCATGTGCATTGATTCTTCTTCTCAGTTATATGTGTTCTTTTTTATCTTTCTCAAATCGATTAAGCTTCCACAAGTTTGATTGTAGAAGTAGATTAAGTATTTTGCTTTAGTTATATTGCATAATCAGGTTAATCTATAGTGAGAATTTCTACATGCTGCTTGTTTCCAGATCTTTCAGGTGTTCATCTGTGTCAATGGATTCGAAGAGAATAGGATTCCAGGACACTGATAGTGTTGCAGTTGGAACACCAGTTGAACAGGTGTCCTCGAGCATATCGATCTATGAAGATACGAAGTTGTATCTAGACAAGGACATCAAATTGAAGTGGCAAGAGGTGAATGAAACATTCACAGGTACTTTTGAGGAAGACCTTGAAGGTTTTCAAGTGTACGTGAACATTCATAAGTCCAGCCTATACCATATTGCATGTTGATACCCCACGTTCCCATGTGCGGATATGATTCACTAGATTGTCTCTCACACCAACCCTCAGATGATGACCTTGAGCAGTGTCAGTGAGACGAAGATTGCAACCTTTTCGGCATGAGATTACGATGAGATGTATCAGATGGATAAGCCCATGATTTTCATGACCCATTCGTTCAGCTTGCCCAATAGCAGAGGCCACTCTAGAGATATTTTGAAGGATTGGGTAAAGGATCCAGCTCACTTCAAGATGACCCCTAACTGGATCTATAAGACAAAGATATTGAGGAAGGAATACCAATACTTAGTCATATTCACATGTCGACTGAGTGGCCAAGCAAGCACTGAGACCTTCCCTCAAAGTTGGGTGGTCGCGCTGGACCAACTGGCTAGAGAAGGAATACCATGCAACTGGTCCGGCATATTGGCTCATCAGCTAAAGGAGCAAGTCACGAAGGCTTGACAATTGCTCGAAGGCATGCATGCAGAGATTTATATGTCTGCCTACATTCTAGATGCAACCTATGCCCAACATGAGTTCTCGGGCTTAGAGTGGGCATGTTCACCAATGGAAATTGTTGTGAGCACATATTTCAAGCTATTCTCTGAGTGCAGCTTTAGAGGAGTAATCAAAGGGTTGTCTGACCATGTTGTCACCCCAATGTACAGGTTGATATTCAAACAAGATCCACCCTACATGTCAAAAGAAGTGGTGAAGGCATTGTTAGGCATTGTAGATTGGTATGCCTCATCAGACGGCACGTTCAACCGAGTGTTCAGTGTGGAGAAGCCTCCACATGTTCTGCCAAAGTTTGCTTTGGACATGCTTGTCATGCAGGAATTAGTGTATCATATCTCAACAGGATTAACAGTTAGGCTGCAGCGGAAGAAGAAGGCACATTGGCTCACTCTTCCATTATGGATTGGGTTGTACAAGATCCAGAGCATCAAGCAAGTAGATGTTGAAGCTGAACAAATGAGGAAGAACCTGTTTGACCTCTGAAGCTTCAACCCATATGACCCACATTACATTGTGAGGGATCATTGCATGAGAGTTCAATTCAATTGGATCCATGGGGCATTTCATTGGGCCAAGGAAGAATCATGGAGGTATTGTTACCATCATTCCAGACCCAATGAATAGGTTGGTTTCGCTGTAGAATGGTTAGCACGACAGCATGAAGCAGCACCACGGGGAACACCAGTAGTAGTAGCAATAGAAGCAACAGCATAAGCAGCAGAGCCAATTATACCTACGCATGACAAAGGGAAGAGAAATATTGTCGACCATGTGGAGGAGGAACAAAGCTACAAGTTTCGAGCATATCCACTTGTAGAACAAGCAACTATGGATATTCAATAGAAGAGGCAACAGCGTGACAAGCCAATCATGTGAAGGCAGAGGGATTAGAAGAGAATGGATGAAACAGAGAAGGAGTTGCATGAGCTGAGGGAGAAAATCTAGAAAGAACAAGAGCTACCACAACATGAGAAGGAAGTGCAGTAGTAGCAGATTCAGCAAGGGGTACATCACGTGCAAAAAGACGAAGCAGTGCCCATACAAGTAGTTGATTCTTCTAAATAACTGGCATCAAGCGAACAGGGTGAACCCTATAAGGGGAAAGACTTTTCTCATGAGATATAATAGGCTTCTGAATAGTTGGATGCAAACATGGAGCATCAGAAGTTGGGACAGGATACCGACCTCATGCCTCACCACAGAGAGGTTAGCTCGCCCACTTCCATGCATCCAGATGATGAGCAAGTCTTGAATGACCAAGGATGCACTAATATCCTTGGTGGTCAGCCAGAAGCAAAGATGCACGACAGCTCCTTTGATGAATCTCAACATAGAGTTGTGCACCCTGACAGAGTACCAACTCCGGAGGACCGAACATCCCCTGCGCAAGTTGAAGAATGAGTGATCGTGACCGATGTGCACAAGGACCCAGCTGCTTTGGCCAATCCAACTAGAGTGTATGCCAAAGCCACTAGCTCCAGTTTTCACTTCCTCATAGCTGAGAATAAGTGAATGGCGAAGGAACTATAGGTGGCCAAGCAGGGAGGAGACTTGGTGACAATGTCCGCCTGAGTTGAACTAAAGAAGGCAATACCGGAGGAAGTGTTTTCCTTAGACATGGTTATGCAAGCATTGTACTCCAAGTTTGGTACTATGCAACAAGGAATCATTCATCTTCACTAATGGCATCATCCATGTGTGAGAAGATCTCGCATATTGAAGAACATACATGCTATTGTTGATAGTATGCGAGCATGGACGATGAAGTATAAAGGAGCCCCGCTTCATTTGCCAAAGATGATGAAGGCCAATGTGGTCAAGCTGCAAGAACATATCTGGAGTCAGATCTGGAACTATGAGGATGTACTGCAACTCATCATTGGCATATAGGCTTCCCATGCATGAGTATTAAAGAGCATGGAGGTTGTTGTGCACACATTTATGATTCCATCACTTGGGACTCTCACCCAAGTGAAGACCAAGAAGCAGGTCCAACAGTGTTAGGTCACTATACTACTAGTCTAACCCCTTATTGTTATTAGTACAACCCCCTTATTATATTGTTGTGCCCATGTAGTCCCCATATTGTTATTATTGTGCCCCATAGAAGCCCACTATCATGGAAAATTTTAGGGGCAAATTTTCGCCCTTTGGCAAAATTAAGGGGTTTTAAATTTTTATTGGGCGAATATTTTGTATCATAGTACATTTTTACAAATCACCTCAAATTTATTTTATAAAAAAATTAGTTGTGGAGGTTATCCCACCTTATTTTAAGGGAGAGGGTAAAAAAGTAAATTTAGCCCTTGAAATTAGGAGTTACAACCTTCCATTCTCCCTAGTTTTCAAGAATAGGTTTTATTTAAGTGAATCCTATGGGCCAAATACCATATTTATAAAAGAGGTATGGTAAATTAATAAAAATATAGATAAATGAGAGGTATGGTAAATAAATAAAACATTTTTATATTTACTCCATAAGTCACCTTATATACATGCAAGGGTGTAAACAAATAAAAATATAAATAAAGTGGAGGTATGGTAAATAAATAAAACCTCTTTTAATTCTTACTCAAAAGGTATGGTAAATAAATAAAAATATAAATAAACTATAGGTATGGTAAATAAATAAAACCTCTTTTTATATTTAGTCCATAACTCAAAAAAAGGCTTTATTTAAGTTAATCCTATGGGCCAAATACCATATTTGTAAAAGAGGTATGGTAAATTAATACAAATATAAATAAACGAGAGGTATGGTAAATAAATAAAACATTTTTTTATATTTACTCCATAAGTCACCTTATATTTACGAACACTCAAAAAATGCGTTATATTTAGGTGAAACCTATCGGTAAAATACTATGGGGAAAATACTATGTGCCAAATACCATGGGCTAGATTATTATTAATACCATGCAAAAAAAAAATATTAACCCTAATATTAGTATTAATAAAAAAAAAAATGGCACATGGTATTGACCCATGGTATTCACGTGGAATGTAGCCTATTTAAAGGGGGGAATTAAACCATCATAGATCCATATTTACTTTGGATCTACTAAGCCCCGAGAGGGATCAAATATCGTGATATGCAAACTAGCATAAAGTGAAAAAATATTTGATCCCTCTAGGGGCTTGGTGGATCAAGAGTAAAAATGGATGTTGGAATTTAATGTATGTTAAACATTTTAACTTGGTTAAAGTAAAAATCAATTATTGATTTTATTAATTTTTATAAATTACTAATAGTCATTTTTAAGCTCCAGTTTTATGATAATCCATGGTAATACCATGGTATTCATGTGAGCATAGACTATTTAAAAGGGAAATATTGATCCATGGTAATACCATGGTATTCATGTGAGCATAGACTATTTAATGGGGAAATTCTATATCTTAGATCCATCTTAATTCTGGGTCTACTAAGTGCTAAGAGGGATAAATAGATTGCATCCTTCTAAGAGTGGTAGATGTGGAGTTAAGATGGATATAGGTTGGTTTTTATGGTAATGAAGATATTAAATAGACTTAGGAAATTATATTGTAAAACATCTTAAGGTGAATGGTTAAAGCTACATTTAGTCACTTCACAAAATTTAATAAAAAATACCAATATCTCCATTAATATTGGTTTTTCTGATTTAACAAAAAAAATTCAAAATAGTGAAACCTTATCACTCTTTCCGCACCACCCTCGCAGAAGATTTCTCACCATTTTTCAAACATTCTCAATATGATATCTTCATGAAAAAGTTTAGGTATTGATGTTGGATTAGTTGTTTGAAAAATAAGTTGGTTTGTACAAACTTTCATCTTGTGCTATTCTTAGTTTGTCCTAATGATCTGTAGGGGTTGGAGCCACTGCACTATATTTTCCTAAAAGTTGGAGATTGTTCACCAAAAAGGAAATTAATCTACATGTTACAACGTTGTTAAAAAATGTGAGATGTATGAGGCTAGTGAATTATGCTAATAAGCAATTTAGATTGGGAGAGACGTAATTAAATTTTATTATTTAATTGAAGATTTCCAATTAAAATAATAATAATAAATCTACATTTATATATTCATATATTGATTGGAAGGCTTCTCACAATGGTCACTTCTTTCAATTAGATCCCCTTCAAGCTTTTTGGATACCGAATACTTTCTTATATAATATAGTTGGGGCTTGCTACTTGTTGGCGTGTTGGGGTAAACAAACTTGATGTGTTTTTTTTTATCTCGCAGTTGGAGTCTATGGAATAAGAAAGAAATTTGAAAACTTGAAAAAAGTGGTAGCTTGACAAAAATTGTAGAGAAAAGATTAATCTCTCCTACCTTGACAGAACTCGTGGTCAATATCAACACCTACAAGAACTTTTTTGTCGAATATTATCAAAAATAATAGAAGGATATGAAAGAGTGTATTGTAAGAACCATGACAAACACGGCCACTGAAACTTGGAACATTGTTTGTAGGAAGAGAAAATTATGTTTCTTTTTTCCAAACATGTATGTTAGTATATTACAGTTTAATGAATATGTTTTCTTATTATCATATATGGTTTCATACTTTAACAAAAAATTCGCCAAGACTTCACAATGTTTTATTATTCAGTAAAATATTTGCCAAGATCTTACAAGATTTTATAATTCAGTGAAATATTCTCCATCACTATATAAGATAATACAATCTAGTGAGAGATTCGCCAAAAAAATTATATATACATATTATATTATTGATAAAATCGCCTCCCATTTTTCCTATGTATCATGGGGATTAGCCCATTTATTATACATATAAATATAGGGTGGTTCTTAAAATCTTCCCTACCCACTATTGTTATTATTGTGCCCTTACATTATTATTGTTATGTTGGCTCTGATTATATTATGACCCCTTAGACTCATATATATAGAAAGGAGGTCTTGTCATTTATATCATCCAAGAATTATTCATTTGTGTAATGTAAAGAAGGTTGTCCCCTCGAAGAGGCTTATTTATAAGGTATTCATCTATCTTTTCTATCTCTTTGTGAGCTAGTTTCATAACATTTGGTATCAGAGCTTTGGATTCTAGGGTTTCGCTGCTCCAAATAGGTCATCATGGAATTTTCACTATAACTTTCTTTCTACGATGTTTCAGAAGCAACAAAAAAAACCATTTGTGACGAACTCGCACTAAACCTCAGGTCCAAATTTCAGAGCTTGTCTCACTATATTTTCTGAGATATGATCTGAGCAAGTTAGGGTTTTTGCAAGCTCCAGAATTTCAACTAAAATAGGTCATCGTGGGATTTTCGCTATGAAGTTTCAGAATCTAAAACGAAACCCATTTTAGAAAAAATCGATCTGAACCTTGGCTCTGAATTTCAAATCTTGTCTCACTACCGTTTCAGAGATATAGTCTGAGGAAGTTAGGGTTTTTACAGACCCCCAAATTGCATTCCAAATAGGTCACCTTGGGAAAATCATCATAATTGTCTCTCTGAGCATCAGATTGAAATTTCGTTAGAAGTTTCAGAAAGAGGACTGCCTGTAGTTTTCTGTAAATCAGTTTCAGGTACTAAGGTCAAAAAAAGTGATAAGTGTCACTTCATACAAGTTCTCTCTTCTGAAAAGGTATATAATCAAGTAATCTTGGGAGATTTTGCATAACTCTTTGTTGGAGAATCCAAATTCGATTAGACTAGTGATATTGGAAAGAGGATTTCCTGTAGTTTTTTGTATATCAGTTTCAAGTACTAAGGTTGAAACAGTGACACATGGAACTTCGTACAAGTTTGCTATACTGAACTAGTATATAATCAGGTCATCGTGGGATATTTGACATAACACTTCCTTGCAGAATCCAATCTTGATCAGACTTGCGGGATTAGAAAGAGAACGCAGAGAGCTACCATAGGAAGAAATTTTAGAACTTGGAGATCTAAAATAACAAAGTTACATTTGTTTCAAGGTCGAGCTCCAAAAATCAAGAAAAGGTGGTATGAGGAAGTTTGATGGCACAGATCCAGTAAATTGGATACTACATATGGAGCAATATTTTGATCTACATGGTGTACCACTATTACAAAAGGTATGTATCGCATCTTCATATTTAGAGCCGAATCAATTTTTATGGTATAAAGAGCTTTGTTCTAGTAAACAACTTGTTACGTGGTCAATTTTCATGGAGGAAATGATAGCACATTATGAGGATACAAAGAGCAACACCTTCTATAAAGAAACACCACAATAATTGGAAGAAAAAAGAGAAAGGGCTTTGTTACAAAGTGGAAAGCAAAATTATGGAAATAAGGAAGTCTACCCCTCACAAATATAAAGATGGAAGTGTTGTTTCTCCTAGCCTTCCACAACCTACAAGTGTTACACCACAACAATTGGAAGAAAAAAAGAGAAAAAGGGCTTTGTTACAATTGTGATAAAAAATACATTAAAGGTCATAAGTGTGCTGAGAAGAAATTATTTTACATTGATTGTGGAGAGGAGGAAGAAAATGATCAAGAAACGTCAAAAGAAGAGTATATACACCAGGAACCAACCCTAGAGAAAGAAGAAATGAATCTGACCATATATTGTAAAGCATTGGAAAGAATTACTACTCCTCAAACTCTTAAGATAGATTGACATATCAAGAAGAAAATGGTTCAATAAGTGAAAGACCACTTGAAGAAAGAAGAAATGAATCCGACCATATCTTGTAGTGCAATGGCTGGAATTACCACTCCTCAAACTTTCAATATAGAAGGACATATTAAGAAGAAAAATGTTCAAGAAGTGAAAGATCACATAGAGAATCAAAAAATGAATCTGACCATATCTTGTAATGCATTGGAAGAAATTACCACTCCTCAAACTCTCAAAATAGAAGGAAATCTCAAGAAAAAAACATTCAAGTAGTGAAATATCACATCGAGCATCAACAACAAGTTCTCCAACTTTTAAAGGATAACGCCACTTTGGTGCAGAATTGAATGAAATAATAGGCATATTAACATTGCAATGAAAGAAGTTTTGATGTAGGCAATTGGGTATTTTTATGGTTACATACATACAAACAAATGTCCCTCAAGAAAGCTATTTATGAGAAGGAAATGTTGGCAATGCTACACGCACTTAAGAAATGGCGAACTTACCTAATGGGAAGACACTTCAAGGTAAAAATGGATCATGATAGTATGAAATACTTTTTAGAACAAAGATTATCCTCTAAAGCGAAACAAAAATGGGTCACAAAGATGTTGGGTTATGACTTTGAAATAATCTACAAAAAAGGGAAGCAAAATGTTGTGGCAGATGCACTCTTAATAAAGGATGAGGATGTGGAAGCATTGTTGTGCACCATTCTATTATCCAACAAAATTGGATAAACGAAGCAAGGTATGAATGGAAGAAGGACGAAGAAGTGTGGCCACTCATTCAAAAGTTGCAGAAGATCCCAGTTTAAACAATCTTGCCCAGAACTTGACGAGGAAGGAAAAGTCATATTGGAGCCTGGAGCAGTCACAGAAACAAGAACCTGACAGCTAAGAAATCGATCAATTTCAGAGTATCTCATCAAGTGGAAGAACTTACCCATTGAAGATTCCACATGGGTGGACAAGAATTTTATACAGAAGAGGCAAGAACTACTCAAGCATTGAGGACAACACTTTTTGAAGGAGAGGAACATGTTAGGTCACTATACTACTAGTCTAACCCCTTATTGTTATTAGTACAACCCCCTTATTATATTGTTGTTGTTGGAAATAATACTGAGAGGGGGGGTGAATCAGTATTATCAAGCAATTTACCAAATCTTCCTTATTTGATCTTTTGAACTATTCTTGCATATCAGTACCATAAATAATGAGCATGAATAAAGAAAATAGACAGTCACACCAAAGAACACAAGATGTAAGGTGGAAACCCAATGCGGGAGAAAACCACCTGCTGCAATATGTCTCTATCTTCTTTCAAGAAATTCTTTTTACAATGATTTTGTACTGGTGCAGTCCTTTACCAGCACGCAGGCTGCAACCTGCAGAGAGCTACAACTCTCTCTCGTTTTCCAGTCTCTCCTGGAAGGGAGCTACAACCCCCTACTTCTTTTCATGAAGAATCAAATGATCAACAAGTATACAACAGATACAGTCCACTACAGATATCAGATCAGTAATTACAGAAATAACCCAGAACACCTTATGAACAGAAATATACAGTCAACAGATCATCTTAAGACAGGGACGCATATTTTCTTTCTGTGACCTGCGACTGGACGCAGTCTACCTTCCACTGTTCTGCGTGCCGACGCACTGTTCCTCTATGCTTTGCTGCGACCGGCGCACCCAGAAACACTATCGCGCCGCGTCTTTTTCTTCAGAGACGCACCCAATAACACAGTCGCGCCGCGTCCTTTGCCTCAGAGACGCACCCAATATCACAGTCGCGCCGCGTCCTTTGCCTCAGAGACGCACCTGAGCCTTTACTGTACTGCGTCCCGGCGCACTTTCCCTTCACTGAACCTGCGTCCCTTCAGATATAAAAGATAGAGGACTTCAGAACCAACCCAAACACTCAGATCCACAGATCTGATCATGCGCCATAGAGATCACAGTCCATTAGAAGATTCGCCTTCATAGATCTGGACTAGATCTCACCAAAATATCTTCAACCAAGATGATGCTCAATCCAAATGAATTCCTCTGCTTTATATAGGCAAGCTTCTCCCCAAAACATGGAACAATACCATGAGCCGACACCATAGAAACACAAAACCGTCGGCTAGATACCACACAAGAAACCCCCACGTGCTTTTCTCTTGCCTTGAAATGTGTGCACTGGGCGGACGCACCTCCTGAACGGCCGGCCTGCGTCCCTAGACGCGGGTTCTGTATGGTATACCTGCGGGGACGCACTTGCTGAACATATTTCCTGCGTCCTTCTTGATTTATCACCTGAATGGGTTTGCCATCAAGGACAACACCTGAATCATAATGCCAACAATCTCCCCCTTTGGACTTGATGGCAACCACATAATCTTCAACTTCATTCTCCCCCTTTGACATCAAGGGCAAAGGGTATGCTCCCCCTATGCTCATGCATCTCCAGATCTGTAACCAGAAATCCATCATGAAGGAGATAGAGACATATTGCAGCTATTTCCAAGATCTCCTTCTCCATAATGCCAACAATGCATTATGTGCTCCCCCTGAGCCTATACCACCAATAGGAAGATGATCAACAGTAAGATGATGCATCAACAACCCCCAGCTTTTGCCTGAGGTATTCAAAAGTGTCCCTGGGCAACGGTTTGGTGAAAATATCAGCAACTTGTTCCTTAGAAGGAACATACTCCAACTTGACCTTCTGTTCAAGTACTTGTTCCCGGAGAAAATGGTACTTGATTGGTATGTGCTTGGTTTTTGAATGCATAACCGGATTCTTTGAGATGCTGATTGCACTTGTGTTGTCACATAAGATAGGAATAGGAGGTGTACAAGTGATGTGATAATCCTGCAAAGTCTGCATCATCCAAAGAAGTTGGGTGCAACAAGATGCAGCAGCAACATATTCCGCTTCAGCTGTAGACAAGGCAATTGAACTCTGTTTCTTGCTGAACCAAGATACCAGTCTGGAGCCCATAAAGAATGCACCGCCACTTGTGCTTTTCCTGTCATCCACGCTTCCGGCCCAATCTGCATCTGTGTAAGCATGAAGAGTGAGATCTGTATCTCTAGGATACCATAAGCCATAATTTTGAGTCCCTTGAAGATATTTGAAAATTCTCTTCACTGCTTGAAGATGAGTCTCCTTTGGATTTGCCTGAAATCTTCCAACTATTCCAACTGCATGCATGATGTCTGGTCGGGTACCTGTCAAATATAGTAAACTTCCAATCATAGATCTGTAGGTTGGTTGATGTACTGCTGCAGATTCATCATTTGCACTGAGACTACATCCTGTGACCATGGGTGTACATACTGGTTTTGCATCTTCCATGCCATATTTCTTCAAAATCTGCTTGAGATACTTGGTTTGAGATAAAAAGATTCCTCCTTCCTTCTGTTGGATTTGCAAACCAAGGAAATATGTCAGTTCTCCTAGCAAGGACATTTCAAATTCTTTCTGCATGACTGAGGCAAAGCTTTGACTCATAGCTTCTTCATTGCTGCCAAAAATAATGTCATCTACATACACAACAAGTATTAGCAATTTGTCATTTTCAACTTTTATATACAGATTGCTATCTGCTGAACCTTTTAAGAAACCTTGTTGATGAAGATATTTGTCCAACCGGTAGTACCAAGCCCTTGGAGCTTGTTTGAGACCATAGAGAGCCTTTTTCAATCGGCATACAAGATTTGGATCATTTCCAAGAATGAACCCATCTGGCTGTTCAATGTACACTTCTTCTTCCAAGTCTCCATTCAAAAAGGCTAATTTCACATCCATTTGAAATACTTTGAAGTTCTGAAAACTTGAGAGAGCAAGGAACATTCGGATGGCCTCAAGTCTTGCAACAGGAGCAAAAGTTTCTTCAAAGTCTATTCCTTCTTGCTGCGCATACCCTTTACAAACGAGTCTAGCTTTGTTTCTAATTACTTCTCCATTTTCATTCAATTTATTTTTGAAGACCCATTTTGTTCCAATAACATTCTTATCTTTTGGTCTAGGAACCAGCTCCCAAGTGTTGTTCTTTTCGATTTGCTCAAGTTCTTCATCCATTGCTTTCACCCAACATTCATCTTTGCATGCCTCTTTCACATTTTGTGGTTCGGTGGAGGAAAGTAATGCCAAATAGCTTGAAGCTTCTGCAACTGTTCTTCTAGTTTGTATACCTGCTTCTTTTTGTCCCATGATCTGAGATTCTGGATGGTTCTTCTGAACATATCTGGATGGAGTCTTTTCTTCTATTCTTGTCCGTTCTTCTGCTTCTTCGTGAGATTCTTCTTGAGATTCTTCTTGAGGTTCTTCTTCTTCATCATTCTGTCTTTGAGGGTAGCTCTCATCTTCTTCGATGTCTTCACGATGTATTTGCCTAGGAATATATCCCTTTTCATCAACCACTACATCAATGCTGTCAACAATTCTGCCAAGTCTTTTATTGTAGCATTTGTATGCTTTGCTATGTGGAGAATAGCCAAGAAGAATGCCTTCATCTGCTCTAGGATCAAGTTTGCCAAGCTGCTCCTCAGTATTCTTGATATAGCATTTGCTCCCAAAGATTTTGAAGTGCTTTACCGAAGGAGTTTTACCACTCCAGAGCTCATGAGGGGTTTGAGTGCTATTCACTCGGACATTTGTCTTGTTGAGAATAATAACCGCAGTATGTGCAGCCTCACCCCAGAAGGTTGCGGGGGTTCCTAATTCATCAAGCATAGCACGAGCCATTTGTTGGATTGTTCTGTTCATTCTTTCAACAACTCCATTTTGCTGAGGCGTTCTAGCTGTAGAGAATTCTCTCCTTATCCCATGTTCATCACAGAAATCGAAAAATTCATTTGAAGTAAATTCCCCACCTCTGTCAGATCTGAGGCACTTAATTTTGTGACCTGATTCATTTTCAGCCAAGGCTTTGAAGGTTTTGAATTTTTCGAATGCTTCATCTTTGTGCTTCATAAGTCCTAACCAAACAAACCTGGAGAAATCGTCAATAAATAATATCAAGTATTCCTCTCCTCTAGGTGTTCTTTTTCTGAATGGTCCACATACATCTGTATGTACTAGCTCAAGAGGCATGCTGGCTGATCCTTCTTTCTCTGGAAAGTTAGTTCTGGTTTGTTTTCCAAACTGACATGATCTGCATATGGTGTTGTCAGGAATTTTGATGTCTGGAAGATCGCGAACTGCCTGATATTTGCAAGCTTTCCTTATTTGTGAGAAGCTTAGATGTCCCAACCTTCGATGCCATAACCAGTGCTCTTCATTCTTGCTTAGATAGCATTGTTGTTGTCCTTCATCAAATATGTATAGATTATTTGGAGTTCTCTTTCCTTTGAGAACTGTTTTACCTGTATCAAGATCACGAACAAGGCATCCATTTGATCTGAATATAACCTCGGTTCTTTGATCACACATCTGACTGACACTTAGTAGATTATGCTTCAATCCATCAACAAACAAAACATTTCCAGCCTTAACATCTTCTTTTAAAGGAGCAATACCTTTTCCTTTTATAGTTGCAGGAGTATCATTTCCAAAAGAGACTTTCTTTCCCTTTTCTAAATTAGAATAAGACTCAAGTTTTTCTTTATCACCTGTCATATGCTTCGAACATCCACTGTCAATGTACCATAGATTTTCTTGTCCTTCTGCATAAAATGCTATCCCACATCTTTCTGTTTGAGGTTCCTTTATTCTCCATGTTTTGGCGCCTGAGGCTTGTTCCTTTTTCTGCTCTTGTACCTTTCTTTCCGGAAACCTGCTTCTGCATTCAAAGTCTTTATGTCCAAAATTATTGCAAATAGAACATTCAACTTCATTTTCAAGAGCTGAAAAGTTGTTATAGGTCCTTTTTGTAATCCCTGTCATACTTCTTTGTTTTTGAGCTTCCCTAGTCATGATTGTTTTATACGCAACACATTGAGCTGCTTTGTGACCAAAGTTATGGCAAGAAAAGCATTGTCCATTGAAGAAGCTTCTGTGATTATTGGATCTACCAGCCAACTGATTGTAATTTCGATTTTCATCTATTCTTGAACCAATTTGAGAAGATTTTACCTGTGGCTGGTTGTGGCTTTTGTTCACCCTTAAGCTGGATTGCCCCTGATAGTTTCTGTTTGACATTTGTCCCTGCTTTACCTGATGATCTTCCTTGTGTTCTTGCTCATTTCTTCTTGCTGCATCAAGATAACTTTTTGAAGTGGATGCTTGAGAAGTTTCTCCATTATAGCCCAAACCTGTCTTATTTAGTGGAGACCGCTGCACACTGATAATCTCATCCAAAGTTTCAGATCCTTTGACAAACTTGAGATTAATAGTTTTTGTTTTCTCAATTTCTTTTCTAAGACCAACAATTTCACCTTCTAATTTTTCAAGATGTTTTTCCTTTTCATCAATTTGGAATTGTAGAGTATCAATAATCATGTTCTTTTCTTCTATGCATCTCTTGAGTCTAGTAATTTCATCATAAAGGTTATCCACATCTACAGCATCCTCATAATCATCATCTTCAAATGCCATTAACAACCTATATTTATTACCTTGTTCATCTTCATCACTGTTTGATAAGCCATCACTATCTTCATGGGTGTAGTAGCTTTTCTTATTTGTGCTTTGTTTCTTATTCCATCTAACTGGTTCCTTTCCTTTATCCTTATAAGAGCATTTTGCAGCATAATGACCTACTCTTCCACAAGCAAAGCATTTGAAGGGTAGCTTACCTCTGAACCTTCCAGAACCCCTTTGAAGATTTCTGACAAAATTTGATTCTTCTTCCTCTTCTTCTGGATCATGGCTTGCTTCATAGTAATCTTCTTTGCCTGATGCTTTAAAAGCAGCCTCCCTTCTGTCTGATGGTCCTCCCTTTCTCATTTCATAAGCAGTTAGAATTCCATGTAGCTGAGACATAGTGAGAACTTTGAGATTTTCCTTTTCTTCTATTGCAGATACTTTAGATTCAAACTTGGGGGATAATGATCTTAGAATCTTTTGAACTACTATAGTCTCTTTTATTTCTTCACCCAAATTTTTCATACAATTAACAATCTCATCTACCCGAAGAAAATAATTAGCCACACTTTCATCATTATACATCTTGAGAGTCTCATATTGAATCCTGAGAGTTTGAAGTTTAGCTTCCTTTACCTGTTCATCTCCTTCATAGCTAGTGATCATTTTGTCCCATATCTCTTTTGCTGATTTGAAGTGCATGACCTTCATGAATTCTGTTTGGGATATACTTCCTAATAGAGTACTGACTGCTTTTGCATTTGTTTCATATGTCTTTTTCTCAGCTGGATCTGTAGGAGTAGCTGAAGGAAAAGCATAGCCTGTTTCTACAATGTTCCAAACTTCAGTACCAAGGGATTGAAGATATGCAGTAACTCTTACCTTCCAATAATTGAAGTTTGTCCCATCAAAAACTGGTGGCCTGATTGATGCTTCTCTCTCGTAGTTGCTCATGATGAACGATCTACCTTCAAGCGATCAAGCTTTTCTGAAGGACCTGCTCTGATACCAATTGTTGGAAATAATACTGAGAGGGGGGGTGAATCAGTATTATCAAGCAATTTACCAAATCTTCCTTATTTGATCTTTTGAACTATTCTTGCATATCAGTACCATAAATAATGAGCATGAATAAAGAAAATAGACAGTCACACCAAAGAACACAAGATGTAAGGTGGAAACCCAATGTGGGAGAAAACCACCTGCTGCAATATGTCTCTATCTTCTTTCAAGAAATTCTTTTTACAATGATTTAGTACTGGTGCAGTCCTTTACCAGCACGCAGGCTGCAACCTGCAGAGAGCTACAACTCTCTCTCGTTTTCCAGTCTCTCCTGGAAGGGAGCTACAACCCCCTACTTCTTTTCATGAAGAATCAAATGATCAACAAGTATACAACAGATACAGTCCACTACAGATATCAGATCAGTAATTACAGAAATAACCCAGAACACCTTATGAACAGAAATATACAGTCAACAGATCATCTTAAGACAGGGACGCATATTTTCTTTCTGTGACCTGCGACTGGACGCAGTCTACCTTCCACTGTTCTGCGTGCCGACGCACTGTTCCTCTATGCTTTGCTGCGACCGGCGCACCCAGAAACACTATCGCGCCGCGTCTTTTTCTTCAGAGATGCACCCAATAACACAGTCGCGCCGCGTCCTTTGCCTCAGAGACGCACCCAATATCACAGTCGCGCCGCGTCCTTTGCCTCAGAGACGCACCTGAGCCTTTACTGTACTGCGTCCCGGCGCACTTTCCCTTCACTGAACCTGCGTCCCTTCAGATATAAAAGATAGAGGACTTCAGAACCAACCCAAACACTCAGATCCACAGATCTGATCATGCGCCATAGAGATCACAGTCCATTAGAAGATTCGCCTTCATAGATCTGGACTAGATCTCACCAAAAGATCTTCAACCAAGATGATGCTCAATCCAAATGAATTCCTCTGCTTTATATAGGCAAGCTTCTCCCCAAAACATGGAACAATACCACGAGCCGACACCATAGAAACACAAAACCGTCGGCTAGATACCACACAAGAAACCCCCACGTGCTTTTCTCTTGCCTTGAAATGTGTGCACTGGGCGGACGCACCTCCTGAACGGCCGGCCTGCGTCCCTGGACGCGGGTTCTGTATGGTATACCTGCGGGGACGCACTTGCTGAACATATTTCCTGCGTCCTTCTTGATTTATCACCTGAATGGGTTTGCCATCAAGGACAACACCTGAATCATAATGCCAACAGTTGTGCCCATGTAGTCCCCATATTGTTATTATTGTTCCCCATATAAGCCCACTATTGTTATTATTGGCCCTTACATTATTATTGTTATGTCGGCTCTGATTATATTATGACCCCTTAGACTCCTATATATAGAAAGGAGGTCTTGTAATTTGTATCATCCGAGAATTGTTCATTTGTGTAATGTAAAGGAGGCTTCCCCCTCGAAGAGGCTTATTTCTAAGTCATTCATCTATCTTTTCTATCTTTTGTGAGTTCGTTTCATAACAAACAGGATCTTGACTCGTACTTCGACGAGTTGATGCATGTCACCACCAGTCCAGACTTGCATATCAGTGCATACATCATGCACAAGTATGTTGCTGGTCCAGCCACATTGAGGACAATGATGCACATGCTTTCAGATGAGTTGGACAAAGGAGCCCAAGTAGTGTACCGGATGCCATGGAGGCAAGGTTCAGGTTCCAGATGGATGTCACAGTGGAACACACGGACACTATCAGAGACTACCAATCTTGGCACCAATATGTTATTGTGGATCAGCATGAGGATGTCGAGAAGTTGGACTTCTATGGTTGTCCAAGTCAAAGTGGTGTCTATTTTGGCTTGTTCAAGCCATTGTTCACATGGGTACATGTGCATTGTAATGTTGAGCCATGTCAAGTGTAATTCAAGTCTCAAGAGTGAATGTAACAGTCATAGAGTAGGTGAAGAGTCATGAGGGTATTTAAATAGTCACAAAGGGAATGTCAAGGGTCACCCCACCCTTTTCTATAAATAGTCCCTCATAACTCATTGTATAGGCTTTTGGTCAACCAAGCTTCTACTAACACTATCCTGAAGAAGGCTTCGATAGTATTATAACGCGCCTTGGCTTCTCCACTGCATGGAGGTAGTACATCTCTTTGGAGGAGCAGGTGGATGTGGTTGTAACATTCCACTAATGGGGCTAGCAAGTTTACATGGTGTATTGTATGATTGTGACTTACACTTCTTTATATAATAAAATCTAGCACATTTTCATGCATATGTTGTTATTATAGTTGGACTGTTCTAGTTGCCTTAATGATATATGTTGTTTAACTTACATACTTTTATATGAACTGATTTGTATGCAATTATATGAATCTTGTTGTTAATGTGTTGCATATGTTGTTAATGTGTTGCATATGTTGTTAATGTTGTCACCATCCGTGTTGACTCCTCTGCTAAACACCAAACATACCTTTCTCATAAACCTTGTTATGTCAATTGTCACACCCATCTCGAACTGATCCGTGAGCGTTGTTCGTGTTATCTTACCTTGTATGTTGTGACCGCCGCATCCGTGTCGATTGCTCTGCCAGAAGTTGTGCATGTCCTTTGTGTTGTGTGTTCCTAGCTGACTTGGGATTGATCCCTTTCAACCTAGAAGTCACCTTCACCTTCCTCTCCATTTGAAGTGTTGGAACCTCTCATACTCATTCCTTGACTCATTGCATCAGTCACACCCTTTCTACTGATAGAGTTATCTTACTTGCCTCTCTGTGACATCGCGGTCAAGGCATTACCTTACGACCCACTGTTGGGACTCCAACACCAAATGGTCTGAGGTCTAAATGGGACTTCTTACCGAGGAGATCCCCTTGACATGTTGGCAGGTCCAGCACCATCAATATTACCTTAGACCTCCCTTTCCCCCTTACACCACATGCATCTCAAAACATGGTGTTTCCTCACCCAAGAATAGTAGAATTTATTGAACCTCAAGCTCCCTAGCAGCAGTTAGTTCAAAACGAAGGATGGGAAGCCCACCAAATTAGGTCTACCATAGTATTCTCTCATTGGCCCACCTTCTCTCAGCATTCTATGCATCTCGTCATTGCTTTGTTAAGAAATTAAAATGCTTGTAGATTAGGTGAGATTTCTCATACATGATAATTACTTGTGAATGTTTTTGGCTTCTTATTAAATTTTATGTTCTCTTCTCCATCAATAAATTACCAAAAATAAAAACCATTAAAATCAAAAGAGACAAAGAACAAAAATATATAGGCTTCAAGGAAGGGAAAAAAACTCCACAAGCGGGAAAGGCGAAAAAAAATATTCTTCTTATAAAATGAGATCAAAGTGAGATATCCAAGACCAAAGACCAGCAACAATACTTCCATAAAGGCCTAAGTTAGTCTTCTTACAATCCTTCTTCCAACAAGTCAAATTCAATAAAGTCAATGTTGGTCAACCATTTGAAATCTAGTCACCTCGTGAAATTTTAGACTTTTAATTTTGGCCCTTCTGATTTTTACGCTCCTAAAATTTCAAATTTGCAATTCCTCAAAAAATTTCACATGTGTGAGAAGATCTAGGGCACAAAACTTCAAAATTTTCTCTCTTTTGACTTTCCTCTCTTTCTCCTTTGACTTTTGATGAAATCCTCTTTCTTCTTGCACAAAAATTGAAGTGTGTGAGTGAGTGATCAAATGAGTTTGAGCTCCCTTCTATTTATATATGTCCAGGAGGTCAAATAGCTACCTTTCTAGGCTAACTTGTCCAATAAGAGTTGATTGGGCATTGTGGAGAACAAATTGATTCTTTGGACTCAAAGAAAAATATTTTTATTTTTTCTTCCAGGAAGTCCAAATTGGACATTGACGCAATTACATTTCTTTGACTCAAGATAATTTTTATTTTGACTTAATAAATGCTATAACCATGAAGAATAATCTTTGACTAAAAATAATGATAATAATACAAATTTATTCTTATTCTTTTGCTTTGACATGAAATACATTTTGATAAAAGTACAATGGTAATTATGAAGACTAAATCTATTTACATTTCCAACATGCTCCTCCTTAAATTTTCTCTACTCTATCCCATGTTACATCATTTCATGCACTACAACCTCTTGACTCTTTGCCACAATTGGCAATGGGAAAAGTGTATGTACTTGTTATAACTATAAATTCTCCATGTGAAGCCACTTCCTTTCGTATCCATCCCGATATCCCTACAGTTGGACAAGGGAAGAGAGAAATTCCCTTTACCGATATGCATCCAAAGACACAGGGAGAAAGAAAAAAGGAAGAGAAGATGCCTTCCTATTGAACTAGTCCATCAAAGATTTGTAGCTCATTTGAGTTTCTATGATATTATGGTCTTTACTTTATTTTACTTGTAATATTTCAGATTTTGATTTTGGTGCATTTTGGGATAGTACTTTATTATGTTCATGGTACATATTTTGATGATGGTATCATATGGGAGACACAAGATGTCTTTATATGCTTAATTATATATAAAATTACGATTGGTGGCTTGCTTCATGACATGATTATTATGTTAGTGGTGTTAGCAAAATGTTATATTTTATATGTTTATTATGGAGCTACATGATTAATGTGAATACTTTGTGGACATAGTCAGGGGCCCCACCTACTATCTAAAGTTAAATAATAACAATTATAATAATAATCCTTCATATTTTCCTTCTCCTTGTAAAAAGAATATACATTTATATTAACATATAACTAGTTTAAAAATATTTTCTCCCTTCAACCACCTAAGGAAGGTAAAAAACTAGATTGAAGACGAGGAAAGAAGGATGGAAAACGCTAGTGAGGAGAGAAATCCTTTCAAGAGTGACAAGGAGTAAAGTGAGCTCACCTAATTTCTAGTCTCTTTCGTAAGAAAGATTTCTTCCAATACCTATTAAAAATATCCCATGCTACCTAATACTATATCTTTCTTTATTATTTGACATTTTGATGTCAATTGTATGAATTTTGTTACATTGTAGACATTTTTAAGCAAATTGTGGTCCCGATTTTTGCGTAAATTAGGTGAAACAACAAGTTGTACTCTCATTTTGTCAATAAAATCAGTAATATTTATAGATGATATTTTTAGCATGCTTTCAACAATGAATTAATTGTATATTTCCTGATGTTCTTAGGCATATTTCTCTCATATTTATTGCAAAAAATTGATATTCAAAATTATAGATTTAAACACTTATATGTATAGCCTTACAGTTGATAAGGTATGATTTTTAATAAGTTTTCCTGCAAAGTTACTCATTCATTTACTAATATTTCACTTTGATTTCAATTCATTAATATATAGTAGTATGTGCAATTGTTTATCTCACTTACTTTTTGTTTATCATATCTCTATAGTCAAATCCCTTAGATTTTGTTGTACAAATCTGCCATACATAGTTTTATTTTACTTTGTTGTAAATAATTGTATTTTAGTTTTGGTCATTAAACCTTGGGCCTAGTCCCATCAACCCAGTGAAATTCAAGGGTGCCAATAGTGAAGCATAAAAGCTTTACTCGCGAACTACATCTCTATAGAATGTGATGAAATGTGCTTAGCAAATCACTAACGTGATTTCATATGACCTTTAATTCATAAGAATATATATGAAATAAATAATCTAAGAGTTGTTATATTAGTATATAGCATTAATAAAAGGTGGGAGGATGATTCTTAGCTTATACATCACATTGAATTCAAAATAGAGTTGCAATTTGTTGAGTTAAACAGAGTTGCAACTTGTTGAGTTAGCTCTAAGCTTTGATAATGTTTCCCGTTGTGGACATGCTACACAATGGTGACTCCTTGTGCAGGTATGAATTGGTAGGATATAATGGATGTTTCATAATTATTCCCTTACGAGTTCATTAGAAAACTATGGCAATAACCTCCAAATCTGGTAGATACAACTGAATCTATGTAATAGTTTTTTTTTTTTTTTTTTTTTTTTTTTTTTTTTTTTTTTTTTAAGGTCGATACAATATCTACATAGGATTAAATTGTTTATTTAGGGAGTACTTGAACCCGGAACAAACCAAAATCATCCTACTTCACATAGTCATCTTCAGTTTGGGATGCCTCACCTAGGCTGAACCTATGTAATAGTTAAAGAGTATATTTCTCATTTAAACTTCCCTTATAGTCTAGAATATGTATTTCTTTCATAAACTTCATGAATCTCATTAGAAAAATTTAGTGATAACGTTTAAATTTAGTAACTATAATTGAACTTGCTCATATTCTTCCTCCTCTTCTAACCACAAGGGTAAGTCATGCTCATTAGAAGGTTGAGCAGGAGGATACAATACTAACTATTTATACAAATGTCCATTCTTAATGGTCATATTCCCAACCCCACAACTAATGGTAGCATCAACAGTGGCTAACCATGGCCTTCCCAAGATGAGAGAATAGCCATTAAACTTAGTTTTGGGTTGGAGAACCAGGAAATTAGTAGGATACTTCCAAGAGTCAATGGAGACCATAACATCATCAGCAAATCCTTCAAGAGCTACTATGGATCTGTCTAGAAGCTGTAGCACTGTGATGGTCTTTCTAAGACCCCCTTGGAGTTTTATATTTAGCATGGTTTCCTTATTCATGGCATTGATTGTAGCCCCAATATCAATCAGGGTATTAGGGACTATAAGGCCATCAATGTGCACATCTACTACAGGGCTTCCAAGGTCTAGATATTTCAGGAAGATCACCCTCCCAAGCACCAAATCAGATAATTTCACAACAACATTTATGGTGCAGGTGTCTATTTTTATTCTCCTAGTAATTTTGAAACATTTCTCCTTGATGAGATTATTGTAGATGGGAACATCTTTAATAGTCTGGAGAAGGGGTATTTTAACACACAAATTCTCCAATTATCCCAAAAGTTTAACCTCTTCAGGGGTTTGTTGGCTAGGGAGGATCAACCTCTCAGGAAAAGGATGTGGATTGACTTGAGGAACACTCTCTTCCTTCTCTTCTTCAAGCTCTTCAGGTGGAGAAGGTGGGTATTTATATGGAAACACTTTCCCATGCCGAAGGTTGATCTTCTAGATTTCGATAGCATAAGCAAGCTAAGATATCTCTCCATAGTAGACATGTTGTGCTAGTTTGTTGTTCGGGTTCATATTTGGTTGAGCAGGAGTTTGAGGTTGTTTAGGTGGAGTAGGATGAGTTATTTTTTGTTGAGGTTAGGGTGGAGGCAGTAAATGAGGAGGTTGGCTAACTTGAGGCCTCCACCCTTGTGATGGGTTGTCCCATTGAGAAGATTGGGGTGGATATGGTTGAAAGGGATGGTTGAGGTTGAGGAGGTTATGGAGGAGCATAAGGCCAAGAAGGAGTTGTGTATTAGGATGGGTGAGTGGAAGAGTACCAAGGTTCCAAGGGTGTATTCTGATTTGGACTATAATAATAGTAGTGTGCACCTTGCATGCCTTGTTGATATGGTCGAGGTCTTTGAGGTATTCTTTGATTGATGAAACAAAGTTGTTCTGACCCCCCTTCTGCTACTTGATATACAACTTTTAGTCCTGGCAAAGAAGGGAGCTTATCTATTACATGATTTTCTTCACAGACTAGGTATACCTCCATGACATTTAATGGGAACACATTCCTAGGATGTCTTTTGTTACATCTATGGCAGAAAATAAATAGTGCACTTTCTACTTCCTCCTACTTGCTTTGGATCTGCATGGTATCCATTTTCAGTGCAAAGGTATGCAACATTTCACTCTTGAAATCCTCCAACATGTTACCTATCTCATTCTTAATGGATGTTGCGGAGGGAGAGGAATTGACCAAGATTTGACTAACCCTAACCTTCTTCTTAGCACCCCTAGAGTGATTCTTGAACATTGTTTCAATGTCATCATAGGATAAGTGATAGATATCTCCTCTAGACAACATGTTGAGGGTTTCCAACATGTCTTCCCTGATCCCTCGGAGAAGAACTAGTTTGAGTGATTCAAGATCAAGGGTGTAGTTGGTCTTCCTATAACTGATTTGACATATCTACTCATAGTCTTTGAGGGATTCATCAAGTCTAATAGTCATCCTGAATATTTATTCCTTGGTTTATTTGGACCTACAGTAATCTCTATACTTGTTATTAAAGGCTTGTTTCATTTGGACCTAGATTGTAATGCTACCCCCAAGCATACCCATAAACCAACACAAGGCTTCATTTTTAAGGGTAGAGGGGAAGAAATTCATATTCTTCTCATCAGAGGCATAGTCATAGGTCCTATAGACAACATTAAATTCAAACATGAAGGTATCAGGATCCTTAGAGATTAAGCCATGGAAGTGTGGAAGGGCAGTAGGGCTTATGTTCTTCATTCTAGCCTCTCGATTGGTCTCTTTGATAGGGAAAACCTCATTGTCCCTGTTTTCAGCCATAATTTGGGTATGTGATGTGGGTTCTTCTTCTTCCCCAATATGTTCTTCAAAAATTTTAGGTTTCTCACCTAGAGGGTCTTCTAACCCCCTATATTCAAAGAGGGAAGCTCACAGTCACCAAAGAAGAGTGAAAGTTGAATGTTTTCTCGTGTGGGGATTTTTGGTAAGAATTTTCCTTGACTATCCCTACTCCTACAAGACATGAAAGAAAATTTTGTTTTTTTTGTTTACTTTTCCAAAAACTGTATGCAAAACATAAAATAATGATTAAGGAAAAACAACATCTACTTAGACACCTCACCGGCAATGGAGCCAAAAAGTGGTGAGCCTTAGTATTGCACCAATAATGTTGCAACTCCCAAGGGATACTCAACTCAAATTATCAACCAGGGTTCATACAAACTTTAAGGTGACAATGCTATGTGCACAAAAAATAGGATTCCACTCATGCCACCCTCAGTTATGACATTCAACCAAAAAGTGCTCAGAGACCCTTCCTCCTACTAAATTAGAATGAAATCTTATTGATAAAGGGACAATTGGGAATTGATTCTAGCTATGAAAATAGAAATGCCATTGACTCAACTTGTAAAATCTTATCTAATCAATTCATGAAAGGCAAAGGATAATCTACTTGCAGAAATAAAGCTATGTTATCTTGCAGAATTCATCGAAATACCTCATCTACTTGCACAAATAAACTAATTTATCTTTCATAATTCATCAAACTACTAACCATAATTGCATGTATCATCTACCTAGTTCATACTTTCTCATAAATCAATAACCTACTTGCATGATAAAGAAACTAGCTCTACTTTGTTTTTGCAGTGAATAAAAGGAAGGTTTCAAGTGGCCTAGGATCTTTTACTGATCATTATGTCACATTTGGGGGTCATTATGCATCTATGCTAAGTCAAATTTGTAGTGGAGATTGAAACTGGTGAAGGAAAATTCTGCTACATGTTTGCTACAAGGGGCATGTAATGCTACAGGCAGGCCTGTAATTCTACAAGAGAGCATCCAAGTGGTTTTTGAAGGTGAAAAGATTGTCTTGAGTGTGTGGAGAGGTGGATAGTAGTTGAAGAAAATGAAAGGAGGTTGTTTTAATATCCTAGCCAAGCTCAGGACCTCTCAGAGGCCTATCTTGCACTAGGATGAATGCTTTGGGTGACCTAGGCAGAATAACTTATAAAACAGGGTTTTGCAATAGAGTTTGGAAGTGGAAGGAGAATATGAAAGAGCTTAGGATGGAAGTGGTGAAGGTTCCCTTCTATTCAAATAAACCAACCCTGTAATCAATCACATGCATGCATCCATTTATCATTAAAAAATGGAATAACTTATGATGGAAAAGATGAGTTGAATTTAAATAATATCCAATCCATGCAATACCAATGATATAATCACTAAACAGACATCTAAGCTACAGAAATAAAATTTAAAATGAGAAAACTAGCACTAATCTATTTCCAAGAAACCATAAACACAATCTTTTGGGTTTGTGGTTGTGAATCCTTCCACTCGTTCTCCCACAAGAGAGGTGATGTAGAGGTTGCAATTGTTGAAGAAAACATAACTAGGTTTGGTTTTCATTATGACTTGTAAATATAATATTATGAAAAGAAACATTTATTATTCCTTGCATCATGGGTTTCATGAGAAAGATGTGTTTACCATAGGTCAAAGACATCTTTTTGATGTCTTTATGATTTTGTGTCTTAACATAAGTATTATAGAAGTCATGTCAAAAAGATCTATGCTTCAATGAATAAGTGTTCCTTACAAGTCCGTTAAATGAAAAACAATGATATCCTTAAGTCAACCCAACTTATGGCATTACATGTCGACCTAATATATGTCAACATTGACACATATATATAATGCATGAAGTGGCATTACATGCTCAGAAATTTGGATCATCTCTGAAGAATAAATACACAGAACCACATTGACTCGGAGAATTTCGGATACAAGTATGTCTCTTGGTGAAGTTTGTCTCTCGGTGAGACTCATGAAAAAGTCATGTATATCACAGTGAGGATTGTCTCTCGGTAAAATTTGTCTCTCATTGCAACACAAATGATATATACTCTCTAGTTGTAAGACTGTCTTATCACTACCAGCATAGAAAAGAAATCAACACATTGTCTCAAAGACTGTGTCATTCCAGATCAAGAGAAGAACTGTGGTAGCTGAGAAGCAGTGGACTATGATAAGAAGACGAATGTATAAGGAGGCCGAAATATGAAGGAGTGTAGTAAAGATTAAAGACTTTGAAACAAAGACCGAATAGTTCAAGGGATGGTGAGAAGCATATTGAAGGTAATCTTTAGTCAAAGATTTGTCAAGGTATTTGGTATTCATACACTAAACATATATAAGAAGAGATTCAAGGTTTTTCCTCTCAAGAGGAGAGGTTTTTCCCTGGCTTGGAGCCAACATACTGTGTACTTATTCTACTCTTGATCTTCTATTTTGATAATTGTTTGAATAACACACTAACATAACGAAGATAAGCATATAGAATAGAAAGACAACACAAACATTATCAATAAGTTTAAAGAATAATCACTAAGCCATGATTTTCCATATATTCTTCAACATGGTATGAGAGGTATGGTTCAAAGAGGGCATGAAGGAGATCAACTATACCATAGAAAAGCTGGTAAAGAAGTGCTCATCTTTAGCTGGACTAATCAAGCAATACTTCAAAACAATATGGAGTAAATTATTCTCTTCCCAAGATCCAAAAGATTCAAGAAATGAAGGATTGTTCTCAACTCTCTCCAGAACATTCCAAGATGAAAACATATGGGTAATAAACAACGGAGCTTCAAGGCATATGACCGGGTATCACAAGAAACTCAAGACCTTATCTAAAGGAAAATCTTCATACTCAGTGGACCTTGCTGACAATAAAAGTTATCCCATCAAAGGAATTGATCAACATCGTTGACTCATTTTACCCATTTCTATTTTCATCTCCATATGGTGATCAAAGCACAAGGTATACCCCCATCATTGCACTCTCTACATCATACCTGCCAAAACACTTGCTTACAAATGGATCTGGGTACCACTATAATTTGTTCCCACAAAGAAGCCTTGCATTCATCTCAACAACATATTATATGTTCCAGGTTTGTACAAAAATCTAATTTTTGTTTCATCTCTAGAAGAAAAAGGAGATAGAGTTGCTTTTATTTATGGTAAAGTAGTAGTTTAGGCCAAAGATTCAAGCAATGAAAAATCTATAGTCATGTTATAGAAGTTAGACTATATAGACTCTCATCTCCTCAAAATCAAGCACTTGTCCACATTGAGATAAGCCCATGTCAATTATGGCATAGAATATTGGGCCATCTCCATTAAAAAATTCTAAAAACCCTAAATTCCATTGTAAATGGGATTCAAAATCTTAAAGAATAACATGAAGGAGTCTATAAAGGTTGTGCCTTGGGAAAGAGTACAAAGAAACCATTTTCTAACAGCACATCTAGAGCCCAAGAGATTCTGGATCTCATTCACTCTGATGTATGTGGGCCTATGTCCAAATCTCTTGGAGGTCATCTAAACTATGTTACATTCATTGATGATCATTCAAGAAAAACTTGGGATTATCTACTTTAAAAAAAGGATGAAGTATTCAACAAATTTCAATAATTCAAGACAAAGGTAGAAAATCTTACAAAGAGAAATATAAAGATCCTAATATTAGATAATGGAGGTGAATACACTTCAAAATAACTTATTTATTTGTAAAGAGGCTGGGATTAAGAGGGAGCTCATTGTTCCTTATAATCCTAAACAAAATGGAGTAGTTGAACAAAAGAATAGAGCTATAGAGGAAAGTGTCAATGCTATGCTCCATGATCAAGACCTATCAAAATTCTTGTGGGGAGAAGCAAAAAAATGTGTAGTATATATTCAAAATACAAGTCCTCATAGGTCTCTTGGTGATATAACTCCTGAGGAAGTCTTTACTGGAAAGAAGCCTAATATTGATCATATCTAGATATTTGGATGTCCGATATATATCCACATTCCCAAGGATGAAAGGAAGAAGCTAGATCCTACAAGCAAGAATGAGAACTTTGTTGGATATAGCAACTCTTTTAAAGCCTACATAATCTACATAAAGGAAGGACACCAAATAGAAGTAAGCAGAGATGCAATCTTTGATGAAATCATTTCCTTCAAGAAATAAAAGGATCTCCCATCTGATTATGATGAAGAGGATCTTCTTATGTTTGAAGTGGAAGCTTATAATGAAGAAGAAATGATCCGGATTTAAACAAGAATGCAACAAATTACAGAGATAACCATATACACAAAGATGCAGCAGAAATAATACTTCATTTCATTAATGGAAAATACTGAAATATGCTTACAAACAGAAATGGAAATAAACTAGCTAGGGCGATGGTAGCTTATCCCTGAGAAGAGATGTGATGGCTACATGCCTCTGAACTGTTCCGAACTGTATTACAATGAGGCTTGAAGGCCTATTTATTGTTGAGAAACAATGAAAAAACCCTTCACATCCCGAAACCTAACCCTAGAAGATGAAACGCCAAATTGTGGGCCCCGTTTGGGTAAATTAGTACATCAATTTCCCGGGGTCGTAACTTTGGCATACGATCTCCGTTTGATGCGTACGATAGCTCGTTAGAAAGATCTATCCGAGTACTACCACTTTGGGAGGCAACATCGGTACATGGACCCATGTTGCCCCAGATTCCCAAAAAAACGTCGTTTAGGGCCTCAAAACGGCTCCGGAAGTTCAGGACCCGAAAAACTGCTAAAAATTGTAAACTGTGCTACAATTTAGGAAACTGAAAAGACTGAAAGAGACAGTTGTGGGGGTCCAAATGGGTTGGTGGGTGGCCACCAAGATCCACCTGGATCAAGAAATCTCTCACCATTAAGAATAAGGTCCTAGTGAACCTATCACCGTCCCTGAAGGAAGAAAAATACCTTACTGTATAACATCCACTCTTCAAGAAGTAAAAGGTCACATGACAAACTGAACTTTCAAGGAAAGAAAGAAACCAAAAAGATACTCAGTATATGCAGCATACATATCAAAGCTCATTAAAGAAGAACCTTCTACCTTTGAAGAAGCAGCCAAACATCAAGAATGGAAAGATGCAATGAATGAGGAGTACCAATATATCATGAAGAATGGAGTTTGGGAAATTGTCCCAAGACCAGATGACAAGCCAGTGGTAACCTCCAAATGGTTATATAAAATAAAGCACGCTCCCTATGGAATCATTGACAAACTCAAGGAAATATTTGTGGCTAGAGGCTTTTCTCAGGAAGAAGGCATTGACTATGAAGAAACCTTTGCTCCCATAGCAAGGTACACCACAATCTGATCTCTGATATCTCTGGCAACATCCATGAAATGGAAGGTGCATCAAATGGATTTCAAAACAACATTTTTGAATGGCACCATAGATGAAGAGGTCTACATCGAACAACCATTAGGATATGAATTAAAGGAAGGGAAGACTCATGTTTGCAGAATAAAGAAGGCACTTTATGGCCTCAAGCAAGCTCTTAGGGCAAGTATGCTAGAATGGATGCATACTTGCAAAGATTGGGTTGCAAGAAAAGTATAATTGATCCAAACCTTTATATCAAAATAGAAAATGATGAACCCATCATCATACTTCTATATGTATACGATCTTCTAATCACTGGGATCGAAGAAAGAATTCAAGAACGTAAGAAATTGATGAGAGCATAATTTGACATGAAGGATTTAGGACTCATGTACTACTATTTGGGTCTAGAAGTTTGGAAAAAGCCAAATGAAATCTACTTCGAACAAGGGAATTATGTGATAAAATTACTAAATAAATTTGATATGATGGAATGAAAACCCATGACTACTCTGATGATCACAAACTTGAAGATGTTAATAAAATCTGAATCCAGTCTAGAAATCATACCAGGTATAGACAACTAGTAGGATCTATGATGTATCTAGTAAATACTCGACCAAATATGTTTTTTGCAGTATCAGTTAATTTCAAATAGAACTGAAACATAATCATTGGATAGCTACAAAACACATATTAATATATCTACAGGGAACCATCCACTATTGCCTGAAATATGAAAAGGGAAGAAGTGTAAATGTAGAAGGATTCACTGATTCCGACTGGGGAGGAAGCAAGAAGGATGGAAGAAGCATTACGGGAGGATGTTTTAACCTAGGATCCTTTATGGTCTCTTGGATGAGAAAAAAGCAAGAGACAATGGCCTTAAGTAGTGTTAAAGTCGAGTACGTTGTAGCTTATGAAGTAAGTAGGGAAGTAGTCTAGTTGAGAAAGATGTTATCCGGTTTGTTTGCAGGACCATTGGACCCTAATCATACATTGTGATAATACCAGTTGTATAAGACTATCTGAGGACCCAGTATTTCATGGGAAAATAAAGCACATAAACAAAAAATACCACTACATTCGAAAGTTGGTACAAGATGGTCTGTTGAAGTTGGAGTATATCCTCGCCAATGATTAAACTACAGACGTTTTGACGAAGGCTCTACCCAATAAAAATCTTATGTATTTCTGAAATAAGCTTGGCTTGGTTAACATATTTTCCCTAGTTGAGAGGGAGAGATAGATTGAGTAATCAGCTGGAATCCAATGCTCTTTGAGGATGTGTAGGGCATCCAAGATAAGAGTAGATAAGAGGATCGATATTCTTTGAGGACTGGGGACCCAAGATACGAATAGTCCTAGAAGGTGACACTCGGTGAACACCTGGGTGGGTATGTACCTTGAAAGACAATGATGAAGGTGTCTATCATCATTGTTCTTTCCAACATTTTGCTCTGATCTATTAAGAGATAGAGTTGTTAGTAAAGGCCTTGCTATGTGACAATGTTGGTTATCATGATGTTATACAGGTGGAGTACTAGTCTGATTATTTTTAAGAGAGCTCTTTAGTGATGAATAGCCTTGTACCATTTAATGAATACCTCCCTAGTTAAGAGGGAGTGTTGAATAAAGTGTAACTAGGTTCGGTTTTAATTATGACTTGTAAATATAATATTATGAAAAGAAATATTTGTTATTCCTTGCATCATGGGTTTCATGAGCAAGATGTGTTTACCATAGGTCAAAGACATCTTCTTGATGTCTTTAGGATTTTTTGTCTTAACATAAGTACTATAGAAGTCATGTAAAAAATATCTACGCGTCAATGAATAAGTGTCATTATTCCTTGCAAGTCGGCTAAATGAAAAACAATGATCTCCCTAAGTCGGCCTAGCTTATGGCATTACATGTCGACCTAATATATGTCAACGCTAACCCATATATATAATGCATGAAGTGGTATTACAAACTCATAACTTTTGATCATCTCTGAAGAAGAAAAGCAAAGAAAAAATACACATAATCACAGTGACTCGAAGAAGTTCGGATACAAGTCTCTCTCTCAGTCAAGTTTGTCTCTCAGTGAAGCTCATAGAGAATTCATCTATATAATAGTGATGACTATCTCTCGGTGAAATCTGTCTCTTAGTGAAACACAAATGATCTATACTCTCTAGGTATAATATTGTCCTATCACTGCCAACATAGTGAAGAACTCAACACACTATCTCAAAGACTATGGCATTCCAAATCAAGAGAATAATTGTGGTAGCCAAGAAGTGGTGGACTGTGATAGGAAGACAAATGTATAAGGAGGCCGAAATCTGGAGGATTGCAGTAAAAACCAAAGAATGTGAAACAAATACTGAATATTGCAAGAAATAGTGACAAGCAGATTGAAGGTAATATTTAGTCAAATATTTTTCAAGGGTCTTGGTATTCATGCACTAAACATCTATAAGAAGAGATTCAAGGGTTTTACTCTCAAGAGGAGAGGTTTTTCCCTGGCTTGGAGCCAACATACTGTGTGCTTGTTCTACTGTTGATATTCTATTTTGATAATTGTTTGAAGAACACACTAACATAACTAAGATCAACATATCAAAGAGAAAGACAACGCTAACTTTATCAAAAAGTTTAAAGAAGAATAACTAATCCATGATTTTCCCTAGATTCTTCAACAACAACCAGAAGATTTTATATGTTAATCTCTATTGAAATGAAAGAAACTATGAACTGCTTGGAATAAAGAATAACCATAAGTACAAGAAGAGGGACAAAAGCCTCTTGTTTGGGCCTAAACGCAAGGGTCTTGGCCCTCTGAAACAAACTCAGATGCATATTAAAATCAAACTTCTCAATATCAAAAAGTGCAATTCTAATACATCACATGAAAGTTGAAAATAACAATGTCACGCTTGGATCTCAATAGCTACACCTAGGTGAGCAAAATATTTGAATCCTAATGAGCTCTTCTTCTAGTTTTTTTATATGAAAGGGTAGCTGAAGCAACTCCCTTGAAAGTAGGAGTGGCTCCCTCATTTCTCGAAAATAATGGATCTTTTCCTTCTTGATCTTCACTTGGACTAGGAGTCAATCGGCTGCCAATGAAATTGAACTAGTGAGAGAGGATATGGTGATCCCAAGCCGAGTTTAGGAAGTTAAGGAGGTGGACAAGCCACCTAGATTTTCTCCTAGTTGTATCCATTAAGCCCCTTCACAATAATAGATTCACAAATGCTTCATTTTGCTGCAACTAAACCACAATATGCCACATACTATGAAAAACACCTTTTACTCCTCTTACAAAGCATAATATAACAAAAAATGTGAATTAATGTAAGAGAAGGATAGTTTTAAGTCTAAAGGATGGAATATTTATCTTTAAAATGTACCTATTCATGGGACTCATCAACAATAACTAGAGAGTCCATATAAAACTAATACATGAGTAGTTAAAATTCATGACTAGACATATAATAAACAATGGTTTCTCCTCCCTAGTTCACATTTCTAATTGAAAAATTATCAATTTTTTGGGTTTTCTGTTTAACATGGTATAATGAGTTAATCCCTCCCAAATGTTTACTTCCAATCGCCTCTTCACTAGTTGTCTTGCTTGCATGCATGAGGCTCATTTTATGTCCTCTTCTTTTCTCTCATAAAACACGCCCTCCTTGCTCACACATGTAATATGATGACTCCTCTTGTCCCATGAGCCATTCAACCCATCTAAATGTATCACATGCATCATGTTCAAAACATAAATGATTGCATATCAAGCCTCACACTAAATAAATCGTAAATTAGTAGTTGTCCCATTATTTACTCTTTCACATGACCTAAGAAATGATGAGTCCAAAATGAAAGGTCATAGTTGCTCGAAGAAGCATGTGGCTACATGCATGCTAGCTCAATACAATGCCAATTGGGTCAACAACTAGAGTGTCAACTCTTTCTTTTGTTTTACATGAGGCCACACAAAAAAAACAAACAAACAAAACAAAACAAAAAACAAAAAAACAAAACAAAAAACAAAAACAAAACAAAAAAACAAAAAACAAAAACAAAACAAAAAAAAAAAAAAAAAAACAAAAAACAAAAAACAAAAAACTTTGTGAAACTCTGACTATCTCATGACAACCTTGGTTCATATCATGGCAAAATAAGTTTATAGTAACATATTTTTTGTCTCAAATGTTGTGTAAATGTAACTATTTACCCCCAACTATTTCACATAGTGAACACTACTAAGGTTGTCTCAACCAATGAGAGTTAATCCATGGTCCCAGTATCATTTGACTTGCATTTTCCTCCAAAAATTCTTATTGCACTTTGACTCAACCACACCAACGAGTTCATGACCATGTTTTAGTATTCTAAACCTTTTCAATCAAATACATTTTAAGATTCATTCACACTTATCGACACCCAAAACTTCATCTTTGGGAATTCTCACACATGTTGTGGTCAAGGTCATTGATATGCCTCCCTAAAATCCCCTTTAATTGATTAATTGGTCTCATATCAGTCTCCTTCATATGACATGAATGAGCACAAAAATCATGTTTTGTTTAAATAGTACACAAATAATATTCATGAAAAATGGCCCACAATCATTTGAGTAATTATGACAATTCAGCTCGATAGATAGACAAGGCTTCATGTGTCATCTTCTTTGTGTGTTAAGTATGACCATAAAGGACAAAAATCAAATAAATCCCACATTCATATAAATTGGATAGAGGTCTAGTTGCCTTATGGTAACCTTGACACGTTTCTAGAAAATCATAATCCTTAGCCATGACTTAAATTAATCACCGCTCAAGCCACATATAAATGGTTAAATGATGGTATTGGGAATGTTCAACCCATTTCACCCTTCATAAGTCTTGCTATGCTATCTTTCAAATGAGTTACAAATTGTTGATTCAACCATTGTAACCCAAGCCATGTTTGCAATTTTATTTTACTTCGTTTGACCTCTCAAGCTGTATTTGTTCACCACATGTCATTCTTTATGCATGCTCTGCCAAAATCTTAGTATAATATCAAATAATTATTTTTTTCCTTCACAAATTGAGGGCATGAGATTCGTCCCCCATCTCATATATAGATTTTCCATATATTTTTATGACCATTATTAAGGAATAAGAATAATGCCATATCTACTTAGCTGATAATACTTGATACATGAAAGCTCACATATTCTCATTGTACTTTTATTCAAAGAATGATTGATAATTTTATCAATTTATTTCTTATGTATTCATTCACACATGGTCCCAATGATCAGTTCCTATACACACCACAATATTTTTTTTCCCCTTTTTTTTTAAATGCTCACACAATTATTTTGGTCACGATTGTCTCATGTGCATGTATTCAATTCCCTTATGTTTCCTCTATGTGTGTATATAAAGAATCTAGCATTATGGAAAACATGCCACTAGAGAGTCTTTATTTTTCTTTCTATAATCATAAATATGATAGATGCATAACAAATTATTCCGATTGCAGTCAACATGAGTTTTTCAACAAAGGCTTAAGGGAAAACAAAAGAGGGAAGAATAAAAGAACTAATGTGACATGGAGATAGTATAAATAAGAATATTGTGTTTTCCATTAGCATATTCAAATGAATTTAACTTGTTAACTCAAACATGTCATTTGTGCCTTAGAAATCCCCCTCCTACTACACCACATGCATCTCAAAACATGGTGTTTCCTCACCCAAGAATAGTAGAATTTCTTGAACCCCGAGCTCCCTAAAAACAGCTAGTTTAAAACGATGGATAAGAAGCCAACCATGTTAGGCCTACCATAGTATTTTCTCATTGGCCCACTTCTCTCATCATTCTATGCATCTCGTCATTTCTCTGTTGAGAAATCAAAATGCTTGTAGATTAGGTTAGATTTCTCATACTTGATAATTACTTGTGAATTTTGGTGGATTTTTATTAAATTGTATGTTCTCCTCTTCATCAAGCAATTACCAAAAATAAAAACCATGAAGATAACAAAAGACAAAAAACAAAAATGTATAGGCTTCAAGGAAGGGAAAAAACCTCACAAGGGGGAAAGGCGAAGAAAATCCCCTTATTATATATTGAAATCAAAGTCAGATATCCAAGACCCAAGGCTAATACCAATAATTCCATACAAAACCAAGTTAGCCCCCCTTAAATCCTTCTTCTAACAGATCAAAGTCAACAAATTCAATGTTGGTCAAACATTTGAAATTCAGTCACCTCTTGAAATTTCGACCTCACAATTTTGGCCCTTGTAATTTTGATGCTCCTAAAATTTCGAATCTGCAATTCCTCAAAAAAATCACACGTGTGAGTAAATCTAGGGCATAAAATCTAAATTTTTCACTCTCTTGACTTTCCTCTCTTTCTCCTTTGACTTTTGATGAAATTCTCTTTCTTCTTGCATAGAAACTGAATTGCATGAGTGAGTGATCAAATGAGTTTGAATTGCCCTCTATTTATATATGTCTAGGAGGTCAAATAGCTACCTTTATGGGCCAACTTGCCCAATGAGGGTTAACTTGGTCTTGTGGAAGACAAATTGATTCTTTTGACTCAAATAAAATTATTTTTCTTTTTTCTTCTAGGATGTCCAAATGGGACATTGACTCAATTATATTTTTTTTACTCAAGAGAAATTTTATTTTGACTCAATAAATGTTATAACCATGAAGAATAAGATTTGAATAAAAATAATGGTAATAATAAAAATTTATTCTTCTTCTTTTGCTTTGGCCTAAAATACATTTTGATACAAGTACAATGGTAATTATGAAGACCGAATTTAGTTACATTTCCAACATGCTTCTCCTCAGATTCCCTCTACTCTATCCCATGTTACATCATTTGATGTACTATAGCTTCTTAACTCTCTCACACAATTGGCAATAGGAAAAGTGCATGCACTTGTTATAACTGTAAATTCTCCTTATGAAGCCACTTGTTTTCGTATTTATCCTGATATCCCTACCATTGAAAAGGGAAGAGAGAAATTTCCTTTATAGATATGCATCCCAAGGCACAAGGAGAAAGAAAAAACGGAAGAGAAGATGCCTTCCTATTGAATTAGTCCATGTAGAGATATGTAGTTCACTTGAGTTTCTTTGATATTATGGTCTTTAATTTATTTTAATTATATTATTTCAGATTTTGATTTTGGTAGATTTTGGGATACTACTTTATTATGTTCATGGTACATATTTTGATGATGGTATCATATGGGAGACGCAAGATGTCTTTATATGCTTAATTATATATATAATTATGATTGGTGTCTTGCTTTATGACATGATTATTATGTTAGTGGTGTTAGCAATAGCATTATATTTTATATGTTTATTATGGAGCTACAAGATTAATGTGAATACTTTATGGACATAGTCAAAGACCCCACCTACTATCTAAAGTTAAATAACAATAATAATAATAATAATAATCCTTCATATTTTCCTTCTCCTCGTAAAAAGAATATACATTTATCTTAATAGATCATTAGTTTAAAAATAGTCTTTCATTTCAACCACCTAAGGAACGTATAAAACTAGATTGAAGACGAGGAAAGAGGGATGGAAAATGCTAGTGAGGAGAGAAATCCTTTCAGGAATGACGAGTAAAGTGAGTTTACCTAATTTCTAGTCTCTTTCATAAGAAAATTTTTGCCAATACTTATTAAAAATACCCCATGCTACCTAATACTATATCTTGCTTTATTGTTTGACATTTTGATGTCAATTGTAAGAATTTTGTTACATTGTAGACATTTTTAAGCAAATTTTGGACCCGGTTTTTGTGTAAATTAGGTGAAACAACAAGTCGTACTCTAATTTTGTCAATAAAATCAGTGCTCTTTATAGCTGATATTTTTAGCATGCTTTCAACAATGAATTTATTGTATATTTTCCGATTTTTTTAGGTATGTTTCTCTCATATTTATTGAATAAAAGTTGATATTAAAATTTATATCAGATTTAAAATACATATTTGTGCAATCTTATAGTTGATAGGGTATGATTTTTAAGAAATTTTCCTACAAAGTTACTCATTCATTTACTAATATTTTACTTTGATTTCAATTCATTAATATATAGTAGTATGTGAAATTGTTTATCTCGCTTACTTTTTGTTTATCATATCTCTATAGTCAAATCCCTTAGATTTTGTTGGACAATTCTATCATACATATTTTTATTTTACTTTATTGTAGTGATTTGTTTTAAATAGTTGTATCTTAATTTTGGTCATTAAACTCTCGGCCTAGTCCATTATCTCATCAACCCAGTGAGATTCAAGGGTGCCATGAGTGAAGCATAAAATCTTTGCTCATCAACATACATCTCTATAGAATGTGATGAAATGTGCTTAGCAAATCACTAATGTGATTTCATATAACCTTTAATTCATATGAATATATATGAAATAAATAATCTAAGATTTGTTATATTAGTATATAGCATTATGAAAAAGTGGGAGGATGATTCTTAACTTGTAGATCACAGTGAATTCAAACAGAGTTGCAACTTGTTAAGCTAAACAAAGTTGCAACTTGTTGAGTTAGCTCTAAGCTTTGATAATGAATATATAATTAACTCTATAAGTTTTGTATATAGTAGTACCTATGGCCATGAGAATTGGCAATGGATATACATAGAATTTTATGAACACTATAAAAGTCATGGAAATTTTTAGTCCAATAACTAATTTTCAAAAAGAGTCAAGGGATCTCTATTGGAATGGTTCATGAGGCACAATACTTGCTAAGGTTTTGCAAATGGGGTAGCAAGCTAAGTGGGCTTGATTGTGGGGAAAACTCCACAGTTAAGCGCGCTTGAGCCAGAGGAGTTCTGGGATGGGTGACCTCCTGGGAAGTCCTAGTTACCGGGTGCAAGCCCCGGAAGTGATGATTGATGCTATGTGATTCATTTCACTAGTTTCAATCTCACTTCTTCACCCCTGTGAGCATCACCCGATGCAATGAGTGCTAAGTGAACTATTCAAAAATCATGAGAAATTAGTCAGTTACGACTACCTCTCATGGAAATGGTCATACTTGAATGACTTACTTAACGCAGTTGAATCCCAAAAATGATATCTAATATAATGCTATGTGATTCATTTCACTAGTTTCAATCTCACTTCTTCACCCCTGTGAGCATCACCCGATGCAATGAGTGCTAAGTGAACTATTCAAAAATCATGAGAAATTAGTCAGTTACGACTACCTCTCATGGAAATGGTCATACTTGAATGACTTACTTAACGCAGTTGAATCCCAAAATGATATCTAATATAATGCACTGCGTAAACCCCCATACTTAATTTTCAATGTTTTTTTTTAATTCATCAAATTCCATTTCTTGAAAAAATATTCACCCAAATTTTAAAAAATAAAATTATTTTACCTTAAAAATAGCTAAAAATTTATAGAGACTATATAAAATTATTAGAAATTTAATTAACTTTTTATTATATATTAAAAATTAATCAAATTTATATAATAAATTAATTAATTAATTAAACTTAAAAATAAATTTTTATCTTTAAACATCTCTTTAATAATAATAATAATAAATACTAAATGATTATTATACTAAATTATTAATAATAATAATAATAATAATAAAATTATGATTTTTATTAACTAATCAATGGTCATATCATTTGAATTTATGGGTAGTAAATTCAACCTTGACTTCTCTAAACCTTGACTTCCCAAATGTATACTCCATTAACATCACCATATACCCAAATCCGATAGAAATGGCCAAAATATTAAATATTGAGGAATAACATAACCCAAACTATAGGTAATGATTATATTGCCCATCTCTACGGGCCAAACTAATAGCGGAAGGCAATTGCTTTATCTCGATTCGAAGTATGAGAGAATGAAATAAATTAACCCTTACTGAAATGAAACTCTTTGTTATGACTTCAATTCTGGATCTTATCTCCTTTCCATTGGGTTACCGGACAAATAGTGTTCTGATGACTTTACTGGCCGCCAAGAAGACAAGACCTGTAAATGGCGTTAAGAAGTTTAAAAATAAAGTAAAAAACAAAACCGTTAACGGCCTAAGGAAGTTAGACTAGGAAGTTAGACTAGCGTACTGTAATATTTAAAATTAGACTGCATTTGCCTGAGCGCTTCTGTGGAAGCTGCAAGAGCGCCCACCAGCAGCTGCAACCACAGAAGCCCCGCCCCTGGATATCCACCCTGTTACAATGCGCGGTCTATTTTTTTGTGTTTCAGAGATCTAGCCCAAATATCAATCATGGAAGACGACCGTGAAACTAGGCGCAAAAGGAAATTGGTGGATATCCCGGAAGCATCGGCTTCTGCTTCTTCTGTACCTGTAATCAATCCCAAGAAGAGAAAAGTAGAAGGATCGACTGTTTCAACAAATTCTCCCCACGATGCTGCGCCAGCGGAAAACACTGACCCCAAAGAAAACATCAAGAAACTTGTCGAGGCTATCAAAAATTATGTCCAAAGTAGTTCTGAATTAGACAAGGCTATGGGAGCCATTCGAGAACTCGAGGCAATCCTCAGTGGTAATAATGCGAAGAAACGCGCAAAAATAATGGTTAAAAAGAAAGCCGTTACTCGTCTTATTAATCTTCTTATAAAATCTTCCATTTCTGAAACCCTTACAGTGGATGTCGAGATTATGGACGCAAGTGCTCTAGGGCTCTTGACATGTCTTGCGAAACACAGCAAGAGGGCTCGAAGAACCATCATTGACGAGCGGACGATCCACTACCTGCTTCTTCTGATATCACGACAACATATTCTCGCGGACGATGAGTTCAGTTTTCGCGTCCAACTCGCGGGTCTCAAACTTTTCCGAGTGCTGTTGCAGTCTTCGGCCGAGGAAATGGCGCGCGCTCTCCTCGCGCTGCTCGACAATGGCGGGGCTTTCGTGTCAGGGTTGTGCTCAGTCTATCGTCGAGTGCAGCTTATGGCTCTTCTTGTAATTAGAATTTTGATATCAACGAATGAGGGATACGGGCAAAGGATTGGCGACAACCCGCGCCTCGTTTCTCAGCTCACGGTCCTGCTCTCTTCCAAGAGTTTGAGGATCCAGAGAGGCGCTGCGTGTGTCATCCTGAGCTTTTTGAAAATGCGAGATAGTCGTCGCACTCGAGAACTTTTCGTGTCGGAGGGAATCATGTTTCCCGCCGTGGACATGCTACACAGTGGTGACTCCTTGTGCAGGTATGAATTGGTAGAATATAATGGATGTTTCATAATTATTCCCTTACGACTTCATTGGAAAACTATGGCAATAACCTCCATATTCGATATGGCTGAAGCCATTAAACTCTGGCAATAACCTCCAAATCTGGTAGATACAACTGAGTCTATGTAGTAGTTTTTTTCTTTTAAGGCCGATACAATATGTACATAGGATAATATTGTTTATTTAGGGAGTACCCCGGAACAGACCAAAATCATCCTAAATAGCCATGTTCAGTTGGGGATGCCTCACCTAGGCTGAATCTATGTAATAGTCAAAGAGTCTATTTCTCGTTTAAACTTCCCTTGTAGTCTAGAATCTAGAATATGTTTTTCTTTCGTAAACTTCATGAATCTCTTTAGAAAACCTCTGGTAGATACAACTGAATCTATGTAATAGCTTTTTTTTGTTTTAAGGCCTATACAATATGTATATAGGATTACATTGTTTATTTATGGAGTAGTTCCAAAATCATCCTACTTCACATAGCCATCTTCACTTGGGATTTTTTTTTGTTTTAAGGCCTATACAATATGTACATAGGATTACATTGTTTATTTATGGAGTAGTTGAACCAGAACAGACCAAAATCATCCTATTTCACATAGCCATTTTCACATGGGGATGCTTCACCTAGGCTGAATCTATGTAATAGTTAAAGAGTCTATTTCTCGTTTAAACTTCCCTTATAGTCTAGAATATGTTTTTCTTTCATAAACTTCATGAATTTCTTTAGAAAATACAACTGAATCTATGTAATACTTTTTTTTTGTTTTAAGACCTATACAATATGTATATAGGATTACATTGTTTATTTAGGGAGTACTTGAACCAACTTCCCTTGTAGTCTAGAATATGTTTTTCTTTCATAAACTTCATGAATCTCTTTAGAAAACCTACTAGATTAACCTCCAAATCTAGTAGATACCACTGAATCTATGTAATAGTTTTTTTTGTTTTAAGGCCTATACAATATGTACATAGGATTACATTATTTATTTAGGGAGTACTTGATATTTAAGGAGTACTTGAACCCGTAACAGACCAAAATCATCCTACTTCACATTAGCCATCTTAAAGTTGAATCTATGTAATAGTTAAAAAGTCTATTTCTCGTTTAAACTTCCCTTATAGTCTAGAATACTTATTTCTTTCATAAACTTCATGAATCTTATTAGAAAACTTTAATGATAACTTTTAAATTTAGTAACTATAATTGAACTTTCTTAAAGTAACCTAAAATCTAAGACTCTATCACCACAATCTGGTCTTATTATCACCACAATCAATATGTTCTTTTATTGCCTAAAATCTAAGACCACCACAATCTAGTCTTATTATCACCACAATCAATCTGGTCTTTTATTGCCTAAAATCTAAGACCCTATCACCACAATATTCTTTTATTGCCTAAAATCTAAGAACCTATCACCACAATCTGGTCTTATTATCACAACAATCAATCTAGTCTTATCATCACAACAATCAATCTAGTCTTATTATTGCCTAAAATCTTAGACCCTATCACCACAATCTGGTCTTATTATTGCCTAAAATCTAAGACCCTATCACCACAATTGTGGTCTTATTATCACCACAATTTGGTCTTATTATGGCCTAAAATATAAGACCCTATCAACACAAGCTAGTCTTGTCACCTCCTATGCTTACCCCTTAGGATCGAAGTCCTCAATCAATCTAGTCTTTTATTGCCCAAAATCTAAGACCCTATCACCACAATTTTCTTTTATTGCCTAAAATCTAAGACCCTATCACCACAATCTGGTCTTATTATCACAACAATCAATCTAGTCTTATTATTGCCTAAAATCTAAGACCCTATCAACACAAGTTAGTCTTGCCGGCTCCTGTGCTTACTCCTCAGGATCGAAGTCCTCATGTTACTTTCCCCAAAGTAGTAGCATGAGTAGAAAATTGTATAATAAAAAAATGGCCATAATGATTGGAAAATAGGCGTCCTCAAAATAAGTGAAGGCCCTAAATTAGTAACATGATTAGAAAAGTATACAGTCAAAATGACCATAATGATTGGAAAATAAATCTAAGACCCTATAAACACAAGACTAGCTAGTCTTGTCGGCTCATGTGCTTACTCCTTAGGATCGAAGTCCTCATGTTACTTTCCCTAAAGTAGTAGCATGAGTAGAAAATTGTATAATAAAAATGGCCATAATGATTGGAAAATAAGCATCCTCAAAATAAGTGAAAGCCCTAAAGTAGTAGCATGAGTAGAAAAGCATATAGTCAAAATGACCATAATGATTAAATCTAAGACCCTATAAACACAAGACTAGCTAGTCTTGTCGGCTCTTGTGCTTACTCCTTAGGATCAAAGTCCTCATGTTACTTTCCCTAAAGTAGTAGCATGAGTAGAAAATTGTATATTAAAAATGGCCATAATGATTGGAAAATAAGCATCCTCAAAATAAGTGAAGGCCCTAAAGTAGAAGCATGGGTAGAAAAGTATATAGTCAAAATGACCATAATGATTACTCCTTAGGATCGAAGTCCTCATGTTACTTTCCCTAAAGTAGTAGCATGAGTACAAAATTGTATAAAAAAAAATGGCCATAATGATTGGAAAATAAGCATCCTCAAAATAAGTGAAGGCCCTAAAGTAGTAGCATGAGTAGAAAAGTATATAGTCAAAATGACCATAATGATTGGAAAATAAATCTAAGACCCTATCAACACAAGCTAGTCTTGTCTATTGGTCTTGTCGGCTCATGTGCTTACTCCTTAGGATTGAAGTGCTCATGTTGCTTTCACTAAAGTAGTAGCATGAGTAGAAAATTATTCCCTAAAGTAGTAGCATGAGTAGAAAAGTATATAGTCAAAATGACCATAATGATTGGAAAATAAGTGTCTGTAGAATAAGTGAAGGCAAGGCCTAATAACAAGTCATGAAGGCAAGGCCTAATAACAAGTCATGAAGGCAAGGCCTAAGAACAATGCATGAAGGCGTGAAGGCAAAGCCTAATAACAAGTCACGAAGGCAAGGCCTAATAACAAGGCATGACGACAAGGTCATAATAGTGTATGTGCTTCTCCCAAAAATTTCTATAGAGGAAGGCATAATAATACAAGTAATAGTGTATGTGTTTCTCCCAAAAATCTCTATAGAGTAAGGCATAATAATGCAAGTAATGGTTAAATACTAATCTAACATGAGCCGAGAGGGATCCAATTTCCTGTCAAAAAAAACCTAAAATTGAACTCAACTTGGCCTCACAATAAGTGAAGGCCCTAAAGTAGTAGCATGAGCAGAAAAGTATATAGTTAAAATGACCATAATGATTGGAAAATAAGTGTCCGTAAAATAAGTGAAGGCAAGGCCTAATAACAAGCCGTGAAGGCGAGGCCTAAGAACAAGCAATGAAGGCGAGGCCTAAGAACAAGCAATGAAGGCGAGGCCTAAGAACAAGCAATGAAGGCGAGGCCTAAGAACAAGCAATGAAGGCGAGGCCTAAGAACAAGCCATGAAGGCGAGGCCTAATAACAAGCCATGAAGGCGAGGCCTAATAACAAGCCATGAAGGCGAGGCCTAATAACAAGCCATGAAGGCGAGGCCTAATAACAAGCCATGAAGGCGAGGCCTAATAACAAGCCATGAAGGCGAGGCCTAATAACAAGCCATGAAGGCAAGGCCTAATAACAAGCCATGAAGGCAAGTCATGAGTAGAAAAGTATATAGTCAAAATGACCATAATGATTGGAAAATAAGTGTCTGTAAAATAAGTGAAGGCAAGGCATAATAACAAGTCATGAAGGCAAGGCATAATAACAAGTCATGAAGGCAAGGCCTAATAACAATTCATGAAGGCAAGGCCTAATAACAAGTCATGAAGGCAAGGCCTAATAACAAGGCATGAAGGCAAGGCCTAATAACAAGGCATGAAGGCAAGGACTAATAACAAGGCATGAAGGGCCAAGTCAAGGCCTAATAACAAGTCATGAAGGCAAGGCCTAATAACAAGTCATGAAGGTAAGGCCTAATAACAAGGCATGAAGGCGTGAAGGCGAGGCCAAGGCAAGGCCTAATAACAAGTCATGAAGGCAAGGCCTAATAACAAGGCATGAAGGCAAGGTCATAATAGTGTATGTGCTTCACCCAAAAATTTCTATAGAGGAAGGCATAATAATGCAAGTAATAGTGTATGTGTTTCTCCCAAAAATCTCTATAGAGTAAGGCATAATAATGCAAGTAATGGTTAAATACTAATCTAACATGAGCCGAGAGGGATCCAATTTCCTGTCAAGAAAAACCTAAAATTGAACTCAAATTGGCCTCACAATAAGTGAAGGCCCTAAAGTAATAGCATGAGTAGAAAAGTATATAGTTAAAATGACAATAATGATTGGAAAGTAAGTGTCAGTAAAATAAGTGAAGACAAGGCCTAATAATAAGCCATGAATGCAAGAACTAATAACAAGCCATGAAGGCAAGGCCTAATAACAAGCCATGAAGGCAAGGCTTAATAACAAGCTATGAAGACAAGGCCTAATAACAAGTCATGAAGGCAAGTCATGAGTATAAAAGTATATAGTCAAAATGACCATAATGATTGTAAAATAAGTGTCACTAAAATAAGTGAAGGCAAGGCCTAATAACAAGTCATGAAGGCAAGTCATGAGTAGAAAAGTATATAGTCAAAATGACCATCATGATTTTAAAATAAGTGTCCATAAAATAAGTGAAAGCAAGGCCTAATAACAAGTCATGAAGGCAAGGCCTAATACAAGTCATGAAGGCAAGTTCTAATAACAAGGCATGAAGGCAAAGACTAATAACAAGGCATGAAGGGGCCAAGACAAGGCCTAATAACAAGTCGTGAAGGCAAGGCCTAATAACAAGTCATGAAGGCAAGGCCTAATAACAAGTCATGAATGCAAGGCCTAATAACAAGGCATGAACGCGTGAAGGCAAGGCCAAGGCAAGGCCTAATAACGAGTCATGAAGGCAAGGCCTAATAACGAGTCATGAAAGCAAGGCCTAATAACGAGTCATGAAGGCAAGGCCTAATAAAAAGTCTTGAAGGCAAGGCCTAATAACAAGTCATGAAAGCAAGGCCTAATAACAAGTCATGAAGGCAAGGCCTAATAACAAGTCATGAAGGCAAAGCCTAATAACAAGGCATGAAGGCAAGGCCATAATAGTGTATGTGCTTCTCCCAAAAATTTCTATAGAGTAAGGCATAATAATGCAAGTAATAGTGTATGTGTTTCTCCCAAAAATGTCTATAGAGTAAGGCATAATAATGCACATAATGGTGTATGTGCTTTTCCCAAAAATCTCTATAGTAGATCCATCTTAAATACTAATCTAATATGAGCCGAGAGGGATCCAATTTCTTGTCAAAAAACCTAAAACCTAAAGTAGTAGCATGATTAGAAAATTATATAGTTAAAATGACCATAATGATTGGAACATAAGTGTCCGTAAAATAAGTGAAGGCAAGGCCTAATAACAAGCCATGAAGGCAAGGCCTAATAACAAGTCATGAAGGCAAGGCATGAAAGGTCGTAGTAGTGTATGTGCTTCTCCCAAAAATTTCTATAGAGTAAGGCATAATAATGCAAGTAATGGTGTATGTGCTTTTCCAAAAAATCTCTATAGTAGATCCACCTTAAATACTAATCTAACATGAGCTAAGAGGGATCCAATTTCCGGTAAAAAAAAAATAATAAATAAATAAAATTGAACCGGTAAAAAAAAACCTAAAATGTCTATAGAGTAAGGCATAATAATGCACATAATGGTGTATGTGCTTTTCCAAAAAATCTCTATAGTAGATCCATCTTAAATACTAATCTAATATGAGCCGAGAGGGATCCAATTTCTTGTCAAAAAAACCTTAAACCTAAAGTAGTAGCATGAGTAGAAAAGTATATAGTTAAAATCACCATAATGATTGGAAAATAAGTGTCCGTAAAATAAGTGAAGGCAAGACCTAATAACAAGCCATGAAGGCAAGGCCTAATAACAAGTCATGAAGGCAAGGCATGAAAGGTCGTAGTAGTGTATGCTTCTCCCAAAAATTTCTATAGAATAAGGCATAATAATGCAAGTAATGGTGTATGTGCTTTTCCCAAAAATATCTATAGTAGATCCACCTTAAATACTAATCTAACATGAGCTGAGAGGGAGGGACCCAATTTCTGGTTAAAAAAAAAAAAAATTGAACCGGTAAAAAAAAAAAAAAAAAAAAAAAAAAAAAACCTAAAATCGAACTCAACTTGACCTCACTATTCGTTACCGTGGCTAGATTAACCCATAACCTTTTCACCATAAATACCTTAACACAATACTCTCATTCTCTCATTGCCTATCTAAACCATCATAGATCCATCTTAAATATTAATCTAACATCCAATTTCTTCATGTGCAATAGATTAACCCATAACCTTTTCACCACAAAATACCTTAACATGATACTCTACCTATCTAAAATATCATTTTGTACAGTTATATATTTATTTATTTTAATTTTATACCAACATTATTTAAATATTTTATACAGTTATTTAAATTTTATTTTTTTAATTTTTATTTATACATAGTAAAATTTCAACTTCTGTCAGGCCAGGAGTAACTCCAGTTTGGCAGAAAACTCAGAAAAACCGATTCGTGTATATTCCATAGGTAACCCATTGTTATATACAATAGGGAGTGATTGTTCAATTCATCTCCCGATGACTGTTCACCTTCCCAATTTATTTTATTTACATAAAATTCCCAATCATGAAGATTAGGTGTCAACATTCCCCCCCCTTAATCTAAAGGGATGTTGGTAAGTCCAAGCATCATTCTGAATCGTTCAAGCTTTTCCCTTCCAAGTGCTTTGGTAAAGATGTCTGCAATTTGCTCATTTGTGGAACAATGACAGAGATGGATTGTTTTGGCCTCAATATGATGTCGAATCAGATGAAATTTAGTATTGATATGCTTTGTTCGATCATGGAACTTTGGGTTCTTGGCCAACTTTATTGCAGAGGTGTTATAAATCATGAGTGGAGTTGATTGTACTTGTTTTACTTGCAAATCTTCAAGAATTTTCCTGAGCCACACAATTTCTTTCGTTGCTTCAGCTGCTGCCACGTATTCTGCTTCTGTTGTGGAATCTACTGGAACTTATTGTTTGCGTGATCTCGAGGACACAACTCCTGATCCAAGACTCATAGCATATCCTGAAGTAGATACCCCAGTTTCTTTGTCTCCATCGAAGTCTGAATCAGAGTATCCAATCAAGCTGAAGTCATCCACTTGTGTATACTTGATTCCAAGGTCTTGAGTTCCCTTCAAGTACCTTAGAACTCTTTTTGCAATAGACCAATGTCCCTCACAAGGCTTTTGCATGAACCTGGAGAGGATTCCAACAGTAAATGAAATGTCTGGTCGGGTAGTAGTGAGGTAGATCAGACTTCCTACAAGTTGTCTATACTTTGTTGCATCCTCAAATTCCTTTCCTTCAATAGATGTGAGCGTTAAGTTTTGTTCCATTGGAGTAGAGAGAGGATTGCATTCTGTCATGCCAAATCTGTTTAACAAATCTCCAATATATTTCTTTTGAGAAAGAAATATGGCTTTTGGATGTTGGGTTACTTCCTTGCCAAGATAGTAATGAACATAGCCCAAATCAGTCATTTCAAAACTTTTCCCTAATTCCTTCTTTATGGATGCAATGTAGCTTTCATTGTTCCCTGTCATTAAAAGCTCATCTACATATACCACAAGATACACAACTGTTTTGCCAACTTTCTTGACAAACAAAGTTGCATCATCAAGATCAAAATGATTGAAGTTGAGTTTCAGAAGATGCTCAGTTAGTTTTTCATACCAGGCTCGTGGTGCTTGTTTGAGGCCATACAAGGACTTCACAAGTTTGCATACTTTATGTTCATGTCCTTTCACAGCAAATCCTTCAGGCTGGGACATAAAAACATTCTCTTTTAGATCTCCATTCAAGAATGCAGTTTTTACATCCATTTGATGGACTTTCCAACCGTTCTGAGCTGCTAGTGCAAAGAGTGTCCGGATGGTGGCCCATTTTGCTGTGGGGGCAAAAGTTTCCTCATAATCGACCCCTTCCTTCTATGCAAAACCTTTTTCCACAAGCCTAGCTTTGTGCTTGTCAAGTGAGCCACTAGCTTTGTACTTGTTCTTGTAGACCCACTTGCAGCCAATTGGTTTGGTTCCAAATGGAGGGTCAACTAGCTTCCAAGTGTCATTCTTTATGAGGGCATCATACTCCTTTTGCATCTCTTCTTTCCATTCATCATGAGGAGCAGCTTCTTTGAAGGACGTTGGTTCAAAATCTGTAGACAGGTTCAATTCACAATCATAAGTAACATCCATATCAACAGGTGAATTAGAGTCATCTACATCACCTCCATTTTGTTGGTTTGAGTTTCTAGTTCCTGTTTTTCCAATTTCATCAGGATGAACACTTTCAAGTGTCTTAGTCAGCCACTTTGGGGGACCTTTCTGAGATGGTCTAGGCTGCTCTGTTGATTGAGTTGGGACTGAATCAAGATTGAGTCTCCCAATTCTATCAATTACATCACTTAAAGCATCATCCGTTGTTGGAGTTTCATGCATGGGAGATTGTTCTTCAGAAGAAGATTCCACATGTTGATCTAGTACAGGAATCCCCCCTTCAAGATGTGGAATCTGATTATCAAATTCTTGAAATGATTTCGTTTTTGCGAATCTATCCAAGCGATCAAGTTGTCGCTCAACAACATTGTCAGATTTGGATGATTCAAGAAAAATGACATCTCTAGAAACAACAAACTTTTTATTTACTTCATCATAGAGGCGGTATGCTTTAGAGGTGTTTGAATACCCCAGGAAGATACACTTACGACTTCTAGCACCAAGTTTGTTTCTATGTACCTTTGGTATCAAAGCATAACAGGTGGAACCAAAGATCCTGAGATGTTTTACCGAAGGGACATGTCCATACCACAATTCATAAGGAGTCTTGTTTCTTATAGCATTAGATGGACATCTATTTTTTATATATGCAGCACATAGAACAGCATCAGCCCAAAACATTATCTTTACATTTTTTAAGAAAAGCATGGACCGTACCATATTCAAGATTGTTCTATTCATTCTTTTAGCTACACCATTTTGTTGGGGATTATAAGGCACAGTTGTTTGATGTTTGATCCCATGTTGGCGAAGATAGTGTTCAAATTCATTTGATGTATATTCTTTTCCATTATCAGTGCGAATAGACCCAATATGAGATTGTGCATCATTTTCAATCCATTTATGAAAATTCTTGAATGTTTGAAAAGCATCAGATTTGTTCTTCAATAAATAAACCCAACACATTCTGGTGTAATCATCAATAAATGTCATGATATATTTATTTCCATTTGCAGAAGGAACAGGCATTGGACCACATAAATCTGAATGAATGAGTTCAAGCTTCCTATGTGCTCTTGAATGTGAATCATGAAAATATTGTTTTCTATGCTTTCCTAGAATGCAAGCATCACATTGCTTATGTTTCCTAGGAATTTTAGGCAAACCAGCAACACCATTTTTCTTCAATAAGCGGAGACTGTCATAGTTTAAATGTCCAAATCTAGCATGCCATAATAAACTTGATGGAAGTGTACCTTCTTCATGATGAGTAATATATGAGAAATGTTGTGCATGAGCAGAGGTTCCTTGCAGTTTGAGAAGTCTTTCTTCTTCTATTCCCCTCATGACAAGTGAGTGGTCAGATGCTTTTCTTACCTCAAGTTTGCCATCAAACATATGAATGGAGTGACCTTGCTGGCGGATGTGGACCAAGGATAGCAAGTTTCTCTTGAGTTGTGGGAGATACAGAACATGATCCAGAAGAAAGTCTGGAAGACCAGGCAGTTTAAGCCTGATTGTGCCAAGCCCTGATGGCTTTATTTTTTACTGATCTGCAAAGTATACTGCTCCATCAACATTGTCAGTGAAATCTTCAAAAAAATCTTTTCTATGAGTCATATGACAGGTTGCTCCTGAATCAAGCAACCAATCATTTTTCGAAGAAGCAAGTGAAGCATTAAACAAATCTTCATTTACTCCAATGTTACATTGTGTCTCAATATAGTGAGCGGATTCAGGTGCTTTACCTTTGTCTGTATCATCAGTTTTACCTTTCTGCTGGTTTCTTTTCTGCTCAATTCTGTCCCATGGTAGCTTGCATGTAGAAGCATCATGTGATCCATTTCGTTTGCAGTGAATGCAATGCAGATCTGCCTTTTCTCCTTGAGAATGTCTGCCCCCCCTACCTCTGAAGTATCTTCCTCTTCCTCTTTGTCCACCTCTTCCTCTTGTAGAATCTTGAGTAGGATGCTTTTCTTTATGAGCAAGGCAAACAGTCTCTTCAGAAGATTCAGGGACTGTCTTCTTTCCAAAGTCTTTCTCTCTTTCAGCAAACTTTTTCACAAGAGAGTCAAAGGTTATATCTTTAAGATTTCCATTTGCTTGTAAAGACTCAAGATAATTGGAGTAGGTAGGATAGAGTGCCTTGAGAAAAGCAATAAGAGGGATATCCAACTCAACCTTAGTGGATCTAATATCATGCATTATAGACTTTACTTCAGATGCAAGAGCAAGAGGATCATTATTTTTTAGTTCAAGAGTGAAGAGTTTAATCATGAGTTGAACAACTTCAAGTGTAGAATGTGAGTCATAGAGTTCTTTCAGCTTTTGTAAAGCTTCAAAGGCAGTTGAATATGATGAAATATGGCGACTTACTTCTTCATTTACAGATGTTGCGATTAATGCATAGGCTTTGATGTTCTTGTTTTCCCAAATGACGAGCTCTTTGTCTGATGTAGGTTGCACTGGGTCATTGTCTCCTTCTTCAACACACACTCCTTTCCACAACTCATTGAAGATGAGGGTGTGTTTTATCATCCGGGACCATTCAGGATAGTTCTCCTTGCCAGTGAGAACTATTCCTACCATAGAGATGATTGAATGCATTCTGTAAAAAATACTTCTGCTGATAATAAAAAAAAATTGCTGATAAAAAACTTCCTTACGTTACAGCCTTATGCACTATATTTTCTTCAAAATCCTCTAATGTTTGATAGAAGCATCAACAAAATATTATGTACATATCACTTCAATGTTTTAAAATGTAATATATTTATATATTACATATCACTTAAATGCTTTAACTTTACAACGCAGCATTACCATTCAAATGATAAAAAAAAAACTGCGCAATACTACTATTCACCTCCACAAATGCTTTGAATGATTTTTTTTTTTTTTTTAAACAGCGCAATACTGCTATTCACCTCCACAAAGCTGTGACTATGGGGCTGTTGTGAACGAGGTCGGTTCATAGTCGTTCACAAAATAAAACGCAGAGATCGACAGTTACCCTTCAGCATTCAAATCTCATTCTGCATCGCCACGCAACTTTAATCTCCACAAAAATTCACCAAATTATATAATATCTACATACAAAATGATCAATGATGATTACGACTGTATTTCATAAAAGTATGCATATGTGAAAAATAAATCCCGCGTATCAAAACGGTTCCGACAGGCAGAATCCCGTTCAATACACGCAGCGGTCATGGCAACTTTAACGGTTCCGACCTATGTTGATCAGCTGGAAATCTCAGATCCAGTCTATTTGCTGTGCCTCAGCCTCAGGTGACGCTGCAAGCTTGGACTGGCCTTGGTGCCTTAGGGTTGATTTCTGCGGTGTGATCCTTCCTCAACCAGATTCGGTGACCAACCAAAACTCAGAGAATTTACACAAGAGACTTCGTTGTTTGTGTAGAGAGAGCCTTGACGGTAGCCCTTCAAGAATCTGGATGATCTTCGCTATCTTGTAATGGACCTAATGAATAGCCTGAGACAGATTCTTCCTGGTGTGCTCCAATGTCAGGCCGAATCTCATTTGTGGTGCAGACAGCATAGCATGGTTGACCATTTTTTGGGCGGGTCGCTTCTATTGGAATCGTCTCATGTGTTGATATACTTGCGCTTGCAGCTCGCGATGCCGTTGTTATGGAGGTCACACAATTGGGCAGGCCGACTGTGGATTCTTCACCGACCGTTTATACAACTACAAGTCCATGGGAATGTCGGACCCAAGCATAAATCGAGACTCACTGAGGCAACTCCAGAGCATTTACCCTGCGAATGGAAACGGGAACAGTAGAGTGGCTCTTGACAAAGGGCGGGGAGGCGCACTTCATCCACAGTAAAAACAATAACCCACACAATGATCTCAAACCGCGACAGGAATTGGGAAAAACGATGGATCTCGATTGGGAAAAAAATGGCATCCCCTTTTCCTGCGCACTCTGCAAGAAAGCGTGGTAACGCAAATTTCTTCTCCTATGGTTTCTCTGACAAGAAAGCACGGCGTGGGCATTCAATGCTCAATCATACATCGTGCCACTTTCTTCTCTTGCAGTTTCTCTGACGAGAATAAGTGCGCAGCGTGGGCACTTATTGTCATGTCAGGCCTATGCAGGTCAGAGACAAGCGTTATGGACAGAGCGCAGTGGCAGAGGCAGATTATTTCAGAACAGAAGGGAATAAAGCAGAGGCAGAGGCAGAGATCAGGACAGAGGAGTTACAAGAAGCATAATAGCTAAAACAAGGAGCTGGCTCTGATACCATGTCACGCCAGGAGTAACTCCAGTTTGGCAGAAAACTCAGAAAAAACTGATTCGTGTATATTCCATAGGTAACCCATTGTTATATACAATAGGGAGTGATTGTTCAGTTCATCTCCCGATGACTGTTCACCTTCCCAATTTATTTTATTTACATAAAATTCCCAATCATGAAGATTAGGTGTCAACAACTTCAATAATAAGTAGACAACCTTCCTCTCCCTCTCCATTCAATCAATTCATTTTATTTTTAAATCTATAAAATTTCAAAACTAATTGTATTCCATTTTTTATTACAAAAACAACCTCTAAATAAATTTTAATGTATTATGAAATTTATGTTTTAAATCGTGTCACATCATCATTTTAATTTTGGAACTATAAAACATCAAAACTAACATTTTAGTTCTGTAACTATTCCAATCCCATTCAACATTTTACACATGATAAGATAAAGTTGGAATTTTAGTTTTGTAACTATTCCAATTTCGTGTCACATTTTACAGTTTAAAAATTTTTGAAGAAAGATATCTTAACTGAAATTGGAATTTTAGTTTTGTAACTATTCCAATTCCATGTAACATTTTATAGTCTAAGAATTTTATAAGAAAGATGTTTTAACTGAAATTTCAGCAACCATATTGCTTAGTTGAAGGAACTTTATATTCTTTTTGTTTTCTTGAATTTTATCCATGCTTAATTTCATATCTTTTCTCTATATATTCTTGCTCTGACACTCTTCGCAACATTAATGCCATCTTTGTGTCGCTGAAGATGGGTGAAGTGTTCGCTAGAAACATGAGTATTATGGGTGTATCAATGTGATCTTTATGTCCCTAAAGATGGGTGAAGTGTTCACTAGTAACATGAGTGCTAGAAACATGAGTATTATGGGTGTATCAATGCGATCTTTATGTCCCTGAAGATGGGTGAAGTGTTCGCTAGAAACATGAGTATTATGGGTGTATCAATGTGATCTTTATATCCCTAAAGATGGGTGAAGTGTTCGCTAGTAACATGAGTGCTAGAAACATGAGTATTATGGGTGTATCAATGTGATCTTTATGTCCCTGAAGATGGGTGAAGTGTTCGCTAGAAACATGAGTGCAATGTTAACAAGAAACTTTAGATTGAAAACAACCAGGAAAACAATGTATTGTTTATGGGTGTATCAACATGGTCAACTTGGTAACTGTTAACATGAGTGCTAGAAACGTGAGTATTATAGGTGTATCAGAGTGCAATGTTAACGAGAAACTTTAGATTGAAAATAACCAAGAAAACAATGTATTGTTTATGGGTGTATCAACTTGGTCAACTTGGGTGTATCAGAGTGCAATGTTAACGAGAAACTTTAGATTAAAAATAACCAAGAAAACAATGTATTGTTTATGGGTGTATTAACTTGGTCAACTTGGTAATTGTTATGCTAATTACAAATTATATATATAATTATTTATATATATATATATATATATATATATATATATATAGAAATTATCTCAATTCATTTTATTTTAATTTTGAATATATTTTAATTATATCAATTCATTTTATTTTAATTTTTAATATATGAATACCAATTAATATTTTATATATATATATATATATATAATTAATATTAATATTAATATTAATATTAATGTAATATTTTTTGAAATTATATCAATTCATTTTATTTTAATTTTGATTATATTTTAGTTATATCAATTATTTTATTTTAATTTTTAATATATGAAATATTAAAATCCAATATATCAGAGTGAATCATTAATGTAATAATGTTTTAATGTTATTTATATTTATATATATATATATATATAGATATAGATATTATATCAATTCATTTTATTTTAATTTTTAATATATGAATACAAATTATATTATATATATCTAGATCTAATCTTCTGTCTTATTTTCCTATGGCTGGGTTCTACGGGCAAGTAAAATATGGTTCCCAGCTTCGCGAAAATCGTCGTTGGCTAAGTTCCATCCCCTTTGGGAGGGAAAGCTCCTACCCATATCGTCAGTGAAGCCCCAGCTCCCATTGTCTAGGTTGTCCAGTCAGTGAAGCCCCAGCTCCCACTGTCCAGGTTGTCCAGGCCTCACTCGCTTCTAGAAAGAAAGCTCCTGCCCATTTTGTCAGTGAAGCCACAACTCCCATTGTCCAGGTGGTCCAGGCCTCACTCGATGAGGCTTTGAAGTTTTCCGAAAGTGCCCTAATCTTCCGGTTCAATGGTTTTTGGCCGCGGCTAACAGCTCTCCACAATTGGATCTCGGAGGTATGGAAGCTTGTCATTTCTGATGAAATTAATATCTACCCCTGTGCTAGCGGTTTCTTTATAGTAGATTTTAAAAATCCTGAAAGCAGACAATGTATTCTAGATTCTGACCCTTGGTTTTGGGAAAACTCAGGTCTATTCATGAAGCCATGGAACCCATCATTCGATCCCTCAACAGCAGTCATAACCTCAGCTTGATTATGACCCTTGGTTTTGGGAAAACTCAGGTCTATTCATGAAGCCATAGAACCCATCATTCGATCCCTCAACAGCAGTCATAACCTCAGCTCCAGTTTGGGTGAGATTGCAAAGCCTACCCTTACATCTCTGGAATCTCTCATCACTAAAAGCCATTGGAAATGCAATTGGGAAATTTTACTGCAGGTGCCTAGAAACAGAGGAATATGTCAGAACCACCTATGCACGCATCTGTGTGGAAATGGACTTCAGCGCCGGATTCCCAGCTGAAATAAACCTAACAAGTAAAGACTATGTGTGGAACCAGAAACTCGATTATGAAAGTGTCCTCTTCAGATGTCGATCCTACTTTGAGACAGGCCATCTAGCCAAAAATTGCCCAAAAGCCTCCCAGAAAAATTATGCTAGAAAATCTACATGATGGGAAGGAGCACAAAAAGAATAGTACATTGTCATCAAAGAAGAATACTCTAGAGAAAACTCTAAATCACAAGAAAGCGAGCAAGAAAGAAATAACTCTCAAGACAAGCAGGGAGAAAGCCCCGCCCAACAACAAAAAAGTGAACTCGCAACAGTTATGAGGATTTGAATACCACACAAAATAAATCTTCATTTAACAGCAAGTCAGATCTCCTAGACCAAACTTCTTCTCCAACTATCTTCAAAAAGGACGAACACAATAGATCGCAAAGCTAAGACACCAATGTCCCAAAAACTAGAAGAGATGAAGGAGATGCAAGATAAAGGAAGTTGGAAGACCGTAGAGAAAAAAAGAAAGCTATAGCACCAATCTCGCCAAGAAAGATAAGGAAAGGAGCCAGACAATTAAAAACTAAGAAAATTATAGGTCCGATAGACCAATTTGAATACCACACAAAATAAATCTTCATTTAACAGCAAGTCAGATCTCCTAGACCAAACTTCTTCTCCAACTATCTTCAAAAAGGACGAACACAATAGATCGCGAAGCTAAGACACCAATGTCTCAAAAACCAGAAGAGATGAAGGAGATGCAAGATAAAGGAAGTTGGAAGACCGTAGAGAGAAAAAGAAAGCTACAACACCAATCTCGCCAAGAAAGATAAGGAAAGGAGCCAGACAATTAAAAACTAAGAAAATTATAGGTCCGATAGACCAATTTGAATACCACACAAAATAAATCTTCATTTAACAGCAAGTCAGATCTCCTAGACCAAACTTCTTCTCCAACTATCTTCAAAAAGGATGAACACAATAGATCGCGAAGCTAAGACACCAATGTCCCAAAAACCAGAAGAGATGAAGGAGATGCAAGATAAAGGAAGTTGGAAGACCGTAGAGAAAAAAAGAAGAGAGCTACAGCACCAATCTCGCCAAGAAAGATAAGGAGCCAAACAATTAAAAACTAAGAAAATTATAGGTCCGATAGACCAATTTGGTCTCAGTGGACGTTAACCATCATCATCATCATATATAAAATGTAATATTTTTTGAAATTATATCAATTCATTAAAACTAAGAAAATTAAAAACTAAGAAAATTATAGGTCCGATAGACCAATTTGGTCTCAGTGGACGTTAACCATCATCATCATCATATATAAAATGTAATATTTTTTGAAATTATATCAATTCATTTTATTTTAATTTTTAATATATGAAATATTAAAATCGAATATATCATAGTCAACCATTAATGTAACAATGTCTTAATGTTGCATTGATTTAACAATGTTACATTAATATTACATTGATATTGACCATGGTTTGCCCTTATTAGTAATGGTTAATAACGGTTGATGTTACATTGGTTAATAACATTACATTATTGTTCTCGTGGAGATTACATTAATCTTATATTACATGAATGTTAACTATGGTGGATAGTACATTAATCTTAATGCTAATGTTGCTATTACATAAATGGTTGAAGTTGGTTGATGAAGTTGACTATGGTTTACCTTATTTGACAATGATTGCAACTAATTACCATGGTTCACCTAGTGAGCCTAATTAACAATTATTTATGATTGTTAACCAAGGATAAATGGGAAGATTATGGTTCACCATGGTTGACCATAGTTATAAGATGCCTGAAAATGGTTGATGGAGTTTGACCATGGTCAACCATAAATATAATACCGTATTTATGTTGCATTAAGCTAACAATGTAACAATAATGTTGTCAATTATCATGTTATTACATTAATGTTGACCATGATTGATGTTAAGTTAATATTAATTCAATGGTACATTAATGTTATAAAAATAGTTTCTCTTAATGATTGAAGAGAATTGACTAAATAAACCATTATTACCTTAATTATTAATATTGGACTATAATTATTTATAAATATACATATTAACCAAATTTAATAATAAAAAATACAAATAACTTACTTAAACATAATTACCAAAATAAATATTAATATTTATCAATATTCAATACACTGTATTTTTATTCTTTGATTTTGAAAACAAAATATCAATTTCTATTCTTCAAATTAATATTGCACTATAATTATTTATAAATATACATATTAACCAAATTTAATAATAAAAAATACAAATAACTTACTTAAACATAATTACCAAAATAAATATTAATATTTATCAATATTCAATACACTGTACTTGTTTGATTTTGAAAATAAAATATCAATTTCTATTATTCAAATTGCAGAAATCAACTTGACACACAATAAGGTCAAACGTTTAGATTCAAAGTCACTCGTCATAGAGTATATTAACTATATTATAGTTATAGTTTTGAGTGAGAAAAGGAGTTAAAAAACATTATTAAAAAACCGATGAAAGAAATTTAATTCTTAATTATATATATATATATATATAGGTTTTGAATTTTATTATATATTTTTTTAATTATAGAATAATTTAATAATGTATGATATAATATAATAATTGATTAATTTTTATTAAAATTTAAATAAACTTAATTTTTTCAGGTGATGTTACATAATAGGTTCATATACAAATCTAAATATTTGTTATTTATAGATTTTTATTTTATATATTGAAATATTTGATTAATAATTCACATTAAATTAATAAAATAAATTAAATTATACATTAAATTGTTTTTTTATTTCATATAAAATTATATTATTTAATATGAATATTAAAATATTTTATTTATAATAAATATTAATTTATTATTATTATTATTTTTATTTAATAATATTGTAAATATTATTATTGTTATTATTATTATTATTTAATATCATTATTATTATTATTAATATAATATTATTTTTCATTTCATATAAAATGTTATTTACCATGAATATTAAAATATTTTATTTATAATAAATATTAATTTTTTATTATTATTATTAAACTTAATAATATATTATTATTCTTTTTCTTTTTAATATAATGTTAACCGGGCAATATCTCCTTCATAAAACCCCTCCAATTTAAACTTATAAACTTATTTGAATAAAAACATATTTATCAACCTAAATATCACCCAACTCATCTGAATTTCTTTATATTAATCTTTTCTTAAATTTATTGGCAATATCTGCTTATACACTGGAAAGCATATATTTAGATTCAAATATTGTATTTAGTATCGCATAATATCAAATCATATTTATTTCAAACAGGTTTCTCATATTTGGTCTGCTTTCCTCATATTTTCTTCAATGTGTCATTTCCTAAGGAGGCTTGGAGCAGACTTGGTGCACTATTTTGCTGCTCTTAGTCCAAATACAAGATCGATGTTCGCGAGCGCAGGCGCCCTGAGCCCTCTAGTTGAGATGCTCAAGTCTTCGGATGAACGAAAGTATGCATTGTCGGCCCTTCACCCTCTGGCATTAAAGGAACCATCTGAACATACGTGTGAAGAATCCATCATATGTGGCATTATCCGGCAGGGAGCGCTGGAGCTAGTCACGGATCTCTTCTTCTCGCCCGATGTTCAGCACGACCCAGACCTTGCGCCACTAGTCGCCCGCGTATTCAAAGACCTAGTGGACAACCCTATCGGAGCGGCTCGTTTCATCGAGATGGGCGGCATCCGGTTGCTGAGAACTGCCAGATTGCACGATGACTTCTCGAGGACGGTCGTCGCACAGTCTTGTTGGAGAGAATTGCTATTTAAATTGCACCACCGCTCGACATATACGACGAGGCTATGTCTCAAGATCCGTGAATCCAGCGCGGGGGACTTTCTTGTTCGGGCGCGCTATGCTCATGCATTTGCTTTGTTCGCCGACCCCAAAGAATTTGGCCTCATTTTCATCCACAACAAGTTCTTCGATATTCTTCTCCAGCTTTATGCCTCTGACGATCCAGACAACCAGTACGACGGAGCCGAAGCGCTCTACAATATCGCCGCCAGGTCAGTGGAACGTCTTTACAGATTGGGACAGTTAGGTCACAGTGATGACATCGACGAGGCTTTTTTGCTCGCGAGGGACTTCTTAGGGCAGGCCCAATCCCTTCCCGCCGTGCAATTCCCGGACATTGGTCTCGCGCATTTGAAAAACCCTAATTACGACATTACCTTCTTGCTAGACAATAACACCAAGCAATTTCAGGCCCACAAGTGCGTGCTCACCCAAGCATCCGAAGTATTCCGCGCAATGTTTTCTGAGAATTCCTTCAAAGAATCTGCAGAAGGATTTGTGGAGGTCCGCAATATAAAGCATTCGACATTTGTATCAGTGATGCAATTCATCTATACAGGCCGTCTGCAATATTGTCATGTCGACGACGTTTATGCCATTTTGGAAGCTGCTGATTTCTATGGCTTGCATTCGCTGACGTCTGTCTGCGAGTATTCTATTGCCCGTGAACACATCGTCGTAGAGAAGGTTGCATCTGTCTATGAATTTGCTGAGAAGTATAATTGCAAACTGTTGATGCACGTATGCATTCTTTTCATTTTGGAGTATCATGAACAGGTTCGATTGCTGCCTTGGTATCGAGATCTGGTCGAGAGGATAATTCCAGAGATCCGCCTATGGTTGCCCGCCACACTTCACGGGCCACTCGCGGGATCTTTGACACCTAGGCGTGCAACCTGATCGTCGCCACCGTCGTCGTGTAAAAACATGTTTGCAATTGATGGATTGTTAGTGCATTTACAGGGTTCAAATTAGAGACCCGTACTTCACAGTGGAGTTTCTTTTTAATCGTCCATTCTTTATTACATGGTGTTCCTTCATTTTTATGATGGAAGTTAAAAAGCTGTTCAGAAACCAACATCAAAGTTATATGATCAATTTAAATAATTCAGGAATTCACAGTGTCTTTGTATATTAAATCTCAATTGCGATATTAATAAATGTATTATCTATATCTCAATTGTATTATTCTGTCATTTGCATTCAGTTCATATAAGTTTATTGATAAAAAAAATTATGTTGCATAATTATGGTTAAAAATGTTTGTCATGGTTGATCATTGTTACATATGTTTACCATAGTCCATGGTTGATGTTACATTAATATTAATGTCAATATTATATTATGTTACAATAATGGTTGTACGAATAGTTAAGAGGGATGGTGAGGTTGACCATGCATGACTATTATTGACAATAGTTAATTATGGTTCAATTGCGATTAGTTAATTATGGTTCAATTGTGATTGTGGTTAGTTAATTATGGTTTAATTGTGGTTGACTATAGCTGAACATGTGACAATGTTTGATAATTTTTAACCATTTTTTACAATAGTTGAGTTTCTTTGCTCATAGCACAATGTTTGACAATTTTTAACCATTTTTTACATTGAAAATGTTTAACCATTCTTTACAATAGTTGAGTTTGAGTTTCTTTGCTCATAGCACAATGTTTGATAATTTTTAACCATTTTTTACATTGATAATGTTTAACCATTTTTTACAATAGTTGAGTTGAGTTTCTTTGCTCATAGCTTGGTCAATTTGAACACATTAATAATGTTTAACACATGGATAATGTTTAACCATTTTTTATGATATTTGAGTTCATTTTCTCATAATTTTTAACCATTTTTTACAATAGTTGAGTTTCTCATAGCTTGGTCAGTTTGAACACCATTTTCTCATAATTTTTAACCATTTTTTACAATAGTTGAGTTTCTCATAGCTTGGTCAGTTTAAATAGCTTGGTCAGTTTTTTTACAATAGTTGAGTTTCTAAAAGCTTGGTCAGTTTTTTACAATAGTTGAGTTTCTCATAGCTAGTTGAGTTTCTCATAGCTAATTTTTAACCATTTTTTACAATAGTTGAGTTTCTCATAGCTTGGTCAGTTTTTTTACAATAGTTGAGTTTCTCATAGCTTGGTCAGTTTTTTACAATAGTTGAGTTTCTCATAGCTAGTTGAGTTTCTCGTAGCTTGGTCAGTTTGAACACTTCATTTTCTCATAATTTTTAACCATTTTTTACAATAGTTGAGTTTCTCAACCATTTTTTACAATAGTTGAGTTTCTCATAGCTTGGTCAGTTTAAATAGCTTGGTGAACACATTAATAATGTGTTTTTCTCATAGCACATTGATAATGTTTAAACATTTTTTATAGTTGAGTTAATAATGTGTTTTTCTCATAGCACATTGATAATGTTTAAACATTTTTTATAGTTGAGTTTATTTGCTCATAGCTTGGTCAAACATGGTTGATTATGGTTGACCATGTCTAACAATGTTTGACCACATAGTTTATTAGGGTAACTTTAGTCACCCATAGTTGACCATAATGTCCATGTTGACGTTGACCATAGTTAAACTTATTGACCACAAAGATGAATATTGAAATTGGTTTAACCATGCTTAACCTTAGTTAACCATGGTTGCCCAAGACTCTCCTTCACCAAGGATGACCACAACCACATATTAATATTGAAAATGGTTTAACGATGCTTAACCTTAGTTAACCATGGTTACCCATGACTATGCTTCACTAAGGATGACCATGGTTAACTATGTTTGAATATGGTCAACCTAAGGGTTAATCATGATTGACTTAGTTAAAATTCTTAGTAATGGTTTTGTTTTTTAACTATGTTTGAATATGGTCAACCTAAGGGTTAATCATGATTGACTTAGTTAAAATTCTTAGTAATGGTTTTGTTTTTATGATTGACTTAATTAAAAATTCTTAGTAATGGTTTTGTTTTTAGCATTACGATATCCAATTGTGTTGTGTTGATACTTGGATCATCACATTACAACATTTCTTATTTGTCAACTTCTAGAATGCATCATCACATTACAACATTTCTTATTTGACACGCTGACAACATTTGTTGTTTGCTAGAATGCCACGATGTTTGTTATTCATCACAATGCGATGACATATATTCTTTGTCACATTGCAATGTTGTTTGTTGGTCATCACATTGCATCATCATTTACTGTTAATAACATTGTAATGCCATTTCTATTTTTTGGTATTATGACATCACTTTCTCCATCTACCATGATTGACTAGGTTTGAATAGGGTTGACTACAGTTGCAATGGATAACAATGACAATAATGTTTGATTGTGTTTGATAATGGTTGAGCTTATTTAACCATGCTTGACCACAATTGAACTTGGTTAAACATGGTTGACTTTTGTTACCATATGGTTGACTATGGGTGCACATGGTTCATTATGGTTGTTCACATTTAATTATAGATGACTACGGTCAACCATCATTGACCATAATGTCCATGTTTACTATGGTTGACCATGTTCGACCACGTTATCCATGATTGACCACTTATCCATGATTGTAATGTCCATGTTTACTTTGGTTGACCATGTTCGACCATGTTATCCATGATTGACCACTTATCCATGATTGACCACTGTTAACCATGTTGAACACAAGCAAAATTATTGTACGAGATTTTACCATGTTTGAACTTAAAGTTGGAATAATGATTATACTAAGGGGGGGTGGTGGTGTGATATAATGACCAATTTTCATCTAGTAAAAACATTTCCATGCATATGCAATTTCAACCACATTAGTAACTTAAGGATACACCAGATATGTATGACTTTTCTTATTATTATAAACGATATTATAGACACTAACCTACTATTGCATTTATTTAATAGCACCAACCATAAGGAGACACGAATCCCTAGAAATAATTTATTGGCAACAACCAAAAGGAGACACCAATCCCCTAAAATGATTTACTAACACCAACTAAAAGAAGACACCATTCTCCTTTACAGATATAATCACATGTATTGTGCAATATTGCACAAGATACTATTTATTATCTCTTTCACATTGGACCTTGTTCCTATTATCCACAACCCTATTTTCAAAATGTGTATATTAGGCTTGCATACTACAAGTCATTTTCTTTCTTCACAACCATGTTCTCATAATGCATGAAGCATCCTTGCATATTACAAAAGCATTATTCTTTTGGATTCCTCATCATTTATTTAGGATTTGATTGACCAACTTCATTGTTTAAGTCACAAATCTTCCTTACACTTCATTCTTAAAATTCCCTTGCATTTGTCCTTCAAAACTCATATTTCTTTATTATATTATTTATTATCACACACAGTCTCACACCTTTTTTCACACCCTCAAACTTCTCACCTTAAGATACTTATAGCACATTAAGCTAACATGAACTTGGTCAAGCATGACATGTCATGGGGATCCAATCCAAATGAACTAGACTACTTTTCTATTTTCATGGATGGAAATCTAGTCTTGATGGCTCAAATGACTTGTATTTTCATGGTTCGTTGCCCCCTGGGGGATAAATCCTTAAGCACCTAAGATTGCATGCCATGATATATTCAATAGTGTTTTAATAGATCTAAGATATGGGTCCACTTAATGTATTATTTCCCTAGTTTAATTTTGTGCATAATAGTGGACTTAATTTAACCCTCCTTGCCTCTCGGGAGCCATGTCCATGAACCATGTGAAACCAAGTGTTATGACCTTAGGATAAACCCAAATTTCACTTATTATTATTATTTTAATAATGCATGATATGGATATTAGGGAATCCACCTCAACCATATAATGCACCTTTGCTTGAAGCTCAAATGAGTTGGAGGCAAGGTACAATAAACAAATCTAGGTATCTAGTTTTGAATAGGTCTAATGTACCATGCTCAAATTAAGATATAGGTCAAAATTTCCTCTTTTTTGTGGAATCACAACTATTGGAATGTTGACCATCTCCTTTGGTCTCATTTGAATCAAGAATCTGGGTTATTTTTTAAACACCACACTTGGTTCAAATTTGAAATACTAGATGCCCAAATGACTTGTATTTTACTTTTTAGTGCGGAACCTTGAACAAAGTGGAACTTTGCTTTAACTTCCTCCTCCAAATCCAAAATTCACATCAAACACCCAAACACTTTAACTTAGTGCACTCGTAGATGAATAAATAGTCAGATTACTTCAAAATATTTTAGCTTTGAAACAAGACCCATAATTTTCCTAGTCACTTTCCAAATCACTTGCCACTCCATTTTCCAAGACACCTTACGCATTCAGCACACGCATGTCACATGTCTTGATGCTAATAGTATCTTCCATGTGTCACCTACTAATTATCTAGTTGGGCAACCAAAATGTGAATTCAACTTGTCATGTATCCTACCCTAAAACATCAAATTCATCTTCTTTTCCAGATGACCTCATCGTGATACCACTTGTCAACCTCCTCACTTATGTTATCTAGCTGATCCAAAATCTAGATATCCGATGATCTGAATCAAACTTATAGTTGCATTGTTGCTTGCGACCCATATGTGCTAAGATGTCGAATATTATAGTTCATTTGAATGTTGGCATTGATAAAAATTCATCTAGATTCTTTTTCATCTATAAAGGATGCCCAAATATCTTGAGGGATAAGATATCATATTTTCATTTGGATGTCCACCCTGATCCAAATTCATCTAGATTATATTGCATCCATATTTATACCTTAATCTAAATTTCTTTTGCATTCTTCAGGCATAAAGATTGTCTCTTTATGTGAATATACTTTAATAGGAAAATGCTCCCCCTAAAGTAATCATCTCCTTATCATTAAAAAACTTTGTATATTAATGAACACACCTTTTACATTAATGAGAACACGTGTGCAAGAATATCCCCCTTTTTCATTAATGGCAACACAACCAAACATCATTTATTCATTAATGTATTTGAGCTAAGAAATCCACCTATATGTTTGTTGATTATTCTTCACCTAATGTTTGCTTTTATTTGCTGAATTTTATTCTCTTGATGTTTTCTTATTATCCCCCTTTGACATCAATGACAAAGGGAATGTACTCCCCCTATGTTGATGCATAATATTTCCTTGAACTCCCCTTATCACCAACATATTTCTTATTTGAAAATCAGTGGGCCACTCCCCTTTATGAAGAAGAGATTACACCGCTAGCTTTTCTAAGTTTTTCCAAAATTTATCTCTATAGGGGTTTGATAAATATATCTACAAATTTCTATTTGTTGGAATGTATTCTAACTTGACACTCTAATTGGTGATTTTTCTATCAGAAAATGGTATTTTATAGGAATATTCTTTTTTTAAGTGAATGACATGGTTTTTAGAGATATTGATAGCACTGGTATTGTCACACATGATGGACACAGACTTATCACCATTTTCTTTAATATCCTTGATGTTTTTCTTCATCCATAGGAATTGAGTGTGACCTGATGTTGTTGTGATATATTCTACCACAACCATGGATAGAGAAATTGAGGTTTGTTTCAAGTTGATCCAAGAGACCAAATTGTTTCCTAAAAGAAGGCTCCCCCACTGATGCTCTTATTATTAATACTAATATCCCAATATGCATATGTATAAGTTTTGAGAGTAAGCTATGTGCCCCCTGGATACCACAAGCCAATATTTATGGTGCCTTGCATGTATCTAAATATTCTTTTTACTACATCCACATGAGTTTCTTTTGGACTTGACTGGAATCTTCCCATTATTCCCACTTCTTGCATGATATATAGTATTGAAGTTGTTAAGTAAAGAAGGTTTTCAATCATGGGTGTGTACATTGTTTGATTTGCCTCTAGAGAGCCATAATTCTTGTAAGTGTACACCCTATTATCATGGGAGTTCTCACGGGTGCACATTTGTCCATACTAAACTTCTTTACAATTTCTTTAAGATATTTTGTTTGAGAAATAAAGATGCCTCTTTTTGATTGATTAACCTACAAAGAAAGGAAGAAAGACAATTTACCCAACATAGACATCGTAAACTCCTTATGCATGTTAGCTGCAAAAATTTACTCATAAAATCAAGAACACTCAAAAAAAATAATGTCATTTACATAGACCAAAATGACCAAAAAATTAGTATTCCCATTATTGATATAATGGTTACTACTCCTTATTATGCATGTTAGTTACAAAAAATTATTCATAAAATCAAGAACACTTAAAAATAATAATGTCATTTACATAGACAACAATGACCAAAAAATTAGTATTATCATCATTTATATAATGGTTATTATATGTTGCCCCTTTCTTGAAACTTTGTTGCAAAATGTATTTATCCAGCCTTCAGTAATAGGCGTCAGGTTCCTACTTTAAACCATACAGTTATTTTTTAATTTGCACAAATGATCTTTGTATTCTCATAGTTGAAATCCTTTTAGATGCCCAATATACACTTATTATTATAGTTCTCCATTTAGAAATGTTGGTTTTTCATTGATAAACTTTAAACCCTTTAAAGCTTACAAAAGCCAAGATTATTCTTATTGCCTCAAGTCGAGCTACTAGAGCAAATGTTTCTTCAAATTCAATGTTGTTTACTTGTGGATACCCTTTACATATAGGTCCAAATTTTTTCCTAACTGTTTGTCTATATTCATATAAAACCACATAATCCCAACACACATTTTTTTTTCTTTAGTATTGGTGCATACTCCCATGTCTCATTCTTCTCAATTTGGTCTAGTTCTTCCTTCATATCCCTGACCCAATGTTTATTTTGATTGGCTTGAGAAAAATTTTAGGGTTTCATTAGGGATAATAGAGCTACTTTTGCATGGCTTGATGTCTTAATAAGCTTCCTTCTAGTTCAAACTCTTGATTCTTTGTCTCTAGGAATTTGGTTATCTAGATTATGCTTTTGGACATACTTAGATGGAGTTTTTGAATGTCATGGCTCAACATCTTCCTCCTGTTCCCCTCCTTTCTTTTCATTGTCCTTTTGATTCTCTTCTTCCCATTCTTCTTGATATTCATTTGATTATGGTTGGGTTTGGAGAAATATTTCATATATTATTACAACAATAATTTAAACGACCTTGTGTGTCATTATTTTGTAACATTTGTAGCCTTTTTTTTATATGCATATCTAAGGAAAATCTATTCATACAATTTACAGTCAAATTTTCCCCAGTTTTCTTCATTTATTCTATGTAGAATTTACTTCCACATACTTTGAAATGTTTAATAGTGGTTGGTCTATATTTCCACAATTCATAATGTTTTTTAGTGTTATTTAATCTGATTTGTGCTTTGTTCAAGATGCAGATAGTTGTGTAAACTTCTTTTCCCTAAAAATTGTATGGTAGTTAGGCTTCATTAAAAAAAATTCTTTCCATTTCTTGCACAATTGTTATATTCTTTCTTTTCGCAACTCCATTTTTCTATGGAATTCTACCAAGTGATAGTTTACTTTTTATCCCATGATTCTCACAAGAAATATTAGAAGCAAGCTCACCTCCTTTATAATATCTCAAGCATTTTTTTTAGATCAATTTCATTCTCAATTAAATCCTTGAATGCTTTGGATCTCTCAAAAGCCTTATATTTTTCTCTAAGGAAATTAACCCATGTCATTATTGTATAATCATCAATGAAAAATATAAAATTTATTTCACTTTTTAGTGTTATCTTCTCGTTGGTCCACAGAGAACTGTATTGATGAGTTCTAGTGATTTTGATGTAGAGTATTCTGTAAGTTTCAAGAAACCCTCGCTATCTTCCCATGTTGGCATGACTTAGGGAATTATTTGTTTTTTATATCTTTTGAATGTCTTTCATAGTTTGTGTTGCACTATTTTTTATTAGATTACCAATGCTGATGTGATCCATCCTCTTGTTCATAACCAACTCTCATATATTTTCCCATACATAGTTTTCTCCTTTTTCTCCATCGATAATGTATACATTACTTGAAGTCCTATTTTCCTCCTCTAATATTTTTATCCTTTTTGTATATGCATTTCCAATTTTAAATTATTTAGAACAAAATGTGAGATCATATCCTTGATCACACATTTGAATGACACACAAGATATTATGTTTTAGTCCTTCCACATACAATACATTTTTATCCTTATTTATTCCATTATTTATGTCAGTTGTGACTTTTCTAACTATTCTTACAGATGCATTCTTACCAAGTATTACTTTACCTCCATATTATTTTAATTTAATAAATTTTCTTCGACCTCTTATCATGTTCCTTAAACACCCACTATCAACATACCATATGTTTTATTGGTTTCTAGCATACAACACAAAACCACATTCTCCATTCTTCTCTTGTTTTTTCTTCCATATGGTTTGGTGTCGATCTATGAAGGTGTGTTATTCCTTGCCTTGGGTGTCAATCTATGTGGGTGTAGGTTGGATAGTTTGAGGGTTTTGTTGCTAGCCAAATGGAAGGGCCTCATAGGTTTTGGATGCCCTAACTAGGAGTAGATGCTACATCAGGATTGGTCACTCGAGGTCTGTTGGAGGGCAGCATGAGAGTGGAACAAGTGTGGACGTGGATTGGGCATTTGTAATCTCGTGGATGAAAATGTGATAGTGCCCAAGTTGGATCCTGGTGTGCACCATATTCATGGACCTAGCTGGTTGCTAGAGTGGAAGCTCTTGAGCTCATGGGTATGATCAACCAGGAGCAGTTTGTGCAACCCTAGACTTGTGTGTGGAGAAGGAATTCTATAGCAGATGATGGGCAGTTCTCCTAGCTCGTGTTCATTATGGGAGATGGAAATATTGCACTGAAATGTGGAAACCCTCTGTGCCCTATTTTGGTCTTCACTAGAGCATTACAGGAAGACCATAGTGGGATGAAGTCCCTGAGTAGCTGAGCAGCAGTAGTGGACAAGTGAGAGTTGTTCACAAGTGGATTTGTGAACAACTCAATAAGAGTCTCAATGTGTTGTGCCCTTGATGGATTAAGGCACAACTAGTGAGCATATTGGGTATCCAGGGTTTAGTGGCCATATGGACTTAGATCGTTGATATATGAATTGTTGCATATCGGGAGCCGAAGTACCAGGTCGGAACATGGTACGACCGAGGGGAGATGTGAAGTCCACTACATTAGTCATATGGTCAGAGTATCTTCTTGAGGGTGGATCGGTTGTTGATGGATTGACACCAAGCCCAAGTTTTTTATTCTTGTACTAGTGGATATTTGAGGGCCATTATCCCTAGTATGGGAGCCCTAGACTATTGTATTATTTAGTTTGATTAATATAATGAAGTTGGGTTATTGTACAAAATTCTAAAAATTTGTCTATATTATGTGCGCTAGTAGATTTACTATTGTTTATATTCTATTGTGCAAAGTAGTTTCATTGTGATTATTGGTTTGGCAACGTCGATGATTTAAGATTCTATCCTAGACACCAAGGTCGTGGGAAAAAAACATGGTATCAAATAATGTCTGAGCTCCTTTGAGGGACAATGAGTCATAGTGTGCATAGAAAAAAACTCAGAGGGTGTTTCAATTGTATAGAACATGGCGCAGAGGGTTCAACTGAAGACATGGAGATGTGGTCTTGATAGATTACATGGTGAGATGGGCTAGGAGTTCTGGTGGATTGGTGGTGAACCTAGTGCACTTCAATGTTATGAAACCAGCTCATAAAAAGATAGAAATTATAGAGAAACGACTTCAAAATTAGCCTCTTCGAGGGGGCAACCTCCTTTACATTACACAAATGAACAATTCTCGGATGATACAAATGACAAGACCTCCTTTCTATATATAGGAGTCTAAGGGGTCACAATATAGTCAATCCAACATAAAAATAATAATGTAAGGGCACAACAATAACAATAATGGACTTCTATGGGGCACAATAATAACAATATGGGGACAACATGGGCACAAAAATAAAAATAAGGACTACAATGACAATAATAATAAGGGAATACACTAGTATTATAGAGGCCTAACATGCCCCTCTCCTCCAGAAAAGTGTTTTTCTCAACGCTTGAGTAGTTCTTGATGCTTTTGTATAAAATTCTCGTCCTCCCATGTGGAATCTTCAGCAGGTAAGTTCTTACACTTGATGAGATACTCTGAAATTCATACCCAAGGTTCATCAAGATTTCGGCTCAAATGGGTTTTAATTTTAGCTTTTGAAACGTCATAGAAAAAAAGTTATAGCGAAAATTCCAAGATGACCTGTTTGAAGCAACGAAGCCCTAGAATCCAAAGCTCTGATACCAATTGTTATGAAATTGGCTCACAAAAATATAGAAATGATAGATAAATGACTTCAAAATCAGCGTCTTCAAGGAGGAAACCTCCTTTACATTACACAAACGAACAATTCTCGGATTATACAAATGATATGACCTCCTTTCTATATATAGGAGTCTAAGGGGTCACAATATAGTCAAGCCAACATAGCAATAATAATGTAAGGGCACAACAATAACAATAGTGGGATTCTATGGGGCACAATAATAACAATATGGGGACAACATGCTCACAACAATAACAATAAGGGCTACAATGACAATACTAATAAGGGAATACATTAGTATTATAGGGGCCTAACATTCAGTACGTTGTTTTGTAGTTTGCATATTGTGGACTTCCTATGTCTTGTCATGGATGGTTGGGACAACTTGAGAACTTCTTTGGCATGGATGAGATCAGGATGATCAAGATTGATTCATATGATGGACTATATATTGGCAGACTAGATTCCTCATCAGATTGTGATGTTGCATGTCTGAGACTGGAGGGATTTTCATGTGTGGTATTTGATCCATGAGAATGAGCTCTTGCACGACTGAGCCAGTGGAGATCATGTAGGCTCAAAGGGAGTCTAGCCTCAGAGAGAGTAGCCCCATGGAGTTTTGGGATCTTCAATTTCAGATATGATGAGGTAGAGGCACTACCGACATTGTCGACTTCATTCTACAGGGTACATAGCAGTGATGGACGCCATATGGGCTAGTGTCGTCGGAGATGATGATGGTTACTTCCTAGTCTTGGAAGTACCTCCCTCACTAAGAGGGAGTGTGTTGAGAAATGGAAACAATAAATTTCAGTTTAATTTGTCCTTGAATTAAACTATGAATTATATTCGAATTCTATTCTCATAACAACTTAATATAGTTAAATTAAGTTTATTAAACTTACTTAACTTTAGGAAATTCGAGTTGGAAGTCATGTATATGTTACCTCTACTTTTTAGGAGTCCAGTGTGAGTTATTTGTGAGTTGTAAAATAGAAGACTCAGTTTTATGAGTCAATTCAGTTAAATTAGTTCTCAAACTTATTACGAGAACTAATAGTGAGTCATCAATCCATGGTGACACTAATGAACTCCACCATTGCTACTCTAGTTAACTGAATATTTACTCATCAGAAACTATGCATTTCAATTATGAGAAAGACCCAGTTGAGACTAAAGTGCAGGGATAGTGTGCTATTTGTTTTATATTTTTCTGAGTTGCACTAATAGTGCATGCATTTAGGAACTGACCCTTGAGGGATTGCACAAGTTTTAGAGGCTTTATTTCCCTTTAAATACAAGATATCCCTCATAGGAATCACACACTGAAATAGAGATTTGGAGAGCTTGTGAAGAGGCTAAGCTTTGGCCTTGAGCTTCCTTATGAGTTGGAGATTGAATTTGTTGAGTGTTGGGATTGTTCTAGAGAGAAAAAGCATTGTAATTTCATCTTGATTTTCCAGATTAATACAAAACAAATAGTGGGGTTTTGAGTTGTGGCTTTCCCCGGATATTTATTGTGTTATGTTCCTTTGATTCTCTTCCTCTATTGATTATTGTTTGCTTAATGTTTATTGGCTTCCGCTGTAAAGAGTAGAAGTATATTATTGTCTCTTGCTTTAGCAAATTTCGTTAGCTTGTGAATCTACAGGATTTTATACAAGGTATCAGAGCAAGATTGTTTTTTGGGCCGAGAGTTTGCAAAGAAGATCTGAGAATTCCTATACAAAATTTTTAGAAGAAAATTGCAGATGTGGATTCCTTAGGAAAAGATACCCAAATTCAAAAAATAAATCGGCCGAATTGGAGTTCGCATGAGGGAGATGTCGCGGATTTAGAATCAACTCTCTAGAGGAGATTTCGAAGTTTTGAGTTTCTAGGTTACAGGTGAAAGTCAAATTTGCAATACATACTTTAGGATTGACAAATGGCGTTCCATGGGTTGAGGCTTGAGTATCCCTTGGAAGGAAGCTTGAATTTTATAGCTTGGAGGGACATGATGGAGGTTGTACTAGAAGATAATGGCTTGAAGGAATTCATTGATCAAGAAGTCCCCAAGCTAGCAACTACAGATGCACATAACTTGGCCAAATGGAAGAAGTGTGTGGTGAAGGCAAGCCAAATAATCCTTGAGGGAGTTCGAGACCACAATATCTTGAGTCTCCATGGAAAGGAAACTCTGCATGTTATGTGGAAAACATTGACGGACTTGTATCATAATAGCAGTGATCAAAGGAAATTGGCACTGAAGGATAAGCTTCGTAAAATCAAGATGGAGAAAGTTGAGACGATTCCAAAGTACTTGACCAAGGTCACTCAATGTCGAGATGAACTTGGAAGTGTTGGAATCATTATTTCTAAGGAGGATATGGTGAGCCTTGCTCTTCTGGACTCCCAAAAAGTTTGCATAGTTATCAGGACTCTGTCAATGGTTGGGAGAATCTGTCAGATTGGGTACGACTATGGTCGGATTTGATGCAGGATGAGATCAGGAGGAACACCAGGGATGGCTCTTCATCAAAGACTGATGATGAAGAGAATTGTGCCTTAGCGATTAAGGCAAGGAAGGGGAAAGGTAAAATTTCTTGTTCCAAATCAGATTCTTATCATGGAGGTAAGAAGAAGGACATGACAAAATTTAAATGCTTTCATTGTCACAAGATGGGTCACTTTGCTACAAATTGTCCATTGAAGAAGTCTAAGGAGAAGTCCTTAGGAGGAGCAGCGGGTGAGGCTTTGGCCTCCCAATTCGAATTGGACTTTTCCCTCATTGCATGCATGGTGTCTTCAGTGATGGGAAGTTTCTAGTACTTAGACAGTGGAGATTCATTCCACATGACTAACGACGAAGATTTATCCAGTGAACTAGAGGAGAAATATCTCAATATCCATATCGAGATGGGTGATAATGGTAAGTATAATGTTATTGGTGTGGCCACTATTACTTTTCAGAGAGAGCATGTGGCTCCACTCACCTTGAAGAATGTTATGAATGTACATGGACTGACGAAGAACTTGGTATCTGTTTCCATGCTTGAGGATAGAGACTATGATGTGATATTTTTGAAGGAAAGGCATTCCTTCGACACATAGCCACGGGTCAAGTAAAGAAGATATGGATTCAGGTTCAGAATATCTATAATATAGAGGTAGAGGATTGTGTTGATTGAGTTCAAAAGCAAAAAATATGTTGAGCCGAGACGTCGGCGATTTGTAGCACAGGCGATTGGGCCACTTGCACCATGGGGCTTTGAAGATATTGCAGGTACGCTTGAGCAAGTTGATACATGCAAGGGTTGTACTTTGGGAAAATACACCAAGTCTTCCTTTGGAGACAGAGACAGTCGAGAAAAGTCTGTCCTAGAGAGAGTCCATTCAGATGTGTGTGGACCATTCTCGACAGCATCCATAGTCAAACACAGGTATTATGTTATATTTGTTAATAACTATTCTCGTAAATGATGGGTATTTTTTATGCAAAAAAAGGATCAAACTTTCACAAAGTTTTGTGAGTTCAAAGCATTGGTAGAGAAATATTCTGGCAAAAAGGTTAAATCTCTACGGAGTGATAACAGTGGTGAGTATGTCTCCCATGAGTTTAATAACTTCTATGTAGCGGAAAGGATTAAACGAGAGTTGACAGCACCCCATAACCGTCAACAGAATGGGGTTTCTGATAGGAAGAACATGAGCATAGTAGGGGCAATAAGGGTGATGTTTCATGATCAGGGCCTACCACTACACTTGTGGGTTGAGGCACGCAACACATTGGTTTATGTTCAGAACCGTAGCCCACATCGGATACTTGATATGAAGACACCAGAGAAGGCTTATTCTGGTAAGAGGTCAGAGGTTGGTCAACTCAGGATTTTTGGGTCATCAGTTTATTTCCATGTGACCAAAGATGCACGGAAGAAGCTTGAGCCAACAACGGAGTTGGGGATCTTTGTGGAGTACATTGATACACCCCACAACAATCGCATGTACATGCTGACCAGTCAGATGATAGTGGTTTGCACGGATATCAGGTTTGATGAGGAGAAGGCCATGCGAGTATCCCTTGAGAGGGAGCTTGAGCTACATGTGGATGAGGAGATTTTAGCTCCTAAGGTTGAGGGGCCTCAAATTGATGTGGAGCAACCACATGCAGAGGTTCAGAGAGTGGAGACATCCACTCACACAGAGTCTTCCAGAGAGGAAAGACAGCACACTAGAGAGACTAATAGATTGTTGGATGATGCACGGAGAATGTGGGAGCACCCTCTTCTCAGCGCATACAGAGGAGGTCACCAGAGAGGTACATTGGATACATGGCACTTATGGTTGCATGTGTTGTGACAGAGCAATATTCCTTTCAGGAAGTAGTGCAGCAGCTGATTTGGGTTGATGTGATGGTGGAGGAGTATGATTCAATAGTTCGAAAGAATGTTTGGGATGTGGTCCCGAGATCGGAGGACAAGTCAATTATGAGCTCTCGTTGGATTTACAAGGTAAAGCAAGTTGCAAATGGTAGTGTGGAGAAGCATAAGGCTAGATTTGTGGCCCGTGGCTTTTCACAGGTAGACGGGATTGACTATGATGATACCTTTTCTCTTATTGCAAGGTACTCATCAATCAGATCTATTTTGACACTATCAGCACAGATGGGTTGGAAGATCCATCAAATGGATGTGAAGACCACCTTCCTCAATGGCATGATTGAGGAAGAGATGTATATAGAGCAGCCCAAAGGTTTTGAAACCTTGGACCATGAGTCACATGTGTGCCAACTTAAGAGAGTGTTGTATGGGCTAAAGCAAGCACCTCGTGCTTGGTACACCAGGATAGATAGCTACTTCACTAGGTTGGGCTTCACGAAGAGTGAAGAAAATGCGAACCTGTATCACATAGTGGTGGAAGGTAAGTTGTTGATCATTGTACTTTATGTAGATGATGTTATACTGACAGGTGATGAGAATCTCATCAAATCTTGCAAGGAGGACCTTGCAAGAGAGTTTGAGATGAAGGATATGGGGCTCATGCATTACTTTCTTGGCATGGAGGTAGTGCATGGAGATGGAGAATTGTTTGTATCTCCAAGAAAGTATACCAACGAGATACTCAGGAGATTCTACATGGAGAGAAGTAAACCCATGGAGTCTCCTCTAGTTGGTAATTGGAGGAAGGAGGATGCTACTTTAGGGGAGGTAGTGGAAGCTACTGTTTATAGGCAGCTTGTCGATTCACTCATGTACTTGGTGAACACATGACCGGATATGTTATATGTAGTTAATCAACTTATCCAAGCGATGGTTAGGCCTACAAAGCTATATTGGAAGGCGACAAAGCATGTATTTAGATACCTCAGAGGCACTACTCAGTTTGGTTTATGGTACAGGCAGACAGAGGGAGTGAAGCTTCAAGGCTTCATCAATGTAGATTGGGCAAGGAGTCCATCCGACAGGAAGAGCACATTAGGAGGGATCTTTAGTATTGGGTCAGTGACAATTTCTTGGTACAGAAAGAAACAGAGATCAATTGCACTCAGTTCGGGAGAAGCAGAGTACATGGCTACAAGTCAGGCAACATGTGACGCTATCTGGATGAGGAAGATCCTGGTTGGTTTGTTTGGTCAGCAGATGGATCCGACAGTGATTTATTGTGATAATCATAGTTGTATCAAACTCTCTGAAAATACAGCCTTTCATGATCGGTCCAAGCATATTGATATCTGGTACCATCATCTCAGATTGTTTATTGAGGCGGATCATGTTGTTAGATTTCATTCCCATGGAGGAGCAATATGTTGACATCTTGACAAAGGCATTGTCAAGATGTAAATTCGAGTTTCAGAGAGACAAGATTGTGGTAATTGATAATCCCTTTCTTGTTGAGAGGGAGTGTTGAGAAATGGCAACAAGAAATTCCAGTTTAATTTGTCCTTGAATTAAACTGTGCACTAAATTCAAATTCTATTCTCGTAGCAACTTAAAATAGTTAAATTAAGTTTATTAAACTTACTTAACGTAGGAAATTCGAGTTGGAAGTCATATATATGTTCTCCCTACTTTGTAGGAGTCCAATGTGAATTAATTGTGAGTTGTAAAATAGAAGACTCAGTTTCATGAGTCAGTTCAGTTAAATTAGTTCTTAAACTGATTGAGAGAACTAATGGTGACTTAACAGTCCATGGTGACACTAATGAACTCCACCAGTGCTACTCTAGTTAATTGAATATTTACTCACAAGAAACTCATGCACATCGATTTTGAGAAAGACCTAGTTGAGACTAGAGTGCAGGGACAATGTGCTATTTGTTTTAGATTTTTCTAAGTTGCACTAATTGTGCATGCATTCAGGAACTGGCCCTTGAGGGATTGCACAATTTTTAGAGGATTTATTTCCCTTTAAATGCAAGCTATCCTTCATAGGAATCACACATTGGAATAGAGACTTGGAGAGCTTATGAAGAGGCTAAGATTTGGCCTTGAGTTTGCTTATAAGTTGGAGATTGAATTTGTTGAGTGTTAGGATTGTTCAAGAGAGAACAAGCATTGTAATTTCATCTTGATTTTCTGGATTAATACAAAACAGATAGTGGGATTTGACTTGTGGCTTTCCCTGAATATTTATTGTGTTATGTGCCTTTGATTCTCTTCCTCTATTGGTTATTGTTTTCTCGATGTTTATGGACTTCCGCTGCAAAGAGTAGAAGTAGATTCTTGTCTCTTGCTTTAGAAAATTGCATTAGCTTGTGAATCTATAGGATTTTCTACAAGTGTTGATATTTGGTAGCTTGGGAAGTACTCCAAGTCTTGAGGATCGAGGGTTTGGAGGAGGGAGCTCCACAAGTGGCCTTATGGGCTTGAAACCCAATCTTGCGGTTTTACACCCATCGATGTTTAGGCAAAAACCATGACAAGAATTTGACATGTGATGGATAGAGATGATAGAGGATATCGAGACGAATCCAACGTATCGAGAATCATCAAAAACCGAGTTCTCAAAGTTGAGTTATGAATTTTTGAAGTTTACATGTGGGTTTGTGCACCATAATACAAGTCAACCTTATTGTTGGAGAGCCCAAGAGTGGGCTAGATGTTGCACATGATACATGTATAAATGAGAGTCGTTGGGAGGTCATTTAGAGACATCCAAGGGAGAAACAATCATCAAGAATTCTCTGATCTAGCTGCAGATAGAAAGGACTCCATGCGACGGCGAAAGAGGGAAAGATTTGTGTCTTTCCTTGACTGTATTGTAGTCTAAATTCAAGGGAAAGAGGCCGTAGGATGGAAGGTGAGAACATGATTGTTTTTGTGCATAATATTTGGATCTTTTTATTTTGATCTGGTCACAGAGTATTGGGTAGTTGCAGCTATGCAGTGACCCTTGTTTGAAGGGTCGAGAAGGCCTAACTAAGGCCTATTATACTAGCCACAACCACAGATAGTATAGCACATTTGTGTCAAGAAGGTAGAGGGTGGTTTCCCTTGTAATAAAACCAAATCCCTTATTGTTCATAACTCCAAGCATACAGGATGTTTTGTGGAGATTCCCAAGGCTGAACATGTATACTAAGAGGGAAAACAAGCAAGGAAGACTAGTTGGATAAGGGAACTGTAGTAATGGAGTAGGGATTAGGGTTGTTATTAGATGCCCTAACCAAGGCTTAAAAGTGCACATGACCTGAGGACAAGAGGAGCATAGAAAATGTATGTTTGGTCTCTTCTTGTTGATTGTGTTTCGATAGATGGATGTGTGTCCAGGTTGGATAGTTTGAGGAGTCCCTTGGAATCCAAATGGAAGGCCTTCATAGGTGTTGGATGCCCTAACTAGGAGCAGACGCTACATCAGGATTGGCCACTCATGGTCTGTTGGAGGGCAGTGTGAGAGTGGAACAAGTGTGGATGTGGATTGGGCATTTATGGCCTGGTGGACAACAGCGTGATAGTGCCCAAGTTGGATCCCGGTGTGCACCATCTTCATGGACCAAGGTGGTTTCTAGAGTGGAAGTTGTTGAGATCATTGGTATGATCAACTAGGAGCATTTTTTGTAACCCGAAACTTGTGTGTGGAGAAGGACTTCTACAGCAAATGATGGGTAGTCCTCCTAGCCTGTGTTCATTATGGGAGATGGACATATTTCAATGATAGGTGGTATCCCTTCATGCCCTATGTTGGTATTCATTAGAGCAGTGTAGGAAGACCATAATGGGCTGAAGTCCTTGAGTAGCTAAGGAGAAAAAGTGGGTAGGTGAGAGTTGTTCACAAGTGGCACTGTGAACAACTCGACAAGAGTCTCGACGCCTTGTGCCCTTCGTGCCCTATGTTGGTATTCATTGGAGCAGTGCAGGAAGACCATAATGGCTAAAGTTCTTGAGTAGCTAAGGAGAAAAAGTGGGTAGGTGAGAGTTGTTCACAAGTGGAGCTATGAACAACTCGAGAGGAGTCTCGATGTCTTGTGCCCTTGATGCAGTAAGGCACAACTAGTTAGCAGATTAAATAGCCGAGGTTTAGTGTCCATATGGACTTGGATCGTTGATAGAGGCAGTGTTGTAGATCGAGAGCCAATGGAATGAGCGGGCATAGGGTACAACCAAGGGGAGACGTGAAGTCAACTACATTAGCCAGATGGTCGAAGTATCTCGTTGAGGGTAGATTAGTTGTCGATGGATTGACACCAAACACCCAAATTTATATTCTTGTACTAGTGGATATTTGAGGGCCATTATCCCTAGTACAAGAGCCCTAGACTATTGTATTACTCAAGTTGATTAATATAACAAATTTGGGTTATTGTACAAAATTGTAAGAAGTTGTCTATATTTTGTGCACTAGTAGATTTACTGTTATTTATATTCTGTTGTGAAAATTAGTTTCGTTGTGATTTTTGGTTTAGTAGCATCAGTGATTTAATATATGTGTTTCTTATAAAACTATCATGACTAGAGAAGCAAGAAAAACAAAATAATGAGATTGGGCTAAAGAAATACTCTTACAATACCTTCTCATTTCTTCAAGATGAATTAGAATGTTCCTTGCATTTTCAAGTTTTCATAACTTTAGAGTATATCAAATGGATGTTAAATCTGTATTTATGAATGGGGATCTAGAAGAAGAAGTTTATATTGAACAACTAGAAGGGTTCATTCTAGGAAATGATAAAAACCTTGTTTGAAAACTCAAGAAGGCATTATATGGGCTACAACAAGCTCCTCGTGCATGGTATTATCGCCTTGACAATATCTTCAACAACAAGGTTTCACTAAGGGATCTACAAGTAGCAATCTATATATAAAAATGGATGATGGTAAACTTTTAATAGTTGTTGTTTACGTAGATGACATCATATTTGGAAGCAATGAAGATTCTATGAGTCAAATTTGTGCCTCAGTTATGCAACAAGAATTTGAAATGTCATTACTTGGTGAACTAACATATTTTCTTGGTCTTCAAGTTTAGCGAACAAAGAATGGTATCTTTCTCTCACGGACTAAGTACCTAAAGCAGATTTGAAAGAAATATGGAATGGAAGACCACAAACATGTATGCACAACAATGGTAACAGGGTTTAAAGTCAATTCACATTATGATTCTCCCCCATTAAATCAACCAGAATACAGATCTACGGGAGCTTGCACTACCTTATAGGCACAAGACCAGACATAGTGCATGCAATTGGGAGTGTTGGATGATTTCAAGCAAATCCTAAAGAAACTCATCTCCGTGCAGTCAAGAGAATATTCAAGTACCTACAAGGTACTCAAGATTATTGTCTATGGTATCCCAAACATATATATTTTTCTCTTCATGTTTACACAGATGCAGATTGGACAAGTAATGTTGATGATCGGAAAAATACTAGTGGAGGAACATTCTATTTTGGACCCTGCTTCGTATCATGGTTCAGCAAAAAACAAAGCTCCATTGCTTCATCTAGAACTGGAGCAGAATATGTTGTTGTTACATCTTGATGTACTCAACTTCTATAGATGATGCAAACATTACAAGATATTCAAATCACTTGTCCTGAACCTATACCTATTTTGTGTGAAAATAGTAATGACATCAATGTTTCTAAAAATCATGGCATGCACTCAAAAAACAAACAAATTCCAATTAAATATCACTTTCTAAGAGAACATGTACATGAACAAAAGGTCAAACTGGTGTATATTCCCTCATAGTTACAAGTTGCAGAGATATTTACAAAGCCTCTTCCACATGATTCCTTGGAATATCTCAAATAGAAACTAGAAGTGGTCTTAGTTTCATCACTTCATTAATTATTCTGAAGATATTTCATATTCAAGGGGAATAATATTTATGTTGTTTTGATGATGTCTCACATGGTTGTTTTGATGTCCATGTTGCTTATATTACTGGTAGTACATCTAATGTAGTAACAGTGAACAAGTACAAACAGTACAGGCTCAGGGGGAGTTGTGGTTATGAAAAATTTAACATTTTTCTTTCTGTACATAGATATTATGAAGTACAGTGACGTATATACGCAAGTTTTGATCTAGACAGTGACGTATTTTTCTCTATGATGAAGAAACAGTGGGATAGACTCAGGGAAAGGCTATGATATGCTTCAGATAGTTCTTATTTGGCATTCTGGTCCTGATGTTAAATGGTGCTACTTAGAAGTGGTGTTGTCTCATGATGGTTTATGAGTTGTTTCAATATGACATTGATGCTTTGATAAACTTTCTAATTGATGAAGATACTTTGATGTCCTAAGTTAATGTGATCATATCTGGCGATGAACAATGGACACAAGTTCGGGGGGAGTTATGCTTCTAATAGTGCATTGTTGGCATTATGATTTTTTTAGCATTCTGGATTGGTATATACCATGCAATATGTTGCTAAAGACACATGTTGTTGAAGTGTTCGTTGTCACACTTAATGCTTATGGTGCATATCCTATATGGTGTATAATAGTTGTTGATGACTACCATGGTCTTACTGAGGTCTTTTGTTTTGGTTATAAATTCCATATCTGTCTCTTGAGGTAAAGGTCATGTAAAGACCTATGTTATAGATCATTGTAAAATTTACTCATGTATGGAATTATGATCAAGTCATGTAATCCCATCATCTTGGGCATGTAGTGTAATGTTGAGACAAATATCTAACCCCATTGTGTTGGGTAATCAATGTAAACATGAGTCATTGATGATAGGAAAGGTCATGTCTGGTTGAGTCATAGAGTCATGTACTTCTTTATATATCTTCAGAAAATTCAACATGTGCTCAAGGGGAACATGGTCAGTGTTCATATTCAACAAATCAAATCTACAGCACTTATGTCAACAAAGGGAGAGAATTCTTCATTCAGCATTGGTCAACCCTTTTCCCTTAATGTCAAAGGGGGAGAGAAGCTTGGTGTTTAGGGAATGTTTTGGTGACTTGGGCGAGAAACTCGGTATATTTAACGATGTGTTTACAGATATCTACAGATGATGGTGACCAAACACCAAAGTGGTTGCCATTAAGTCCAAAGGGGGAGATTGTTGGCATTATGACAAATGTGTTATCCTTGATGGCAACCTACTTAATAAAGATGTCAAAATGATGGTAGCAGGATGGATATTCAGAAAAGTACAGATATAACAGAAAGATTGGACAAAGGAATATCAGTTCAGAGACAGAGGAATGATAAAGATGAAATTTGAAGAAGTATACACGAGTTTTGAGAAGTAAATCTGCATACATGCACAAATATGGTGAAGAAAAGTCACGTACAGTTTTCGCACCATGGTATTCTAAATACCAAGTCTCTTTACCATGACATAGGCTCATAGTTATGAGCGCGACAACAAATATTTGATCTCGTCAAGGAATACCATCAACAAAACTATGGATTTGACCCATGGTATTGGCTAAGCCCTAAACTATATAAAGAGATGGAGATAAAAGTGTTAAGTGTGCATAATTTGATTTATTGATGAATTGTTTGATCTGAAAAAGTGTGCACTTGGGAGTGTAATGATGGATCAAATATTATAGATCTGAAATGAATACACACTAAATAATTTGCTTATGGGTTAATAGATTTGTGATGATGATGTTATAAACAGTGTGTTTTGAGATTTGGTTTTGATTGATGATCTGTTGTGCAACGAAGGTACTATTTAGTAGTTACATATCTATACGCAGTTTTTCTTCAGAAAGTTCGCATACATACGTGAATCGACTTTTGGGTAGTCACGTATCAATTCTACAGTATAGACAAATCTGCACGCGAGTATGCCTCTTGAAATGCACGTACATATGTGGAAGTGTCTCATAAGGGATGTGGACATATACTAGGGTTTTTTTGTATATGATGTCTGATCAGTGTTGTGTTTGTATCCGTCTGTCAATGAAGTCTTCGATGATGATCTCTTTTTGACAGTGTTGACTAAGGTTGAACTAATTATGTTATGAAATGTTGAATTATAATGATAGTGTGATTAGATGATTTGTATTTGGCTTAGAGATATGTGACAAGGTCGGTATTTGTTTCAGTGATTGATTTTTTATCACTCAATGCATTTGGCAAGAAATATCACGATTTTTTATAATCATGATTATAAGAAATATCATGATTTTTTATAATCATGATATTTGATTTTAATTCCATAGTTGAAAAATTGTCGTTTTTGTGAATCATGATATTTTATCTTTAATATTGTGGTTGAAAACAGTGATAAGTATTTATCTTTAACATAATCACTAAAAATTGTTGGAATTTTAAAGCTTTTCAAAGACATGATATTTTATCTTTCATGTCGTGTATGAAAATCATTGGAATTTTAAAGTTGTCTACGTCATAGATATTTTATCTTTAACACCATTGCTAAAAAATGTCGAAAATTTACCCCGAGAAATTTTTAGACAATAAAATAAAAATAAAAACGTTATTTCAGCATCAACACTTTCAATTTTTGAGGCATTTTTTGTATAAAAAAATCGGTTCACCCAAAAATAAAAATCGTTCCTACACTATTCATTTTCAAATTGTTTTTTCATATTTTTTTTGGGGTTTCTTTTACTAGAGTTCGCATTTTTGTTATTACAATTCCCCTTTGATTAGTAACTTTGTTGACTAATTTTTTGACAAATTCCAACAATAATATTAATCTTTCTTTTTTATCTTTTTGACCAATTTTATTAATAATAAATTAATATTAATTCAAATCACAATATTTATCTTTCATTTATATCTTTTCCACCATAAAAATGAATATTATTCATTCTCCCACACAAACTAAACTAATGTGCTACATGAACAAAAAGATTCTCCTTTACATATGATACAAGGCACCATTTCAGTCTTGAGCAACGAACCAACCATACAAATATGTCAACAATTGTGACAAAACAAAGGTCTCACACCATCTTGTGCAATGCAATCATACCCTACATGCATAAACAAAATAACTATTGAAACCAAAAATATAAACACACCACCTTTTTCAATATTTTATGTTATTTTCTGTGTCAGTTCCCCTTTTTCTACCATGTCGCGGTCATGCAAAAGGCAAATGGTTATGGCCAATGGACTATTAAACAACTTTCATGGGCTTGGTTACATGACTTGAAAATATATTATAAAATGTTATTAATTATTTGAAGTGGCTTGGTTGCATAACTTGAAAATTTATTATAAAAAATTATTAAGTACGTTTTTTAATATATTATAAAATATTTTTAAAACATTTTAGATATTAAATATATATTATCATCTATATAAAATATATATTTTATATAATATATATAGTCATGCTGAAAACCATAGAAAATTAGCATTAAAATCTCTTAACAAAAAGATAGTGCTCTCATCTAATAACCATAGAGAATTAGAATTGAAATCACTACTAGAGAATTAGAATTGAAATCACTACTCAAAAATAATTTGGCTAATTGCAATTCTAGCATTAAAATCTCTTAACAAAAAGATATTACCTTCATTCCTTGAACTATAAATATCTTCTTATTTTAAAGTATTGTAGGAGCAAATTTTGTCTAAATTGTTTTTCTTATAAAAAAAATATAATTAATAGACGTTAACAAATTATCATATAAATCCTCCTCAAATTGAAGTATGAGATTTATTTCCAAATGCATTGATTGAGAAGGTCTATCTTATGCAACCGACATTAAGTACAAACATGATTTATATTCAAATCACTAATTGAGATGGCCTATTTTATAAAAGACAACGAAGAGAAATATTTTTTTATATATAGCATGTTATGCCACCAATCCCTTTGCAAAAAAAAAATCTTGTTTCGTACTAACGACAAGACGAATCATTTTATATTAAAGTACTTAGACTCGTCATGCTCCCATGCTTCAACTAGAAAATAATATAATAATCTTTGAGGTTTTTGAGAGTCTCATGTTTATGTAGATTTTCTTCCGGATCCATCGCATTCAATTTCTTCTTAGATCGACGTTTCGAACCAGCAACGGTGGTTCACCTTTAGAATGTGAAAGAATTATTGAAAGACGAGTCTTATTTGTCAAATATATAAAGATGTATGAGATGCTTAGCCGACAGATATTTAAATTATTTTTAATTGTTTTATTTAATTGTATTATTGTGATACTTCATTATCTTAATTTTATTAATACTAATTATTTCATGTTTTAATTCTATCTATTATATTTATTTTAATTATTTTAATTATATTTATTTTTAATTAATTATTTCTTTTAATTATTTTAATTTTATTAATTAAATTTAAAATACATATCCATGTTTATTTATTAATTAAAATTAAATATGTATATGTACATATACATATTTGTTAATTAATTAAAATTAAATATGTATATGTATTTTAGTTAATTTATTAATTAAAATTAAAATACATATATATGAGTATTTATTTTATTATATTTATTTATTTTATTATTTTAATTAACTATTAATTTTAATTGTTATGATCTTTTTGTTTATGTTTTAATTTTTTAATTTGTCTTAGGATGTGTTGCCTTGTTCTAAATGTGTTAATTAACCTTTTAGTTTTAAAATTAAAATACATATATATTTATTAATTAATTAAAATTAAATATGTATATGTATATGTATTTTAATTATTTATTAATTAAAATTAAAATACACATAGAGGTTATATTTATATTTAATTCATTATATTTATTTATTTTATTATTTTAATTAATTATTAATTTTAATTGTTATGGATTTTCCTCATTTTTGTTTTAATTTTTAATTTGTTTTAGGATGTGTTGTCCTATTCTAATTGTGTTGATTAACTCTTCAGTCATTTTGTTTGATTATTATGGTTAAGATATTTTCAATTGATGCTTATTGTTAAATTATATTTTAACATGGTCATAGCGTGTTAATTTAGTTAGAATGGATTACCGGGCAGTAGGGTCGTGGGAATCAATGAGAAGTTCTACATATGTTCCAATTTAAGATCCTATAAAGACTTGATAGATCTCTAAGCTCATGGTTTCACTTCACTGTCGAGACCCGAAAGAATACTTCCATCTAATGGGGAGTGATATTCCATCGAGCCTGCTTAGCTCAGAGGTTAGAGCATCGCACTTGTAATGCGGGATAGTATCGCAGGTACGAGGATTTACTTCACGGGCGAAGTCTCTGGTTCAAGTCCAAGATAGCCCAGCTAAGTCAGGGAAAATCGTAGGAAGAAAAAACTATTGTTATAGCTCACCACATGTATTCGATGCCTCCCTACCCATACCTAGCTATTGATTATGGTACCCAACTCTCTCTGTTCACACATCATATCTGGATTGGTGGGTTTATCATAGTTGGCGCTGCGATTTTTAGGTTAATTAGAGGAGGATTATAGTTGGGTAGGGGCAGATTTGGATGATAGGATTGGAATCCAGTTTTCACTTATGGTCCATCCATCGTCTCTATTGAAGTTATTAGGGTGTTTGCTAATTTCTATGGCTTCTCTGAATTTCCTCATGAAGTAGTGATCACTTTTAGCTAAGATTCGGGTATCCTCTATCCAAATTTGGTGCTTAGATTTTTCAGAATGTTCAGCTAGCGCTGAGGATTTGGATCGATTGTGTTTAATGTCCGCTGACTGTTCCTGAATTCTTGTGCTAAAGGATCTCCAAGTCTCACCTACATAGGGTTTGCCGCCTGAGCAAGGAATTAAGTAGACACCTTTATAGCATTTAGGATCAATTTTGTCTTTTGACTAGACTAAGGCAGTTGCAAATAGTGTTTAAGGATTTGAAAGTGGTTAGAATTCCATTATTTTTCAGGATGCGGCAAATTTTGTCTGTAGTCCCTAGTATGTAAGGGAGGTTGACTTTTCCATTTATATTATCAAAGTTTTTATTTTTGTTCGGACGAGTGTTAGCCTTATTTATGGCTTTGATCGCTTGATGTTTCTTGTATCCGTTTTTTAGAAAAACTTCAGTGAGGTGTTCTATGTCTTTTTCTAGGTGTTCCTTGTCAGAGATTCTAACGGCTCTGGTTGCTAATGTGTTGAGAACTCCTAGTTTTTGGGTAAGGTGATGATGTGAGGACGCATATAAATATTGTTCAGTGTGAGTCTTTTTTCTATATACCTAGTGGGATATAAAGGCATCATCATTCCTAGTGATGAGGATATCAAGGAAGGGGAGGCTTTTGTTGATCTCAACTTCCATAGTGAATTCTATGGAAGGGGATAAACTATGTAGGTGTTGTTTGAAGGTTTCTAGAGTTTCCCTTCCATGAGGCCATATGATGAATGTGTCATCCACATATCTTTTCCCAGTTTAGGGTTTTAGGGGTGCAGTCATAAGGACCTTGTTTTCAAAGTCCTCCATAAATAAATTGGCAATAATAGGGGACAGGGGCGACCCCATGGCAACTCCACACGTCTGTTCATAAATATCTTCCATGAAGCTAAAAAAGGTTTACCTAAGGCAAATTTCTATGAGCTTAGATGTGTCTGGATCTGTTAGTTTGCAGATGACCGCCATGGCATCATTGATGGGGATATTGGTATATAGAGAGGTGACATCAAAACTAACCAAAATGTCATTTTGATCAAGTTTGATGTTCTTGATTTCTTCAATGAATTGGGTTGAGTCTTTGACAAAAGAGTCTGTGTTTCCTACTAGCGGTTTTAGTTTCTTGGCTAGGTGTTTTGCTAGATGGTATGTAGGTCCATTAATCGTGTTTACTATTGGTCTGAGAGGGATGTCTTCTTTATGAATCTTGGGGGCTCCATAGATTCTCGGTGTGTATGGATTGTTGACTATGAGATTTTTGTTGTCTTGTATCTTACTAGTTTTTATTAGGTTGCATACTTTTTTGGAGATCTTGTTTAATGGGTTTTTGTTGAGTTTTCTGTAGCAGCCATTGTTATTTAGATGATCTAGCATTTTTGTTTTATAGTCACTTTTGTTCATGATGATGGTGGCTCCTCCTTTGTCTGCTTTCAACACTACAATATCAGGGTTGGAGTTCAAGGTTTTGAGAGCTAGATATTCTTGTTCACTGACATTGCTTTTGGGGGGTTTTGCTTTCCTAAGAGTGATGGAACAGTCTTGCCTGATTTGTTCTTTTATGTTTTCAGGAAGGTTCATTATGCCATATTCAATATTGCACAGAATGTCTTCAACAGGGATCTTGCATGGTGTGATGGAGAAATTTAATCCTTTTCTTAATAAGTTTAGGATGTGTTCATTTAGTTGAAGGTTGGATAAATTTATGACCAAATTATCTTTTTTTGACATAGGTTCACTATTATTGTTTTGTTTTTGGTGCTTGTGTTGCTGTTTTCACAGGTTGGGACAGCGCAGGTTGGACTGGAGGCGTGGTTTGGAGCGTGCCTAACAGCGGTTGGGATTGCGTGGGCTGGGGTATGGTCAAGTTCTTGTGGGGGGTGTTGTGTTGCGTTTTTTGGGGCTGCGTGGTAATATGGACGTTGCTGTATTGTGAGGGGGCTAGGCTCCTAGTCTCCCTGTCTGAAAAGCATGGCTCCTAACTCTCAAACACAATTTGCTACCATTGATAAACATTTGAAATTTTACAATGATTGAATCCACTACAAATAGGGTCATGTTTACACATCTGTCTCGTCATTTTCAAAACGGTATCAAACGCTCACAAGCTATGAAAATTGTAAGCATAAAAAAAGAACCATCAGAGAAAATAATTTAAGAAATGCTGTCAAATACACAACTTGTGCAGAAAACAAAATTAACTAAGACATGATCTTTTACCAATATCAATCACACGATTGCTCAATGAAACAATCAGACGATATTGTTTCATACAAGTAACTATTTTTCCCGTCTAGATTTTGAGTTTCTCCAGATAAATGGTGACTCAAACGGAACATTATCTCAATTTTTATTCAGGGGGCGAAGCTTAACCATAAAATGCAGAGGCACTTGCAAAATATATGCAGGACTGTCACCAAGGCAACAAAATTTGAAAAGGATTCTTCAACAAGTAGTGTCAAAAACAACAATTACAAGAAGTCCAGCCGCTACAGAATGTGACGATCCTAAGAGATAATATCTATTTATTAGCTACAACACTTTGTGACTCTTATTTCCCACATTCTTAACTGCGTGCCTCTCTTTTCACGGGCAAAAGATAAACGCCAAAAACTAATGAGATCCTTCTTGAACTTTCTGCAGGAGATTTTGCACAAAAGCATTTAGCTCCACTGATAGTATGTTCAACAATCTCAAAGAATACAGATTGTAAATGACACAAATCATCCAAAGAAAATGATATTCAGTACGATTACATTCAAAATTACATTAAATGTACAATTTCTATTTCGTAGATTCTCGAAATTGGAACGCCAGCGAACATAGCTGAAGGCCAAAACATTAACTCTTTGACTGAGACAAAAAACTTAAGTATATACTAGAGGTATAATGTTGGTTAAATGAACGGTAGCTGTGATCACGGAAAAGAAAACACGGTTGCCTCAAACATGATGTAGAAAAAATATTACTTCACTGATCAATTTCACTACGATAACATCCCTCGATACAGTTTCAATATTATTATTATATTTGATTCGAGTATGAGAAGTCCATTCAACAAGAAAACAGGGTACTACTTTCTGACCCGCAGTTATATACATACTACAAACATTATGCAAAATAAATAATACAAATCAATTGATGCAAAATATTTACTTTACAGATCAATTTAACTAAGATAACATCCCTCGATACAAATTGAATATTTGATTATAAGTTCATTCAATAGGAAAACAGGATACTCTTTCTGGTCTGCAATTATATACATACTCTAAACATGACGCAAAATAAATAATACTTTACACGCAACGATTTGACTAAAATAGCAGTCCCTAGATACAGCTTAAATATGAAGCAAGACAAGGTCATTGAATGACAAAACAGAATCGAAGGCTATCATCAAAAAGCAGGGCTCCGGATGCGTGTTTCACTTGATCATAGTCATAGTGATTCATCCAACTGACTAGGCATTCTTTTTGTAAATGTCTCTGATTAAAGAGAGAAACATGTAGCTCCATCCTATTTAAGAATCCAGAAAATCCAATTCAGTTATTTTTGGAATGACTTTTAATAATTCTAACTTGTGATCTATGCGTGCATCTGATTAGAGATGTCAAATACGTTTAAGGTTACACATTTGACACCAGTGCCCTTCAGCAACTTCCCAACCAGTATCACCACACAATCACATCCAGCTGGCAATGTTATAACAGCTAGTCAAATCCCATTAAAGACTCCATGCACAAAGTTTTCTTCATCTAGAGAAACTTTTCATAGCCTCTCTTTGAGTTCAAGTGTTTGAATGATCAAAAGTCTCTTTGTGGAGACAACCTCCTCTTACTATATATCAAATGCAGTGTAGTTTGACTCAACTAAATCATGCAAATCTTACCAAGTCTTGGCTCGGACAGGTACCTTTGAAACTCACCACTCACCAGAGTTGCTAACACTCACCATGTACTTGCAATCAAACTCAGCAATACTTTGTACATATTGTGAATGGTGTTGTCATTGATGCCAACATCACTCTTTTTAGAGTGACTTTTATTAATTCTAAACTTGTGATCTACGTGTGCATCTGATTAGTGATGTCAAATACATGTAAAGTTGGACATTTCACACCAGTGTCCTTCAGCAACTTCCCAACCAGTATCACCACGCAAAATCACATCCAGCTAGCAATCTTATAACAGCTTGTCAATTCTCATGAAACATTATTCCATGTACTAAGTTTTCTTCATCTAGAGAAACTTCTCATGGCCTCTCTTTTGAGTCAAGTGAAAGAGTTTGAATGACATGGAGGAAGCCTCCTCTTACAATATATCAAATGCAGTTTAGTTTGACTCAACTAAAACGTTCAAATCCTACCAAGTCTTGGCTGGGACAAGTACTTTTGAAACTCACCACTCGCCAGAGTTGCTAACACTCGCCAAAAACTTGCCATCAAACTCAGCCATATTTTTTATGCACATAGTGTTGAATAGTGTTGTCATTAATGCCAACATCAGTCTTTTTGGAGTGACTTTTATTAATTCTAACTTTTGATCTACACATGCATCTTATTAGAGATGTCAAACACATGTATGGTTGGACAGTTGACACCAGTGTCCTTCAGCAACTTCCCAACCAGTATCACCACACAAAATCACATCCAGCTAGCAATCTTATTACAGCTTGTCAAATTTCATTGAAGATCCCACGTACTAAGTTTTATTCATCTAGAGAAACTTTTCACAGCCTCTCTTTTGAGTCAAGTGAAAGAGTTTGAATAATACGAAGCCTCTTCGTGGAGGCAACCTCCTCTTACAATATATCAAATGCAGTGTCGTTTAACCCAACTAAAACATGCAAATCTTACCAAGTCTTGGCTGGGACAAGTACTCACCTTTGAAACTCACCACTCACCAGAGTTGCTAACACTCACCACAAACTTGCCATCAAACTCAGCGATATTTTTTATGCACATAGTGTTGACTGGTGTTGTCATTGATGCCAACATCAGTGTTTTTGAAGTGACTTTTATTAATTCTAACTTGTGATCTACGCATGCATCTGATTAGAGATATCAAATACATGTATTTTGATATTGAGCAGAGGTGGATCCAGTCTAAAAATATATGAAACGTGGTCAATTGCAGTTAATTAAATGTCAAAGCCTTCAAAGCAAGTGGTGACTTGTCGAGTAGAGTGGCAGGGTGGTGCAAGGAGGAGAGTGTAGTTTCCTTCAGGTTGGAGCCTGAGAACACTCTAGGGTGGCATGGTGAGAAAGGTTTTAACACTGGTGAGAAAAGTTAGGCTTGGAGCATCCTTTTCGTTTGAGCTTAAAAAACCAAGGTGTTGGAGCTGGAAAAACCAGGGAGTTAGAACATCCTTTCAGTTGGTGTTGATAAACAAAGGGTTGGAGCCTCCTTCCGGTGGTTGTTGGAGACTCTTATGTTCAAAAAATGCAATGTGGCAGCTATTAATTTCAATTATTTTCTTTAACCTTTATACTTTCTAGCGAACTTTATTATTCTTCTTGTGTTTCTTTATTAGATCTTCATCAAACAAATATCAAGAGCAAAATAACAACGGACACAAAAGTTAGGCTCCAGGCCAGGGCAAAACCCCTCCAAGGGGAAACCCAGAAACTCTTCTCTTCTTATAGAATCTGCTTCAAATGGGACAACAAAAACCATAACCCTAGAACAAGTCCTCCAAGTACCAAGTCAGCCCTTCAGATTATCACAGCTCAATCCTGCATCAACCACCTTCTATCTACAACTTCGACCATGCAATTTCATCCTACAATCTGTCCTGCAACTTTGGCCTTATAGTCGTTGCAAAAACCCTAATCCAACTTCTTCAAGAGTCCTTCCTTGAGTAAGAAAATCCCTCCCAAGGTGAACGAGGTCAAGACAAAAATTCTCTCTTGTGGCGACTTAATATTGCAACTTACTCTCCTGCAATTCGACCCTGCAGCTTCAACCTTCTATGTAGCTACAGAAACCATAGAGCCCAAAAACAAGTATTTCTTTTTCTTCATAGATTTCTCTTGCCTTCTAGACCTTCAATCCTCCTTCCTTGCTTCTTCTTGCCTTAGATCGAACCTTTTCTTGGAAGAACACACTTGTTGGTGAGTGAGTCCCACATGAGGTTGAATTTGTTCCTTTATACACCCTTTCCAAGGGGTTGAATTCCCTCCTTTAGGTTGACTTGAAGTTGCCAACGCCAACTTGTACTTTGGAGGTTTCCAGGACTTTCTACACTCAAAACAATACTTTTACAAGATATATTTTTCCTGTAAGGTTCTTATAAACATGATGTTGACTCTCTTAACCCATGACAATATATCCTATGACCTAACAAACCCTAGAAGCATGAAGAACATGCTTTTACATGGAAGACCATCAATAAAGAGCATGAAACTCATGCTTTAAAATAATAACTTTTTCTTTTCTTCTTTTGTTTGTTACATAAGATACATATTGAAATGAGTACAACAATTATGAAGACCAAAACTCGTTACATTTCCGATTTCTTGGAAGTTGGAGCTTCATGATGATGTAATCTTTGAAAACATATATTAAAAATCATTTAGTAGTTTTTCTTTTGAAAGAGTTTCCACCTAAAAATCTCTAGTGTACTATTTATGATGTTATGCAATGTTGAAAGGTGTTGTTAATTGTTTAATGTTTACATCATATGATTAAAACTGTTAAAAAGTGCCCAATACTGATATTAGAGTTGGTTCCTTCAATTGCAACCTAACAATTGAAAGGCATATATCTCAGGAGAATAGAGATGGGAAAGCCAAGCACACATCCAAACGATTAAAGAAAGTTCCTGGCATTGCAATAGTTTCAAAACCTATTACAGTGAATGAAGAAAATCAGGTTGGTCCAACTCCTTTTTTCGATGAAGCATACTATGAATTTTGGAAATACAAAATGAAATACTACTTGGGAGCTCTTGGATATGATGTATGCCCTTCAATTATTTGTGGAGACACATCTACCGATGAATCAATAAGGTGCAATTCAAAAGCCATGAATGTCATTCTAAGTGGTTTGTCAGAGTTTGTGCAAGCCAAAGTGGATCAATGCTCATTAGACAAGAAGCTTTGGGAGAAGCTTCAAAATCTCTATTTAGGATGCACGTCAAGATGAAGATAATGATTATCGTAGTTCAAATAAAGCAGATAATCAAATCCAAGAACCTAACAACAATGAAGAAGAAGCAGAAAAGGAAATGGAGAGAGAATTAATCAATGCCTTCAATGATCTGAAAAAACAAAGAAGAAAAATCATTTACTCGAAGAAGTTGCTTTCCTAAGACTTCAGGTGGAAAAAGCAGAAAAGAAATAAAAAATCTTGGCAAGCCAAATAAAAAAATCTATTCAGAAGTATGAGGGGGAAGTTATTCAAAATCAAAAGGAACTTGATGCAGCTCTAGATGAAATAAGCAGGCTCAAGGAAAGGCAAAAGAAGCAATTGCAAGATGTCAAAAAGAAGGATCATGTCATTAATGAAAAGCAACAAGAAGTGGCTTGCTTAAGTATTAATCTACAAGAGCAGGAAGGAGAGAAGGCATTTTGACAAGTCATCTCAAGGAAAGATCTTAGAACTTGAGCATGCTTGAAGTAGATTTCAATCAACATGAAAGAAAACTTGAAGAAGAGATCATCTCCCTGAAGAACCAACCTAATGAAAGCAAGTGAAGCTCCCTCCAATGAATGTTGTTTTTCCACAATAATGGTGTCTAGGATAGAATCTTAAATCGCTGACACTACCAAACCAAGTATCACAACATATTACAACAAAATATAAACAGCAGTAAATCACACGCGCACAAATATAGACAAATTTTCAACCCAACTTTGTTATATTAGTCAAACTGAATAATACAACAATCTAGGGCCTCCCATCCCAGGGATAATGGCCCTCATACATCCACTAATACAAAGATACAAAATTGGGGCTTGATGTCAGTCCATCAACAACCTATCCACCCTCATCAAGATACTCTGACCATCTGGCTGATGTAGCTTGCAATCACAGCTCCTCTCAAATGTACCCTATACCTGCTCTAGATGAAACAAACAGGCTCAAGGAAAGGAAAAAGAAGCAATTGCAAAATGTTGAAAAGAAGGATCGTGTCATTAATGAAAAGCAACAAGAAGTGGCTTGCTTAAGTATTAATCTACAAGAGCAGGAAGGAGAGAAGGCATTTTGACAAGTCATCTCAAGGAAAGATCTTAGAACTTAAGCATGCTTGAAGCAAATTTCAATCAACATGAAAGAAAACTTGAAGAAGAGATCATCTCCCTGAAGAACCAACCTAATGAAAGCAAGTGAATCTCTGTGCAATCAATGTTCTTTTTCCACAATACTGGTGTCTAGGATAGAATCTTAAATCACTGACACTACCAAACCAAGTATCACAACAGAATATAAACAGCAGTAAATCACACGTGCACAAATATAGACAAATTTTCAACCCACCTTTGTTATATTAGTCAAACTGAATAATACAACAATCTAGGACCTCCCATCCCAGGGATTATGCCCCTCATACATCCACTGATACAAAGATACAAAATTGGGGATTGATGCCAGTCCATCAACAACCTATCCACCCTCAACAAGATACTCTGACCATCTGGCTGACGTAGCTTGCAATCACAACTCCTTTCGGACGTACCCTATACCTCCCTGGTCCTTTACCTCCCAATCTATAGCACTGGCCTCTATCAATGCTCCAAGTCCATCTGGCCACTGAACCTCGGCTATCCAATTTGCTCACTAGTTGTGCTTTATTCGATCAAGGGCACAACACATCAAAACTCTTGTTGAGTTGCTTACAACTCTGTTTGTGAACAACTCTCATCTGCCCAATGCTGCTCCTCAGCTACTCAGGGATTTTAGCGCACTATAGACTTCCTGCGCTGCTCCAATGTGTTAAAAAATGTGTAACTAGGTTCGGTGTTTATAAATATGAAATGTACTTTTGATTCTTGAATTTTGTAGAATGAAAGAAAAATTATTATTGTTATTTTTGGAGCAAGGGTTTCATAGCCAAAGTCTTTTATTTTAGAGGTCAAGCACCCATTGAGTGCTTTTAGGGTTTGTCCTAGGTCAAGAAGTCAAAAGAGTCATTGTTATAAGTAGAAGACCCCATCAGGCACATTGTAACTTGTAAAGAAAACTATTTCTATATTAAGAAGTGTCAAAATACCCTTCAAGACCAAGTCGGCATGGCAGTTGAGAAGTCATCCTATTTTGAGGAGCCATGTCCACCTTGGGAGGCCTATATAAAGGAGGGAACTTGACCTCCTTTGGACTCACTCATCACTCACTCATTCAAGCAAAGGAGAAGACCAAGAAAGGCTAGCGAAGAAGGAAGAGGACGAAGAAAGATTGTTTCTGGGCTAATTCTCTCTCACACATGCGAAGGAGGAAAGTAAGGGTTTGTTTCTTTAAGGTCGAAATTCTCTATCTGTTGTAAGACAATCAAAGTTGTTGGAAGGACCTAATAGGTCACCTACTAGCCATAGACAAGGAAGCAAGGCAAGCGAAGTTTCTAAGAGGCTTTGGAAGGCTAATTTTCCTCACACGTGTGGATGCAATTGCAGTTGCAAGGGGGCGAAAATTTCAGACCTGCAGTAGAGGTCAAAATTCTGAAGTCGGGGGGTCGAAGTTGTGCTGTTGTTAGAGATTTCACTGGGTTTGACTTGGATAAAGGATGCACATCGTTAGGAGAGGTTGGACTTGGTCTGGGAGGGTATTGGTCTTGGTCTAAAGTTCTTAAACTTTGTCAATTGAAGAATCTATAAAAAGAGGAGATTTACGGGTTTTCCTCTCAAGTGGAGAGGTTTTGGCCTTGCCTTGCAGCATATATTTTGTGTTCTTGTGTACTATTGTTCTTGTTTTGGTAGTTGTTTGATGATAGATGAACAAAATAATAAGTAAAGAGGCTAATAAGTAAAAAATCAAAGTAAAAATACATCACAAGCAGTTATCATAGAAAGAGAAATCATCCTAACTACTACCCTATAGATTTCTCAACAAGATGTCCATCTTTCACAATGAACACGGGGCTAGGAGGATTGCCCATCTTCTATTGTAGATGTCCTCCACACGCAAGTCTAGGGCTACTCAAAACTCCTCCTAGCTTATCAATCCCTTGATCTCTTCTTCTGCCACTCTAGCAACCACCTTAGTCCATCAAGATGGTGCACACCGGGCTCCAACTTGAGCACTATCACGCTAGCCTCCAACAAACCATAAATGCCCAATACAACACCAACAAACACGTCCTTCAGATCTGCTCAACATCATCCAACTAGAGCTCCGCAGATCTTCCCTTTGCTCTGCAATAGAGGAGCTATTGTGCAAATCTAGGCACCCAACACCATTGTAGCATTTGCCCACTGGTTAGGGCTTCTAACAGTCCTCCAAATTTGTCCTATTTAGGACCTACATGCACCTAGCAAACAAACAACTCAAATATACCAATACATACCTTGGGTTGATGTGTCACTGCTGCAACTTATATGATCTGGTTAGGGTTTGACATAAGTCCATGTCAGCCTTTCTAAACATCAACGCAGACCTCCCTATAGTTGTGGTCGCCTTTCTTTAATCTCATCCTTTAATGCGTTGCCATCCCAAAGTCAATGTTTTAAAACACTGACTCCGACTTGGTATCAACTCGACCGATTTGATTTCAATGACTCAATTGTTGTAAAAATTACATTAAATATTTATTATTTATGATAAAACATAATTTTAAAGATTTTCATTCATGTTTCCAAACACAAAGCATTAGAATATAGGGAGAAGACAACATATGATCAAAGTAGGCTCATGAATATATCCATTATATCAAAATGGCACCCAGTGCATTGTCCAATACATACATGATATAGAGATCAAAACAAAAACACATAACCAAGGAGGGACCATGCGGTCAATGCAGTCAATGTGGTTGGTGTATCTCCAGTTGATCACTCTCCTTAGGGACCATGTGATCAATCCAGTCAATCAATCCATCTCTAACCTCCCTAGTGAAGCTTCTACCTCCAGAGCTTTATAATGATACCTTGGGTTCAGAAAAAACCCAATTGCATGTATAGGGTGATGGAGTTGATTGTTCCATCTTTGATCAATGATTTCCCAAATGGGCCCATAGTTAGCCACTCTATCCTTGTATGTTGCCTTTATTTGCTCCTTTGCTTGATCCATAGCCTCATAAATGAAGCCCATAGACAATCTTTCCCCATCAACCAACCACAACACCTTAACAAACTGGCCAAGGGTCCAGCTCAAAATGGCTCGATCGATTCAGTAACAAACTAACCACCGAATCGGTTTTTTTACCAAGCCGGCCTGACCAGGGCTCCGGCTCGGCCGACTCAGCCGAATCCGATTTGGTCCCGCCGAATTTTAAAACACAGACTCCAATGCACTCTTCCAGGCACAAATTATAGGCCTTACGGCCCTCCTATACAGCCCTAACTGAGCTTGGGTTAGTCTAATTACTCCACATAGGGACGATGGCTCATAGAAGAGGAAGATGCCACATTAAACATTCACAAAACAACCTTGAAATGTCACCAACTCATGCAGGTTGCTCTATTTCAAATTCGGACCTCAAAGAGAAAATTTACCCACAAACAATCGTCAAACCAATTTGTCCTATCCTTCTGTAGCTCGTTGCCTCAAATTAGTATATTTCTTATGTTTGAATGTACTTGGGATGTAGAGAAATGCCTCTCATCTCTCCCATATTTATACCAAATCATGTTATGTAAACAAACATAACTTGTGGCACTCTAACACATCAAACTGACCTCCTTTCGGTGCCACATTAACCCATAACTACAATAAAAAAATTCCTATCTCAAGTTCTAGACCTCAGATTTGAGTGATTTTTGATGTTCCCGGTTGCTCTCGAGATCCTCTATCACCTGAAATCATCACATGTCCAAAACTCCTCATGGATTCACACTCACAAGCTTGGGTGCAAGGCCCACACCTTGGGTTTCAAGCCCACAAAGTGATTTTATGGCGTTCTAGCCTCCAACCTCCAATCCTCGACCTCTAGGGCTTGGAGTACCTCCCAAGCTACAAATCTCAACAATGAAGGCACAAGTTCCAAGCCCCCTCAGAGCAAGGCTGAAGAGAACCTGAAAGCAAAATCCTTCAAAGGCCAAATCAAAGTGAAAGACAGAAGAAGATTGAAAGTGTTGTTGGTCCAAGAAGAAAATCTGAAGTAATCAAGGAACAACAAAAGATTGATCCTCCTCCAAGAAAGAATGTCTTCAGAAGATCATGAAGACAAGACATCTCATCTAGGTACACTCATATATTTTTTGGGTATTGTTTTTCATGTACTGAAATTGAGCATTAAGGCTAGGGATTGCAAAGATTATGCCAAGGATGACTATCAAGGATATTATCAAAATCCTAGAAGCAAGTTTGCAAGAACACAAAATAGATATCCAAATGGCTTCATCAATAGAATATATGCCAATGTTTTGTATATTCTACCAATCTCAAAACCTTTACTATAGGTTCACTAATTGAGCACACTTCTTATACTCCTTGCGAAAAGGTGTCCGTGTACACCAATTTTGCAATGGCTCTCCCATCCTATCTTCTCTTATATCTACAATCACGCCACTCGACAAAAACAAACAGTGGCTTCAACTCAAACTAACATTGAAGCAAAGATTGAATAGTAATGAAATCGGTGGAAAAACGTGTGCTAATTGAGCACACTTCTTATACTCCTTGCGAAAAGGTGTCCGTGTACACCAATTTTGCAGTGGCTCTCCCATCCTATCTTCTCTTATATCTACAATCACGCCACTCGACAAAAATAAACAGTGGCTTCAACTCAAACTAACATTGAAGCAAAGATTGAATAGTAATGAAATCGGTGGAAAAACGTGTGATTGCAAGACGTTGCAACTCCATGTTTCTGGTGCATCTCCTCATGAGGCTAAGAACAAAAGCATGGTTATATATGAACTTGGGGATGCTCCTAGCCATATCAATCACCTCCTTGATGAAGGAGAGTTTCCCCATATCCTCAAGCATCAAATTGATACAATGTGTTGCGCATGGAGTCCAAAAAAATGAGCGGTGCATGTCCAGAAGCATTCTGCCAATGGCCACATAATTAGCCACATTATCTATTATGACTTGCACCACATTATGTAGACCAATCTCTTAGACAAACCCATCTAACTTACATATCAATGTTGCATCTATTATGTGTTAATGCATCCACTGATTTAATAAACATGGTAACTTTAGGACAATATACCAAGGAATTTAGAAGGGTCCTACCCTTCCTATCAATCCATCCATTAGACATCACTGTGCATCCAGAGACCTCCCATCACTGTTACAACTCCGCCAATCTAAATTTGATGTCCTTTTCTACCTACAGGATTGGCCCCCGCAACTACTCATGTAGCACTTTTGTACTTTGGGCCCACAACAGTGATAGCATCACACATTGTTTGCCAAAATGGATTGTTTTTGGTGATGTTGAGAGTTAAGTCACTCAAGTAAAGACAACTCCCCATAACTTTGTCTATTCTTGCTTCTTTTTTTAATTACTAACTTTATAGAAGGTTGTGCTCCATGTCCAATTCGTGGAACAAAAAATGATGACCTCCCAATAACATCAGTAGATGCAATTGTGGAGCCCCTCCCACTACCCTCAGGCTCAGTCTCAGAAGGAAATAGCCCAAAAGATCTATCTGCACATTCATTTAAATAGATGTTAATAATTATTAGCATAATCCACAAAACATGTAGTCTATCTATGACAAAATTTGGATGTTTTTGAGGTTTGTTTAAGGCATGTTCTGTGACCAATCTCGGCCTAGTTTGTGGCTACTACTAAGGCCAATCTGAAGTTATTTCGGCCCTTTCTGAGATCGAATTTCCATTGATCCATGTCCAACTCGAAGTCTACAACTCGATGAAACTAAGTCCAAGTCATAGATATTGTCGTTTTGAATTTGGTGGCGCAAACAACGCTCAAATCCGAGTCCATATGACCAACTTATCATCGTCAAAAGTTCGCAAAGTTACACAGGAAATGGAAACCATCAAGCATATATGTCAACTGAATAGCCAATTAACCAATGACACATGACACTCCATCATTAGCTCCTTGCCCTACAGAAAAGACCAACAAAAAAATATTAAAAAAATCCAAAAAACAAAATTCATATAAAACAAACTTCATTAGAAAAGAAATATTAAAAAAAAGGTTTATTATATAACCATATGCCATGGTTATTAAAAATGGTTGAACAAAAGGGCAAAAATATGGGAACGAATCCATATTTATAAATGCTTATTATTTAACCAAAACAAAACCCACGAAATAAATGGTGGTGGTCAAAACTTATTATATCATATGGTTGATTCTAGCCATATTAACTGGCAACATAACAGCGTGGGGGTTTCATTAACATAATAACCATATATAATATGGTTGATCGCCATAAACCAAAAAGAAACCAACACCAAAGTTGGTACGCATGTGGGAGTCGTGGGGTTTGACCCCAGGCGAGCTCCGAAACAGCAAACCCAATTGCCAACAACCTAATGGGCCAACTTTGGAATCATCACTCAATGAAATTTATATAAAGTGGGATTTTCATTCGCCCAATGGACAGTTGAGGAGAGCAAAGGAACCACGAGCACCGACCACAGTTCATTGGAACCTTGACCTGGCAGTGGAACCTTGATTTGGAATCTTGGAGGAATATTTAGATTCCCTTGGAGTTGATTTTTGACAGTGGCAGAATCATTCCTAGTTTATACTCAAATTAACCGGAATTTCACAAGGAGTCTGATGGCGTGATCGATTTTTTGGTCTGAGGAGTAGATTTTTCGAGAGCAAAATGTTGAAGTTGGAACCTTGACACAGGGATCTGCAAGGAATCTGAAAGATTCCTTGGAGTGGGCCCGAAAATGACAATTTCAGAACTAGGCCAACTTTATACTCATTTTTCTCAATTTTTCGCAAGGAACGTGATAGTGTGATTGATTTCTTTGTTTGAGTACCCAAATTTCAATCAGCTCACATAAGAGAATCTTTGAGGAATCTTTGAGATTCTCGAGGAGAGCCCAAATTTGACCGAGTCAGAAAGAGGTCAAGTTTACAGTCAAATTTCACGATTTTTCGCTAGGAATTCAACCATGTTGTCCATTTCCTCAGTGGAGTTGTGAATTTTGAGATCGTCCCCAAAAATGGAGATATAAGACACATTGATCCCATGTCTTCTTTTGATTTTTGTTAAGATGATTTGATTTTGAGATCCTTGTTTGCCACTTTGTTTGAGGATCCTTGTATGCCACTTCATGTGAGAGTTTAATATTTTTATGAGAGAGCGTCTAATGGAGAGACATGTCGCTCTAGTTAAGGGAGTTTTTCCTTGTATTGACAAAGAATACATCATGTACTCATCATCATCTTGCAGCAATTAATGAAGAGGCCTCCCTACTATTGACACCAGGCTCAGAGATGTAACCCACACTAGGTGAACTCCATTATCACGTTGTGTGTGTTCTTTGATTTGATGGCTTCCTTTATGTTTCCTCTCCTTTGAAATATGCACATGTGGTTTTTCATACTCTTTCACATGCAATTTTGCTAACATCACAGAAGTAAAGGATCTTGGTTAATTCTAGTAGCTGAGAGATCCGGATCATTGACCCCCTTCTAAGGAATTATTTCAGGCTATCTGAGGCATATTTAAAGCTTAGATTGGCCCCTTTTTAGAGGCAGTTCGAGCTACCTAAGGAATATACTCAGTCATGTCTGAGGTTGTATTAAGACTATGTAGGGCTAAGTTTGAGATAGTTTCAAGGTCTGATTGAAGGCATAACTTCGGCCACCTGAGGTATGATTTCAAACCTCTGTTTGAAGACTAAAAAGCAAACTTGTTTCTTTGGCCAACTCAAGGCCTAACCTAAGGCCTATTTGAAAGGCAAAATTGATGGGACATTAATGGCATACAGAGAAAACAATAAGACTAGTAAGCAATTATCTGTGAAAACAAATGTGGATCTGATCTTATACAATATGCACTATTCTTAGTGCCTAGTTTTACATTTTTCTCGAAGTATATTCCAAAAGGTGGCAGGCCTACTCTATTAATTGGCTGTTTAATATAGTAAGAAATTTAACTTCTTCTTGTCAATAATCCTGTGGGCCTTATGGCTAGAAATGTCTATCATTTGTGAGAAATTGATCAGAATATGGCCCTCATCAAGGAAGTGTATTTCCAAGTATATTGTGAAGGCATTGATGTTTGCGAGAATGTATTATTGAACAGTCAGAGATTGTTTTATCTTGGGTTTATGTCTAGATGAATAAAAGTGGTGTTGATATGAGAGGAATCACAAAATATGCTCTTGATGTCATTGTTGAGTATTTGCTAATTTGACCACATATTTGTTGCACTTGTAAGTTGTAATGATCTGGGGTTCACAAAGAAGTTGTTAATAATGAGACCGACTACAAGAAGGCTCTCACAAGGATCTTGCAAACAAATGTTTATGTTGTTGCTTAAGGTTTGGTTGAAAAGTCCTTATCATAGCAAAATTGATAAAACTAGGGTTTGGAGCTTCTTTTGAGTAAAGGGCTAAGTACTGCTGCGAATTATTGAAATTTGTGGACAATAGGGTTTGTTATCTTGTTTTAAATGACACTTAAACATTGATCACCAATGATTCTTGCTACTATTGCTATGATTTGAAGAGACTTTGTTCTGCAGATGGAGATCAAGGCTAGACACTATTGAAGAGATGTTTACTATTGAAGTTGCCATGGTTAACTAAGTTGATTTGGTAACCAGAAAGTCTTGCTTATAGGATCTATCTCTATGCTGCTAGGGTTTGACATTAGATATACATAATGAGCAATAGCAAATTTGTCTGTTGAGCAGGAAGTGTTGAGTGCTATTGGGTTTTGATCCTTTTCGTGAGCAGAGAAAGCTGTTATTGTTCCTGATGACCTTGTTCTAGTTAGCAGATTGGTTTGATGTCGTTTATATTGATATTGAGCAAAGTGTATCCAGTCTTAAATATATGATATGTGGTCAATTGTGGTGAATTGAAGATCAGAGCCTTCAAGGCAAGTGGTGGCTTGCTAAGTAGGGTGGCAGGGTGGTGCTAGGGCAAGTTGGAGTTTGCAAGGGGTTGCAACATCCTTTCATTTGGAGCTGAAAAAATCAAGGTGATGGAGCATCTTTCAATTGGAGCTTATAAAAGCAGGGTGTTAGCGCATCCTTTTAGTTTGGAGCTAATAAACCAGGGGGTTGGAGCCTCCTTCCAGACATTGCTGGAGAATCTTGGAAGTTGGCGCTTACTGTTGATGTATTCTTTAAGACATATATTAGAAAGCATTCAATGGTTTCTCTTTCGGAGGGGCTTCCACCTAAAAATATCGTGTATTGTTTATGATGTGATGCATTGTTGAATAGTATTGTTAATTGTTTAATGTTTGCATGATATGATTAAAATTGTTAAGTGTCCAATACTAATTCACCCCCCTCTCAGTATTGGTGAATATTCCAACAGAAAGTTTGCTATATTTTAAGGTCATTTTGTATTTGCAAAGACTTGCCAAGTCAACAGCGAAGTCTTTGCCTCAAATAAATAACATGAATGTATATGAGACAAATGGCTTCAATATTGATGAATATTCAAATACAAAGTTTGTTATATCTTAAGGTATTTTTGTATTTGCAAAGTCTTGCCAAGTCAACAACTAAGTCTTTGCCTCAAATAGATATCCTCAATGTATATATATGAGACCAATGGATTGAACGCATTAAAGCGAGCAAAACAACAATTTATGTAATAATAATGAGTTATAGTTAAAGGCTTAACATATCCATCCCCTTCAAACAAGCATTGCCTTCATTATTGATTAAATGTAGATACTTCTATATGAAGATCTCATCTTCCCTAGCCAGTTCCACCATTAGTAGGTTCTTCCACTCTTAGGTACTTACTAATTGCTCTAGTCAATAGATTTTGAATACATGTTTCAATGATGGTTTCAATGTCTAGTATGAATTTTCCTCTTCGTCAAGCTATGGCAAAATACTCTAAGCTAGGATCTGTCACTAATTGTCTCTTTAAAGAAAAAGCATGGAAGATTGAATGTGCACATGAAGGAAGTAACTCCAATCTATAAGCCATAATTCCCATCCTCTACAACACCTTGTAGAGACCATAACACTTAGCTGCTAGTTTATTGTCTTATTTTTGTTGCTTAAACATACTGAACACCATTTTATCCAATTGCAACATCGAAAAGTACCCAATCCCCCACTTCAAAATACTTTTCACCAGTGTTTTAAAAAATAGTCGAGCCGAATCCGACTCGGCCGAGCCAATGCCTGGCTGGGTCAGCTTGGTGGCTGAAATGGAACGATTGGTTGGGTTTGTTACCAAGCCGACTGAGCCAGTCATCGACTCGACCGGCGCAGTAACAACCCGACCGGCTTGGTAACAACCTGGCTGGCTCGGCGCTTTGAAAAAAATCTTGAAGCACATTTGCCAAAAGTTGTTCCGCCTCCTACATATCAACGGTTGGGTTGTTGTTTATTGCATATTTATGACCCTAAAGTAATCTATCACTGTAAGAAAGTTTTGAAAATTAAAAGGTCGAAGTATGGTTATCCTAGCGGCATGAATTAGAAAACTGAAACAATGCATTGAGCCATACAATGTTTTTAATAAAGCAAAGGTTCTGGCAATGGACTAATAGATACATATTTACCTCTGATTGTTCTGGAGCTTTACTAGAATTAAATCAATGGTTTTGAGACTTCATTAGGGGCAAATTTCTTGAAATCATCTCCAACAGTCTAGGTAGAAGCATGAGATAGGTCGTCCTATAGCAAAGGCACAAATTTGAAGACATTTGTTGATCAGTTCATTGGCTTATCATTTGGGAAGCTATGATTGGTTGCAAAGAATTGGTATTATTGTTGTTGTAGTCTAGTGATTGTCCTTGGGCTAAGGCAGAAAAGAATCCTGGCATTGGTGGCTAAGTATGAACTTTGTATTGGACAGTGGACTAGGTGCCATTTTGATATAATGGATATATTCATGAGCCTACTTCGATCATAGGTTGTCTTCTCTCTATATTCTAAAGCTTTGTGTTTGGAAACATGAATAAAAATCTTTAAAATTATGTTTTTTTATAAAAAAATCAACATTTAATGTATTTTTTACAACGACCGAGTCATTAATCAAACCAGCCAAGTCGATATAGAGTCGGGGTTGGAGTCGGTGTTGGAGCCAACCCTTGGTTGTTTCCGAACCAGAGTCGGAGTTTTAAAACATTGCTTTTCACTACAACGTTCTTTTGCACGTCTTTGCCACTCAACAATTGGAGAACCTCTCATCACTACTAGTTGTGATTACCATAGCTTGAACATTAAGCTTCCCTCTCAAGAGTGTTGTGATGGATGGAGGATGATACCCATAGAGTGTCGTAAACACAGACATTTGGATGAAGGATGGAAGTCTTATATCACCTTTCGACCAAAACAATTATTTATTAAATGCGAAGCAATGGAGATAACCTTCCCAACATTTATCTCCTATCACAATTTTTCCATCATATTAGGAAGGAGAGGGTAAGAGGAACTGTGAGCCAATCAAATACCCATACAAGAAAACAAGTCTTCCCAAAATTTATTAATGAAAATTGAATCTCTTTCACTTGTAATAATGTTGGGGTTCCTACATAGCTTAAGAATTGTTTACATTTGTGTTGTTGGACACGTGGCCCCCCACCTCCACATCAAGAATGTTTTAATATTAATACATTGAAATGCACTTGATACGTGTATCAAGAGAGGTGTTAGGTGTCACATCCTCGACCTCCATATCAAACGTACTTGATACAGATACATTTAAATGTGCTTGACACGTGTATCAAGACAAGTGATACATGTATCATAGCTTGAACATAAAGCTTCCCTCTCAAGTGTGTTGTGATGGATGGAGGATGATACCCATAGAAAGTCATAAACACAGACATTTGGATGAAGGATGGAAGTCTTATACCACCATTCTACCAAAGCAATTGTTTATTAAATGCAAAGAAATGGAGATAACCAACATTTATCTACTATCTCAATTTTTCCATCACATTAGGAAGGAGAGGGTAAGGGGAACTGTGAGCCAATCAAGTACCCAAACAAGAAAACAAATCATTCCAAAATTTATTAATGAAAATTGAACCTCTTTCACTTATAATAATCTTGGGGTTCCTATATAGCTTAAGAATTGTTAAAATCTATGTTGTTGGATACATGGCCCCCGACCTCCACATCAAGAATGTTTTAATATGAATACATCCCCGACCTCCATATCAAGCGTTTTTTTATACAAATACATTTAAGTGTGCTTGATACGTCCATCAAGACAGGTGATACATGTATCACGTCTTGGATATGTGTACCACCGCATCTTGATACGCATATCAAGCGCCATACAACAAGTATCAATGTAGTGCATGTGTCAATGGTTGTACATGTGTGAGCTTGTATGGCAAGTAGATATTGCCTAATTTCACCCTTTATAATTGTTTAAAATAAATATTTTTCATTAGCTATTATGTTTTTAAGTTATTTTTTTAGATATCTCTAAAAGTCTCTAGACATTTAACTAAACAAAATAATTAAATAAATAAGTAAAATCTTATAAAAGAGGTTTTCCTTGTCATTTCTCCACTATTTGAGGTTTGAGAAAGGGAAAATTGAGCACTTGCTCATTTATTCTTGAACCTCTATTTATATTCTAAATTATAATATTAGAACTCAAATGCTTTCTTTTGAAGTTCAATGTAATTATATTACACATACACACAAACATATAATGTTAAAACTTAAATGTTTTCTTTTAAAGTTTCAGTATAATTTTAACATTATAACCTAAGAAAGCATTGAATTGTTAACATTACAACTTAGTATGTATATGTATATATGTATAAATATTGCATATCCTCGTTTCCTAATTTTTCAGGGATAACATTCCTAGCATGCTCCCTTTTAAGATAGGTGTTTCCATTTTCTTATACCAAGCAACTTATGTTTACATGAACACTACAATTACAGTGCTTGCTTTAAAGGATGAGAACACAAACAAAAATTGTTGAAAATATTAGCAAGAAAATGGTTCCTTGATTTGTGCCTTAATCATAGGAGCCAAAGCGAGTTCCTTCTTGTGCATGACTTGAGTTCCTAAAAATTAGGAGATTCCCTATAAATTAAGACGAGTTCTTATAATTTAGGAATTGGTGCCTAGAAACTGGGATGAGATAGGATGCAGTTGACTGATGTGTTGAAATTGAAAGTCGAGTTCTTGATTTTCTAGTGTGAGTTAATTGAGGAAAAACACAAGTGATTGATTTTCAAGTGGTTGACTTGAAATAGGACGAGTTGCATGAGTAATTAACTCATGCTAACTCAATCAATCACAAAATCATTCCTTAATTAGAAAATACACTAATTAGCCATTTGAATTGTCTTTAAAAAGAGGAACGAAGGCACATACTTAATCATTATTTTGGTGGGCACGAGTTGGCAAGACCAAGCAATAGGAAGCACGAGTTTGTGTCTGGAGCTTGTGAGAGGAAAACAATGTGCAAGAGAAGCTTGTGCAAAGATCGGTAGAGGAAAGCAGAGATTGAAGTCTTAGAAGGGTTCAAGCTTAGAACAAGCAAGAAAGACAAATGTGTCCTTTGGATTTTGTAACAGATCAATTGCTCAGTTTTTCCTATCAATAAAATTCTAGAACAAGCAAAGGGTTTTCTCAGTTGGGTTCCCTAGAAAAAGAAAAAGAAAACATGTTTTGCCACTGTGTGACTGTGATTTATTTTTGTTCCTATTTCGCTGCAAATTTTTGGTAGAGAAATTATGTTTTTATATGAAAATAAATTATATTTCGGATTGTTCATATTAGCGTATCAGAAATTCGGGGAATTTCTACATGGTATCAATGTAGTGAACAAAATCGACCAGCACACAGATTTCAGCTTCGATAGGGTTGTGGACAGCATGTAAATATGCCCTAAATACTGTCAATTTGAAGTGGCAAAAGGACAGTCAATGTATTGTTGATATAAACCCTAAGGACTGTGATTTGATGTGTTGAAGTATTGTTGAGTGGGTTGTCTTATGTGTGCCTTGAGTACAATACTTGACGTGAAAAATCAAAGTCAAGCAGGCTGACTAGAAAGTCATTAGTGGAGTTTTGAGGTCTAAAATGGGCCTCCTAAGGAAATTATAAAATAATAGTGGAAATAATAAAATAAGATTAGATTACATAATCAAATTTTATAGGGAAAAAAGGAAAATACTATTTTTTCAACTCGTATTTTCAACTTATCTCCCTATGGGTTTACTCAAGTTTCGAGTGGAAACACTCGTTCGATGCATAATTTGATTCCTCATCCAAGGAGTACCCATGTTGCATACTTTCAATGGACCCTACTACACGGAAAATGCAAAATACATGAAAAACGTGATTGCAATCATGTGTTTTTATGTATTTCTCATTTTCCATGCAGCAGGGTACATTGAAAGTATGCAACATGGGTACTTTTTGGATGAGGAATTAAATTTTGCATCCAACGAGTACTCCTGCTCGAAATTTGAGTAAAACTTTAGGGATATAAGTTGAAAATACGAATTGAAAAAATAGTTTTATTATTTTATTTTTTTTAATTGTTTTACTTTTTTACTCCAAAAATTGTGAATCATCCCCCATGGTTGACATCATCATCTTGAATCCTATTGGTTCTTATAAAATATATTTTGGTTGTACATTTTTCTTAGGAGGCCCATTTTAGACCTCAAAATTCATGTAATGCCTAGATCAGTCAGAATTGAAGATTGAGAGAGGGTTGGTTGGATGCCCTAAGTATTGTCATCAAAGAGCATATTTGTGACAGTTAATAGGGTTGATTATGGAGCTCTATGACAATCATCCTTGAGGCAGCAAAGTGGTTGTAAGTGGGCAGTGAAAGAAGACCTCATGTACAGCGTTCATTGAGGAGCTAATGGGTTGTTAGGAGGCAGTTTCATGATGCCCTAATTCAGTGAAAGCAGGGAGGTGTCTCATTGATATGAGGGCAGTTTGAAAAAGACCCTAAGAATGTGATCCTTTGGAGCAGCAGAGGACATTGTTAGTGGGCAACCTGGAAGTCCCTAAGAGTTGACGATCGTGAAGGAGCAAGAGAGCAACTAGTGGGAAGTTTGAGTAGCTTATGTTCGGTCTTCTTGGAGAAACCAATAAAGATTGATAGTGGCAAATTTGATAGTTAGAGATGCAAGCAATATGAAGTAGCAGAGTTGCAGTGATGAGCAAAAGAGGAGGCAACAGACCTGCCAAAGTGTTCAAGGAGCACCCTTCTACATGACCGAGAATAAGAAGAGTTTCAGCCACCTGAAGGAGAAGGACATGCAGTTTCAGATTGATCTAGGAGATGGTGTTCAGTATGCAGCTAGAGGAGTTGTTATTATCAATTTTTAGAGGGAGTCAGGTAATCCTCTTCATCTCATAGATGTTCTCTATGTTCCAAGATTGAGACAGAATCTTGTTTCGGTAGTTACAGGTGGAGACAAGTATAGCCTTGAGCAACAAGGCAAGCAATTCTTAGAGTAAAGATGTGGTGGTTGAGCAAGAGCAGGATAGAGCTCTCAAGATGGAGACTTAGCCAATATTCTCAGTTTTACTCTAAGCTAGTTGGCAATTGGGACTGACCAGCAGGATAGTGGTGACCATAGCCCAGGGCGAGTGGAGTCAACTACTCAGTCAACTGTCAGATACTTCGAATATAGGGAGAGATCGATCCAAGTGGGCAGAGGATTTGGTTAAGGGAGATCAGAAGAGAGTTAAGTCTCTCGGCATCAAGAAGCAGACACCAAGGTACACAAGGTACATGGCACTTATGACTAAAGTGGTGGACTCAAGGAGCATGGTGGGAAAGAACAGTTCTTCAAAGCAAGTTCTGCAAAAGAAAGAAGGAAAGTCTTCTAGTTTAGAGAGAGTTGTTGCAACAACGGAGAACTTGGTAGAGTTGAAGATAGATCTAGGTGGACAAAGCTCTTCCAAGAACACCTTCCTCGATAAGAGGGAGTGTTGAAAATATCACCAAGAAAATGGTTCCTTGATTTGTGCCTTAATCATAGGAGCCGGAGCGAATTCCTTTTTGTGCATGACATGAGTTCCTAAAAATTAGGAGATTCCCTATAATTTAGGACGAGTTCCTATAATTTAGGAATTAGTCCCTAAAAATTATGACGAGTTAGGGTGCAATTAATTGATGTGTTGAAATTGAAAGTCGATTTCTTGATTTTCTAGTGTGAGTTAATCGAGGAAAAACGCAAGTGATTGATTTTCAAGAGGTTGACTTGAAATAAGATGAGTTGCATGAGCAGTCAACTCATGTTAACTCAATCAACCACAAAATCATTCTTTAATTAGAAAATTCACTAATTCGCCATTTGAATTGCCTTTAAAAGGAGGAACGAAGGCACATGTTTAATCATTGTTTTGGTGAGTACAAGTATAGGAAGCTCGAGTTTGTGTCTAGAGCTTGTGAGAGGAAGAGTGTGCAAGAGAAGCTTGTGCACAGATTGGTAGAAGTAGAGATCAGCAATCTTGCAAGGGTTTCAAACTTAGAACAAGCAGGAAAGACAAGTGTATCTTTAAGATTGAAACAGTTGTATTTTGTAAGAGATCAATTGCTCAATTTTTCCCATCAATAAAATTCTAAAACAAGCAGAGAGTTTCCACAGTTGTGTTCCCTAGAAAAACAATTGTGTTTTGCTACTATGTGACTGTGATTTATTTTTGTTCCTATTCAGCAACAAATTTTCAGTAGAGAAATTATGTGTTTATATGAAAAGAAATTACATTTCAGATAGTTTATATTAGCAAATCAAAATTTCGTGGATTTTCTACTAAAATGGGCAAACTTCGGGAGTCCATCCAGCACTACTACCATGAAGACATTCTTCCTGCATAGTTTGGTAGATTTATGATAAAATCCATTGAGGTTTCTTCCCAAAACTAACTTGGTATAGATAGCAATTTTAGAAAATTTGAGATCTTCATCATCTCTCCTTTGTTCTAATTTTTTTTAAAGAAACAGGTATTTTCTATTAAATAAGCTAGAATCTGGCCAGAACCAATACATTCAGTTGCAGTTTCATTTCTATATTCCTCCAAAATAGCTCTAACCAGAGGAAGAGAGGTTTCAAAGGTTTCTGACTTAGATTTCTAACAACATTTGGCTTATATGCTCGCCAAAAGACACCATTAAACTTTACATATTTGCAAAACATCAAAAAACTACATATATAGACTAACTACTACATATAAATACTAACTAGCATCTTCTTTGGGTACGTGTTGTTCTGCTTCTTCCATATTTGTCGCTTCAACCTCCTCTTGTTGGCCTATGTCCTCAGGATCACTATAGGCAGCCACATGTTGAATTTCCAAAGAGGGAGCCCACTGGTTGCCCCCAGCTTGCTCATTGTCACCACCTTCCCCAACACCAAACGCTTGCTTCAGCACTAACACTACTGCAATTTCATATTTCTCCTCTGAGTTCTCCACCTTCTAGTCTAAATTCCCAATCTTCGTCATCATTACCTGCGAAGCTGCCTAAACAATCTCCATGTCCTAACGCAGGCCTTCTAGTTGACCCATCACAAGGGAAAAATGTGACTTGGCTTCATTAAATATTTGCCCTCCTATCCAAGAGATCATCGCTTCCACCGCATTCCCGAACTCACCAAAATTCTTTGGGGAGTCTCCCGCTCTATTTCCAGACAGAGAAGTCATAGCCTTGTCACAGAGAGGGTGAGCAACATTCCACAATATGTATTCTCTCTCTAACCACTACCTTATAGCCGGAATCAATTCCAAATTGACAGTGTTGGAGGTCACTTCTGTATCAATGTTTTGCAATAATGCTCTTCCGATAGACAGATTTAATTCCATTGCTTCTCACTTCAAGAGAAATTCCCACACGAACGAACTGCAACAATCTTCCTCGAGCTCAAAAGGTGTCACTCCTTTTCAACCTCTTTACATTAAATCTCAACCGGCAATCTTCCAGCTATCCTTGGTCTTGTCATACTTCTTCATTAATTTCCATCTGGAGGATGAAGGGTCCAGCAAATTTCCAGTCCTTCCTCCACAAAACAAATGTACAAATGTATTCATCAAAAAAATAATCAATTTGTCAACCAATTCGCTCTTATCCAAGTTTTTCCTACCAATCAAGGATCTCTAATTAAATAACTTCATGGGATGTGACATTTAGTTAGTGCGCTCTCATCCACCATGAGATAGCCTTGTTCTAAGGAGAGAGCCCAATTTGCTTAATCATCCATGGGCCTATTATTATTCCTCCTTATATAGTAAAATTCTATGAATTCAAATTTATCCAACTTTAGTAAAATTCTTTGCATAATTGGATTCAGATCTTGGTCCTTGCTTTTGGCCTAATCTATGCATTCTTGAATAGTAATGAAGGAGTCCCCAAAGACAGATAATTGGAATATTCTTGCGACTATTGCCAATCTCAACCCTTGCCATAATTTGTAAGCTTTTGCTTAATTGTTTGTGGCTATTCCCAATCCCCAAGCAAACTTTTTCCAAACTTTTCCATCGAGGCAAAAGAGCACCCCTCCCGCTCCAGCCTCCAACGGGTTCCCTTTCGCCGCTCCATCAAAGAATAACTAATACCGACCCAGAGCATCCTTCCATTTCTCAAACTAATCTCCAGGCATACGAATGAGATATGTCGACTTCTTTTTACCTTTGTTTGAGTATCCTTTTCTGTCAGTTTGAGTTTTGACTTTGATCCATTCTCTCTCTACCTTTGTATATCCATCCATATCACTAGAGTCAAACCCCTTCACCGACACCACATCAAAAAGCGGTTGGGACGCTTTCCATGCTGAAGCACGGGCATTGGGCTCTCTTCCTCTGAAGATCACATGATTTCTAGCAAACCAAACTACCCAACAGATGTATTTTGGGATAGTGTTCCAGCATCTAGAAATGGTTGAAGAAGGACCATAGTTCCACAAGGGATGGGAGCACCAATTTTCGAACATTTCCGACCAATTCGTTGGGATTGCACAAATTTGGCAAATCGGTTGTAAGGCCTCCCTCCAAACATTAAGTGAAGGGGCAGTGGAGGAAACATGGGTGATCTCTTCCTCTCTGTTTCTACATAGAACACACCAAGATGGGCCATGTATCTACCTTTTCTACAAGTTCTCTGCTATTAAAATTTTACCATGAATCAACTCCCAACAAAAGGTATTTACTTTCAGGAGGCCATCCTTGTTCCGCACTCTAACCCAGATTCTTGATGCCTGAGGATAAGGAAGTTTATTCAATAAGATTTCATACCAATTATTTATCATATAGTACCTCCTCTTACCTCACTTCCAAATTCTTTGATCCAATCTGTCGATGGCAATTGGCACATACCCTTTGACGGCCCTAACAACCTTGTCTCGGGACATCAACAAGTGAAGGGGGAGATCTGGGCAGGACCAACCAACCCATTGCCCAAAATTATCCCACTCAAAGTTATCTGCCAATATGTGTATCCCTTGCACCTCCATCCAGCTTGTCCGTTCCTTTATCTCAATTGATTCCCACAATGTTTCCCTAGGGAGTATACCATATTTCCATATTTTGATACGTCGCTCCTTCCCCACTTGCCACCCCAGATTTTCCAGAACCACCAAAGTTGAGGCCTTGCAAAGCTTCCTTATTTTTGTTCCCTTTGCTTCCCATCTTTCTTCCTCCGGTCTGAGCAGGGGATTCTTATGGAAGTCTTTCCTGAGTAAGGCTTGCTTCCACCATTCCTTGGAGTCTGGCAGTAATCTCAAAACCAACTTAGCTCCTTGGGCCAGGTTCATGAATTCTTCATCTTTAATTGCTAATCCCCTCAATTTTTTTGTTAGTTTGATTATGTTCCAGTTTATCAAGTGGAACTGTTTCTCATTGTCTCTACCTCCTTGCTATAAAAATATTCTTATCATGCGACTGATATTGTTCATTATGCTTTTAGGAGCCAGAAGACCTAAATCAATATATATGGGAAAAGCAGATAAGGCAAATTTTATGAGAATGGTTTTCCCTACAACATTTAACCACCTTGCTCCCCAAGAATGGATTATTTTTTGGGTTTTTTGAATAACCATTTCCCAGTCACCGCCATATGAAGACCCTAGGGAAATTGGCAGACCAAGATATGGAAAAGATCTCCAGTTCTTTACTAATGGGAACCCGAGAACACGAGATTTCAATCAAGTTGCTTTCAGAACTATTCCATCCAAGAATAAGGCTTTTTTCTTATTCACCAGACCCCTGGATAGTCGCAAATAACAATCCAATACCTCTTTGAAGCGGGAGGCGATGATTTTGGATGGGAACCCTAGGAGGTGTGTATCATCTGCAAACTCGTGATTAGTATCTTTGATATTCCTAGCTATTCTTAACCCTGGCAGATGACAATTCACCCTTGTTGCTTCAAGTTTTTTGCTAAAGCTTTCGCCCATAATGATATAAAGGAGAGGGGATAGAGGGTAACCCTGCCTCAAGCCCCGAAAGGCCGAAAAGAAAGGGGTCATACGCCCATTGGTTAAGTCAAGGATCCAAGGACGTCCAATACACGCCTTTATCCAAAGAACAAAATCTTGACTAAGCCCAAGCTTGAAAAATACAAAGAAAAGAAAAAAGTGATTTACCCGATCAAAGGCATTAGCCATATCCAGCTTGACGACCATTTCTTCATGTCCTGCTTCTTTGTCGGAGTGAATTGCTTCTTGAACTAGAATGATATTGTCCATTATATTCTTACCTTGCACAAAACCACCTTGATTCTTCGAGATGAAGGATGGAAGGAGGCGTTTCAGTCTGTTGGCCATAATTTTGGTCAAGATTTTGTACAAAGCATTACAAGTAGAGAGATTGGTCAGAACCTGAAAAAATTATCTGGATTTGAATCTTTTGGAATAAGAGCAAGGAAGGCTGAATTTGTGCCTCCTCTCAGTTTTTTCTTCTCGCAGACATAATTTAGCATTTTGAGGAGGTCAATTTTGATTAAGGACCAAAAGGCACAATAAAATAAATAGGGAATCCATCAGGCCCCGGTACTTTATCTGGATTAAGCAAACTGATTTCCCTTAGAAGCTCATCCTCCACGATTGGCTTCATTAGATCCAATTTGCAGAATGGGAAATTACTAAAGGGAGATCACTTAGAAAGTCATTTGCTTGATCCAAGGAACCTGCTCTTCTGAATATAAATTTTTAAAATGTTGGAAAGCTTCTTTCTTAACTTCCTCAAAGTTCGACATTTTTAGCTTAGCTTCTAGGATAATTTATTTTACCTTATTTCTGACTTCCCTTGCTTTCGCTTGTTTATGGAAGAAGGAAGTGTTCAAGTCCCCTTCTTTTAGCCAAAGACTCTTGTATTTGAGTCGTCACAAAGCTTCCTCTTATCCGTTGGTTGTAAAGGTTTCCTTCGTTAGTTCTCTTTCCTTTCAGAGGTGCCAATATTTTATCGTCGCCTTTTCTGTCATTTTATAATGAATATCCAGTTGATCAAGGAGTTCTTTCTTTTTTCCCTCGGAGGTTTGAATGATTCCTTCAACCATTTCCTAAGAACATTTTTAACATTGTGACGTTTTGATTCCCATATGTATGAGATGGAGAGCCCTGGACCGAGATTTTCTATGCTTCTATTATAAGGTCCTACACACCTTCTTGCACCCATGCTAAATTAAATCGAAGTGGGATTGGTCCATAATTTCCCGGTTTGTCTAACTGCAAGGATATTCGATGATGATCTGAAATACCATTTGATATGACAGAGGAACAACATTCGAGACCCTTGAGGAGCCAGCTGCTTCGACCAAGGAACCAGTCGAGTCGCATCGCAATATGGGCCTCCCCAGCCCTTTTATTGGTCCAGGTATATTTACCCACATTTGGCACCACATCTATCAAATCCCAATCTATTATCAATTCTTCCATACGATCTCAGAACAGATCTTGGACCACGGATCCCCCTCTTTTTCTGAGGCACTAAGTATTGTGTTGAAGTTGCCCCCTATTATGCAATTTTGATACCTCCCTCCCATTCTTATCTCAACTATAAAGTCCCAAAACTCCACCTTCTACCCATATAGAACGAGAGCGTAAATATTTATCACAGTGATAATTTTCCCACTTACCTTGTTGTCTAATACTACCACGGATCCCCCTCTTTTGCTGAGGCACTAAGCATTGTGTTGAAGTTACCTCCTATTATGCAATTTTGATACCACCCTCCCATTCTTATCTCAACTATAGAGTCCCAGAACTCCACCTTTTGCCCATATAGAACGAGAGAGTAAATATTTATCACAGTGATTATTTCCCCACTTACCTTGTTGTCTAATACTACCAATATCCAAAATGGGTGCTTCACAGTTCACACTCTCTACAAAGAAGAAATGGGAAGGGGACCAGTAAGTACAGAGACCTCCAAATGCACCTCTAGTAGTTTGTACAATGCCCACACTCTCTCTCCATAAATCTCCAGCTAGCTTGCAGACCTCCTATTCCTCCATTTTCGTGTCTTGCAGAAAAATAATCCGAGAAAATTCTTGATTTACAAGATCTTTTATAGCTAGGGATTTAACGGGGCTCCCCGAACCCCTAATATTTCAAGATAAAATAATCATTTCGAAGTGGGGGTTTGTGATGACCTGCCATCCTTTCTGATTTTGCCTTTATTCCCTTTATTTTTTAATCTCTTTGTTATTATGGGCTGACTTCCCAATTTTTTATTCTGCTCTGCCTCTTTCTCCCTTACAGTTTGATTCTTTGGTCTTCCTTTCCTTAGAGAATTGTCAGTCTCCTGACTGTTAAAGCCTTCATTTGCCCAAACAAGATTTTGGGCCATATGTCTGGTGAGAATCTCGACAATCTCCTTAGCCATATTCGAAGGGCTTTGCTGCTAAAGAGGGGTCTTCGGGTTGGGCGACACTGCTTTTCCGGGCATCGAAACCAAAGGATCGTTCCTTGGGGGAGTGCTTTCCTTCATTTATCCCTCCTCCATTTCTTCTTCGTTGTCCCCACTATGAACTGTCTTTATGCCTTCTCCCCAACCTTCCTCATTCTCACTCAGCGCTTTCTCTTTATCCAACACATTAAAGGGATTTGTCAAAGCGGTTGTCATGTTATCTTCTTTATTCATTGGGGCTTTAGCTCCCCAACAAGGCCATTATTCCCCTTTCTCTTCTACGTCTACCATTGGCCTTCAATAGGCAAAGCATGTTTAGAACCAAACGCTGAAGGATTCTTCGAGCAATCTCAGGCGAAGTGGCCATATTCGTGGCAATGCCTAGTCCAAAATTTGTCCGTGATTCCAATCTCCTGGGGCTTATTTGACTTCAACTGGGAGCCCTTTCTCCAGGTCCACTTCCACATATCTTTGCACAGGAAAACTCTGACCCCTCGGTTCAGCTTTATCTATATATTTAACGACCCCATTTCCAATCACTCTAAGGCATCTCCTTTGTTCTATTGACAAGCAAAACACTCCACAAATCTTCGAACATTAGTTTTTAGACCTTCCCAAAAACTTTCATTCTTTATCTAATGACAAGTTTTAAAAAATCCCCAAGTGTCCATCCATAAGAGAATTGTGCAATTCTAAAAGAACTTTCTCTTAGAGTTGGAATTTCTGACTCAATATAAGCCTCCATGTATTATTATGGTGTTGCTACCATTCTATCCTCGCTTCTTCCTTCCAATCAACATGTAAGATTGAAATAGCACAGTAAAACCTCAATGACCCATCATTCCATGAAAGTGCATCAGATACCACATTTACTTTCACTATTTTGTAGATAAGTATAAAAATATAACCTAGCATCTTTGTGTCCCATTTTTTGTTATTCTAAAGAAAGTCACCATTCCAAGAAGTATCTCAAATTATCAGTATTTGTTTAAATCTTAAAGTGCCTTCCTATTATGTATGGGTACCATTACTTAACTGCACAAATGGCAAACATTTCCTTCTCATATATTGTTGTATAAGTTATTTCATTAGTTGATGACTTTCAGCGGCAAGGCACCTCCCTTGTTGCATTGCACTCCATAAAGGCTCTTGTGAAGGCAAGAATGATACAAATGGCGTCCTTAAGTTTCTCAAAAGCTTTGAGTTCAAGAAAAGGCAGCCATCCTATTTCAATAATAGTGTTTGCAGTGCTAATATTCGACCATAGTTTTTGACAAACTTGCAATAATAGGCCATTGATCCTAAGAATCCCCTAAGATTCCTCAAGTTTTGGGAAAATGGCCATTATATGATAATGCTAACTTTGATAAGGCTCACCTTCATAGCCTAAGTCACCTGACACGGGAATTCGGGATTAGTAGAATACGGGCATTCAAGTGTCAGATTCGGACACGTTGACCCCCCAGAACAGGACACGTAGGATTCGTTATATATTATTTTATTAAAATATATATATATATATATTAAAACTTAGATATATCTTGCACAAATTCTCATTGATGATACAAATTCATTGATTTCAAACATAAATCTTCATCTAGATGTTAGTTTTACTATTTACAAAGTAAGTTAGTAACATTATAGCATGTATAGTACATACAAAATTCAAATATCTGCATAAACCCTCACAAACCTCATAAACCCTCCCTCTTAAACCTCATAAACCCTCACTCTTTTGGGATTCAAATCCCAAAATTGGGACACGATGGTGTCCTATTAGGACACGTGATGTCCCATTTTAGGATTCGAATTCCCATCGAATCATGTCGGATTCATGGGATTCGGACACGTGGCCTGTTTTGGACGAATCCGGTTTCATAGTTCATACCCTTGTGAGATATGATAATGCCCCAAACAACACACTTCCTGAATCACTAAAAGCACACTCTGAAGGTTTCAAATATAGTAGATGTTTTCCAAGAAACTGAAGATATATCCTTGCCTTTGTTGTTTCATCCATGGTCATAATGGCTATGTTAGCTCAATGTTTGCAGCAGTTGGCATTTTTACCCTAGTCTGCTCTATCCATAAGTTTAGGAGAGTATTACAGCCTCTCCAGGCTGCAATCTGATCATTTTGTCATTCCTGTGAGCTATCTTCACATAGAAGGGAAACTACTTTGAAATCTACAGAATTTGCTGAGCTGAGTAATGAGAGGTCTCTACTCACCAAAAGCAAGAAGCCTCAACACAGTTTTGCAAGTCTAGTTCTCTATGTTCTTATGGATCTGGCAATCAAAGCCAGTGCTAATCAAATAACCTCTAAATTGGCTTGATTTTGAACTTAAGGGTTTTTGACAGTTGTCTGCAATGTAAAGAGAAATAGTGTGCCAGCTCTTCTTATCATGGTCAAGCATAGGTAATGACTTACTTGACATTTATTTAGCATAGTTTTGTGGTGGTTCTTATGAGATTGCCACTGCCATTCATAGTTCTCGATGGTAAATAATATGAAATTGTTCCAGGTTAGCTGTTGATCCATTTCACTCAAGTTCTGTGGTGGTTCTTTATGATATTGTCACTGCTATTCATGGTGTTCTAGATGGTTAATAATATGAAATGGTTCCAGGTTAGCTGTTGATCCATTTCACTCAGCCTGCAACATGCTCTTGCTTCAGCATATCTGGTATATTTATCTGAGATACAATTTCTATGATCTTTTGTATATTTTCAAAAAATATAGAAAACAATGGGGAATGCCCCAACTAGTTCGGAATTGAAAAAAATGTTGCAATACACATGCACACTATGTAAAGTAAGCGACAATTTTTGTATTACAGACTGGGAAGAATCCAAAGTCTAGGGAAGTCTGAAAACAAATCCATGCTAATATGCCTCAAGGCACAGCATAATTCCAACAAAAAATAATAATTGTTCCCCGCACACCTTCACACATTGTCCAATATCGACAGAACAATTAATATTTCACAAGGAAGGTTTTTAAAGCAATTAAAACTATTGCTTGTATGCATAACGTTATAGAGAATTAGAACATGTTTAATCACACCAAACCATTTAACCTGACAATAGAACTTCAGTGATTACTAATATCAAATAGAATAGGAAAAAAGAAGTATCCCACTAATGATGCTTCAAGAACACACCGTAACCATATAGCAAGAATGAAAATTTAAAAAATATTGCAGTGGTTAATTTTATTTTGAAACGAAGTTAAAGAATACCAAAAATGAAATAAAGGCATCTTATGCATCTTAGTTTGCAATTAGCTACAAGCTCTTTCATTGCACATGTCTAATGCTAAATTAAACCTATGCACCAACCTGTGGAAACACACACAAGAAGTAAATAATCAGCACAGCTACAGAAAATCTCTTCAATCCCATGTACGCAGGGGACCCAACAAATTATCATGTATAAACGCAAGTAAAATAAATAAATGAGTTCAAAAGCAAATAATTACCTCAGCAGTTGTGTCCTTTTTCCCACCAGTGAAAAATTTGTAGCCACTATAAATGAGTAGGCCCCAGCCAGAGAGCGACAAGAGTACAAACTGCAAAAATAGTAAGGGATTAATAAACAAGTTTCCAACAAGATTAAATGGCAACTTCTGAAATGCATCTAAAGTATTACCTCGGAGAGAGAGAGAGCTGTTACAAACATAGGATTCAAAATGGCAGGAAGCAATGAAATGATAATTGACTCAAATGCAAACAAACAAAAATGTTGAGATGCAGAAGGCAATTAACAGACCATTGATTAGGTATAACAAATATGGAAAATCAACTGAAAATTAATTCCCAAGGGTTTAGAACCAAAAGTTCTAAAAATATTAAAAGTACATATTAAATGCAAGACATGTATGGGTAGGCCATACACTCTCTTCCGGGAATATAAAAGGACCTAATGTGTTTTACCTTCACCAACTTTTCTGACAAGCTTAGATCCAATTCTAAAGAGAGGTGCGGTTTGGAGTATGTGCTTAGACACGTTAACGAGGTATATAATTCTCATTGCAACCAATTCAGACATCCCAAACCATGGTGAGAACAAGGGTGCCTAAAATACATTATTACATTTAAGCACTAGAAGACTTACCCACCCCTACAGGATACATACCCAGGGTTCCAGCATCACAGAGAATTTCAGCACAGGTAAGGGACATTGTGTTTTGGCTGAAAATGGAATTGAGAACATGAAGGGCATTCTAATTTGTGACCATACCCAACCAGTCCCCAGCCTGATTTGGAGCTGTTCGTAGGACATTCTGAGACTTCAAGGAATGTCTTGGCTTCCCTCAATAGGCAACAGAACATCTAGAAGTTCCTGGCCTATCAAGAAATGCCCATGAGTTCCTCAACAGATGCGAAAATCCCAAATGTTCTGTGCCTGTAATAGGCCTGTTTCAGCAGTTACTCCTCCAAGTACGAGTCCAAAAGGGCTCAACTTGGCATTGCAACCAAAACTTAATTAAAAAAATAAAAACATACTGAACAAAAAAACACCTGCCCTAATCTTTTTACTTTAAAAACACCCCTCTGTTGTATTTACTATTTATCATGTATTCCTCAAGTTTTTTTTAATTCCTAGTTGTTTTAGTTTATTTTTAGGATTTTTCCTTGAGAATTTTCATTACTTCTCTTATATAGTTTTTTTCGATCCCCTTATGTCATTCACTGGTAAATTTGGGGAAACTTCAACCCATACCAAGCATCCGTCCATGCTTCACCGCTTGTCCCCCAAGCCCAAAAATATGTGAAACATAAGAAGCTTAACAGTTGATAATTGATAACATGAATGATATTAGACAGCATATTAGTTTCTAACATTAACTATGAACCCCACACAAAAACACTTCAAGACTGTTAAAATTAGCAACTAGGGACCTCACACATCGTAGACCATCCAATTCAACGTTGTGTTGCCTCTTCCCTAATGTTGGTAAGTAGACTCAAACACCAAACCGACACTTTATAACATCTTATTGTGTCTCAACTAGCTCTTTTTCAAACACCCCATCTATCTGTGGATTTTTGCTAGTTCATACATTGTAGACCGTCAAGTTCAACATTGTGTCGCCTCTTCCCCATTGTTGGTAAGCACACTTGAACATCAAACCCACACTTCAATGTTCCATAGAGGAGATGGAAAATGCAAAAGACAATTTCAAATGAGAAATTTCACACCAAGTTTGTTTCACCTTATGCACCATCAAAGCTCACACATTGTTGGAATGAATCTGTCAAGGATGGCATGGAGAAGAACCTTATATGCAACTTATAGAATCCCTTGCTAAAGATGCCACTCTTGCCATGTCCTTGATTCCAGATTAATAATGAATTCGTTATGTCGAATACTCTGGTTTGAAGTGAGGAGTAGATGCTTATAACGAGACACCCTGTCCCCTCCATTTGCTTTATCAAAACCTTTATAAGAATTTGGGATTTGCAATATGAATCAAGTTGAAGGCTGATCTGGATTGGATCATTATATTATTTTTTATCCATCTTGATGCTTCCAGAGTGGAAAAATTAGAGGAATCAACTTATAGGGCCATTTTTATTGGTGGGTCCTAGTTTTAATGGGGTCTAAAACCTTTTGGAGGCATTTTGAGCCATTGAATGATTATTTTTGGGTGCAAGAACTCTTGCTTGCGCTAGACCCCTTAGCATTGTTCTATGCTCAGAGACCTTTCCAATGGTGCAAGAAAGATGTCAAATGGAGTCCCTGTGCAAAAATTATGCCACCTGGAAGTTGACATTCCTCTTTTTCTACCATGGTTTGAGAGGATGCCATGTTAGCCCTCGTTATTGATGGAGAATGTGCTAGCCACATGAAGACTATGAAGATGACTCTAGAAGGGTCAACATTGTAACTATAATTGAGAGTTGAAGGAGTCAAACTTAACCTCTAATTGGCTATTGGTCTATGTTATAACCAAGCCATTATGAGGAAATGGGGTTCCATTCTATTTGCTTGCATTTTGTTCCACAATAGAGCATATTAGGTGTGAGTGGATAGAGAGAGAGAGCAGAAGAAAGGGGGTTGTGTTCTATCGCAGCTTATGGGCCATAGTTCTTAGGTAGCTCCATAGAAATTGCCTTCTCGAGAACTTCATACTTACATCATTTCCATTCTAGAAAAATGAGAGTAGTTCAACCTCACCTTTTGACTGGGTTTTCTTCCATAAGAGTTTCCCAAAGCATATCTTGGTGTTCATTGTGGTTGGTGTGTGATTGCGTTCTATTGTTTGTTATTCCCCACATTTTATCTATTGCATGTATAAACAACAAAATCACTAATAAAAAATCTAGAATCTAAAAGGGATTCACCTTCATCATATACATTTTGGTCTATTTTCATATATTTGTTGTGATGAAATGTCCAGTGGAATATTCACGACAATTTATAGATCATATCGATATCATAGTAGGATTCTTTGGGAATTTTGTGGGAAGTTGCAGGGGATATAGGAAATACTTTGCGTAGGAAGTTGTAAAACCCCGATCATGGATGATGAATGTGTTTATAATAACACTTGAGATCTAGTAGAGGAGACATTATTAGGGCTGGAAGTGCAAGGAGTAGATATTAATCATATTATGAACATCCTTACGATGGCTCTAGCAAACAAGCTTGGAATCAGAGAAGACAACAGTTCCAACTTAGAGGTTAGTATAGAGGCGAAATTGGGGGATCATGAAGAACCAAAGGAGGAGTCCAAGAAAGAACTCAAAAAAGAGTAATTCAGTTCGAGCACTGTGAACCATTCATAGTTCGTCTTCAAGATGGAAGCAAAGGTGGACACCAAGTTGTATCAATGTGAGATTGATTCTTTGAAATCTAATCTCAGGTTGTAGCAATTAGAGATTTACTTTATAGATGAGGAAAAAACAATTTCATTTGCTCTTTTGAAATTTAGAGCCATGCCTTGACCTAGTGGGAAAGCCACACGGAAACACTTAGTCTTGAGGGGGGTCCTCCAGTAATTAGATGGGAGGATTTTAAAACACTCAGGCCCTTTTCTACTCTATTGGGTACGTAGAGGACTAGTGGATCTAGTGGCATTACTTAAGCAGAGACAACAACAGAGTGCACACTACAAAATTTAGTAAGATGTCAATAATGCTAGGTATCTCTCCAAGAACCTAGATGTACTCAAGTATTTGGGGTGTCTACATAGCCATATGTGAAAGCAAGTGATGCTATTCAAATCTAGAATGGTGGATAATGCTTTTGTGCAGGTGTAGTACTTGGAAAACATAGGCTAGAAGAAAGGGTATTGAAGTGGTTCAAAGTAGAAGGAAGACTAGCAAGCTTCCAAGGAGGGGAAGACGTGGAAAGGGGGGAAGGACAAGAAGACAACAACCACAACACACCAATGCAAAGATCCTAGCAACTACTATAACCACTGCAACATTGATGTCACATTGAGGAGAAATGCTAGAAATGACATCCAGAGCTCAACTTGAAGAACTGTAAGAATGATACAAAAAGGAAAAGTCTCATAGCCAAAGATTCAAGCAATTGGGTGCAAAATAACTCTGACATGGATGAGAAGATTGCCCGCACATCAGTGCAAAAAGGGGCGAATCTTAGTAACCTCCTTCAACATGAAGAGGAGATGACCAAACTTGTCCATATAAAGATACAAACTAAGAAGAGAAAGATTGATGCTCTGTTTGACTTAGGTTCATAAGGAAATCTTAGTAGTGGTTGTAGGTTAACAAACTTGGATTGGAGGTCCAATACCATCCTAACCCATATCCATTGAGATGGGTCAACAATGAGGCAAAGATAAATGTGTAACAAAACAATGTAAAATTAAGTTTGCTATCAATGTTTTTTTTGATCATCTAGAATTTGATCTAGTTCCACTTAATGTATGCAGAGTTGTATCTGGGATTCCGTATATGTACATGTGGGATGCAATCTTCATGCGAAGAGCCTACTAGTACCGCCTCATTTAGGATGGAAAATCCTTCATCATCAACGTGAACGAGGAAAAGTCAAAGATTTCACTTGTAAGTGCCATCCAAGCTAAGAAAATGATTAGGTCTAGCAAGAAATATGTTTTACTGTTTATTAGAAAAAATTAGTCTTGTGGAGTCTATAAGGGCTAAGGCATCCTTGGTGAGTTGTACAGAAACAAAGACAACAACTGGAAGAGTAGCTATATGCATATAGGGGAGTGTTCTAGGAGCCTAAAGGGCTACCAACCATGAGGGAAGTGGAGCATGAGATCCAATTATTATCAGATTCTCCATTGGTGAAACATTAGGATGTGTAAACAATCCATCTAGAATCAAGTGAAGTGATGAAGCAATTATAACAACTAGAGTAGGGTGTTTTTTAATGAAGTACCTCACTATGTGGGTCCCTTGTCATAATTGTGCAAAATAAGGATGGGACTTGGCAAATGTGGATCGATTACAAAGTGTTAAACAAGATTATGCTAAAGAATAGATACCCTCGGACCAGGATTGATGATTTGTTGGACCAATGCAACAAGCAAAATTCTTCACCTAGTAGGATTTAAAATTAGGCTATCACCAGGTTTGAGTTAGAGAAGAAGATACTTGGAAGATTTCCTTCAAAGTCAGACAAGGTTTACATGAGTGGTTGCTTATGCCATTTGGTTTAATCGTTTATGTGATGCCCTAACTACATTCATGACATTAGCAAATGATGTATTATGTTGTAGGAGAAGCTACAAGGTCTTGGTAAAAAAATTGAGGCTCTATGATATGGTCATTTCGAGATACTGGAAAAGGTGGGAGATAGTGCTTATAGACTTAGTCTACCCCCATACATGCACATTTACTTAGTGATGAATGTTGAAAATCCCAACCACGCTGAGCCTTCCATGTTGGATTAGGAAGAGGAGTTGGTGGTACCTTACGTTGTGGATTAACTCTAAATGTTCATGCGGAGCTGACAAAGGATACAATTTTGTAGACGAGGTCCTATTTTACAAGATAGGGGCAGCATGTCTACCCCCATACATGCACATTTACTTAGTGATGAATGTTGAAAATCCCAACCACGCTGAGCCTTCCATGTTGGATTAGGAAGAGGAGTTGGTGGTACCTTACGTTGTGGATTAACTCTAAATGTTCATGCGGAGCTGACAAAGGATACAATTTTGTAGACGAGGTCCTATTTTACAAGATAGGGGCAGCATGACCTTTGGGAGATTGTGTTGGAAGGACAACTTCTTGGCAAGGTTAAATGGTACTTTAGGGAGAAGGTAGAGAAAAATTTTCCTCACCTCATTCAGTAAACCTTTTGGGGACCAAAAGCCTCCCAAAATGGAAAGGTATGATTGAGATTGGATCATTTAACTGTTTGTCAGAGTGGAAAAGTTGGAGGAATCAACTTACATGGCCATTTTTATGGGGGGGGTCCTAGTTTAGAGAATTGGGGCCTCAAACCTTTTGGAGGCAGCTTGAGGCATTAAATGAAGTTTTTTTAGGATCCAAAAACTCTTGCTTGTGCTAGTCCCCCCTAGCGTTGTTTTACACTCAGAGACCTTTCCAATGGTGCAAGAAGGACATCAAGCAAGGTCTATATGCAAAAGATATGCCACCCAATTGTTGACTTTCCTGTTTTTCCATCATTATTCGAGATGAAGCCACAGTAGCCCCCATTACTCCTGGAAAAAGGGCTAACCACATGAAGACTATCAAGAAGACTCTGGAAGGGTCAAAGTTGTAAGCATATTTGAGAGTTGAAGCAGTCAAACTTAACCTCTAGTTATCTATTGATTTGTGTTAGAACTAAGCTATTAGGAGGAAAAGGGGTCCATTCAATTTGCTTGCATTTTGTTAAATAATAGAGCAAAATCGCTGGGAGTGGATACAGAGAGAGAGTAGAACATAGGGGGTTTGTGTTTTGTAACAACCGATAGGCCAATGGTCTCAAGTAACTCCATAGATGGTGCCTTCTCCTTTGTACTTGCATTGTTTCCATTTTGTTGTAGTGGCTCCAACACCCTCCAAAATTTTGGCCTGCATCCAAATTTCGGAGCCTACCATGGATCCTGTGATTGAGTGTTCCTTGGTCACTTATTGGTAAGCTGATGATCTCAAGCCCCCTCCTTGATCTTAAGAGTTGTCCATGTTCTCATCTTTATACAACGTGTCATCTTTGGGCACGAGGATTATTGTTTGTCATGCAAAGGGAAGTTTGTTCTGCTGCAAGGGGAAAGCTTTGTGCACATGAGTTGTTCTCATTACATAGACATGTTTCACACTCACTTCACACACTCTTGTCACGAAGGTCATTGCATCAAGCAAAGTATGTTTTATATGTTCTGGATGGTCTATGTTGTATCACTAAGTGTTCTAGTGTGTGATCATAGTCAAGTTCTATTACTGTTTACATTAGTTTTGCTGATCTCACACTCAGCTAGTTTCCCGAGCAACCTAGCCTCATCCAGCTTTTCGGAAATGCACGCTTTGCTTCTGCAACCCTCAAGCTTTTTTTCGGAGCCTACCATGGATCCTGTGATTGAGTGTTCCTTGGTCACTTATTGGTAAGCTGATGATCTCAAGCCCCCTCCTTGATCTTAAGAGTTGTCCATGTTCTCATCTTTATACAACGTGTCATCTTTGGGCACGAGGATTATTGTTTGTCATGCAAAGGGAAGTTTGTTCTGCTGCAAGGGGAAAGCTTTGTGCACTTGAGTTGTTCTCATTACATAGACATGTTTCACACTCACTTCACACACTCTTGTCACGAAGGTCATTGCATCAAGCAAAGTATGTTTTATATGTTCTGGATGGTCTATGTTGTATCACTAAGTGTTCTAGTGTGTGATCATAGTCAAGTTCTATCACTGTTTACATTAGTTTTGCTGATCTCACACTTAGCTAGTTTCCCGAGCAACCTAGCCTCATCCAGCTTTTCGGAAATGCACGCTTTGCTTCTGCAACCCTCAAGCTTTTTTTCCTTGCCTACTGGAACTGCACAATGCGTAGGAACCCCAACCTCCCTTGGCATTCAAAATTGCGCAGTGGTCTCCTCCAGTGTCCTTCCCTCAGCCGGAACCCACTGTCTCCAGAATTTGCGCAGTGTTGTCCCTCCGCTGCCCAACCAACACTGCTCTCCAAAAATGCGCAGTGTTGTCTCTCAGCTGCCCAACCAACACTGCTCTGCAGAAATGCCCCGAGAAGACAGGCATACAGAACTTCTCTCCAGAAATGCACAGAGCAGTCAGGCAACCAACACTGCTCTCCAGAAATGCGCAGAGCAGTTTGACAACCTTGCTCAGGAAAATTGCGCAGAACTGTCCTCCCAGGACCCCATCCCGCAACAGTGTCTTGCATCCCAAAACTATGCAGTATTGTCCCAACTGTCCAGTTTGTCTTGCATTCAGAAACTGTGCAGATGTGCCTCCCAAGGCCTCATCCTGGCAGCAGTCACTGCCTGCTAAAACTAAGTAGATCTATCTCATTGACCACAAGGAAAGATGACATGCTAGATGACTCTCAAGGAGTTGAGGAGAAAGACCAAGGAACCACGTTATGATAAAAGATCGGGACCACATGCAAACTCTGTCGAATGCATAACCATCTGGAGGGTAAGTATGGTCTTGCTCCCTTTCGCTTGTTGCACCAGCAGTTGTCTTCTGGCATACAAATTGCTTTGTCATGCTTGCGATCTTGTTTTGGTGATTTTGAAGGTTTGTCTTTGTGTGCATGAGTTGTCTTCGCTCTATGAACATCGGTCGCACTCACACACAAAGTTGCAAGCACAATCGCGCAAGTGTCGTCACGGTCGTTCGAAGGTCTATCTCAAGTGTCGCACTTGTCGCTCTTAGCTTTAAGACAGTTTCACTAAGCACATGTTTTGTCTTGTTGGTCTATGTTGTCTTGTCGTCAAAATATGCTAAGTGTATGATCACAATGTCACGTCTACACAAGTTCACTTGCTCTCACACTTAGCCATTTTTCCTGAAAATTTGTCGACTGGACAAACCCCTTCAACTGGACCCCGATCTCAATGACCCTGCTCTGCTGCCCAAAAATGCGTAGTGCTTGAGGCTGCCCCCAAGCAGCTACACTACGCAATCCTGGAAGTGAGTAGGTTGTTTGTCTCCCAGAACAACCTCCAAGCTTGATCCAATCTGCGCATCTTGCAAGATTAGCTATCAAGCCTCCCTTTGATCTACTGGAAATCTGCTCTGCACTCCAACTTGGGATTGCACTATTCCCTAGAACTGCGTAGCGCAGCTCAGCTAGTCATCTACAGTCTTGCTTTGCACTATTCCCAAGAATTGCGCAGAGTTACCCAGATGACTCCTGCTACCCTGCTCAGCTTTGCCCAACAACTCCCCGGGCTGCTTTTCTTACATTGTGCCCAGGAAATGCATAGAACTGGCAGGTAGTCCCCGTGCTGCCTGTCTTGCACTATCTCTAAGAAATGCGCAGATTTGCCAAGCAGTTCCTCGGGTTGCCTGTCTTGCACTGAGCCATGAAAATGCACAAATTTCCTCTGGATGTCTATCCTGCACTGTCTCTCAGAAATGCATAGTTGTGACCAGTAGCTTCCTGAAGCTCGATCATGCCTTGCTTTGGAAAATTGCGAAGATTGTCTTGCCAGTGCCTCCTGTTGCCCTGCTCTGTCTCCCTCGAGAAATTGCGTAGAACTATCCAACAGTTCCCCGAACACCCTGCCTTGTCTTCCTCCCAGGAATTGTGCAAATTTTGCCCAGCTAGGTTTCACCTAGCAGCCGGCTTCGCTAACCTTGGTTGCGCAATTTTGCCTCCCAGTCACCTTTGCGCATTTTTTCCCTACAATACTCTGGAACCCCTCATCCCGGCCTAAGCTGTGCTCTGTGCAGTTTCAATGTCTTGTCCTCTCTCCCAGTCACCTGGACCCGAAACCAAAAACAATGCATCATGCTAGACTAGGAGATTTTTGGATTTGATGTCGTCCTGTCATGAGTGAATTGCAGGAACAGGTACATTGATGGAACATGGCGCGATGACGAACAAGATGAAGAAGGAGCGCATGCTAGAAGACTTGCTTGCAGTTGGATGGACGTACACAACACATCAAGCAACAAGTGAAAGAAGACATGCATGGGACCATCAAGCAACACCAAGACCATTGATGACCTCACGACACTTTGCCATGCGGGGGTGAAGATGCAACACACTGAGAGTACATCCATCACTTAGCGACATATCAACTTGACACGGACACCATAGTGAGCCAATACATGTCAGTGATGTCATGTCGAGTTGTGTCATGAGTAGTCTCGACCACATCACTATTTTGGGCCATACTTGTAATTAAATGTAATGTAAAGTGAAAGTCCAACGAACGCACATATGAATTTGAAGAGTCACGTTAGTTGAAAAGACATAGGAAGTTGAACGGTCATGAGGGAAGTCTAAGAGTCACAAGGGTCAAGCATCACCCTTGGCTATATATACCCCCTCATTGTATGAGCAAAGGACTTTTCACCTTGGCTCCTCCCGCATAGCCTTGAGAGTCTGTAGTCTGTTCTTTGAGGAGCGAGCATTGGCTCCAACATCCCACTACTGGGACTAGTGATGTATGGTGTACAAATGTGTCTTGGAACTTTTTCTTAATTCAGAAGCCTATTAAGGCCAACACATTTTCACACATGTTTTGTATCCATTTGTAAGACTATTCTTTAAACGTTTGTAATGCATGTTTTCTTAACCTGTGCTAAGATAATTGAACTACTTTGGTTATTTTAGTACTTACATTGTTGAAGATGTGTTGTATTGTTTACCACCGCTGTCTCATCCCTGTGGACTACTCTATGGGATACTAGACAGACCATCTTTGTGTATTGGCTATCACTGCTGTCACATCCTTGTGGACTACTCTGCAGGATACTCAACAAGATATCTTTGTTTTTTGGTTACAACGACCGTCACATCTGTGTGGACTACTTCACTAGGTGGTGTACGTGTTATCCCCTTCACCTCGGTTTTAATGACTGCCGCATCTGCTGTGGACTACTCCGCTGGATGCTGGACAGACCCTTGTTGGTTCGCGTGTGTCTCTCCTTGGGTGGTACTACTACCTCTCATCTAGAGGCTCACTTTACTCTCTCCCCTTACAGTAAGAGAACTCGGACACAAGTTACATTACGCACTTACCAGGCACACGTACCTCGCTTTTTGAAGTTACAAGCATAACACTCTCACGTGCAGAACAACAAGAGCTAAGGCAAATCTCTAAGATAATAGCAACCGGGCCATTGTACCGGATGGGACTCCTACACCAAACAGCAGGGAGATCCCCTTTGTTGGTGGGTCCAACACCATCAACACATTCTAGATGAAAGAGTGTAGAGCAACCTCACCATTCAATTGGCTGCTGGGTTTCTCTTCTAAGGGTTTCCCAGAGCATATCTTGGTGTTCATTATGGTTGGTGTGGGATTGTGTTTTATTGTTTTCTATTTTCTTTATTTTATCTATTTCATGTATAACCAACAAAAATAAATAATAATAAATATGGAATTTGAAAGGAATTAACCCTTCATAGTATACATTACGATTTATTTAATGGGTATGTTATGATGAATCCTCCAGTGGAATATCCATGACAATTTACAGTTCGAGCGCATAATGTAAGGTTGCTCTCTTTTTTTGCACTTAGTTAGCCCTACTAGAATTATGTTCCAAGATTTGCTAGATTTGCCTTATGATTGAATGATCATAATATATGAAAGTAGGAGATGGAATGAAAGTGCTATGCAAGGCGTTGAATTTTGAGAGTTCTTCTAAAACTTGGAGTTTGAGAAGTCATGTATTTGAGGAGGGAACTAATTATGGTTGAGGATTCTCTAGGTATTGAAACATGCTTGATTACTAATTCACACAATATTCATAGACATTGACATATAGCCAAGGATTTTGTCTCATTATTGGAGGCTATCCCTAGAATGTAGCTATAATCATATTTTACATTTCCTTCAAGATCATATATGAACATCCCCACACCTATCACACTTGGGTTGCTTTTTTGAGGCTTTGTAAAAAAAGGGACATGCTGATTTTGTTGTAATTGCTAATGTCAAAGTCCTTGTTCTTGAAGCTTGATCTATAATCCATGAATTTGAGCCAATTTTTTATTTTAAACTTGGGGATGAGTGATCTATTTGATAGACACTGCCTTATCTATTATTTTATCCCACTTAAAACATTGCTAAGTTAATGTTTCCAATCCTAGGGGCGTAGTTTGTCTCTTGTGTTAAATCCATTGCATGCACTGCTTCCATGGGTAGGGATACCTTCAACGAAACTTTCAAAATATAGAATTTGGGGATATGATCTATAAGCTCTTTTAGAATGGCTTTATTGATGAGGTTTCTCGTATATTGTATTTGCTAGGTAAGGAACATCGAATTCTAATTCCAGAGAATCTAAATTTCCTTCCCTTAACATATCAGAGCTAGTCCCCTAAATTCTCTGATGCTAGGATGCTGCGATGCAGTGTAGCCCAATAAAACATTTGAATTTTAGGGATGTAGTCTACTTTACTTAGAGTTGCTTGTATTACTTGTTGTAGGGTCTAGTAGATCTTGAACAAATTGTCATTGTAACCTTGTTTTATAGAGTACTCCACCTTTTCCTCCACATCGGCTTTGGTATTTGATGTCCATGTGGAGAGGGGATGCCCCCTTGAGTAGACAAATCAATAGTTAGTATTGTTCTTGGAGATTCACTAGTAAGGCAAAAGTCTTCCGGTCCATTGGGATTTCTTCTCATGATCTCACTTTAATAGATCATAGAAAAGTTTGATATCTTTTTTCAAGAGTTAGAGTTTAATGTCAATGATATTTTGTTTTGGAGCTAAAGCTTTGCTTAATCACCAGATTGGGGATTCTCAATAAGTTGGTAGTTTCAATGCATTTGAGACAATCACCATTTAGATATTTTTACAGAGCATTTCCTTCCAATGTTCTATTTTACTTGAGGCTAGCTTACTAATTGTATGGTTAATGAGAAATGTTGAAGGTTGAAGGTAAGGTAAACAAAATACCTTATACTTCATGTCAAGGGCTCTATCCATAAACAATGATCAAAACCTATGTGTTAAAGGCAAAACTCTTATTCCATTTTTTCATGTCTATGAGTAAATCGGGTTGCTAGAATTTGTTAGCTAGTTGTAGCTTGTTGGTTTGATGTGCCTAATGGTTTGGAGCAAAGTGGACAATGGTCTTTGTAGTGGGTTGCTTCCTCTTGTTTGTTTGTTTTTGGATATATGTTAATAGTTCATCTTTATGGTTGTCATGGTTCTTGCTAATGATTGTACATGCTTGACTTCCCAATCATAGAAGGATTTTCATAAGGTATTTTCCTCATGGAAGCATATGTGTTGATGTGATGGTTAGAATGTGCATTGTCATTAGATGTTTTAGATGACCATGGAGGTGAGCTTATTTCTATATTTGGTATTTTGATTGTTGATATTTGTTTTCTTTATGAAATACATAAAATCTTGTCTTTTAGTTGAAGCAACACCAGATCTTAAAATATACAATATTGATACTTTTTCTTCAGTGTCGAGTATATACATTAGCATGAACTATACTTTTACAAGGAAAACCCCTGATAGAAAACCCTCCAATTACTTCACTATTATGCATGATGTTTAACTAGGGTAAATCATTGGCCTTGATTATAGACCCTAATCCCAAGGGGATCAAGATACTTGAGTTGTGACCCCAACTATGGAAAATTTCTCATGTCTAGGTCACAACCACTTAAGCTAATCATGGAGGCTAGTAAGGCAAATGGGAAATTAAACATAGGACTTTTGAAAACTAGAAAAGCTAAATGAAACTCTTGTTGTTAAAATATCTTGAAACCATCTATCTAAGCAAACATATAAGATCTAGTTACTTGCTAGTAATATTAACTTTTGCATGCAACGGAAAATGAGAAAAGCAATCACACTCAATGCACAATATTTTTGGCCTTCTAGATTAGTTCATCGTTCAAAATTATCCTTAGAACTCACGGGAGCTCCCTTATAGGGGAAAATGGCTCTAAGAAATTGATCAAATGAACATCAAACTGGAAAATTATAGTTTGCATGGAAATCAAGGTAGCCTGCCCTCAAATTTGTACTAATGTATGGAATCCATATGATGGCGGTATGACTTGCTCTGTTGGGTTGTATGGCTACTCTTTTCCTTATTGCTAACACGTTGTCTGTCCTTGTTGAACACTGGTTTCCTTCTCCTTGTTAAAATAAGGATGAAATTGTCTTCAATGGCTGAAAATCAGAGCTTTGATTTTTTCCTTTACTCATGTGACTTGTGAAATGAATGCTCTGTGTGTCTTTGTCCTTTGCCCTCTCTTTCTTTTATAACTTTGACAAGAGCCAAAAATCTAATCTTTAATGGTTGAGATTTAACTGTGAGATCAATGGCTCTCTTTTAATTAAATTATTAAATGACCCACTTTAGTCACTTTATTAATTATAAATCACTTTAATAAAAAATGTCCACTTTATTAATTAATTTATAAAGTGAGCTTCTGAAAAAGCATAGGATACTTTTAATGATGATTTCCGTAAGTAGACACCTTCATGGAAATACCTGTTTGAGCTACAAACACCAACACTTCCTCTTAGCGAGGAAGGTATTAGTGAAAATGTTTACCAATTGCTCCTTCGTAGAAATATATTGGAGTTTGATTGCTACTTTTAGCACCTTTTCTATGATGAAATGGTTTTTGATCTCAATGTAGTTTGCTCTGTCATGGAACATTGGATTCTCCAAGAGTTTGTTACAACTTTGGTTATCACAGTGAATCATTGTTGGCTCAAGCTTCTGACCAAACAATCTTGTGAGTAGCTTGCGAAGCCAAATGGCTTCACAACTAACTACATTGGCTGCCATGTACTCTACCTTAGCTGAAGTCAGTGCTAATGAGGTTTGCTTCCTGCTGAACTAGGAAAGACCACTGACCCCAAACTAATGTAACACCCAGAGGTACTCTTTTGATTTGTATCATTGCCTTCCTAGTTTGAACTTAAGTACCCTTACAACATCACATCGTCTCCACCAAGGTATTGCAATCCATATCATATAGTGCCTTGCACCTATATGAGCACGTGCTTTGTTGCAACCCAGTGAACTTCCCTTGGTTCCACAATGAAATGACTGAGGGTGTTAACAACAAAGCTAATATCTGGTCGAGTGTTGATCAGCTACATCAATGAGCCAATGAGTTGCCTGTACTATCTCGAGTCTGCCAACTCTGAAATTGAAGAATCAATATTCTTCAAGTTGATCACCATCGGAGTGGCCATCTTTTTGCTATTCTCCATTGTGAATCTCTTGAGGATCTCTTTAGCGTACATATCCCTTGTCTGAGGAAGGTCTAGCCCAATTGCTGCCAAACTTCAAGTCCCAGAAATCAATGCATCGACGGTCAACCTGATATCCTTCATCTCAAATTCTGACGCTATCTCGGCCTTGCAACTTGTAATCAATCTCTTTTCACCTGTGAGATTGAGAACATCCACATACAACACCAAAATGAGAGACTCATATCTAACCAACAAGAAGTATAGTTCGGGATCTGCGTCACTCTTAGTGAATTCTATGCCTTGTAGATAACAGTGGATCTTGGTATACCAAGTCCTGGGTGCCTGTTTGAGTCCATACAAGGCTTTCTTAAGCTTGTGCAGTGTCCCCATTTTTTGGATTACCTTGTAGTGAGATTAGGAGGGGCTTTTAGAGCTTATGTCAGCTAAGTTACTGGAGCAAGATTATATTATTAGCGGTCGTGGAGGGTTTTGAGGAGTTTTATGGGGGTTGATGGGGATCGCTTACCCCTTTTTGATCATCAAGATTAGTTTCTCACAGTTTGATCTTGGTTCTGCTACATTTCGACGATTTCTGTAAAACAAAGTTATTAATGGGTATATTTTAATTAATTATGTTTAAGGTGTTGTTTTAGGCTGATTACTTGGAGAAACACCTTAGTGTAATAACTTGTTTGAATTAGGGTGAAAAGATCTATAGGGCAGGATGATGAGAAGGGGCTTTGTGTGGCCAGTGTGATCATTGAGGTGAATTAGGCATTTTCCGGGTTTACAAGTGGCTTTGATTAGTTAATAAAATTCACTTTATTAAATAAAGAAGGGAATGAAGAAATTTCAACCCCCACTCCGGTTATCATTTCCTTATCACTCCATGCATTTGGTTTTAAATCCGAGCATGATAACAATTCTAAAATCTAGAAATGACAATATTTTCTGAAAACACAAATTTAGAGATTTCACAACTGCTGAAATTGTAGAAATAAAACACAACAAAATTATGATAACGACACAGAAAATAACACAATGATTTTTGGTCAATGTGACCCTGGAAAAACCCCCTACAACTCTTGGGGTAAACTAGTTTGAGAGCTTTTCTTTATTTTTGAAAATGCTTTTAAAAAGAAACTAAAATACACAGTAAAAATTCCAGCAACCACAATTTACAACTTATCTCAATTTTCGTGCTTGAACTCCGCCTCGAAAATCATGCCAATCAGCAAACAACCAAAACATAATTTTTTCCAGCAATAAAACAACATTAAATGCTATATGGTCTCCCTCGAAAAACGTGCCTAGAACTTGCTGTATAGACTGTACGGATTTTAGTAGTACGATTGCCTCTAAAATCGTGCCCACATCTGCCTTGAAATTCATGCCATTGTTGTTGTCCCTCTTCCTCGATTTCTCTGCCTTTCTCCTGTTGTATTATTTTGCCTTGGGATGCACACCAATAAATGTCGCTGCCCAAATTTGTTGAAATGTTTTCTTGTTGCTCTCCTTCACTTCCTCATTGCTCATAAATTTTCTCCTTGCTCTCTCTTCTCTTTCTCTCAAATGCTCATGAAAGAATGAATTGATCTTTTTCTCTTCTCTTCTCCTTTCTCTCCAAATGACCTTTTGGATTACCCTAAGATCTAATGGCTGAGATTCATTTAGGTTTAGGGATGAGAATAAATGTGCATTTAATTCTCACTTTCTATTTTTTAAGTCACCCACTTAAATAAAGACCCACTTAGCCTTTCATTTCCATAGTCACTTTTTCACTTTCTAATTCTTCGTTGACTTTAATAAAGTCACCTTTATGGTATGTTCTATGCTTATAACAGTTTACTTCTTTTTCTTATTATATTCCACCGATTAGCAATCACATGTACATAAAGTAAAGTGCAGATAGAACATTAAACGATCGACAGAAAACAAGCCAAGACAAGAGACACAAGATGTGGCGGCTAGCCAGGGACAAACCCCACAATGTGTGGGGAAACCCTTTGATCAAATCTTCTTTTATCTTCAATAATTCAGCAGAGTGAAATAGTACAATAAATCTGATCATATCAGCAGTAGCAAACCCTAGATCAGTAGCATCAGCATTAGCGGCTTCATTATCAAACTAGGGCAGACCATATCTCACAAACCGACAGTCGGATTGACTTCATTCCACCACCAAAAGTTTCAGCTTCCAAAGGAGGTTCAGATGAACCTACAGCGCAGTTCAGATGAGGAGATCTTCTAGGCCACGCAAGTCAATCTTTACTTCTGCAGTTGCAGCTTCAGTTTCAGCAGTTTCTGGCTTCAAACTAGGGCAGTCGATATCTTGCAAACCGTTCGTCGGATTAACTTCATTCCACCACCAAAAGTTGCGGCTTTCAAAGGAGGTTCAAATGAACCTACAGCGCAGTTCCAAAGAGGAGATCTTCTAGGCCACGCAAGTCAATCTTTACTTCTGCAGTTGCAGTTTCAAATTCAACAGCTTCCAGCTTCACATGTGTGAGAGAGAGAGACCCATTTCAGCACAGTAGAGAAGAGACTCATATCTGCGCAGTAGAGAGAGAGAGATGTGATGAGATGAGTGAGTCCAAATGAGGAAAAGTCCTCTTATATTTATACACAACGTTGGTGGGTGAATAGATGCGACTGTTGGGCTTCTGAGCCTACATGAGTTGTAGGTCGGCTTGATAATAATTCCATAATCAAAATAAATTCATATCTCCATGAATACTTATCAGAATTGGATGATCTTTATATCAATCCTACACCTCTCGACGAGAGGAATCTAATAAAAATATTATTAGCCATGAATAAGATGACCCACATGAAGTTTTGCCCTGGTTGCCAATTTTAACACTCCCTCTCAACCATGGAGAACTTCATCTGCAATCTGTCTATCGGTTGTTACTATTCATCCATCAAATGCACTGCCTTGTACAGCCTGACCCTTGCCCTGCTCTACTCTATTTTGCCTGTTCTGCTTTGTCTTGTTCTGCCCTGCACTGATCTGTACTGTTTTGTTTTGTTCTGCTCTGCTCTTGCATTGTTCTGTTCTACTCTGCTTTTTTCTGAATTATGAAGAAGAAGAAATGATCGAGGATGTATCATACTGACTCAAAGTCAGTCTCAGAGTATGTACCACTGGTCCCAGACCAGTCTCAACCAACCCAAAGTCAGTGTCATAGTGAGTACAACTCCAATGGTCCCAAACCAATATCATCCTCCACTGACTCAAAGTCAGTCTCAGAGTATGTACCACTGATCCCAGACCAGTCTCAACCGACCCGAAGTCAGCGTCATAGTATGGTACAACTCCTACCACTGGTCCCAGACCAGTATCATTGATCTCAGATCAATGGAGGTCATCCTAGCGTAGGGAGTACGATAGTTACAACGATGCGTCCATCGGTACTACTATGGTCCCTAACTTCATTTCCCTGCTCATTGATCAGATGAGAGGTACTTCCCATGAGTCCCAGACTGCATGGGTAGGATGCCTCGACAGGAGAACTAATCAATCCTGTCCTCACAGGAGAACACATCAATCCTGCTACAATTGCCATGGAGAACACATCAATCCAGGCCTCACAGGAGAACACATCAATCCTGCTACAATCGCCGTGGAGAACACATCAATCCAAGCTGCCATGGAGAACACATCAATCCAGACCTCACAGGAGAACTAATCATCCTGCTACACATGAGAGCGAATCATCCTGTTCCACAAGAGAGCGAATCATCCTGTCCCACAAGAGAGCGAATCATCTTGTTCCAGTGTGCACCACCAGGGGAGGGTGAGTCACCCTGTGGTCATATGTTGCTCCAGTAGGAACCGCAAGCCCTCAGAGCTCTCAGAGCTCAATGTATGCAACATGCAGGACCCTTGTACAAGGGTTTCTTGCCGACTCCAAGTCATTTGGGAAAATCTAGATCTTTCCTCGGCGCTTTGACAAGGTGTATCAACCTGTACATCATCTTAATGTGATGGAGCTTCCTTGCTCATCGACTTACCATATCCCAGATGATGTCTATCTGCTGGAGCAATTGACGAATATGGGATTCCTCAATAATCGAATCCCACCTCTAGTTGTTACAGAGAATCACAGTGGTATCCAATGTAAATCCAAACAACTCACTGAAGAGCTTTCGCAACCAGACTACCTCACACGAGGTTATGCTAGCAACAATATATCCTGCTTCGGTGGTGCTCAAAGCCACAGACTTTTGCTTCCTGCTCATCCAGGATATCGAAGCAGATCCCAAGGTGAAACAGTACCCAGAAGTGCTCTTACGGTCCACCACACTGCCTGCCCAATCAACATTAGTATATCCAAGTAGTCTCACATCTCCGGCAGTGTATCTTAATCCATGAGAGATTGTGTCCTGAAGACATCTCAGAAGATTCCTGGCATCAATCCAGTGAGGCTCAACCAAATATGAGCTCACAAAGTTAACTGCAAAACATATGTTCGGACGGAGGTCACCAAGAACATCAATGCGAATGAGTTTTTGAAACTCAAAGGCATTTCCCAAGTCTGGTCCGACATCACTACCATATAACTTCTAAAAGATAAGATCCTCGAGGTAGTCACAAGCTTGCAATCCATCATACCGAATCTTTCCAATATATTTACCACATGTTTTCCTTGAGATAAGAAAATTTCCCTTGGCTTCTGCCACACTTCTAGTCCTTGGTCCTTCATTTCAAATTTAGAAGCCATCTCCCTCTTACATTTGTGAATGAGAGGGTTTGCACCTGTTAGAAAGAGGTCATCCACATACAACACCAGTATGAGAGGCTTGTCATCTTCAACCTTAAAGTAAAGGTTAGGATCAACTTCACTCCTAGTGAATCCCAGCTTCATCAAGCAGCTATCAATCCTCTCATACCATGCTCGGGGTGCTTGCCTCAGCCCATAGAGAGCCTTCTTCAACCTGCATACATGAGATTTTCAATCATAAATCTCAAATCCTTCAGGTTGCTCCACATAGACCTCTTCTTTGATAGAACCATGCAAGAACGCGGTCTTGACATCCATCTGATGTAGGTTCCATCCTTGTGAAGCCACAAGGGCTATGATCAAGCGGATGGTTGTATATTTGGCAACAGGTGCAAATATCATAGTCTATACCTCCCTTCTGGGATAAACCATGAGCAACAAAATGAACCTTATACTTTTCCATACTTCCATTTGCTGCATGCTTTATCTTGTAAAGCCATTTTGAAGTAACAATTGTCTTGTCCATGGTCTGGGAACTACTTCCCAGACATCATTCTTCATAATAGACTCATATTCTACGGTCATAGCATCCTTCCATAGTTAATGCTTGATGACATCTGAGAATGATGAAGGTTCATTTTGTATGATCGTGCTCATGATGGTCAGGTATCCCTGATACCTGTTAAGTTTCTTACTTTCACGAAAGGTTCCTCGGGGTGCAGCATGTCCTTCAGCATCATCAAGTAACCCCTTAAGCCATGAAGACCTCTTCCTAGAAGAGGAAGGTTCATATGGAGGAGGATCAATCGGATCCATGGGTTCTTCTACATCAGGCATTGATTCATCATCCTTTTCTTTCGGTTCCCTGGTGTTGGCTTCTTGAGAGCTCCTCAAAGTCGGAAGATTGATCACCTTGCTGAGAGCCATATCTTCGTTAAAGGTGACATCATGACTAATTATGACTTCTCTTTGACCAGCTACATAGATTCTATAGCCTTTAGTATTTTCACCATAGCCCACGAAAATTCCCTTCTTTCCAGATGCTCCCAATTTATTTCTTTTCTCTTTCGGCACATGAAAGTATACAGGGCTTCCAAAAATTTTAAAATGAGAAACATCAGGTTTCTTACAGGTGAATTTTTCTTCAGGAGTCTTGGAACCCAATGCTTGATGAGGGCATCAATTTTGTACATATACGGCAGTGTTTGCAGCTTCAGCCCATAGAAACTTAGGAAGACTTTGATCATGTAGCATGGCCCGGACAACTTCTATAATTGTGCGGTACTTCCTTTCTGCCACACCATTTTGTTCAGGAGTATATGGTGTAGTAGTCTCCCTTTTGATGCCAGCCTCTTTACAAAAATCATGGAACTCATTAGATTCATATACAGTCACATTTTCAGTTCTTAAGATCTTGATGTTCTTTTCAGTTTGATTCTCGATTAGGGCTTTGAAGTGTCGGAACCAAGGGAACACTTCATCCTTCTTTTTCAAGAAGTATATCCAGGTCTTTCGAGAATGATCATCTGTAAAAGTAGTTCACATGCATCATACCTGATATGTCTGAGTGAACTAGTTGTAATATATCGGAGGTCTTGCTTTGACTTGAAGGGAATGGTCCCCTTTTGAGCTTTCCTTCGGCTCATCCCAGACATACACCTTCTTTCTCTACTTGGAATTCAGGCATCCAGGTTACCATCTGCCTTACATCGGGTAGAGCTTTGTAATGAAGGTGGGCAAACCTCCGATGCCAAAGTTCGGACTAAAGAGTTGTGTCACAAGACATGACACCTAGCGGACTTCCATCGACCTGATATAATGAATCAACACTAAACCCAAGAGTAAAGGCATCTTTAACATTATTTTTCCATATACATACCTTGCCATTGCTGAAGGTTACCTTGAAGCCTCTGTCTTCCATTGCCAAGATGGACACTAGGTTCCTTTTGAGGTCAGGTGCATTTAATACATCCTAGAATTTCTAGCCTTCTTGAATGCTTGTCCTCTTCCTTGATTCCCAGCTCTCCTCTTACCTTTGTTGTTGAATTTGTCATTCCTTTGATTGCCATCAGAGGGATTTCGAGTTGCACCACTGCATACTGTACCATGCTTCTCTAATCATGATTATCATCATGCTGCCCATGTCCATGATTTTATCCATCATAATGCTCCTCAAACTAGTGTGCATCATCATCATGCTATCCTATATGTCCATGATCTCATGATGCCCTTTATGTCCATGATCTCATTCATCATGATGCTCATGATCTCATACATAGTGACTTGCTTTATCGCAAATGTAACATCGTCAATTTCTTCCAGCCTTAGGTCCAATCTTTCCTTTTGATTTAGTCCCGAAATTATTTCATGAGAAAGGCAGCAGGAGGACCTTTAGGCATGGGCATTTCTTGCTCTTCTACCCTTGTTTCTTCTTGAATGCATCTAGCCATTAATTCCTTGAAACCAAAAATTGCATGATTGTTCAGAAGAGTAGTCATGAACACGTACCATTCGGATGGTAATCCTCCAAGAGTTGTGAGTGCCATTTCTCTGTCAGTAATAGTTTCCCCAATAGATAGGAGATCGTTCTTGATCTCGGTGATTCTTAAGAATCATGATTGCATACTTTCATCTTTACCCTTCTTGATTTCCCTCAGCTTATTTCTAAGAAACAAAACTTGATTTGCATTAACTTTAAATAAACTCACCAGTCTATCGTAGATTTCCTTGGAGGTGTCCAATTCAGAGATGTAGGCCACCAAGTGCTTGTCGATAGAGTCCCGGATGATCTTCTATTGTTTTGACTTCTCCATTTTTTCATTTGTTCCAGGCAACAGCGGATGCATTTGATGGAGGCTCAACAATATTGCCTCTTACATGGTCCAGCACTCCTTGATCTTCAAGGGTTAGATCGATAGACATCTTCCATCCGTGATAGTCAGCTTTCTCACGGAGCTTGTCTTCGGCAGGAAAGAGTGTTGAGGACCCCATAGTTCTTTTAGGATAGCCTTGCCAATCTTCTCTTCAATGATTGCTCTTGCTCTTGCTCGGGCTTTGTCTTCACCTCAGCTCTGATACCATGTTAAATTATGGTATGTTCTATGCTTATAACAGTTTACTTCTTTTTCTTATTATATTCCACCGATTAGCAATCACATGTACATAAAGTAAAGTGCAGATAGAACATTAAACGATCGACAGAAAACAAGCCAAGACAAGAGACACAAGATGTGGGGGCTAGCCAGGGACAAACCCCACAATGTGTGGGGAAACCCTTTGATCAAATCTTCTTTTATCTTCAATAATTCAGCAGAGAGAAATAGTACAATAAATCTGATTCATATTAGCAGTAGCAAACCCTAGATCAGTAGCATCAGCATTAGCGGCTTCATTATCAAACTAGGGCAGACCATATCTCACAAACCGACAGTCGGATTGACTTCATTCCACCACCAAAAGTTTCGACTTCCAGAGGAGGTTCAGATGAACCTACAGCGCAGTTCAGATGAGGAGATCTTTTAGGCCACGCAAGTCAATCTTTACTTCTGCAGTTGCAGCTTCAGTTTCAGCAATTTCTGGCTTCAAACTAGGGCAGTCGATATCTTGCAAACCGTCCGTCGGATTAACTTCATTCCACCACCAAAAGTTGCGGCTTTCAAAGGAGGTTCAGATGAACCTACAGCGCAGTTCCAAAGAGGAGATCTTCTAGGCCACGCAAGTCAATCTTTACTTCTGCAGTTGCAGTTTCAAATTCAACAGTGTCCGGCTTCACATGTGTGAGAGAGAGAGACCCATTTCAGCACAGTAGAGAAGAGACTCATATCTGCGCAGTAGAGAGAGAGAGATGTGATGAGATGAGTGAGTCCAAATGAGGAAAAGTCCTCTTATATTTATACACAACGTTGATGGGTGAATAGATGCGACTGTTGGGCTTCTGAGCCTACATGAGTTGTAGGTCGGCTTGATAATAATTCCATAATCAAAATAAATTCATATCTCCATGAATACTTATCAGAATTGGATGATCTTTATATCAATCCTACACCTCGCGACGAGAGGAATCTAATAAAAATATTATTAGCCATGAATAAGATGACCCACATGAAGTTTTGCCCTGGTTTCCAATTTTAACAATGTAACTTTACCACTTATAAAGTCACTTTTAAGTTAGAATGTAACTTTACCACTTATAAAGTCACTTCTAAATTAGAATGTAACTTTATCACTTATAAAGTCACTTTTAAATTAAATTGACTTTACCACTTATAAAGTCACTTTAGGAGAAAAGTACAAATAAATTTGGACACTTTTCCCTAGGCCAAAGATCAAAGCCTTAGGGAACCACTTGTCCTCTGGTACCCAAATTTTAACACTCCCTCTTACTGAGGAAAGTGTTCCTTACCACTCCCATCTTGTCTCTGAAGTAGACATGCTTGCCCTGTGGTAAGGCTTTGGTGAAAATGTCTGCTACTTGCTCATTTGTGGAAATGTACTCAAGCCTGACAACTCCCTTTTGGACATAGTCTCTAATGAAGTGATACTTGATCTCAATATGCTTTGACCTGTCATGAAAAACTAGATTCTTCGTGGGTTTTATGCGACTCAGTAAATTGTTGAAGGTCTCAATGCCTGACAAAATAGACCAAACAACATCTTGCGAAGCCATATGGCCTCACAACTAGCCAAACTAGTAGCCATATACTCTGCCTCAGTTGAGCTCAATGCAACTGACTGTTGTTTTTGGCTGATCCACGACACAACTGCGGAAGCCAACCCAAAAAAGCACCTGGAAGTACTCTTCCTCTCCGAAGCACAACCTGCGCAATCTGAATCTGTGTACCCTGCCAATCTCACTCCATCACCCTATTTATAATCCAGACCAAAATCCACAGTCCCCTGCAAGTAACGAAGAATGTGTTTTGTAGCCACCGAGTGCACTCTCCTGGGTTCACACAAGAACTAACTCAGTGTTAACTGCAAAACATATATTTGGTCGAGTGTTGACCAAATACATCAAACAACCAATCAACTGTCTATATAGAGTACGATCCACCAACTCGGAATCAGAAGCGTGAAGCTTCTTCCAGTTAGTGATCATAGGTGTAGACATGGGTTTGCAGTCCTCCATTGAAATTTGCTAAGAATATCCACAATGTACTTCCCTTGTCTACACCTCCAATCCCAGAAAATAATGCATTTATCTCCTTCATCTCAAACTCTGAAGCAAGATCTCTCTTGCAGCCCTCAATGAGTCTCTCTGCACCAATGATGATCAAGTCATCATCATACAACACCAGAATGAGAGGCTCCTCACCCACCACAATGAAGTATAGGTTCAGATCAACCTCACTTTTTGTGACACCCAATTGCTGCAAGTATGTACCAATCCTCGAGTACCAAGCTATGGGAGCTTACTTCAGGCCATAGAGTGCCTTTTTCAATCTGCATACATGGGACTCCTTCCCATGCGCCCCAAAGCCCTGCGACTGCTCAATATAAACCTCCTCCTGAATGAAGCCATTGAGAAATGCGGTCTTCACATCCATCTGGTGGATCTTCCAACCCATCTCTGCTACAGTTGATATAATGGAACGAATAGATGTATACTGAGCTACGAGAGCGAATATCTCCTCATAGTCAACTCTACCTGTGAGAACCCTCTCGCCACAAATCGAGCCTTGAACTTCTCGATGCTGCCATCTGCAACATGCTTTATCTTGTAGAGCCATTTGGAAGTAACAACTCATTTACCTTCAGGCCTCGACACTATCTTCCAAACATCGTTCTTCATAATAGAAGAATACTCCTCCATCGTGGCCTCTCTCCAAACCTATTGGCTGGCTGCCTCCTCATAACTAGAAGACTCAGAGTCAACAATGCTTGTTACCAATGCCATGTAACTACATAACTTCTCAGGTGGTTTACGCTCTCTAACTTGTCTCTTCGGCTCAGCAACTGATGTGGCCTCACGTAAGGTATCTTGAACCCACTTGGGCTTCCTCTTCCTTGAGCATACTTCTCCCTCAAGAGTGAAAGAATCCTCATCATCATCAAAAGCTTGAACTCCTGAAGGCTTGCCAACTGACCTCATGCCTGAATTTGTGCCTGTAGATGCTGAAGTACCGTGCGAACTATCCATTAGTGGACTACCCTGTGAACTGCTCTGCAGACTGCCCTACATGTTGCCCGAAGAACCACCCACCTAACTCTGAGAGCCACTGCTCACTGATGGACCTGACACTACAATCGATGTACCTCCTAATCCCTGACCACTGGATCCCTGTCACTGACTTGGCTTCTCCTAAGGGTCTGGTGACTCTGAATACTCTAACTCCCGTGACCTCCTGAAAGCTCTCTCCTCTTCGAACTTCACATCCCGCCTGACAACCACTTCCCTCTGCGTAGGAATATAAATTCGATAAGCTTTCGAGGTCTCACTATAACCCACAAAGATGCCCTTGCCTGTGGTGGGCTCTAGCTTGGTCCTGTTCTCCTTGGGACATAGGAATATGTAAGGCACCCAAAGATATGAAAGTGCCCAACATCAGGGTTCTTCTCAGAAAAAGCCTCCTCCGGAGTCACATTCCCCAAGGCACGATGTGGACTCCTGTTTTGCAAGTACATAGCAGTGTGCAGGCCTCTGCCCACAAAAATAAAGGTAACCCTTGATCATGAAGCATGGCTTTGGCAGCCCCTGCAATAGATCCGTTCTTCCTCGCTGCAACCCCATTCTGCTGGGGGTTGTAAGGAACTGTGAACTCCCTTCTAATGCTTGCTCAACACAAAAATCAACAAACTCACCAAGGGTATACTCCCCTCCATTGTTCGACTTGAGGACCTTGACCTTCCTACCTGTCTGGGTCTTCACAAGAGCTTTGAACTCTTGAAACCGCTTGAAGACCTCACTGTTGGTCTTCCAGGTCTTCCTAGAGTGGTCATCAATGAATAAAACAAAGTATTCATAGCCACTCAAGGATACATGAGACATTTGACCACTCACATCGGTATGAATCAAGTCAAGGATCTGGGTTGCTTTGCTGTCACTGCTGGAAAAAGGGGATCTAGCAAACTTCACCATAGCACATCCTCTACATACATCAAGGTGATCAGAACTGAAGTGTGGCACACCAGTGGTGATCTCCCGCAATGTACTCAAGGCCCCATGATACATGTGCCCCATCCTGCAGTGCCAAATCTCACACAACTTTGAATTGCTAGATCTGTTGTTGATCCTGTCTCGGGTGTTGCTACTCAATGCCATTAGGGGTTGGAATGAGAACTTGTACACCTTGGCATGGCGCACACCAATCTCTCTAGCTGAAGAAGCATTTGCCCATTCCTGAACAACAGATCATACCCTCTATCCTCAAGTGCTGAGATAGATATCAGGTTCTTCATTCCAGGCACATAGAACATCTGACACTTTCAAGGGAGGTTTGGGTCCCCTATCAAATGGCAATGTCCCCACACTGACTGCTCTAATAATGCTGTCATCACCAAATACTACCTCTGTTGGAAATACTGAGAGGGGGGGTGAATTAGTATTTCTTACTTTTTTTTTAATTGTTCTAGTGATTGCCAAAAGCATATATAGATATGTATATGTATACACAGAACACAAAAATCAATAGCTGGAATTAAAGCTTTTATTAAAACTCAAGACAGTGCAATGAAATAAATACAATATAAGTATATATCTGATTGTGAATGGTTGCCAAGCTCCAACTTGGACTTCAGTGAGGCTGCAACCTCCAGAGCACCAACTCTGTTTTGCAGTGGTTCTGCACTTAGGAGCACCTACCCCAAATGACTTTAATCCTGTTCAGTTCTGAGGCTCCAACCTCTTGGGCTCCAACCCAACCTTGGTATAAACTGGTATGCTGCTACACTCTATTTAGCTGAGGTTCTCTCACTCCTACTCTCCTGCCTCTGTTGCTTCTGCTACCTCTACAGCCTCCGCTGCCTCTTCTGCCTCTGCTACCTCACATTCTGGTTCTTCACCATAACAACAGCACCAACAGTTCTCTGTTTTACTGTTTTTTACATTCCCATGCCTTTGTCCATTCGTTTCCGCTTACACTGCCTCTTAGGCTTCCTCCTCAATCACTGCGGCTTCCTCTGCGCTATGCAAGTTCACTGACTTTCTGAGGACACGTAGATTCATTTGAGAGGTCCAAAACTCCACAGAGAACACAACTTACTGGTTACGACTGTAACAACGCTCCTTTAACAATGATTGTGGGCATACACAGAGCTTTACGTTTAATGGACCTGCCACGTCCTATTGCAATCGCAATCGGCTTGAATCATCCCATTTAACTGACGTTCAGCCTCTTGAACTATAATTCAGGCCTCCTGAACTATCAGGAGCGTTATTGTATTGCATTTCTACCTCCAAACCCCGCGCAGGCCAAATATCAATTACACAGGAAATATGAGCAAAAACAGGTGAATTTGCTAAAGGGCGGACTTCAAGGATCATTGCACCCGTATCTATACCTATGTCGGGCCGCAGTGAAATCGCAATCGGCAATTGCAGCATATGGTCGATGGCCGATGGATGCGATAAGACATTAAGCCAAATCGCAATATAGCATTGGGTCCGCTCTTGTAATCGCAATTGGCGTTCAAGACTTCCGGTGGTCCTTTATACATCGACCCCATGACATCGCCGATGGCCGACAGGCCGATCCTCCAGCGGATGCGATCTAGCATTAAGTTGTGTTACAGTCGGACCATCGGGTTCGTGTTATAATCGCAATCGCATGTTTGGGGATGACCGCTCTTTATTTATTGCGATTACTGCGGATGCGACATAACAATAGGGTGCGATATAATAGGACCATCAGGTCCACATACATTCATCGCAATCGGGGGTTGCCCTTGGCGGAGGTCCAATGCGATATCGCTATCGGCGATCGCAAGTCGCACAGGGTCAAGACTTGGCGTTAACACAAACCACTCCATTTTCGCGATGCGATATGAGATACCAGACCCGATATTTCTCAACACTCCCGTGTATAAGGTTTCAAGTCTGCAATTTGCCTCCGATAGTGTTAAGTCTATATATATATGCTGTGGCCTCCGTTTGCGCCTCCGATAGTGTTAAACACGTATAAGCATGGATTTTGTTGCCGATGGTGTATTTGCATATATAACCAAGTCTTCCACCTCCGTTTGTGTTAAATGCATATTTATATGGTTTTTGGCTGCTGATAGTGTTAAAGAACACATATGGGTTTTTGGCCGTCGATAGCTCTTGATAGTGCATTTTTTGACATTCTTGCTCCAATAGCTCCCGATAGCTGTTAAATGCATCCATTGCTCCTCTGATGGCTCCTGATAGCTGTTACCTGCACGCATATAAGCTCTCTGATGACTTATTTGCATGCCTCCATTGGCTCTGTCTGCTCTTTGCGCTGTTTGCTCCTTTGGTGGCTCTGTCTCCTCCTCTTGGCTTCGATAACTTTGTGTGCTCCTCTTGACCTGCATGGGCCACCACTCCTTGAATATTGCCATATTGACATCAATGACAATCTGTGTCCAACAATCTCCCCCTTTGTTATTGATGGCAATATTCTTTTGCTCTCTCCCCCTTTGACATCAATGGCGAAGGAATGCATACGGACTCCCCCTGTCAACTTGCTCCCCCCGTCCTGTTACATCCTTATGAATGAATTTGAGTGATGATAAAGAAATAACTCCCATCTTTTGACGCAAATGTTCGAATGCTTCTCGAGGAAGAGGTTTTGTGAAAATATCAGCTATCTGCTCCTTAGTACTGATATATTTCAGGACGATGTTTCGTTCAGCTACTTTCTCACGAGGGAAATCATACTTGATTGGTATGTGTTTGGTTCTTGAGTGCATCACATGATTTTTGCTGAGACTGATAACACTTGTGTTGTCACAATAGACGGTAATTGGTTGATCTATACATATGTCGAGATCTTTTAGAGCTTCCTTCATCCATAGTATCTGAGTACAACATCCTGCTGCAACAATATACTCGGCTTCGGCTATGGATAATGATATGGATGATTGTTTTTTGCTGAGCTAGGGTACCAAACAGTCTCCTAGGAAGAATGCATTTCCACTAATACTTTTCCGATCATCTATACTTCCAGCCCAATCAGCATCGGTGTATGCAGTTACAATCAGTGTTGAGTTCTTTGGGTACCAAAGACCGAAATCAGAAGTTCCCTTCAGATATCTTTGAATTCTTTTTACAGCTAATAAATGGGATTGTTTGGGAGCAGATTGAAATCTTCCCACCATTCCTATTGCTTGCATTATGTTTGGTCGTGTAGCTGTTAAGTATAGAAGGGCTCCAATCATTGACCTGTAATGAGTTGCATCTACTAGAGGGGAGTCATCATCTTTGCTCAGTTTGCAGTTTGTGGTCATAGGTGTGCTCATGGGTGCACAGTCCTCCATTCCATATTTTTTGAGCATGTCTTTTAGATATTTGGTTTGAGATATACACAATCCTACTCTGGTTTGAGATACTTGAAGTCCAAGGAAGTGGGACAACTCTCCTATCATTGACATCTCAAACTCTTTTGACATGATTTGAGAAAATCCATGGCTCATTTCATCATTATTACTAGCAAAAATCAGATCATCGACATAAACAAGAGCAACTAGTAACTTACCTTCATCTGTCTTTATGTATAGATTACTTCCAGCCACTCCCTTTTTGAAGCCTTGTTGTTGTAGGTAGTGATCCAATCTTGCATACCAAGCTCTAGGAGCTTGTTTCAACCCATATAAAGCCTTTTTCAACTTACAAACTAAGTCCTTTCTTGTTGTTAGATCAAAACCTTCTGGCTGCTCCATGTAGACTTCCTCCTTGAGTTCCCCATTTAGAAATGTTGATTTCACGTCCATTTGATAGATTTTGAATCCTTTTGAGCAAGCAAATGCCAAGAACATCCTGATAGCTTCCATATGGGCCACTGGTGCAAATGTCTCTTCAAAGTCAATTCCTTCAATTTGTGAATAGCCTTTGCAGACAAGTCTTGCCTTGTTTCTGATAACCTGTCCTTCCTCATTCATTTTATTTTTGAACACCCATTTGGTTCCTATTATGTTTTTGTCCTTTGGACGAGGAACCAGTTCCCATGTCTTGTTCTTCTCAATTTGGGACATTTCTTCTTCCATGGCTTTTACCCAATGAGGATCCTTACTTGCTTCTGCAAATGTTTCTGGTTCTATCATAGATAGGAGGGCAATGACTTTTCTCTTGGGTGTGATTGTTATCCTTCTTCGGGTCTGCACACCTTCATCTCTATCGCCAATGATCTGCTCTTCTAGATGATGTCTTTGGACATACTTCATCTTTGAAGGGGTATTAGGTGGTTCTCTTTCCTCTTCTTCTTCTTCCTTATCTATTTTTTCTTCTTTAGGTTCTTCTTCTTCAATGAGAGAGTCATCTTCATGTTCTTCAATTTCCTTTTCTGGAAGATCTTCATCAACCTTTACATCAATGCTTTCCACTATTTTCTTCAGTCGATAATTGTAGCACTTGTAAGCCTTGCTCCGTGTAGAGTATCCAAGAAATATCCCTTCATCAACCCGAGAATCAAACTTTCTGGGTGAGCCGTCATTTATTTCTATGAAGCACTTGCTTCCATAGATCTTGAAGTACTTCACCGAAGTAGGTATTCCTTTCCATAGCTCATAAGGAGTTTTTTCACAATGTGGTCTTAATTGAGTTCGATTCAGTGTATAGACAGCTGTCCCTACTGCGTCTCTCCAGAATCTAGGTTGTAAGTCTGCTGCTAATAGCATTGTTCTTGCCATTTCTTGGACTGTTCGATTTCTTCTTTCAACTACCCCATTTTGCTGAGGTGTTCTGGCAGCAGAGAATTCCCTTTTAATTCCATGAATATTACAGAACTCACTAAATTCGTTTGATGTGAATTCTCCCCCTCGATCTGTTCTGAGGCACTTAATTTTTGAATCTTTTTCATTTTCTACAAGGGCTTTCGGATTCTTAAAACACTCAAAAGTTTCAGATCTATACTTTATGAAATATATCCACATCATTCTAGTATAATCATCAACAAATAACACAAAGTACCTTTCCCCTTGGAGTGCTTGATTTCTAGTTGGCCCACACACATCAGCATGGATGATCTCCAAGGGCTTCGATGTAGAGAGCTCCTTTGTCTTGTGGCTGGTTCTGGTCTGCTTTCCATGTTGACATGGACCACATACTCCTTGATTTGGTTTGAACAGCCTTGGGATGTCTCGTACAACTTTGATCTTGCTGATATTGATCAGATTTTCGAAGCTTGTATGTCCAAGTCGCTTGTGCCACAGCCAACTCTCATCTGTCTGACTCAAGTAGCATTTATTTTCTTGAATCTTGTTCAGAATGTAAATGTTGTCTGATGTTCTCACCCCTTTTGCCACAAGTTCCCTTGAGGTAGAGTTCCTTATTTCACAGTCTTTGGTGCTAAAAACAACCTTATGTCCTTGATCACAGATTTGGCTGACACTCAGGAGGTTGTGTTTGAGTCCGTCAACTAGCAGAGCATATTGAGCTTTTCCTTTTCCATTGATCAGAGTAACTGTTCCTTTTCTTGCAATTCTGCCAGATCCGCTTCCAAAGGACACATTCCCTTCCTTTTTGCTCAGTGAGACAAACTTCCTTCTGTCTCCTGTCATGTGTCTGGAGCACCCACTATCCACAAACCAATGGTTTCCATTATTTTGAGCATATAGAGCTAGGACGCATTTATCCATGCTAGAGTTCTTGCTACTCGTCTTCCTTTCTTTGAGTGGGCAATCTTGTTCATAGTGTCCATTATTGTAGCAGAAAGAGCAAATCAGATCAAATTTGGTCAAGGGATCAAATGAATTGAAGGTTTTGATTTGTCCCTGCCTTTTGGGGGCATATGAGTTGATTATTCGGTCCTTTAGATTTGTCTTTTCACTTCTGCAAGCCATACAATATCTGGCTTGATGACCGAAGTTTTTACAATGAAAGCAGTGTCCAAGAAAGATGGTTTTTTACTTGTTGAAGCAACCACGGTTTGAGTCGATTTCCTTCCTGGGAATTACTCCTCCCTCGTTCTTTGGATTGCAGGAAAGTGCATCGGCATAGCTTTTCGCACTATTCTTAGTGCTTGAGGATTCTCCTTTGAAACCTATTCCAGACTTGTCATGTTGAGGTTTTTGATTTTTCAGAATAGTCTCGCATATTTGAGAGCTTTTACAACCCTTTTTAATTTGCTCCAGCTCCTTTCTCAGAGACACTATTTCGGCCTCACGTTCTTCACAAGTCTCTTCTTTTTCTTTAAGCTTTGCTTCCAAGAGATCTTCTCTCCTTCTTATTTCCTCGTTTTCCACTTTGAGAGAAATGATTTTGTTCCGTAGTTTCTCATTTTCTTCAATGGCGCTTATTAACAGTTCATCTACATTTCCTTCCAGTCCTGAGTCATCATCATCTGCGAGTGCCATGAATAATGTTTCTTGGCTTTCATCATGATCACTTTCCTCATTTGATTTCTTTTTGATGACCATAAACTCATCCTCATTATACTCATCTTGCTTGGAGAAGAAGTTTTTCGTATTGAACCCATTCTTTTTGTGTGCCATTCTTTTAGAATTTCCTTCATCATCACTGTCATGTTTATGAGGACATTTTGCTGCATAATGACCTATTTTACCACATTTAAAACAGATTAGAGGATACTTGCCTTTAAGCTTAGATCCTCTCTTCAGCTTTCGTACAAATTGAGCCAATTCGGATTCCACATCTGACTCATCACTATAGTCATTCCTTTCTTTCCCCTTCTTTGACTTTGAGGCCTTGAATGTTGCATCTTTGGAGCTTGGGCCACCTTTCCTCATTTTATAGGCAATGAGAATTCCATGGAGTTAATCCATTTTGTGGGTATCTAGATCCTTTGCTTCTTCTATAGCGCTTATTTTGGAGTCAAATTTGTCTGGAAGAGACCTTAATACCTTTTGAACAATGGTAATTTCTTCAATTTTTTCATCCAATCCTTTCAGGGAATTTACCACTTCAGTTACTCGGAGGAGGTATGCTGCAATATCTTCTTCATCTTCCATCCTCAAACTTTCAAATTGTTTTCTGTGAGTTTGAAGCTTTGCCTTTTTTACTTTTGAGTCTCCATCGTACAAGCCAATTAGCTTCTCCCACATTTCTTTGGCAGAGGTACAGTGCATGACTTTTGTAAACTCGGAATTAGTGATTCCACTAGTGATGGATTTCATGGCCTTTGCATTTGCAATGTAGGCTATCCTCTCGTCTGGGTCTATTGGAAGAGTGGAAGTTGTTCGGTATTCATTTTGAACAAAATGCCAGACTTTAGGTCCAAGGGACATTAAGTAGTAGGTCATTCTTTTCTTCCAGAAACCAAAGTTAGTGCCATCGAACAAAGGAGGGCTTCCTGTTGCTTCGTGATTTCTCATCATGGCTACGGATCCTTCTTCAAGTTGTTAGGCTAGTATGAAGAAGCCGGCTCTGATACCAATTGTTGGAAATACTGAGAGTTGGGGTGAATCAGTATTTCTTACCTTTTTTTTTAATTGTTCTAGTGATTGCCAAAAGCATATATAGATATGTATATGTATACACAAGACATAGAAATCAACAGCTGGAATTAATGCTTTTATTAAAACTCAAGACAGTGCAATGAAATAAATACAATATAAGTATATATCTGATTGTGAATGGTTGCCAAGCTCCAACTTGGACTTCAGTGAGGCTCCAACCTCTAGAGCACCAACTCTGTTTTGCAGTGGTTCTGCACTTAGGAGCACCTACCCCTAATGACTTTAGTCCTGTTCAGTTCTGAGGCTCCAACCCAACCTTGGTATAAACTGGTATGTTGCTACACTCTATTCAGCTGAGGTTCTCTCACTCCTACTCTCCTGCCTCTGTTGCTTCTGCTACCTCTACAGCCTCCGCTGCTTCTGTTGCCTCTTTTGCCTTTGCTGCTTCTGCTACCTCACATTCTGGTTCTTCACCATAACAACAACACCAACAGTTCTCTGTTTTTACTGTTTTATACATTCCCATGCCTTTGTCCATTCGTTTCCGCCTACACCGCCTCTTAGGCTTCCTCCTCAGTCGCTGCGACTTCCTTTGCGCTGTGCAAGTTCACTGACTTTCTGAGGACACGTAGATTCATTTGAGAGGTCCAAAACTCCACGGAGAACACAACTTACTGGTTACGATTGTAACAACGCTCCTTTAACAATGATTGTGGGCATACACAGAGCTTTACATTTAATGGACCTGCCACGTCCTATCGCAATCGCAATCGGCTTGAATCATCCCATTTAACTGACGTTCAGCCTCTTGAACTATAGTTCAGGCCTCCTGAACTATCGGGAGCGTTATTGTATTTTATTTCTACCTCCAAACCTTGTGCAGGCCAAATATCAATTACACAGGAAATATGAGCAAAAACAGGTGAAAGTGCTAAAGAGCGGACTTCAAGGATCATTGCACCCGTATCTATACCTATGGTGGGTTCGCAGTGAAATCGCAATCGACAGTCGCAACCTATGGTCGATGGCTGATGGACGCGATAAGACATTAAGCCAAATCGCAATATAGCATTGGGTCCACTCTTGCAATCGCAATCGGCGTTCAAGACTCTCGGTGGTCCTTTATACATCGACCCCATGACATCGCCGATGGCCGACGGGCCGATCCTCCAGTGGATGTGATCTAGCATTAAGTTGTGTTACAGTCGGACCATTGGGTCCGTGTTATAATCACAATCGCACGTTCGGGGGTGACCGCTCTTTATTTATTGCGATTACCGCAAATCCGACATAACAATAGGGTGTGATTTAATAGGACCATCGGGTCCGCATACATTCATCGCAATCGGGGGTTGCCCTTGGCAGAGCTCCGATGCAATATCGCTATCGGCGATCGCAAGTTGCACAGGGTCAGGACTTGGCGTTAACGCAGACCACTCCATTTTTGCGATGCGATATGAGATACCAGACCCCATATTTCTCAGCGCTCTCGTGTATAAGGTTTCAAGTCCGCAATCCGCCTCCGATAGTGTTAAGTCTATATATATATATATATATGTTGTGGCCTCCGTTTGCGCCTCCGATAGTGTTAAACGCGTATAAGCATGGATTTTGCTGCCGATGGTGTATTTGCATATATATCCAAGTCTTCCACCTCCATTTGCGTTAAATGCATATTTATATGGTTTTTGGCTGCTGATAGTATTAAAGCACACATATATGGGTTTTTGGCCGTCGATAGCTCTCGATAGTGCATTTTTTGACATTCTTGCTCCGATAGCTGTTAAATGCATCCATTGCTCCTCCGATGGCTCCTAATAGCTGTTACCTGCATGCATATAAGCTCTCTGATGACTTATTTGCATGCCTCCATTGGCTCTGTCTGCTCTTTGCGTTGTTTGATCCTCTGGTGGCTCTATGTCCTCCTCTTGGCTCCGATAACTCTGTGTGCTCCTCTTGACCTGCATGGTCCACCACTCCTTGAATATTGCCATATTGACATCAATGACAATCTGTGTCCAACAACCTCCATATCAGTATCACCCTCTGAAAGCTCTGAGAAGTAGTCTATGACTCCTGTCATGTGGCCGGAAGTGCCACTGTCAACATACCAAATGCTAGAAGATGCTTTGCGAGTAGCGGGGAATGCACACTCCTTCTGAACCTGTATGGCAGTTGATCCTGCACTAGTGGCCTCACAAGCTATGAACCCAAACTCTCGATCAAAGCTCTCTGAGAAGCTCTCTATCTCTGCAGAAGCTGCCATGGGTTTGTCTTTCCCTTTCCTGTTCTTTTTCTTTGGACACACAACAACAGTGTCCCAAATTTTGACAATTCCAACATTTGACTTTGGAATAGTCCTTCTCCTTGTTCTGCTGCTTGCCTTAACCTTTGCCTTTGCCTCCACTGTTGGAACTTGCTTCTTTGCTCTGCCCTTCTTGCCTCTTGCTAACAATGCCACATTGCCATCCTCCTCCACCTGTTAGGCTGCCCCAAGACACTTCTTTCTGATCTCATTCTGAATGCAATCATCCCACAACCTCTCCCAATCGGGATGGTTTTCTCGTGCAACAATGCCATCCACAAAATTCTCCCAAGTCTTGGGAAGACTATTCAAAGCAATCCTCACCAACTCAGTGGGTGCAATGATCTCACCTACGACTGCCAACTCATCTCTCACTGAAGTGATCTTTATGAAGTATGTTGTAACACTGTCAGTCTTAGCCATTTTAATGGCCTTTAGTTTCTCCTTTAGGACCATTTTTCTATTTTCATTTGAGCTCCAGTAAAGACTGGTCAAGTCTGCCCACATCTCATGTGCATAAGTCTTTGCTCTCACATGAGGAATGACATGGTCTTTGATTCATTCCAGAATCAATCTTTTTGCCTTAGCACATTCTTTTTGTTAAACTCTGTCAACTGTACAGTGTCCGCAGGTACTACTACCGGGTTTTGTGTGGTATTTATTATAATGCCCTAGACTTCTGCTTCCTCAAAGATGCTCTGGATTCTCTTCTTCCATGCACTGTAGTTGTTCTGCCCATCCAACCTGTCTTCAACTCTCAAACCCAAAGACATGTTTCACTGTCCTACCAAATTGAAATTTTCAAATCTGTGGTAAAGGTTTCTGTTTTCTGTGTAAAAATCAACTTAACGTAATTTTCACTTTGTTGTCCCAAACTGCAATTTTCATCCATCTAAGCTCTGATACCATGAAGAAATTTCAACAATCACTCCGGTTATCAGTTTTCCTTATCACTCCATGCATTTAGTTTTAAATCCAAGCATGATAAAAATTCTAAAATCTGGAAATGACAATATTTTCTGAAAACACAAATTTAGAGATTTCACAACCGCTAAAATTGCAGAAATAAAACACAGCAAAATTATGACAGCCACACACAAAAGATAACACAGGATTTTTGGTCAATGTGACCCTGGAAAAACCCCCTACAACTCTTGGGGAAAACCAGTTTGAGAGCTCTTCTTTATTTTTGAAAATGCTTTTACGGAGAAACTGAAATACACAATAAAAATTCCAGCAACCACAAATTACAACTTATCTCAATATTTGTGCTTGAACTCTACGTCGAAAATCGTGCCAATCAGCAAACAACCAAAATAGAAATTTTTCCAGCGATAAAACAACATTAAATGATGTACGACATGCCTCAAAAATGTGCCCGACTTGTTGTACGCACTGTGAACTAGAAAGAGTCCATGAATATATGGGGCATTTTAAAAAGGACCAGTCAAGGCACAGAAGGAAGTGATATTAGATATCATTTTGGGATTCAACTGCGTTAAGTAAGTCATTCACGTATGACCATTTCCATGAGAGGTAGTCGTAACTGACTAATTTCTCATGATTTTTTAATAGTTCACTTAGCACTCATTGCATCGAGTGATGCTCACAGGGGTGAAGAAGTGGGATTGAAACTAGTGAAATGAATCACATAGCATCAATCATCACTTCCGGGGCTTGCACCCGGTAACCAGGACTTCCCAGGAGGTCACCCATCCTAGAACTCCTCTGGCTCAAGCGCGCTTAACTGTGGAGTTTTCCCCACAATCAAGCCCACTTAGCTTGCTACCCCATTTGCAAAACCTTAGCAAGTATTGTGCCTCATGAACCATTCAAGTAGAGATCCCTTGACTCTTTTTTGAATTTAAGTATGGGGGTTTACGCAGTGCATTATATTAGATATCATTTTGGGATTCAACTGCGTTAAGTAAGTCATTCACGTATGACCATTTCCATGAGAGGTAGTCGTAACTGACTAATTTCTCATGATTTTTTAATAGTTCACTTAGCACTCATTGCATCGGGTGATGCTCACAGGGGTGAATAACCTTGACCTATCAATGGTGCCACTAGTACCAAATGTGGGTGGATAATATTCTAGTTGAGGCCCAAGAAAAACCCAAGCACTTGCTTAGAATCTCTAAGGAATCTCATGCACTATATGGAATAGAATATAATATGAAGATTTTTTGAGAAAGCAAAAGCACAAAAATATTGGAGGCAAAAATTGATATGTAGATTTCTTGAACCTAGGGTTGATAGTATTAAGCAATTCATGAACATGTCAAGAGTCGGTACTGCTCATTCAATCTGGCCAAAAGTCTGAGATCCAAAATGGCTAGGGCTACATGCAATTAAAGGAGAACAAGACTCAAAGGCCGAGGCCACGGGTGCATGTATGGTTCTACATGCTGAATTGGAGGACTGCAAGGATGCCTTAGTGGACAACGAGGAGCGACAAGGAAATGCAAGATGAGGTTCTACATGGGCAAAGTTTTTAACTTTTCGAATGTAAAAGTTTAGCATGAGACAGTACAATAGAATCAGTAGTATAAGTAGTGCTCAATAAGATAAGCAATAATAACTTGCCATCTTGTTTCCAAATTCAGAACTCTGCACTGCATTGAAAAGTAAACCTCATTTTTGTATTATAATGTCAACCAGTTAGGCCACAGCAATAGACTTTATGCTACATGCAATATTGCAAATACATCAAGCAACAAACAAATACCAGACACATCCCCAATTATTATATTTCACATCCTAACATGTGAAAAATATAGAGAACTAAAATTCAAATTCAAATTTAGAGGCATTAAAAGATTTTTTTCCCAAAAGCAGCACCATCCAAAATGTTCTAGACATAGCTTTTGTCAACTTTACGTACGTACTAGAAACAGAGAAGACTATTAAAACTCTCATGCTCTTACATCAAGACAAAAAACAATTACATAGATACAAAACTTTGGCTACTCTGCATTACTCACTTGGGAAAAAGGTTGGATGAGTCCAAATCATTGTTCATTATGAGAAGTTTCTGAGGAAAATATCACTCATCTTTTCATTTCCTGTACATATTCAGCACAGGCTGCATCAAACATGATGGCAGATCTTGACATCCAGATCAACTGGTCACAGATAGTGTTATATAAGTGTTTGAAGGAATGGCTAAAACAGCAGAAAGCCAAACAGTTTGAAGGTTTTCTGTGCCTCTTCATTTTTGGGATCTGGTGGGCTCAGAACAGCAGTATTTTCGATCAAAAGGTACCCCAGTACAGCACTTCAATCCTGCCAACAAGGCTTTGTAAGGCATTCAAAACTGATCCCAAGAAAAAAAAGGTAAGGCTGGTTCTCCCTAATATTTATCTGACCACTCCATGGGGCTATTTTAATGGCGCTGCTCGGGGTCACCCATCTTTCTGCGGAGTTCGAGCTGTCCTCCATATTTCCAATTCCTATTTCCTTCATATCAGATATGCTCCAGGGCAAAGCTCCAACAACCGTGCTAAATTTATAGCTCTTAGAACTCTCCTGTCAGTAGCATCTCTCAAACACATCACCACTACAGGCATTTGGGGACTCAAATTTTGTCATTGACTAGGCATAGAAAAATATTTAAGTGCAAAACATTTTTCTTCACCATTCGGTCATTACTTCTGGACATACAGGAACAAATGTGCTCTTTCAAATGGTTATCTTTCAACCATGCCCTGATAAAGCTTAACACAAAAGCAGATTCACTTTCAAAAGAAGCTCTGGAGCTTCCTGTGGGTTTCTTAGGGCTTACTGAGTTCCTCAACAGACATGAGCATGAATCTATGTTGTTTCATTTCTGATTTTTCCATTTACTCTGTATTTTTTGATCTAAAAAAACAAGGATGTAAATTTTTGTTTCAGACAATTGGTGAACAGAGGAAACCCAGAAGGATCCTCACTTTTGTTTTTTGACGAGGAACCTGTGGAGTAAATGTTTTCCACAAGAACATTACAGGCCTGGACTGCTTGATGCTGATCGTGACATGTATATTCATTCCCAATGGATATAAGTGATTTTTATTTTTTTTTGAAAAAACAAACAACTATATAGACATCCCCAACCTTCCCTCGTGATTCACATCCTAACATAGGAGATATAAAGTGCAATGAAATGACATTTAGAGGCACGTTACACTAGTCTTACCAAAATAGCACCATCTCAAACGTTATAGACACAATTTAGGTCCATTTTAATCAGTTAACAAAAGTTATTGAGAATCCCAAACAACCATGCAATAAGGTTTTGTTCAATTTAAGCAAATTATAAATTCTTGAATCTGAGAAAAATGGAGGCACATGAAAATAAAGAAACCTATAATTAAAAAAAAAAAAAAACTCACATGCTCTTCTTTCCATTTAGAAGGGCTCATTGGATCTTCCCAAAAGTTTATCTTAGGTGGACCATGATGTTCTGCACAAATATATTAAACAAAATAACATAAGATTTTTGATAGACATATAAATTAAAAGGAAAAACAAAGAACAATAAATTTCAGCTGGAGAACCTTTTAAAAATACAAACTTCCATACATAAAAGGTTGTAGCATGCGGCACAAACGATTGAGCTGTTACCAATAGCATCAACAAAAAATTAACATACATTAGCCTGACAGGGCCAATATAGAAGAAATTTTGAGTAATAAGACTCTTTCCCTGGCTTATTGATGATAGAATAAATGAGGATTTGGAAACAGAAATCTGGAAAGATGACTTGAAAGCAGACCCAAATTCCTTCAAGAAGGCCAAAAATCCAGGTTCTGATGGCTGGACAGTTGAGTTATACTTGGACTTTTATGATCTGTTGGAGGAGAAGCTGTTATGAGTTAATCACCAGAAATACATTTTATCAAACGTTATCACGGATGAACAGTTTGGTTTTCTTTCTTTTTTTTCTTTTTTTCCTTTTTTACCATGGTGAATCAGTAACTTGTTGGAGTAATATGGGCAAGGCCCAAGACAAAACCTAGGGAATGTCACTATAACACCAAATGTATATCCAACATCCCATAAGCCAGATATACCAGGAATAAATGAGTTGGAAACAGAAATCTGGAAAGATGACTTGAAAGCAGACCCAAATTCCTTCAAGGCAGCCAAAAATCCAGGCTCTGATGGCTGGACAGTTGAGTTATATTTGGACTTTTATGATCTGTTGGAGGAGCTGTTATGCGTTAATCACTAGAAATACATTTTATCAAACATTATCATGGATGAACAGTTTGGTTTTCTTTCTTTTTTTCTTTTTTTCTTTTTTGGCCATGGTGAATCAGTAACTTGTTGGAGTAATATGGGCAAGGCCTAAGATAAAACCTAGGAAATGTCACTATAACACCAAATGTATATCCAAAATCCCATAAGCCAGATATACCAGGAATAAATGAGGAGTTGGAAACAGAAATGTGGAAAGATGACTTGAAAGCAGACCCAAATTCCTTCAAGAAGGCCAAAAATCCAGGTTCTGATGGCTGGACAGTTGAGTTATATTTGGACTTTTATGATCTGTTGGAGGAGGAGCTGTTATGAGTTAACCACCAGAAATACATTTTATCAAACGTTACCACGGATGAAAAGTTTGGTTTTCTTTCTTTTTTTCTTTTTTTCTTCTTTTACCATGGTGAATCAGTAACTTGTTGCAGTAATATGGGCAAGGCCCAAGACAAAACTTAGGGAATGTCACTATAACACCAAATGTATATCCAACATCCCATAAGCCAGTTATACCAGGAATTTGACTTAGCAAGAGCCGAGACTCCACGAGGGTGCAGGAGCCTACTCCTTGAGCCTTATCACGATTCACAATGGACTAAAGATGTCCCCTCATGGGATTTGAAACCAACCACTCAGTCATCCCACGAGGAGACCAGTTTGGTTTTCTTTTTAAAAAAAAGATTCTTGATGCATTTGGGACAACCAAATCAGGGATGCACACTATCAAGATGGGACCGGGGTTGCAAGGGAGCGGCTCCCCCTCCCCCCCTTCAAATCGCACCCAGAGCACGCTACGAGCGAGAGAGAACCAGGAGAGTGCTCCCGCACAAACAAACAAACAAAAATCACTCCCTGGTTTTTTCACAAAAAAATTGTCACAGAGATGTTCCAAACACAAATTTTGCTCAAAGAAACAAGAGTTTTTGAATAGGGCAGCCTAATATTCAAGCTTATGGCCCTAGTATCGATATGCAATTTATGATAATGTTAAATTCTAAAGTTACTTAAATTTTTAATATTACCATGAAATGACTCAGGATGTTTGAGCGTGGTTCCAACCAACGTTGCAAGAAGCAGGGATGAAACAAGGACGTTTTTTGGAAACAGGGACGCATAATCGTCATTTCCCAAGGACGTTTTTTGGAAGCAGGGACGCATAATCGTCATTTCCCAAAAATCTAGGAAGTGAAGCGTCTCGCAAGCATCTAATATATATATATGTTTGCATTTATATTCAAAAAAGACATCCCAAATACCAAATTAGTTGTAGAAGACATGAAAACACACATATTTTTACATAAATCAAAATAGATATGGCATCCAAGATTCCATTGTACATCAATGATTAATTATTCGAGAATCAACCATCTAGATTCTAGCAATTACAAACATACATCAAGCTTTTAAGCATAACATAAAACATAAAACATTTAGAAGATAAAATCATCAAACATTCAAGTAACTTATCTAGCAAGTGAGCAACTATCAACAAGAGTCATGTCCAAAATTCAAATAATAATGTTTACAAAATGGGATGCTTGACCATCACCAAGACTCAAGTACACACTGAACTAGGAAGAGTAAGACAAAAAAGTTCATATTCACAACAAGCCTACAAGTCTAATGATTAATCTACAACAAAAGTAGTAAATTGTGAATATATCTACTAATCTCTCCTCCTTCCACCACGAACAGTACGTGGCGGTGGGCCTCCACGTGGTGGCAATGAAGAAGATGGTGCATGTGTAAGTTCTGGCACTGAAACTGATGAAGATGAAGCCCATGTTGTTGGTGTTGAAATGTGGAACCTGGGAACCAAGGTACTAGATGGGGGTGGCATCTCAACTCGATCATCATCATCATAGATAAGGGCACCCTCTAATTGCTCTAATCGCAACACTCCATCCTCCGAAGTGGGCTCCTCTATATTTTTGTCCCAAACCTTAAGGTATTTATTAGTCTCTGCATCACCACAATAATGGGACAACAATCACAAGTTGTAGGTTACATAAACCAAGCTCTCTACCGGGTCTAAACTCAACTTATTCCTTTCAACAGTGTGGATGAAATAATAAGAGCTCCAACACCTCTCTGTAAAAGAAGTGTTTACCACATGTAATAGCACCCGCAATGCCAAAGTCTATAGAAGTGGAGTAGCACCTCCATGCATGTTCCACTACTCGGTAGAAGAAAAAGTCTCTCAATCTCTAATTGCATGCATGCTCCCAAATGGACCAATGCTAAGCATATAATTGCTCCACTGTTTCCGTACCATGGCAGACTCCTCCTCATCAAGGACTAATTTAACCAATGCTCTCATATAAGCCTCTAGAACCTCTGGATCTAGGTGTGGTTTTCTCTTGCTCCCCACCCCCCAGGTGTTGGTGTTGAAAGCCATGATGGATGAGAGTATTTAGGTGTCAGAACATATGCTAGGGCTTGCAATGGAATGTTTAGCATATCCCATCGGTTTTCCACCTCTGCAACAAATATAATTGTATAAGGTGATATCTCTAGGCTCAACAATGTCTTTAATCTGCCCCAACATGTTATCCATTTGCTCATACACCTCCCCAATTGTTGGTCGATCTGAATCTGCAAACTTGATCATGTAATAAATTGGTTTGGTGAATTGGAAAACATATTTAATCTGTGACCAAAAGAACATGTCAAGAATAGTGTCCTTGGATACATTAGCCCCATCTCTATCATTGTAAATTTCCTCCCATGATTCAGAGGTCACCATATTAGTTAAAGTTTGTCTCACCTTCACTAGCCACCTAAGGTGAGGTAATAACTTGCAAATCTTGTTTTTGCAAGTTTAAGCAACTGCAACTTGGAGTAAGTGTCGTAAAAGTAGTTTACCCTTGTATGCCCTGTGATAAAATTAATGAGTTGCTTCCCTCTCTTGTAAAGCTCATTAATCCATCCACATTCTTTATACTTCACAATATCATGCATCAAAAAGTTCAATGCGTGCACCAAGCACCCAGACCAAAAGACGCGTGGATGAGTACACTCAATAACTTTTCATGTTGCATTATCAATGATCACTTCAACCACATTATTAGGACCAACATCTTTGATTGATTGCAATAGGAGATCTGCAATGTTTTGGTAAGTTGCACTTATGGAGGAGGAGTCATGACATGTAATAAATACTACACCACTAGAAGAAACACCAAGAACATTTATCAAATGTTGGTTTCTAATATTTGTCCACTCATCTGATACAATGGATACCCCACAATCCACCCACTCATTTGTAAAACGTGTCAAAGCTCTTTGAACCTTTGTTTTTTCTCTTTCTAATAACATTGTTCTAGATTTCTCATAGTTGGGGCTTTTGTGTCATTTTGGGGCTTCATTGATGGCCTTAACCATATCATGCCAACAAGGAGAGCGAAGCACATTGAATGGTACACCGCAAGCACAAAGAAATCGGACTATCTTTCCATCCACATCATCCCTCCCAGTAACATTAAGGAAATCCCCTATTGTTCTACCTCCAAAGCTTGCAAAAGTACCACGAGGAGATGAGCTACCAAATCTAGAGGTTGCACTTGATTCAGACAGAGCATTTTGTTTCTTGCTTTTTTGTTGTGCAACCTCCTCTATTTGTATGTATTTTCTTCTTTGTTCAGTTGAAATGTTTGGGCAAATTTGTATCCCCACAACAGCCTTTTTCTCATCACTGTCCATCACCCCGCAAAGATGTCTCCCCACACGGGTATATGAACCACTAAATGGTTTTCCTCCATGACAACCATGAGGGCACAAAAGTTTGTAGCTTCCACCACCTTTTCCCCCTTCAAGTTTGGTCACATGGTTCCACAAGGGTGTCAATGCAGCTTTCCCCCCTAGTGTTTCAGTGTTGCCTTTAGGTTCATCGCCTTTCTCTTCAAACCCTTCCTCTTCATCATCCATTGGGTCACTCATATGGGGACCACTATCCTCTTGTTCATCTTCCCTTCTATTCTTAATCTCACTTGCCATCATGAAAACCAAAAGTGGAATGATACATAGACGCCAAAAAAACACCATCCTGGAATATGAATATAGGTGGTGGACAACCTGCAATTACATGAGCAAGAAGAAATAATGGGAAAGAGTAAGAGAGGGAGGAGGAAAATACAAAAAACAATGACAAAAAAATGAAAGAGTTTGGAGTTTGCACTTACCTCTTTAGCTCTTGTAGATGGAAGCCCTTCTTTACTCCTCCAAGTTCTTCCTCCTTCTCCTAGTTCCTCCTTCTTCACTCCTCCAAACTCTCCTCAAGTCTCTCCTCTCTTTCTCCTCTCTTCTCCTCTCTTCTCCAAGCTCTCCAAAAATACAAGAGTGAGCAAATGAGAGGAGAAAGAGCCTTTTAATCCCTTCATTCCCTTCCCTAACCCAACTTAGACCCACCCCCAACCACTAGTTAACAAAAAAAGCGAATTAGTGTGGCCACAAAAATAAAAAAATAAAAGCGATTTAGTGAGGCCACACGACGAAACCGGTCGGCAGCCCACAAAGTCAGTCACGATCCATAAAGAAGCAACCTCGATCCGTATCGTTTCGGCCAGGTGATCTACCCCCCAAAACGCATCCCGGCAATTCCGAAACGCGGATCAAGCCAAATGGTTCCCACAGGCCCAATCCGCATTTCAGAATTTTCGGGACGAGTTTCAGGGGCGGATCACCCACAGATCCATACGGGTCGCATTTCGAGGTTTTGATCAAGCGGGGTCATTTCGTGCAACACTGGAACTTCCAACCTCATTGAATTTCATATGGAGAAAGTAGAATTTTAGATCTCACTCAAAATCCAACAAACTTATCAGTTTTTCAGGATTGGGGGGATTGCAATGTTTCCACTAGATTTTGTCATGTACTAGGGTATGGTACTCGTATTTAATCAAGAGCGCCCTCTATGTTTTAGTGACATTGGTCGTCGAACTCCTCTATTATGACCCTACTAAAAATGTACCCATCACTCAAACAAAATCTTGACTTTGACATGCTACAATTTTTCTATCTTATGTTAATTGCTTAGAGGGTGATATTAATGACAAAGATCCCAAAATAGGCATTGATTTTGATGATTTTTTTGGATGTTAGAGGCCATCTAGAGCCTATTTGTTGATATATTTTCAGTTCAAAGATGGATTGCACTCGATGCTATTTTGGTTATGTGCGCCCTTACATGCTATATAAATGAGAACTTGTAACTTGTGGACGTGGTTGATGAAGATTATAACTTCTAAATGATTGATGTTATATAGTTTAATCAATGTTTTTATGCTTTTTATATCAAATTCATCATTCTACATGTTTTTGTTCACATATATGCATCAAAATATATAAAAATATATATTATATAAGAATTCGCTCCCAACCCTAGAGCTTTTGAAAATGCCGCTCCCTGCTCTCGCTTCCACTCCCCCCATCCGCTCCTGCTCCCAAGTAACCTTGGATGGGACAAATTGCTAGTGGCCATAATGAAAAATTGATCTAGGCAATCATATGACAAGTTTAGCTCTGATTGGATTGTCTTTTTTTAGCTTCTTTTGCCATCGCTACAAATGAATCCCTTTCAGGCTTCTTTCTTATGCCCCAACAGGAATAAGACAAGGTTGCCATTGTCACCCTTTTAGTTTTTATTAGTGGCAGAGGGATTTAGTAGATTGACTTCAAAGAATAAATGAGAAGGGGGCATATAAGAGGAATTAGGATAGCAGGATCAATTGCTCACATCATGATATTTGGGCATAACCCTTTTGGGGAGATGAATCATTCCAATGTATCGTGGAGCTTTATTGTAAAGCAACAGGCATGGGAATAAATATGCAAAAATCATCAATGCTTTTCAATGGTGTGGAACCGTAGAAGAAAGTATGGAGCAGCTGATAGCTCAGATTTTTCCTATGAATTACTTCCCTCCGGACAAAGGTGTAAAGTATTTGGACTTTCAATTAAAATCAAATGACTACAAATATTCAGATTGGTTATGGCTATATAGAAAGATAGAAGAGAGAGTTTCAAGCTGGTGTCATAGATTGCTGAATAGTGGATGCAGGTTGGTATTTGTTGATCTTGGTCAAGTCCGTGTGTTTTCATAGAGAATGGCAGACCATAAGTTCCAACTGCCCACCATGATATCCAAGGAACTATTAGTGCTATTGAAGGAGTTCAGTCTGAACAAAGTTTGACACATATATCATCAGTCATGGCCTCAAAAACTCCAAAATTCATACTGGATCCAATCAATTTTGAGCTAACACTCATTCAAGGGAACGACTTGTTGGATGGGAAAACTATTTGGTTTACCTTTAAAAACTCAACAGTAAATTGTCCTGCCTGCTGATTTTCAGTAAAAAGTATCTGCATATCTATGTTAAGATGAATATTGTAGCTATTTTCCTGCATTCACACAAAAACGTTGTTTTTTTACATCTCCCCCTATAGATGGTAGTTGCATTGGCATATGAGAACTATAAGTACAGCTTAGCAGGGACAAGGTCAAATGGATTAACTTTTTAATTTTAAAAATGTCAAAATATACCATTGCTATGTATCATGTTACAAGTTGTCCACAAATACAGAAGACTGGAACAAAAGGGAAACTTACAGGAAAAGGAATAAGAGACTTCATATGAGAGAACCAAGGCTCTAGAAAAAAGAGAGATCCAAGTCAGAAGAAGAAAAACTAAAAAGCTGCCCTAGTAGAATACCAGCTAAAGAGAATCCAGTAAAGGTCCTCTTATTATAGATTTATTGGAAATGAACCAGTATAGAGCAGGGTTCCAGATCCACCAAATAATTAAATGCCATCAAAAGCCATATTTAAAAACACAAAAATAAATAAAAAGTTAAATTACAAAAATAGAAATAAGCAAATAACCCTGACATTTTATTACAGTTCAATACCCCAACAAAAATCATTCCTGAGCACCTAATTTTTCAATGATGTGCTACAGACTAGTTTTTGGTATGGATAACAAAGCTACTCTTTTATTCTGTGATTTTGTTAATCTAAACAGAGAAGAACGCCATTCCTGAACCTGCCCAAAGGAGAAATGCCTACAAAGGCCATTTTGGAAAAAAAAAATTAACTAATAAAAAATTTAAAGACAACAAAAAAAATAATGATTCTAAACCTAGATGGTAAGGTATTCCTAAACATAACCGAAGGGTATTATCTAGATGCTACAGAAACCATACTCCATGCTAAATATGTCAAATGAAACCAAACCAAGCCCTTTTAGGTCGTCTGTATCAGTGTTGTGAAAATCGGGATTAAATCGCGATTGTTTCAGCTTGCCAATCAAATCGCGATTTTTATACGAAAAAATCGCCTACTTTTTTTGCCGATTTTTACTGAAAAAAAATCGCGCTCTTTTCAAAAAATCGCGCTGAAAAAATCGTGCGGGGTCGGGGCAGCACGATTTTATAAACTTTTTTTTGGTTTTTCAGTTGCTCATTTGGACAGTGGCTCGCGCGGAGGGAAGAGGAGCTCTTGGAGAAGAGGGTTTTTACTATTTAGCCAAATCTAAGTGCTTAGAGGAGAAAATCAAGAGGAGACCATTGATTTCTCCATAGAAACAGTATGAGGATTATTTTTTTTTTGTTTTCATTGTTTAAAAACATTGTTTTTGTATGTTTTTCATTGTTTTTTGTTGGGAAACTTGGTATGGGCACCATTTTCTTTTGTTTTCAACTTTTCATTGTTTTAAAAAAAATTGTATTTCTTCATTGATTTGGAATGGGTAACTTGGTATGACTATGGGAACCACCTGCCCGGGCTACCACTGCCACCAGTAGAGGACGTGGTCTACTCCTATAGCTCCTACTTCTAGTTCTTCAGCTTTTAGAGCACATCAGACTCCACTGCCATTTCCACCAGCACGGGCACCAGCATCTACATCTAGAGGGAAAGGGAAAGCTGTGTCATTTTCTCACAAGAGGGGCAGAGGAAATCAATAGGATTAGACTTTCATTTTATTGTATATGACATTATGACATGATGAGATACATTATCATATTTTTTGTTGATATTTTGAGGCTGAGTTGGGACTCAGGAGTCAGGACTTACTATTCAGGACATGATTCAATGTTATGTGTGATTTTAGCGCTAGAAATGATATTAAACATCTTATATATTAGTTTCTTTATCATATTTATGTGTCAATGTATTTATTTTATGTTGTAGATGGTTTAGATATTAAAAAAATTGAAAAAAAATGAAAAAAAAAATGAATATTTTTGTACCAAATGAATTTTTTCCGATTTTTTCCGATTTTTTCCCGATTTTTCCAATTTTTTCCGATTCGTTCCCCACGCCGATTTAATCCCGATCGCGCTTTTCACAACACTGGTCTGTATCCATATCCATAAGCATATATCCCTTTAGCATCTATCACGCCTAGCTGCAGAATTTCAGTATTTCATGAAATACAGATGGTTTTCATACAACAATGGTAACAGGGAAAACAGAAATTTCCAAAACAATGTTAACTACAAAGTTAAAACAAACTTACCAAGTTAGGTAATATTTTATAAGAGAGACCCCTGCCAAGCATTGGTGCAATCCACTTCCCATAGTCTGAAGTAAACTATTAATGGCAGCTCGCAACAGATATCGGCAGAAACCAAGAACAATCGACATTTTCTAACTAAAAGCAAGCATTCAGCCTTAAGGTGGATTTCTATTGCTGCTGGTTGGAAAGAGCAGGGACTGAAAATGCCTGACTGGTTTCTTATTTCCCTTCTCTTATTTTTTCCATTAGTATCACCTAAGAATATTAATACTCTTGGTAGTAACTCCATAGTCTAAACAATGTCAACTGTGGAGAGTATAAGCAAAACAAAAAATTCCGATATATTTCCAATATTTTCAATGTGGGGATGCAATCATCAAATATCATGAAATTATAACTCTCTAATAATGGTTAACTACAAAACAATAACATTCAGAACGTTTTCTTGCCATTTATTAGGTACCAAAGCAACAAAAAATAGCATTCTTGCCAAACTATCTTTGAGCCATTTGCGGCACATGAAAGAGGTGTCAAAGATTATGATCAACAATGAAACAAACTGCAGCAACAATGAAAGAGGTATCAAACTCCAAACTTAGAAATCTTGCAAGTCACATACATTGGAAAAACCAAAAAAATGATTTATAGAAAACTATTATAGAATCTGAAAATTGGAAGTTAGAAACCTAATTGCCAGATGCAAAATTATTCTCTGCTAACAGTCTTCCATCGTAAATTTTTAAGAAAATGCTATATGGTATATGCATGTATTGATGATTCTAATTTTTAAGAAAATGCTCTATGTTATAAGCATGGCAGGGAAAGATATTCCAAAGATTAACATATTTCGAGGAAAGCAGCTGTGACAGTTGGACAACAAACCAACAAAATAAAGGAATATTTTATGTTGCTATAAAATTATTTCTGCAAATAGAATTATAAAATTATGATCGACAATGAAACAAACTGCAGCAACAATTGAAAGAGGTATCAAACTCCAAACTTAGAAATCTTGCAAGTCACATACATTGGAAAAATCAAAAAAATGATTTATAGAAAACTATTATAGAATCTGAAAATTGGAAGTTAGAAACCTAATTGCCAGATGCAAAATTCTTCTCTGCTAACAGTCTTCCATCGTAAATTTTTAAAAAAAAAGCTATATGGAGATGCATGTATTGATGATTCTAATTTTTAAGAAAATGCTCTATGGTATAAGCATGGCAGGGAAAGATATTCCAAAGATTAACATATTTCGAGGAAAGCAGCTGTGACAGTTGGACAACAAACCAACAAAATAAAGGAATATTTTATGTTGCTATAAAATTATTTCTGCCCTAGTTTTGGAGACTAAAGGGAAAAACTCCGTCGATCATCTCTGTTTAGAAACACAGACGATTCAGTGAGACAAAAAACCTCCTAATATGGAAAATTGTCGCCAAAATAATAGGCTTACCTATATTGTTACAAACATATATGGTCTTACTAGCATCATTTACATTAAAATTTTGCAGAATGGGTTTACAACTCTGATAAACTGACAACTGATGATGATGATTCATGGGTATCTGACTCCTCAAACGTGTTGGAATTCCTTTGCGAAAATGTGTACTGACTCCTCAAATGTGTTGGAATTCCTTTGCGAAAATGTGTACTGCTATAGGGTAATTGACACAGAGTGGTCAACATGTTCCATCAATAGTCCCATAGTTCACAATCACATTCTCACACTTAGTGACTGATCAAAAATAATACTCTCATACTGGTGGGAAAACATGTTTGATCATCATTAAATTTTCGATATTTACTAGACACTGCACCAAACTCATCTAGTATGAACATAATAACAATGTAATTTGTTTTCCAGTACTTATTGGACAGAAAATTTCTAGTGGTAAGGACAGTTTTGTTCTTGTTGCATTTTTTCAGTGCATGTAACCTTTACTTTTGGGGTAAGTATCTAATATTGCAATGGTCTGGTCAATTATTTCTGACACGGTTCCATTGAATTCTGGCTTTAGCCAGATTCTTGCAACCAATGCTGACAGTGATTGCATTCACATTGTGTCTAGAAAACTTGGAGTTAAATTTTCTCAATCATTTCTCCTGCATAATCATTGCCTATTGATTTCTTGAATGGAAGAGTCATTTTTCCAGAAAACTTCTCTGAGGCTTCTACCTTATAAAAAAGTGACCCAAAATTACATTTTTGCTTCAAACAAATTACCAGACAAATTTTGGTTTCTGGATCACATTTGTATTTGTAGGCATACTGCCAGGTACAAGAGACATGGGAGATGCACCCAATGATAAAGAGGAAAAGTCTGGTTACTAAAAATACTTGGAAGAAAATATTTAGAAGTATGCCTGGGCCCTGTATGCACAGTTAAAAGTACTGGCAGAACTTTGTTGAATGAAGATGACCAACGACTTTGCAGTAACATTTTTTCTAGCTGTTCGAGGTGGCAGGAGAGGTGGAGGTGGTCTTTTTACCCTAGAGAACAACTAGAAGTTTCTTACTCATGGGGACTAGGCTCTGCCCCCATACTAATGCCGGAGGATTTCCATATTTTAATCCATCATCTCAAACTTGGTTTGCGTCCTGAAGACATTAGACTCAACATCCTTCTTTCGAGAATTTGTGGTTTATTACACAAATTTGAAGGATGAGGTATTTCATGTTCTAAGACAGAACAACACTGAGGCAGATTATCAAGCAAATTGTGGAACAAGGATGCAACAAGGTGAACTTGTGCTCAACGAATGCAAATTATACTTTCCTATTCCTTAAAGATGTCAGGCATGCACATTAGAGGCATTAAGATGCATGAACTAAGACCAAGTGTATGAGAAGCCGCAGAATGCAAAAAGAGGTTGCAAACAAGTAATATGGGGCTGAGTGGAGTGGTTATGCCCAGGCTAGTGCTCAGGGCTAACACAGTGGGAGACACATTGATCATAAGTGCCAGGAACATGCCAAATTTTATGAGGAGAATTATCATGAATGGGGAGGAGATATCTGAGCACAAAATCTAGCTTATCCACAGTTATGAAGTAGATAATTGAGCACAAAATGCAGATGCACCGAATGGAGGATGAATTGGGGAGTATAAGAAATCAAATGGCAGAAATGCAATTGAAATTGGCTCAGGGCCACCACGATTCTTGCAACACAGACAATTAAATGAACAAGGAGAATGGCAGACAGACAGATTTGAATGAACCAGTGGCTCAAGCAATAAAGCACAACCCAGCAGGCACAGGCACAAATATTTAACACAATAATCCATGGAGGTCAACTTTTGTAAGTATTTTAGGTACATACTGGAAAATATACACTTGCAGGTACTCTAGTTTGGTAAAATTATATATAGTTGACAATTTTGTGACATGACTGACTCATCATGAAACTAGAGAGTCTATAGAGCCAGAAATTCAAATGTTGCTCCTTTGATGTACCTCTGCTTGTCCAAATGCAGATTCACGGTTATGGTTAAAAAAAAAAACCATTTCTTCTAGCTGTTTAAGTCATAGTTACCAGGCACAAGAGATGTGGCAGTTGCGAAAGCTAACCAATGTAGAAACCAAAAAATACACCAACCACATTACAGAAAAATGTGCTTTATATACCAGAATATCAACTGCCTAAAATCAATTAATCTGGGGCATTTTAATAACATTTCTCATAACTGTCAGCAGGAGTTAAAAGTTTTAATAGTTTCTTCTTGCAACTTCAGCTCTAAGCAATCACCATAGTTACAGGGCCCACCAAGTCCACCCGGGACTATTAATTTTCCCAAACAACAGTCAAAACAGATCGGTTTGACCTAGACCTGGATTCCCCTGCCCAGACCCACCGAATCAACCTGCAGAACCGCAGAGTCAACCCACAGCACTACCGAGGCAACGTGGACCTGCTGAGTCATTTTCAACATTCTTGCTCACCTCTCCTTCAGTTTTCCGAGTATGGCACAGCATCTAGGGTTTTGAACAGCATCTAGGACTTTGACTTTTCAGCTGTTTTTCACCTTTCTACCAGGGTATGTTTTGGAGATGTTATTTTTGCATTACATTCGATGTATTTGTATTGTAACTAGTTTAATCTCTCATATAATCCTAAAAATCTCCCATTGCTTTTACAACTCTATATTTACGATTTGAAATTGTGTGGAAACTTTGCCAGGTTGACTCAGGAGCCTGGCAAAGTCCTGTCAAGTTTGACTGTGCAGACAAAACGAGTCTTGTCTCAAATCGAGTATAGTGACTATGACAATCAATGAAAATCTATTGTATTCCCTAGACAAATAGCCTTCTAGATTAGTGTCTTGCGAGAAAAAGTTATCACCTATAATTCAGTAACAATTTGAACAAATTGCAAACCATTCTCGATGTAATATGTAAACCTTGCCCTCAAAATGAAAAATTCAAGTAATTTATGGGAACATTATCAGCAGGATGATGCAGATGAATGTTTGTGGCCATCAGGCTACACCACTGGTTCCAAGCACGGTTCTTCATCTTGGCAGTTTTTTATACGGTTTTCTGGGTCCTAAACTTCTGGGCCATTTTGAGGCCTAAATGATGTTTTTGATAAGGCAGGGACCTACATGGATCCGAAAAACTGTAGAAAAACTGAAGATGGAGAACTGTGCTAAACTGTAGAAAAACTGCCAAGATGGAGAAGATGGAGAACAGAACTGTGCCTTGAGCCCGTGGATTAGTAGGTACCTGGCCACCAATATCCACATAGATCGCAAGAACTGGTAATGATCTCCAATCAAAAAATCATAGGTAATTTGGTATATTAAACATCATGGAAAAATCATTTGGGGTACTCTTTTGACACATAGATAAATTGTGTGCGGTGAATAAATAGGAAAGCCTGGGTATCAATACCTCAAGGTTCAAGGTTTACACGTGCTTGCACCCGCACGTTGAAAATGCCAACAGGACCTTGGATTACTAGTAAGGTTGACTGGTTAAAAAGAAATCTACCAAGTTCCGTTTTTTATGGGATCTAACCCAGCCAAATGGCAGGTCAAAAGTGGATGACTGTATTTCAAAGCACTCTCAATTCCATCAATCAATAGAATGAAAGAAATCCAACAAATAAATATTCGAAAATGTGAACACGGTATCGTAAGTTGTAACCCTACCGAACACTAATACAATTTATACGAAATGCCTTATCGAACAAGTACGACTAATGCCCCTGAACTAAAGCCTTATTTCCCTCAAATAGGTACATTTCATGAATAGAAGAGGGATCATTCAACGGACACAGCATTCAATCGCTTCACATCAATTGATAATATTATTAAAACATAAAGTTTGTGGGATCCTGCATGTGCCCTAAATCTGAAATCTAATCAAACCCTACAAATTACAGAAGCAACTCCAAAACATCCCGAGACAAAGCGAAACTCCATAGTTCATTCAGGAATGCATATGAATAGCGGAGAACACCGGCATAATTCATACAAACGATAAACCCTGGAGTAAAAATAACGAAACATATATACACACTTTACCTGCTGAAAACGTGCGACTTGTCTGCAGCTGAGAAGCCCGGGTGGATACACATTGTGTGTGAGATGATGAAAGGCGGAGAACCTGAGCAAGGGATCGAGCTTGCTGTGCTGCCATTGCTGATGAAATTACCCTACCTTGGTCTCAGCTCTCTATTAATAGAAACCACTCTATACTCTCATATAGGTTGCGCTTACCTATTAAACTTTTCAACGGGATATATGTTTATTTAAATTAGGTGTTAGTTTTTATAACGCACTATGTCGATGTTCAAAGGGAGATTTGATGCTCGTTCTTTTATCTCAGAGTTTGGGTTTTTTAGACATGAAGTAGAAATTTGATTTTTCTTGGGTTATGAGGTTGGTTTTTAATTTCAGGTGTTTTTTATATTAAATAGTGATTTGTTGGGTTATGAGGTTGGTTTTTAATTTCAGGTGTTTTTAATATTAAATAGTGATTTGTGGTTTTGCATGGAGAGCATAGAGGTATTTTATAGTTTCGATAGTTGTTTTATGATATTTGGTTCATAGATAGATATATATAATTAAGTGGTTTTGTTAATCTAATGTAATTTAGGTGATTGGAAAAAAAATTGTTATCTTTTTTATATAGGTTTAATTCTTGGATGTGACATGTTAAGTTTATAATAAGTATGTAACACTTTTCTCTTATATCTATCCAAGTAACTGGTCAACCAGGATAAACATGTGACGAGAAGCTACTATGATCTGATTCAACCTCCTGGGTTACTTTAAGGAAGTGGAACCGACAAAACACGCTCAAACTGACCATCCACACATCCAACAGAACCTTTAGGAGCTACCCCACCTTTCCAGGTGACCAACCCCTAAGGAAACTCAACAATTCAAGGACCTAGAGGCCCAGTCGCTCTCTTGCCAAGCCCTCCAAGCAACTGAGAGTCCCAGTGGCTCCCATGAGCTTGTTTGAGTGTGATTGTAACCTTTTTTCTACTAGTGATATGCCAACGACTGCGAGATTTATGGCTAAATTCCAAGGCTAGGACCTAGCCATTGCCCAAAACTCCATGGAATTCACAGAAATTGAAAAAAAAAAACATAGAGACAATGATGCCAATGCAAATTCTTAAACAAGGACTAGATTGGACCCCTACTAGCCATGACAAACATTTCATCAAACATATCATAATTATGCATTCTACAGGTTTAAACAACAGATCTGAGCAGAGGGATTTCATACTTATCTGAGAATCGCTAAGAAGCATTAGTTCCTTATCACATTAGTTGCATTATCGTCTATTAGGTCATAAATTCATTGTTCAATCACTTACAAATCAAGATATGATGAGAACAATACATTTTCATTATCATAAAACGTATTCATAAACAGCATATAAATAACAGAAATAATGAGGATACAATAGCCATAAATGCCACATATAATCCAGTACATTTGCTCATAAAATACCAAGGAAAGAAACTATGATTGATGAATGCAAAAGCCAACTTGGTATGGGACTACCACGTTCCACCCGACCGTAGATTGGCTGAGCCAAGTCTCTCTTTAGCCAATCACCCCCGTGCCATATTTCAAGCATGAATGTGGGACTCCAACGAAAAGAACCAACCAGAGTTTCCCAAGGCTAAACCACCTCACCCTCATCAATAGAGTCAGGCTTCCCGAGGCTAAAACACCTCACCCTCATCAATAGAGTTAGGCTTTACCGCAATCATCACCGGATCACTAGGCCATAAACAAGCATGGATGCCACTAGATTTCTTCACCTACACCATGAGGAATTTTCATGTCCCCTAGTCTCTAGGCTTTACCACAACCAACAGTCTGATCTAAGGGTCACTAGGCCATAATCGAGACACCACCCTCCAGGCTTTACCGTATATCCTATCATTCACTGGCAAGGATTCCTAGGCCTGATCAAGGGCAACCACCTCTAGGCTTTACCATATATCTTGTCATTCACCGGTCAAGGATTCCTAGGCCCACCGAGGCACACAATACATAGTTTTATCGCAACCCACAGTCTAGTTTGGGGGTCACTAGCTCAATGGCTTTACCTCAATCCACAGTTCAGTTCAGGGATCACTAGGCCATGTGTTCTTCATTCGAAGATCCACCTCACTTAGCTTCGAATCCATCCAACAATCCACATCAACCAAAACATGAGAACCCCATCTCACCATGGCCATCTAGAAATGGCAAGGCAATGATGAAGAACATTGTCACACCTGCAAATAATCTCGCTATAGCTGCTTAATCATGTTCTTCATTGCTTGATTTTTTGCTTCCTCTTTCTCTTCTTTGCCTTCCTTGATCCAATGTTGAAGTGCTCTAAGAAAACTCTAAGTGTCCAAGAGTGTGAGAGAGAGAATAGAGAGAGAACTCTGAAATTAAACTAACAAAAGGTAGCAACTGATGCTCATGAGCCTTTTTGTTAATGTGGTATCTATTTTCTTCATTTTTCCACTATTTTCCTTCATTTTCCTCCTCACATGCAACCTTTGACCTTTCACCTTTATTTTCTCCTAATTTCTTTTATTTTCGTTAATAAATTGCCAAAAATACCATTTTGTCTTTCCAAAGCCTTAGTCATTGTCTTTGTTAATTTCCTTAGCCATAATAAACCAAATTAACACCCACACTAGGATGTCTTGCACAACATTCAACTTGGAATAAGTGTCCCATAACTATGATTATTATTTTGCCTTTATTAACTTTTATTACATGGAATTTTCACCACGACTATTACAAAGTATAGTCTTGTAAAAGATTTTTCATTGTTTTAAAGGAATTTAAGTAGAGTATATACACCTTTGTATATTTTAACAGTGAAATGGTTGTAGAGAGGTGGCATGAAGTTTTATGTACACCTTTATATACTTTACTAGTCAAATAATTAGGTAAAATCAAGTTTCTTATTTCACAAACAAAAAAAACCAAATACCCAATTCTATGTCTAACATGGTTGTGACCTAAAAGATTAAATTATTATATTATTATATGAAATAACATTTAAAATAACTAAGTATTTATCTTATACCCAAATTTATAAAATATTTAAAATGATTAAATTTCTTAATACATAATATGAAATTGAGTGACAACAACATTTACATATTAAAAAAGTTTAATCTTTAGGTTTTTCTTTTAAAATATATATATATATATATATATATTTAATCTTTAGGTTTTTCTTTTAATATATATATATATATATTCCCTTCCCTTTTTTAACCATTGCTTGTGTGGTTTTGTTTAATTAAATTTGATTTTTTTGTAGTGTTAAACATTTTTTTCTTAATATTATGTTGTTTTAGTTATGTTAATTCTTTTTAATATTTATATAGATAAGTTATATGTATGTTTAGAAGAGGCATAATGCGTTGGCATTGTTTTGAGTATAACAAGTGTTATGTAGTAGCTTTTCTATGTGGCCTTGTAGCTTTTCTCTGCCCCTTAGTAAAAGATAGTAAAATTATGTGATCATTGTGCTATGTATTAAAAGAATTAGTTATTGTGCTTTCTAAATATAGTTGTAAAATGTTCATTCCTAGACATCCCATATCCTATTGAAAATTGCTTGCACCTTATATTAACATATATTTATGAATGATGTCATAATATTGATTGCACAATTTCTAAAGCTATTCACATGTTTCCTTAGATTTAATATAGTTAAACTAGACTAGAGCAATGAAGAAATAAACATTTCATCATTTAGTTAGATAGATATATTACAAATTTGATGAAAGCTAAATAATACAAGCACTTCAACTAGTCACTAATTTAGAATTTTTTTGTTGAGAATCAATAATATTTTACATGAATTATTTTTAAAAATTATCAATAAATTGAGAATAATAAATTAATTATTGTTTGCTCTAAACTTTCTTTAAACACAATATTATTAGACTATCTCCCAAATATATCATGGGACAATGATATGGTTAGTGAGCCTCATACTATTACATTGGTGACTTGTAGGGTTTGAATAGAGGTCTTAGTAATGGCAAGTTAAGAAATAATGTTCACTGGTCCATGGTATTGTAACCAAGTCTATTTACATATTAATAGTGTCCATAGTAAAATGGGGTAAATATCCATGGTCAAAAATCTTGTTATATGGTAACTATTATGTTAAATATTTATAAAATATTTTGATTTTAAAATGAGTTATGGTTTTTGGGCATGTGTTATTAATAAGTCATAGTATTAATTACTTATCTATAAGATAAAATAAAATAAAAACATATATTAAAAAAATAAAAATAAAAATAATAAATCAATCAATACCTTATTGCATTATAAGTAACATTTGCTAAAATAACAGATATTAAATATAGATCATCAGTGTTTAAAAATATTACTTCTTTAATTTCAAAATATTTAATCTTTGTAATATAGAAAATTAAAAATAAAAGGCAATGCTGTTTTTTTAAGAAATATATAGTAATAAAAAAATATTACTTCTTAGCTCAACTAAAAAGGGCAATGCAGTGAGCTATGTTCGGATAATAATAAAAGAATCATAAAACATTGAAAATGCTATGAATGAGCCAAAGTTTTATATGAATCTCAAAGTTGGTAATGTAAGACGACTCTCGGTGTAAAAACAACCCATACTTTTTATCATTGTAATTTAAATGTTTTAGGGTTTGTTTTTTAATATATTTTATAAATATTTATTTGAATAGGAAATTTAAGTATAAATTTTTGTATAATTTAAATATTTAAAAATCAAAATCAAAAACAAAAAATCAAACCACATGCAGTTACCATAAAAACTATATGTCCAAACTGCTTTGAAAAATGATATGTTCAAATTACTGGAAGGTGCTTATCCCATACAAAATGGTGGTGGCCAGCTGACTGACTTACCAGTCAATTTGTTATAAATGTGCGCAGAGCCAAGTTCCACTTGTGATTAATTCGCACGGTTAAAAAAAATCGTAAGTGTTAAACTCACATCGACAGCAAGAGATATAAAAGATAAAACATGCAATACCATTTTATTAACATGAGATATACATTTATAGTACAATATCTGACCATTGGGTTTCAGATCCCAAGGTCTCTTGGACTCCTTTTATCCATTCGACTTCCACACTAACCGACTTGAGGATTAGGTGTCCAACATTCCCCCCCTTAATCCGAAGGGTTATGTATGAGTCCAAGAAGAGAGCTGTAATACAAAATGTGCAAATATGCATGGCAGCACTAGGCTGAATGTGCTCTATGAAATGTTGGTATAAAGGGCGGTGGTTTAAGGATGACCACCAACACTGGAACGCTTAGTGCAGTTCCCGGAACTCTTCCAAAGCTGGCAAGAAACTGAAGTTTTCTGCTAGAGGAAGTGATCCTATTGTTTTAAAGAGGGAAACCTTCAACCATAAAAGGGAGGTCTCACCCCGCATAAAAGGTAAAACTTCAACCTGAAAAGGGAAGTCTCAACCTGTGATGGTTTAAGGATGACCAACAACTCTGAAATGCTTAATGCAATTCCTGGAACTCTTCCAAAGCTGGCAAGAAGCTGGTGTCTTCTGCTAGAGGAAGTGTTCTCAATTTTGTTCCTGGAATGCAGCCAAAACTGGCAAGAAGTTGAAGTCTTCTGCTAGAGGAAGTGTCCCAGATTGCCAACTGAAGGCATGTTCACGGGCATCTTTGTCTCTGGCTACAACTCTGAAACTGGTGTGGCAGGTTGTGGCTCAGGCTCGCTTGATGTGACTTTGAAGCTTGTAGATGACCATCATTTCCCCCCCTGTCAGATACAAGGTGAGATGATGGAGAAAACTCAACTGCAAGATTGTTCAATACTCTAGAACAAGTTCTGACATGTGTTTGGAATATCTTCTTGGCTGTTGATGCCCATTGCCAAGAAGCGATCCATCCAAGATGAATCTTTTTTCTTGCAGGACGTTTGTTTTTTAAGCATTTGTGTGAAGAATGGCTGGTTTTATGACAGTGCTTACATGGATGAAGATCAAAACAGTGATCTTTCAGATGGCCAACTCGGTCACAGTGTTGGCATTTCACGATCTGTTGTTGTTGTTGTTGTTGTTGCTGTGGAAGAGGGGCAGAATCTAGAACAGCTGAAGCTGAACTGTCATAAGGAGCAGGTGAACTGTCATGAATGAATCCAGCACTCTGAAACTGAATGGGCTTGGCGTAGTCTGGAATATGAAAGGACAAGTCCTTGTCATATCCAAGGCCAGTTTTGTGCTTGTTGTGGACAAGCTGTTCCCAAGGTCTGATGATGGGCTTGGGAAGTGCAGACTGAGTTTCTACATCTGCATGTACAACTGCTGCTTTATTTGAATGAACAGTAACATTATTGACTTGCTGCTGATGGGTGGTTGTCTCAATGTTCTGAACAAAAACAGGTTCAGAATGATGTCTATTTTGATGTAGCTCTTCTTGCTGTAGCTGTGATTCAATCTGCAAAAAATCAATCTTTTCCTGTGCATTATATAAGCATGTCTGAATTTCTGAGAGAGATCCTTTGCTGATTTGTAATGTGTCATCAACAGTAGATTGTATAAGAGTTTTCATGAACTCTAATACTTCACTGATTCTGGCCATTTATGCGTTAAAAACTGATCAAAACTACTACTTAATGCAGAAAGTAATACCCACTCACAGTACACAACAATATCCTTATAAGTGTGCAACAAATGATCAGTGTGCAACAAGAAGCAACAGGTAGAATTTGAAGATGCTGAAACCGGAATACCAGAAAGCAACTGTAATTCTTTCTTTCTCAAAATTTGCAAGGAGTCAACAAACTAGATAATGCAGATTCGTTCTTATTGAAAACTTTTATATCTCAACACTTGATATAGACATATAATCTCAGTAATAGCACCCAATTTCGTTAGCTCATCAACACTGTCTCTTGAATATAAGTTTTATAGAGTATCAAAAACCGCAGCAATGTCTCTCAAGCAGTTCCTTCTAAAGCTGAAGTAGGTCTTCCACCTCCAGCTATTGCAAGTACAGTTAAAGAAACCAATGGAGAATAATTCCAATTCAAACTCAGATTGTGGAGCACATATCTCTGGTCATGTTCCTCCTGTAGCTAGAAAAGCGTTCTTAGCATGGACATTTTCCACACGAGATATTCAGGAACACATTTGCCACCCTTACAAACACTTCAATGCCTCATTCAACATAGGTTTAAACTGTTCAACAAAATTCCACGACTTTCACCACAGCCCACACATGATAATTGAGGCTTACAATAGGAATTTATAATCAGGAGTCTCAGCGTATAATGAGAAGCACATACACAGGGAATAGATCAATGCTTGGAGTCAACATACATACCAAGATTGCTTCAACTCGTTTCTTTGGGCTTCAACTTAGATATAAAGAGCACATTAGCAATCATAATACAAAAGTGAACACCACAGCAATTCAGCGGCACCCAGAAGGCAATCAAAGCAACCAAAATATTCTAGGTTCACTCAACAGGAGCTTCCTGCATGTAAGCCACTTTTGACTCTAGGATGGGTCATAACAACATTCATGTTGGTTGGTGCGCTCTTCATCCCCATTGGAGTTATTTCTCTGGTTGCATCACATAGAGTTGTCGAAGTCGTGCACCAGTATGAGACAGAGTGCCTGCCTCCGCAATACAGGGCTAGTAAGGATAGCAAGGTGGCTTACATAAAAAGTAATGTTTCAAAAGTCTGCAATACAACATTAAAAGTGTCGAAGCATATGAAACATCCAATTTTTGTTTATTACTAGCTTGATAACTTCTATCAGAACCATCGTCGGTACGTTAAGAGCAGTGCAAACAGGGGACACGGATCAGATCCGGAAAGAAGCAGTTGTTCTTCCTTTCCATCAAGCCGTGGACAGTAAACAGACAAAACTTATATTCTCAGCTTTAGCTTTGCAGGAAAAATGGGTGAGCGGCAAAGTAGAATTTTCGAGTATTTCGTTGTATGCGGGCTGGGCCTCGAGCTTCGATCTCTAGACGGCGCCAAGTTTTCAAAATACGTGAAGAAGGTATATCGCCACCATGTTTTTCATCAACTTTCACATCGGGTTCACCAAATGCGAAACAGGTGAACGAGCCCGTAGTATTCAAATTCGAGTGACCAGAGAAGTTGTTGACAACTGTAGCAGACAAGGCACAAGATTGCCAAGTCTGGAGAGATATAGAGGCGTTTCTGCTCAGGCAAGAAAATGACAGAGATGCCAGGAAGAGTGCTAGGTGTTCCACCGTTCTCGCTCACGCAATTCTGCAATATTGATACGCCTCCGAAACCTAATCAACAGCTTGTCTCTGCCACGAGAATAGCCAGATCCTTCACTGAATAGCGGAAAATTGTCAACAATTCCGCCTCGATCACCAGCACTACCAATCTCAGACTTCACAGGGAGCCTCAAATCGCCGGGAATTTTCCAGATAGCTGGAACGATGAAGATTAATGGAATGAAAGCCGATATAATAAATAATGTCGGTGAGAAAACCGTCGGAGGATTATGGCAAAGAGATAGGAGCGCTCTATTTTCCGCATCATTAATCCTTCACTCCTTCTGAGCTTCACTAATCCTTCTTTCCATTTCCTTGTAAGTTGTGTAAATCTGATCAGCTCGCAGCGCATTTAACGTACAATCGTGCACCATCTCTCTCCAAATTTCAATTCAGGCAGCGTTCACAACGGTTCTCTGTCGGCGTTCAATGTAGCGCCATTAAAAAAAGGAACTCGTAACATATGATATGAATCTGTGTAACCGTCCATACCAACGCACAATCTTCATTCATTTAGATTTTTTTCAGCGCTTTATCGGGAATATCCATGAGAAACTCACCAACAAAGTTTCAAGACTGTTTAATGCACCAGAGTTATCATCTTCCAACACAACCTTCAAACCACCGCACCAAATGAAGACTTCTAATCCATGGAAATCCAATCGACTGAGCATCAAGTTTGTCATGGGGAGAGGGTTTTGTTTCTCGTTTTTCTTGAAAGTCGCATTCTTTAATTCAAAGTAGGAATTTTGAGAGTAGTTGTGGTTAACGCAACGTTTAATGTACGCAGGGCAGAGAGAGGATGCAGCAGAGAATAATGCTAAGTAAATAAGAGTTACACGAGCAGGAGCAGTGATTTGATGAACTTATACCACAAAGAATAATGGCAGGAGCGTTTTAATGAGATTTGCAGCGCAGAGAGCGAAATGAGCTCGGACAGGCCATCATCAGGACAGAGGGGAAGCAGCGCAGAGAATATGAAACGGTTTTGGAGTATGAGCGCATTCATATGAATATGTCAGGGCAGCGCTCAGGTTATGACAACGCTCAGGCGTTTCAATGTCAAGATGACAGCACAACAGAAGCGCAGGTACAAGGACAGGCGTTTCAATGTCAGGATGACAGCACAACAGAAGCGCAGGTACAAGGACAGTGCTGGACAACGCCAGGAGCAGCTAACATTTAGCTGAAGAAATATTCGTGAGAAAATATTCGATGCAGAATTGATGGCAGAAATGACTGCACAGAAAGGCCATAAGACAAATGGCTCACATTAATTTTGCAGGGCAGGAATACGCCTGCTCTGATACCATGTTAAACTCACATGGACAGCAAGAGATATAAAAGATAAAACATGCAATACCATTTTATTAACATGAGATATACATTTATAGTACAATATCTGACCGTTGGGTTTCAGATCCCAAGGTCTCTTGGACTCCTTTTATCCGTTCGACTTCCACACTAACCGACTTGAGGATTAGGTGTCGAACAGTAAGTCTGTAAGGTTTGTACATAGATTGCAATCGATCCATAGATGCATTCAGCCTCAATGCATTCAACCCAAGTACCAGGATCACTAGCCCAAGTACCGGGACCAACAAAACAAACTGACAACTCAATATAAATGTTTTAAATGCATCACACAATTTCCAAAGCATGGAGCAATAACATGTTCAATTTGATATTCAAATACATTGAGCATAAATAAATTAAATTATTAAAAAAACAATAAATTTTAATTTCCAATGTTTAACTATAGAAAAACTGCATTGATTTTTTGGTCAAAGGTAAATTAATATGGTTTGACCATAAATCTAATGCAATATCTACTACATGCGATAGAGATAATAATTATCATCATTCTTTCTTTCTTATATTTATGAAATCGTTCTTTTTTTTAAGTGTCTCTCTAATCTTTACAAGAAACTAAGAATTTACAAAGCAATTATAGTTTTAATGTATCAATAAATATTGATATGACAGTTTATCCTCCTTGAATCCAATAATACTAGCTACCTTGATTTTGTATATGATATAACAATTAGAGGAAGTTAATGTGTATAAGTATCTTAAAGTTTAACCTTTTGCAAACTTAACTAGAACTATAGTGTTGATAAAATGATTAATGAAGGATAGAAAGCATGTTTTGGTCTCATAACAACTATAAAGTAGTAAATTATGTTATTGAAAAAGAAGAGAGTCTTCTTTGATACACATTTTACTCTAATTTATCTTATATGGATGTGAAATTTGGGGTTGAAGCATTTCTAAAGAAATTTGAAGGAAAATCAAGCAAATCCTATGTGTTTATAATCTATAATATCAAAGATAATCCCTATAAATGAACTCAGACAATTAGACTTCTCTTTCTATGACAAGGATATACATATTTCAAGCTATTCAGACATATCGTGGTTCAACTTTTCCACATGGAGGTTCTTTCAATGTAGGACCAAAAATGAACATGGAGACTCTACCAATAAATGGAGTCTACAAAAAGAATAAGCACAATGTTGTACTACATGTACCCTCACATATATCTAAATCTGAAACTAACTCATATACGAGGCTTGCATAGCCACTTTACCCAATACAAATCCCAACAATTGGGGGACGTTGTACCCAATTTGTCTTTACTACTCTACAAACCAACTGTGGGTTGGATGATGGTGTGTCTCTTGAGTCTGCGCCATAAAAAATGATTCCTCTGCCCATGTGGAAAAGTTGAACTAGGATATGTCTGAATAGCTTGAAATATGTATATCCTTTTCACAGAAAGAGAAGTCCAATTGTCTTATTAATATAGAGTATTGTGTTGACACAAGTGCAGCGGTGAAAGTGTTAAATTGTCATATGCATAAATTATGCAACTACATATTCGGGGAGCTTGGCATTGAGTATGGCAGGCCTACTAGGTGGGATCAAACCTAAGGAATTGAAATAGGAAGACTTGAGTATATAGAGGAATCCTTTACAACATATAAATAGATAGTGAGAATTTACAAAGATAAGTCACCAGATTTCTACCATATGTTTGCACACCGGTAAGTGAATTATCTCGAAGTCCATATGTTAGGCCATGCAATGCCAGTCTCATAGTTGGCCCACAAGAATTTCAAGGTATCTCTATCCTTGAACCTTCATTCATCATGGCTATGGGTCACCCACAAACCCATGGTTATGATTCAACCACACAAAACACTTAACATTGAATTCCATTTGCTAGCCCATACGCTATCAATATCACAATTGACACACAAACATTACAAGGTACCTCTATCCTCGGACCTTTGTTCATCGTAGTAATGAGTCATCCACAAACCCATGGTTATGGATTAACCCCACAAAATATTTGTCTTCAACAACATTTGGTTTTGGGTCATCCACAAACCCACAATTATGGTTCAACCACACAAAAACCTTCTCCTCATTGGCACATATTCAACGAAAGATTCTTAGGAGGGGACTTGAGCAATGGGGACCATTGCTTTCTAAGGGGGTAGAATTGGTCGAAATGGAAAGTGGGATGGTATTTACACTCAAGAAGGCACCATAAATCCTATAAATAACATGCATCACCTTGCAAAGGATAGATTCATCCACCACAATGTAGTTGTAATTGTTTCCCTTATTTTAATAAAAAGGAAAAGTTTATTTGTCTATGTTTTTATTCTCTCTCGGTGCTCAAATTTTTTCAGATCTTGCCCCCACCCCCAAGATCTGGATCATCCTATGAGGTCCTATCGAACATAAGGGGACCCTCCTTCTTTTAGGAAAGACATGAAAAAATAATGCATTATGGATTTTTTTCTTGTGAACCTAAAAAACATGATTTGCACCATTGTCGGTCATTAATACTTTTATAAAAGGGGCGACCCACCATGCTTCCACTTGTCACTAGAAATGTAATCCACCTCCATTTGGTTAAAAGACATCCTATCAGGTGCTATAAGAGTGAGACTTTTGACATAATGGTAAAATGGAGAGTCCATTACATATGGAACAAACTTGTCTTCAAGAATGCAAGTGTATCCATGAAAGTAGTTAGATTTAGGGGAGAAGCCACATGCCAAGGAGTGGCATTTAGGTCCTCCTCAAATTGAAATAATTGTACTTTATGATTGTAGAAAATCTGTGATAGGTTAACCCGATAATGCAATATAAATCAAAGCAGAATACTATAACCTACTTCTACTATCAATTTACGGAAGCTTAAAGATAAAGCTGAACAATATAACTAGAAGAAGAAGAATCAATGGCACATTACACATGAAAATACTTCGGGGAAAGCCTCAGCTAAAAACCCCACACTATTGTATTATCACACATGGTGCAAATACATAGGAATTATACAAAGCCTTAGCTCTCACAACTAGCCAGCGCTCAGTACAATCCTCACAGATGCTCACAGGCAATCTTGGCTTCTCTCCAACCTTCCTCTCTGCCCTCCAAGCTCCTATTTCCTTGCGTTGTTCCTTGTGGATAATTCTCTTCAAAAACTGCACAATCCTCAAGGATAAATCCTTGACTGCATGCATGAGTTTTCTCTATGAGAAAACACATGCAACTGGTAGTACACTTTCCTTGAACATTTATCTCAACTAGATCTTTCTCAAAATAGGCATGCATGAGTTTGTGATGAGGGAATCTTCAGTTAACTAGCGTAGCACTAGTTGAGTGCATCAATGCATCAACTGACTATTAACTCACTATTAGTTCCTCAAACAGTTTGGAACTAATTTAACTGGACTTAACTCAGTAAACTGAGTTAACTAATTACAACTTAAATATAACTCAACCTTGTCTTCTTAATTTAAGGGATAACTCTTGCATGACTTCATAAAGACTTCTAACTTGAATTTCTCCAACTAATTAATCTAAAATAAATTAATTAATTATTTCCAAGTAAATGTTAAGACTAAATTCAATTTTAATTCACAATTTAATTCAAGGACAAATTAAATTGGAGTATTCTTGTTCCCATGTTTCAACACTCCCTCTCAACAAGAAAGAGATTATCTGCCACCCTGATCTTGTCTCTATGGAACTCAATTTTACACTTTGACAATGCCTTTGTCAAAATGTCAGCATCTTGCTCCTCTGTCAAAATATACTACAACAACATGATCCTCTCGACCTGTGAAAAGCCACGGGCAACAAATCTTGCCTTATGCCTCTCCACACTACCATCAGCAGCTTGCTTTACCTTGTAAAGCCAACAGGAACTCACAACTGACTTGTTCTCCGATCTTGGAACCACATCCCAAACACTGTTACGAACTATGGAGTCATACTCCTCCATCGTAGCATCAACCCAAATTGGTTGTTGCACTGCTTCCTCAAAGGAAGATGGCTCGATCTCAACACATTCCCAACAAGGGCCATGTATCCAGTGTACCTCTCAGACCTAACCTCCGCTGTCTGCGCTGAGAAGATGGTGCTCCCACATTCTCTCTTGCATCCTCCAACAATCTGTCAGCTTCTCTTGTGCACTTTCATCCATCTTTGGAAGACTCTACTTAAGTGGATGTCTCCACTCCTGGAACCTGTGCATGCAACTACTCTGCATCAGTCTGAGGCTCCTCCTCCTTAGGAACCAACAGTTCCTCCACAGCCTGTAGTTGGAGCTACCCCTCAAGAGAAACTCGCATGGCCTTCTGCTCATCAAACTTGAGATCTTTGTGAACCACTGTCCTCCGACTGGTAAGCAAGTACACCTGATAGTTGTGAGGTGTATCAGTGTACCCCACAAATATCCCCAATTCTGTTGTCAGCTCAAGCTTCTTCCGTGCATCCTTTGTCAGATGGCAATATACCAATGAGCCAAAGATTCCGAAGTGACCCATATCTGGTCTCTTAGCGGAGAAAGCTTCCTTTGGTGTCTTCATCCAAAGTATACAATGCGGGCTTCTATTCTGCAAATAGACCATTGTGTTGCATGCCTCATCCCACAAGTGAAGTGGTAGGCCTTGGTCATGCAACATTGCCCATGTTGCCCCTACAATAGTTCTGTTGTTCCTCTCGGCCACCCCATTTTGTCGTGGGTTATGAGGTGTCGTCAACTCTCGTTTAATTCCTTCCGCTGCACATAAGTCCTTAAACTCTCGAGAGACATATTCTCCACTGTTTTCACTTCTCAAGGCCTTGATCTTCTTCCCTAACTCTTTCTCGACCAAAGCTTTGAAATCACAAAACTTTGTGAAAGTTTGGTCCTTCTTCTGCATGAAATAAATCCGACATTTATGAGAATAGTCATCAATGAAAATCACATAATACCTTTGCTTCGTTGTGGATGCCATCGAGAATGGTCCACACAAATCAGTACAAACTCGCTCTAAGATAGCCTTTGCTTGGTTGTCTCGATCATGAAAGGAAGAATTGGTGTAATTTCCCAAGGTACAACCTTTACATGTGTCAACTTGCTCAAGTTTACCTTTGGGAAGTCCTGTAGATATCTGCTACATTATCTTCAAAGCCCCATGATGCAAATGGCCCAACCGCCTATGCCACAACTCGCCAATGTCTTGGCTTTGCACCAATTCTTCTTTCGTATTCAATGCTACACAATCATCTATCTCTAGTTTATAGAGATTCTTCACTCGAATCCCTATCCTCTTGGTCTGACCCGTGGCTATGTGTCTTAGGAATGCCTTTCCTTTACTGAAGACAACATCGTAGCCTTTGTCCTCCAACATCATGACCGATACCAAGTTCTTCTTCAGTCCAAGCACATACATCACATCTGTCAAGGTGAAAGGAGCTCCATGCTCCCTCTCAAAAGCAACCGTGCCCACTCTTGAAACACTATACCTTCCGTTGTCACCCATCTCTATGCGCATCTTGAGGTCTTTCTCCTCCAAGGCACTGAATAAATTTTTATCACTGGTCATGTGGAATGAGGCTCCATTGTCAAGATACCAGACACAACCCATCATCGATGACACCATGCATGCGATGAGGGTAAAGTCCATTTTGAACTAAGAGGCTAATGCCTCACCTTCCGATCCTTTCGAGGATCCCTTCTTGGACTTCTTCAATGGGAAATTAGTCGCATAATGTCCCATCTTGTGACAGTTAAAGCATCTTACTTTATACATGTCACCCTTCTTCCCTCCATGAGAAGAATTCGGTTTGAAATGGGATGCCTTCCCCTTCCCTTTCCTTGCCTTACTTGTTAAGGCCATATTTTCTTCATCATCATTCTTAGATGAAGAACTATATCATGTGCTCCTCCTCATCTCCTCCTGCATAAGATCCGACCACAGTCGTTCCCAATCCAACAGTTTCTCCCTTCCATTTACAAAGTCCTAGTAGCTATTCCACTCTTTGGAAGGCCAAGGAGAGTGAGGCTCACCATATCATCATCGGTAGTAGTTATTCCCACACTACCAAGCCCATCTCTGCAGGTGGTGAGCTTGTTCAGATATGTGGAAATAGTATCGCCCTTCTCCATCTTGATTCTTCGAAGCTTATCCTTGAGTGCCAATTTCCTCAAGCCGCTATTGTTCTGGTAGAGGTCCTTCAATGTCTTCCACGTTGAAAATGGAGTACCCTTCCCATGGAAACTCGAGACAATATGGTCTCGAACTCCCTCAAGGATGATCTGTCTCGCCTTCGCCACACACTTTTTCCACTTAGCCAACTCTTGTGCATTAGTTGAAGCTGGCTTTGGGATTTCTTGATCAATGAATTCCTTCAAGCCATTGTCTTCTAATACAACCTCCATTCTATCTTTCCATGTTATGTAATTTGAGCTACCTTCCAAGGCATACTCGAGTCTCAAGCCATAGAACACCATTGGCCAACCTTGAAGTATGATATGAATTCAATTTGCACCTGCAACCCCGAACTTCAAACTTCGAATTCTCTTCTCAGTATACTGTTCACAGCTTCGATACCATGTAGAAAATCTATGATAGGTTAACTCGATAATGCAATATAAATCAAAGCAGAATACTATAACCTGCTTCTACTATCAATTTGTGGAAGTTTAAAGATCGAGCTAAATAATATAACCAGAAGAGGAAGAATCAATGGCACAATACGCATGAAAATACTCTGGGGAAAGCCTCAGCTAAAAACCCCACACTATTGTATTATCAAACATGGTGGAAATACATAGGAATTATATAAAGCCTTAGCTCTCACAGCTAGCCTGCTCTCAGTACAATCCTCACAGATGCTCACAGGCAATCTTGGCTTCTCTCCAACCTTCCTCTCTGCCCTCCAAGCTCATATTTCCTTGCGTTGTTCCTTGTGGATGATTCCCTTCAAAAACTGCGTAATCCTCAAGGATAAATCCTTGACTACATGCATGAGTTTTCTCCATGAGAAAACACATGCAATTGATAGTACATTGTCCTTGAACATTTATCTCAACTAGGTCTTTCTTAGAATAGACATGCATGTGTTTCTGATGAGGGAATCTTCAGTTAACTGGAGTAGCACTAGTTGAGTGCATTAATGCATCAACTGACTATTAACTCATTATTAGTTCCTCAAACAGTTTGGAACTAATTTAACTGGACTTAACTCAGTAAACTGAGTTAACTAATTACAACTCAAATATAACTCAATCTTATCTCCTTAATTTAAGGGATAACTCTTGCATGACTTCATAAAGACTTCTAACTTGAATTTCTCCAACTAATTAATTTAAAATAAATAAATGAATTATTTCCAAGTAGGTGTTAAGACTAAATTCAATTTTAATTCACAATTTAATTCAAGGACAAATTAAATTGGAATATCCTTGTTGCCATATTTCAACAATGATTACATTGGTAGGGTATGTTTTTGATTGAACTGGATTAAATGATGAATAAAGATTATCAGTTTGAATAGAAGATGATGCAATTGATGAAGACTGCGAGGAGGAGGGAGTAGATCGAGAGGACACTTGCGTTCTTGATAAAATTGAAGCCAAGCTTGGGTGGCGAGGATTGTCTTTTGCAATTAGGCTTCATCCAAGGGTTTATACTCGTGGCTTAATGTTATGAAACCAGCTCACAAAAAGATAGAAAAGATAGATCAACACCTTAGAATTCAGCCTCTTCGAGGGGGCAACCTCCTTTACATTACATAAATGAACAATTCTTCGATGATACAAATGACAAGACCTCCTTTCTATATATAGGAGTCTAAGGAGTCATAATATAATCAGAGCCGACATAATAATAATAATGTAAGGGCACAATAATAACAATAGTGGGCTTCTATGGGGCACAATAGTAACAATATGGGGACTACATGGGTACAACAATATAATAAGGGGGCTGTACTAATAACAATAAGGGGTTACACTAGTAGTATAGGGGCCTAACATGCCCCTCTCCTTCAAAAAGTGTTGTCCTCAACGCTTGAGTAGTTCTTGATGCTTTTGTAGCATATTCTTGTCCTCCCATGTGGAATCTTTAGTAGGTAAGTTCTTCCACTTGATGAGATACTCTGAAATTGATTGATTTCGTAGCTGTCGAGTTCTTGTTTCTGTGGCTGCTCCAGGTTCCAATATGATCTTTCCTTCCTCTTCAAGTTCTAGCAATATTATTTGAATTGGGATCTTCTGCAACTTTTGAATGAGTGGCCACACTTCTTCATCCTTCTTCCATTCATCCCTTGCTTCATTTATCCAATATGGTTGGATAATAGAAATAGCACAAAACAATGCTTCCACATCCTCATCCTTTCTTGAGAGTGCATCTACAACAAAATTTTGCTTCCCTTTTCTATAGATGATGTCAAACTCATAACCCAATATATTTGTGACCCTTTTTTTCTGTTCTTCTATAGATAATATTTGTTCTAAAAAGTATTTAAGATTATCATGATCCATTTTTACCTTGAAGCATCTTCCCATTCGGTAAGGTCGCCATTTCTTAAGTGCATGTAGTATTTCCAACATTTCCTTCTCATAAGTAGCTTGCTTGAGATGTAGCAGTAAAAATACCCAGTCACCTACATGAAAACATTTTTCACTACAATGTTGATCTACTTTTTGTTTCATTCGATTTTGCACCAAAGTGGTGTTATCCTTTAAAAGTTGGAGAAATTGTTGTTGATGCTCGATGTGATCTTTCACTTCTTGAACATTTTTCTTCTTGATATGTCCTTCTATATTGATAATTTGAGGAGTGGTAATTTCGGCCAATGCATTACAAGATATGGTTGGATTCATTTCTTCTTTCTTGATGTGATCTTTCACTTCTTGAACCTTTTTCTTCTTGATATGTCATTCTATCTTGATAATTTGAGGAGTGGTAATTCCAGCCAATGCATTACAAGATATGGTTGGATTCATTTCTTCTTTCTCAACGTGATATTTCACTTCTTGAACCTTTTTCTTCTTGATATGTCCTTCTATATTGAGAGTTTGAGGAGTGGTAATTCTTGCCAATGCTTTACAAGATATGGTCAGATTCATTTCTTCTTTCTCTGGTGTTGGTTCCTGGTGTATATACTCTCCTTTTGATGTTTCTTGATCCTTTTCTTCCTCCTCTTCATAATCTATGTAAAATAATTTCTTCTCAACATACTTATGACCTTTAGTGCATTTGCTATTCACTTTTCTCTTCCAATTGTTGTGGTGTAACCCTTGTCGGTTGTGGAAGGCTAGGAGAAACAACACTTCCATTATTATAGTTGTAAGGGGTAGACTTCCTTATTGCCATAATTTTACTTTCCACTATGTAACAAATCTCTTTTACTCTTTCCAATTGTTGTGGTGTTTCTCTAAAGAAGGTGTTGCTCTTTGTTTCCTCATAATGTGCTATCATTTTCTCTGTGAAAATTGACCACGTAACAAGTTGTTTACGAGAACAAAGCCCTTTATACCATAAAAATTGATCCGGTTCTAAATATGAAGATGCAATACATACCTTTTGTAACAGTGGTACACCATGTAGATCAAAATATTGCTCCATCTGAAGTATCTAATTTACCGGATCCTTGCCATCAAACTTCCTCATATCGCCTCTTCTTGATTTTAGGAGCTTGATCTTGAAACAACTATAACTCTGTAGTTTCGGTTCTTCTAGTTCTGAAATTGCAACCTACAGTAGCCCTCTGTGTCCTCTTTCCAATACCACCAGTCTTATCCAATTTGGATTCTCCAAGGAAGAGTTATGCCAAATCTCCCACAGTGACTTGATTATAGACTAGTTCAGTAGAGCAAACTTGTACGACATGCCATGTGTCCCTATTTCGACCTTTGGCTCTGAAAAATATATACAAGAAACTACAGTCCATCCTCTTTTTGTACCTTCTTACGAAATTTCAATTCAATGCTCAGAGATAAAGTTATGACAATTTTACCCAGGTCACCTGTTTGGAATGTAATTCTGGATTCTGTAGAAAGACCAACTTCCTCAGATCATAGCTCAGCAAATATAGCGTGAAAACCTTTGAAATTCGAACTCGAGGTTTAGTGCGATTTTGTCTCAAATGGGTTTTTTTTTTTTTTTTCTCCCTTCTAAAACGTCGCAAAAAAAAAGAAAAAAAGAAAAAGAAAAAGAAAAAAAAGAGAGAAGTAGTTATAGTGAAAATGCCACGATGACCTATTTGGAGTAGAGAAACCCTAGAATCCAAAACTCTGATACCAAATGTTATGAAACCAACTCACAAAAAGATAGAAAAGATAGATCAACACCTTTAGAATTCAACCTCTTCAAGGGGACAACCTCCTTTACATTACATAAATGAACAATTCTTCGATGATACAAATGACAAGACCTCCTTTCTATATATAGGAGTCTAAGGAGTCATAATATAATCAGAGCCGACATAACAATAATAACAATAGTGGCCTTCTATGGGGCACAATAGTAACAATATGGGGACTACATGGGTACAACAATATAATAAGGGGGTTGTACTAATGACAATAAGGGGTTACACTAGTAGTATAGGGGCCTAACACTTAATCCATAATTATTTCTCATAGCATGAGGCTCGCTAGTCATAAGCCAACTACTTGTGATTGACACGATCTCTAAGATGCATTTCTATGGCTACTCTTCTTTCTTGCAATTTGATGTCTCGAGCTATAACAAACCAAGTTTGTTCTTATTTAGCAAGAGTGTGAGCGTTGTTGAGAATGAAATTGAGTAATGATGTTGAAAAATGTAGCAATAAATTCTCAATTTGATTTTGCCTTGGTCAAATTGGAAAATTTTGAATTTCCACATCAGTGGACAACTTGGATGCAGTTAATTTGTGTGACATGGCTCTTGCCACTTAGTTAGCTTAGCAAATTCGAGTTAGAAGGAGTTAGAGTTCAATTAAGCATGTGTGATTGCTAATTTGTAGCAATCAAGGTCAGTTATTTCAAGTTGTTTTCAGTTAAACTAATTCTAACTGTTGGAGGAACTAGTGGAAGGTCAATTGTGCAGTGGGACTTTAGTCAAACTCGCTGATCATCCAGTTAACTGATAAATTAGTCCAAAATAGCTAGTGCATGCAGATAATTCAAGTTCCCCAGCTATGGTGGAGATTCCAAGGCAATGTAACATCAGTTGTAGACTACTCTCGAGTGTACAAGTGTTGCATGCAGTCAAATGATCAACCTTAGGAATTGCACAAGCATTTTGGAGGAATTTCCTAAATAATAGGGGCCCAATTTCCTCAGGAACTGGGCAAGGAAATAGGGACTCGAATAGAGGTAGAAATTGACTAAGTATGGGCAAAAGCTTCTCAGCGAGCAGAGAGATAGGTTATTCGCTCGTAGGTTCTACTTAGTTGAGCAAAGCAAATGTAATACATTTCTATTCATCGGCTTAATGCAAGCAAGCAAAGGGGTTTTTAGCATATTGCTTTCCCCTGGAAAAATATTGTGTGCATATGTGTTATTTCCCATTGCATGTTTGTGATTGGTGTTCTAAATTGTGAATTTATTTTCGTAGAGCAATAGAGTAGGTTTATGTCTTGTGATTTAGATTAAAATTTAATAAGCAGTTGCAAATCTACATCCTAATTTCTACAAATGAATGTGAAATACTCCTTTGATCATTTGACTTGTTTGGAAGATTTGGCTAATTTATAGTTTGAATGGTCATTGTAAATAGAAAGATTGATATAACTAGGGATCTATGAATTAGCTCCCCAATATGGTTGCTAAAAGTATGTCAATGAGCAAAGTTTTATGCTTTATTGCTGACACCCTCGAATCTCACTAGGCTAGTGAGATAATGGGACTAGCCCTAAGGTTTAATGCCCAAAATTATAATACAATTTATTTACAATGGATTTTTACAATGAAGTGGAGGAAGTTATTTAGTAGATTTTTACAACCGACAAAAAAATTAAAATAATAAAAAATAAAATAAAATAAATAAATTTGTTTATAGTGATTAAATAAGTGAAAAGAAAACTGAATGTGTGATCATGTACACTACTAAAAGTTGTTAAACTGAAATCAAGACAAACTAACAACAAAATAATGAATTAATTTCGGGAAGATTTCTAAAAAATCATGTCATGTCAGCCATAAGACTACACAGGTATATATGTAAAATTTGATACAAATTTAATAATATATTTCTACTATTGATATTAGAGAAATATGCTCTAAAAACTCAAAAATATATAACAAATTCATTGGAGAAAATATGTTAAAAATATCAACTATAAAAATTATTGGTTTTATTGACAAAATGAGAGCACAACATATTTTTTTGGCTTGATTATGTGAAAACGAGAACCAAAAATCACTAAAAAATGTATAAGATATAACATAATTCATACAATAGACATCCATAATGACAAATAATAAAGCAATATGAAATGTCCGACAACATGGGCTCTTTTGATGAGATTGGACACCAATGATTTCTGTCAGAATCATACCAGTTAGCACTAATATACAATAAATATTAGACCTTCTAATCAGTAGCAATTGATGCAAGAAATAAATGACAACCTTTAAGAAAGAACCATAAATAAGATGAGCTCGCTTTTCTCCTTGTCACTCCTGACAGCATTTCTGTTGTCATCAAAATAGGGAAGCTCTAGTACTCTAGAGATAATGAATCAGAGGAAAATTGACAACTTTCAGAACTTATGCATACCTCTCCTCACTAGCATTTTCCATTTTCCCTTCCTTACCTTCTATTCAATTTTATACCTCCCTTAAGTAGTTGGAAGGTAAAACTATCTATTATCTAATTGTGTATTATGATAAATATCCTTTTTTTATCAGGAGAAGGCTTATAGGAGGGATCATTTTTAAGTGATTTAATTTTATGAAGTAGTTGGGGTCCCCGACAATGTCCATAAAATATTCAAATTAACCTTGTAACTCCATAAAAAACATATAAAATATGACATCGTCAATAACACCACCATCATGATAATCATGTGTAAAGTGATCCATCATCCATAATATGTATAATCAAGCATATTATATCACCTTGTTCCCACCATGAAATATAACATCATCAAAAACAATATACCATCATAAAAATAAAGTGTTATCCCAAAAATAGGCTAACATCAAAATATGAAATAGTTGCATGTAAAATAAAGTAAAAATCCATGACGACACAGAAAAGTTGAAGTCAACTCCATATATCTGCTTGGACCAGCCACATAGGAGGGTCTCTTTTCCTCCTTTTGTCACTCTCCTTGTATCTCCCAATGCATATCAATAAAGGAAATTCCCTCCTCATTCAATTGTAAGGATGCCAGAACAAGTATGAGACGAGGTGGCCTCAGAAGGGAAGTGTACAAGCAGAGTAGATGCATGAAATTTACCTAATGTCAATTGTACAGGGGATTCAAGGGGCTGTTAGGATGAAATGATGTAGCATGAGACAGAGTAGAGGGTAACTGATGAGGATTAGTGACAAGATGCACAAAGTGATGAGAGTGTTGATTTTTCCACGGCACTAAAAAAATTGGGTTTGAGTCTAAGATCACGATCCAAAACACACTTAAATGCCACAATGCTAGCACTTTTCACAGGGGAAAACATATCGCAGTGAATCAATCTCGCACACAAGACAATTTTTAACCCAAAACTTTTTATATTACAAATCTTAATACAACAAATGTAGGGCTCCCGTACTTAGGATCATGGCCCTTACATATAACCCTGATACAAGACACAACTAGGTCTTGGAGTCAACAACTATAACTAGCAATTTGCCCCTAAACAAAGTGCACTTGACCTACTCGTTGAAGGTGCACACTACAGTCCTTTCAACCCACGTACCTTGAACACATCAGGTAGGTACTTTGCCTCCTCTTCTTTTGATCGTTGTAACTTTTGCAACTTCAAAATTATTGCATCTCCATTCATTCAATCTATCACTATCAACCCTCTCAGCTGCTCCAAGATGACTGAACATAGGCTTAACCAAAATGCCTTCTAGCTACTCTCCTGCTCCTCTAAGATCATTACCTTTGTGTGTGGCTTGTTGGTGATGCCCTAAGTTCAACAAATGCAAGGAGACATATTATTGATGTGTGGGAAGATTTGATGAAGCTCTAGTTCAGTGATTTGATGGTGAAAATCACTGATAAGAGGGCATATTTGAAATTCCCAAAGAGCGTGATGTCAAAAGAGCCATGTCAAATGCAAGATCATCACCTCTTAGGGTGTTCACCAAAGCTCCCCTCTACCACTGATATGGCTCCTCCAACATCATTACTCTTTAGGACTTTCAAATCTTCGCTCTTATCAATCTTTTGCACCATCAAATCATTGAACTAAGGCTTCATCAATTCTACCCACACATAAAAAATATGTCTCCTTGCATATGTTTAACTTAGGGCATCACCAATGATCCAGGTGGCTCCAGACACATACAGAAGTCCAAGAGGACTCAGGAAGGGTCAAAAATCAAAGTGTTTGGATTGTGCTCGAAGTGGGTTCATGTTTAAGATCTTGTCGTCGTGATTGCAGTGGTGTGAACGGTTCGTCAAACCGAGTCCGTATGCGAAAGTTGGGAGCAGTCAAAGTTCAGGGTTGACTTTGGTGACTAGGTAGGCTTAAGGCGGCAACAATTTGGACAAAATCTGGCCATTGGATTTTGGCCAAACTAGGCTAGATTCTGAGAGAATTTATGGCCTGTTTAATTTTTCTCCTTCGGTCATTTTTCGAATTTTCAAAAATGACTAATTTTTGTTTAAATGAAACAAAAAAATATAATTTGGGGTGGCGGGGTTGGTATAAAATATATTAATTATGGGCCAATGGGCCATGACCCCTGCCGGCCCTCCCTCAACCATTGAACAACATTTAAAATTAGGAGTGGAAGGCCATGACCCAGCCACCCCTGAAGCCTCACAACTATAACACATAAACGTGGTGGGGTGCGGGTTGTCAACCCTGCCACCCTTCCACCTCACCCTCATACCAACTGAAATCGTGGTGGAGGTTAGGGGAGCGGGCCACTAAACCAGTGGATCAGTCTCCCATTAATATAATATAGAACCATTCCATGTCAAAAAAAGTGAGTGGCGGGATTTGATCCCTTGACCCCTCCTCAACAATTTTTCCAAATTTACCAATGCACCAACGGTGCTTCTTGTGTACTCCACCCACCAAAACATATTTGAACCTTTTTGCACAGTGTGCCGAGGAGGGGGAGGAGCGGACACATAGTTCTATGTAGGTGAAACCCTGAGCAGTGCATAGAGGGGGTCGGAACCATGATCTGTATTGTTGAATGTATCAGGGTAAGCTACGACGAAGGCTTTGTGGGAGAAGTTAGGGACTTTGTACCAATCTAAGTCTCTAGTGAATAAACTGTTCCTGCAGAAAAAGCTGGATAACTTGAGGATGAAAGATGGAGACTCGGTGACAGAGCATCTGAACGCATTTAATACTGTGGTAAGTCAGTTATTATCTGTTGATATTAAAATTTTAGATGAAGATAAGTGCATCAGTTTGTTGTGTTCTCTACCAGATTCATGGGATAGTCTGCTTATTGCAATAGGTAGTAATGCAACTGCCTAGCAGTTTGATGAAATAGTCTCATCCTTGCTAATGGAGGAGATGAAACGGAAAAATATGGAGAGCTAGAATGGTGATGCCTTGTCTGTACGAGGACGGTCCCAGAATAGAAGCAAAAATAAGTCATCGAGTGGGAGATCTAAATCTAGAGGGAGATCTCAATCTCCAGGAAAACCTGTAAAGGTGGTGTGCTGGAAATGCGTAAAGGAAGGGCACTACAAAAGGGACTGTAAATCTAAAGCTCCTGATAAAGGAAAGGCATCTGATGATGCTCCTTCTGCAGAGGCGAAAACCACCTCAGATGAAGGTGGGGATGTGTACTTGGCTTCTTCAAGTACACATGTAGATCATGAGGAATGGTGAATTGACTCAGGTGCATCCTTTCACTTCACTCCCCATAGAGAGTGGTTCTGTGAGTATGAGAAATATGATGGTGGTGATGTCTTCTTAGGGGATGATAGGAAGGCTAGAATCGTTGGTTGCGGAAAAGTAAAGTTGAAGTTGCAAGGTGGAACGGTTAGAACACTTCTTGGTGTTCTGCATATTCCTGCATTGGCCAGAAATCTGATTTCTGTAAGCAAGTTGGATGATGCAGGTGTAAAAATAGTGTTTGAGAAGGATACCTGCAAGATGGTTCGGGGAGTACTCGTATTGATGCGGGGAGTTCGGATTGGAACTCTGTACAAGCTACAAGGTAGCACTGTTGTTGATGGGTGCAACAGTTCTGTGGTTCCTGAAAATGGAGTAGAAAATCTAGTGGTCTCTGGAGAGAAGACCATGCTGTGGCATCAAAGGCTTGACATATTGGAGAGAAGGGCCTTCGAATACTTCATGGCAAAGGTATGGTAGAAGGTATGAGTAATAGTTCTCTGCATTTTGATTTTCGTGAAATTGTGTATATGGGAAGTAGAATCATGTGAGTTTCCCCTCTGTTGGTAAGAGGGCGAAACAGATATTAGAGCTTGTGCACAGTGATGTGTTTGGACCTGTGAAGGTTCCATCACTGGGTAAGTCTGTGTACTATGTATCATTTATAGATGACTTCTCAAGGAATACATGGATATATTTCCTTTAGAAGAAATATGAAGTCTTTGACAGGTTTAAAGAATTTAAAGCTCTAGTGGAAATCAGATAGAGAAGAAGATAAAGGTGCTAAGGACAAATAACGGTGGAGAGTTTTGTCGTAAGGAATTTGAAGAATTCTGCAAGAAGTGTGGTATAGCATGACAGAAGAATACTCCATATACACCTCAACAAAATGGAGTTGTAGAAAGAATGAACAAGACGTTGATGGAAAGGGCAAGAAGGATGCTCAGTGGTGCCGGGTTAGGACATGAATTCTGGGCAGAGGCGGTGGAGACAACATGTTACCTGGTCAACAGATCACTTTCATCAGCGTTGGAGGATAAAACTCCACAAGAGGTATGGACTGGTAAGAAACCGTCTCTTTCACATATGAGGGTATTTGGATGTGATGCATATGTACATGTTCCAAAGGAGAAATGAACCAAGTTGGATAGTAAATCTGAAAAGTGCATCTTTATTGGGTATAGGGATGGTTTAAAGGGTTATAAGCTTTGGAACCCAGTAACAAGGAAGGTAGTGTACATCCAAGATGTGGTGTTCAGAGAGTTGAAAGATGTTATTAAACATGAAGTTCAACGAAAGGAACCTTAGAATATAGAGTTTGAGCTTAAGGAGGAAGAATCAGACTCTACAATAGAGGAGGAATCAGAAGATGAAGAGCCACAAACTCTAGGTGTGAGAAGATCAATTCGAGAAAGAAGGTAGCCAAAAAGGTATAGTCCATATGCTTTTTTTTCAAATTTTGCTTTATCTATTACTGATGATGATCCTAGAACTGTGAAGGAAGCAGTAGATTCAAAGGATGGAAAACTCTGGAAAGAGGCCATGGTTGATGAAATGGCATCTTTGCACAAAAATGAGGCTTGGGATCTGGTGGAGTTGCTGACTAGAAGGAAACCCATTGGCAGCAAATGGGTGTTCAAGAAGAAGATAAATGCAGAAGGAAAGGTGGAGAAATACAAAGCTCGGTTGGTAGCAAAAGGTTATTCCCAGGTGCCGGGAATTGATTTTGGTGATATTTTTTCTCCTGTTGCCAAGGTAACTTCTATTAGATTACTTTTATCTATTGTTGCTGCTTTTTATTTTGAGGTAGAATAGATGGATGTGAAGACAACATTTCTTCACAGGGATTTGGAAGAGGAAATCTACATGAAGCAACCTGAAGGCTTTGTGGTGAAGGGTAAGAAAGAACTGGTATGCAAGTTAAAGAAGTCTCTGTATGGGTTAAAACAATGACCAAGGATATGGTATTAGAAATTTGATACATTTATATAGGGACTTGGATTCACCAGAAGCAAAGCAGATCACTGTGTGTGTAGAGACCTTTGCAGTAGGGTCGCAGATGCTGGATATAGCATATCCGTGCGGCTTCTTTACCAGCTTAAATTTTTCTTTCATGGATTCTATGAGGGCCTTCTCGCCACCTTTTCCACCAAATATCATGGCCAGATTCTCTCCTGTGTAAGGCAATCACGTTATTGTATATTTTAACCCTGTACAGAAATTACCTGCATATGAATTCTAAAACACAGAAAATAAACAATGCGAGAGCATAACACATAAAAAACACATATACACAAATATTTTCCTCTGGATCCCAAAACCAAGACTACCAGCTTGATTTTTCATTATATTCCTTTCAATGTTATAATACATATTTATACATGCCGAAGCATCCAAGGTCAAAAATCGACATTAGAGTACCCCATAGTTGACTAGGTGGCCAATTCTCCTATGAAGGCTATTCCTCTGCAGAGCATCCCAACTTTCCATGGAATGATCACAGAGGATCCTGATGCTTTCGTGTTTGAGTTTGATGTCCTCTGTAGAGGGTATGACTATACCACCGACCCCCAAAAGCTAAAACTATTCCCTTCCACTCTGAAAGGGGAAACTCTAAGATGGTTTATGGGTCTAGGTGGGTGAACTATAAATTCTTGGGATGAAATGAAAACCTCCTTCCTCAAAAGATACCAGGACTTTTGTAAAACTAGGTAACTGAAAGATGAGATTTTTAAAATGACTGCAAAAGATAATGAAACACTAGAAAAATATGTAGAACGATTTAATTATAATTTGTAGAGGTCTCCACACACTGCCCTACTAAAAGAAGTCCTAAGAGATATCTTAATTAAAGGAATGAAAGAGGAATGGGTAGAAACTCTAAACTTAATGGGAAAAGGAGATATTTCTCAGGAAGATTATGATGAAATTATTCGTATGTGTATCAGGTGTTCGTGGGGAAACACATGCACAGGAGCAGGAAGCCGAGATCCCATGAGTAGAGGAAGCAAACCACATAGTGGAGGCATAACACGGATGGAGATCGACAACCTCCTAGAAGATTTTAAGACAGACATCCTGGGAACTCTTAAAACACATCTGGATGTCCTACATGCTAAACGAAAATAGGATTTAGTAGAACAAAATTTGGCCATCTTTTGCCCACGTTATCGAAAGAAGCACAACCAACGGGAATGTCCATTAGACATGGTTCAGATGTGCGCTATCTGTACTAAAGATCACGACACTGAATAATTTCCATCATTACTAGGGCTGAAAGCAGTATTCAAAGAAGTAGAGGAAGAAACAAAACCAATATATCTGATGAACCAACTTTGACAATGGCAAGATAAACCTACAAGTATGTCACAAGGCGCACCCTAATTCTTTCCTTCCTCGTAGTTTAATCAACAACAGAACCTTGGGGCAGCCTGGCAAGGCCAATTGTCTTACCCAAATTGGTAGAGCCCGCCATTCCCTATGACATCCTGGCCAACACAATATTTTCCAGGAAATGGCTGGCTGAATTCTCCTTTTACTCCTATTTGGAAAGGCAATCCCTATCAATCCCAGTGGCCTGTCCCCACCTCTCAAAATCCGAACTGGTCTACAAATTGGCAGCGACCTCTAGGGATATCCAATGTACCTAGGGGGACGGGCCCTTAGCCTCAACCTGCACTGTCAGCTTCGTATACATTACATCAAAATTCTCAACCTCCTCTATGGCCGTAGTTACCAGCTTAGCCGAACCCGGATCCTAATGACAAAACAGTCCAGTTGGTACAGATTATTGAAAACCTAGAATATGAGATTGAGCAAAAAGAATGTAATGAGCTCAGATTGAGGTGAGGGTGTGTCATCACCCCTAAGAAAAAGAGGGACCAACCTTCAATTGAAAATGTAACTCCACTTGTACATATTCCACCACCTGTAAATAATACTGAACCAAAGCAAGGGGAAGAGACATATCAGCATGATGACCCTGAAAAACTTATATTCACTTCTCCTCCATTCCCCGAAAGACTAACGATACCTAAACCGATTGCCTACCATGATTTTGATCTTGTAGGGGAACTAAAAAAATTGTGTATTAAGATCCCTCTCCTCCAGGCCATTCAAGACATTCCCATCTATGCCAAAACAATCAAAGAATTGTGTGTAAGGAAGCCTGTGAGGAAGGTAAAAACCTCACCCACTATCCATGTTGTAGGAACCTTATCTGATTTACTCTTGGGAGATGAAAATCCAATAAAGTACGAAGATCTTGGAAACCCCATAGTAACAGTTCAGATATATGGCCGCTCTTATCCAAATACACTAGTTGATATAGGAGTCGTCATTCATATATTAACATGAGAAACTTATCAAGCACTTGGTATTACAGCCCTGGAACCAACCACCACTTTATTAGAACTTGCTGACTGATCGGTGGTAAGACCAGAATGGACTTTACAAGATATCACAATTTCTGTTGACTCATGGGAATATCCAGTAGTTTTCCTGGTTATAAACCTAAGGAGTCGGTTGGATGGGCATCCTTTGATTCTAGGTCGACCTTGGCTGGCAATAGCTGATGCATATATTAGCTGCCGAGAAGGTAGCATGACTATTATGAAGGGGGATGCTATAAAAAACCCAGTGTTATATCCTCCTGCCAGGCCAAGTTTTCCCATTGTAAAAATATGTAAGCAGCCACCAGTGTACCTGGAAGAGAGCATCCGTTCACCACTCACAGTAGCGGAGGCACTGGAATTTAAAGATCAGACTGAAGATGACGTTATCAATAATTTTATAAATCAGCCAGCTAATGTGAGTAATGTACAGTGTCAGATGTTGAAATCAATCCTTGATAACAAATCCATGGAAGATCCCCTGAAGGATACAGATGACCAACATATTCAAATGACTGTTGTTCATAACAGCAAACCCATTGAGATCGAGCCAGGAAAAGTTCTAAATATCAATGACAATCTGGATAGCGAACAACAACAGAAGCTTATCCAGGTCTTACAGAAAAATAAAGGGGCTTTTGCCTGGGATTATCCTGATATGAAAGGGATAGACCCACAACTATGTACACACCACATTTATACAGAGGACGCTCGACCCATCTGGTAGCCTCAATGGAGGTTGAACCCACACCTCAAGGAAATCATGAAAGAGGAATTACAGAAGCTCATGGATGTAAATTTTATTTATCCTATCTCGGACAGTAAATGGGTCTCTCCATTGGTGGTCGTCCCTAATAAAAATGGGAAGTGGCGTATTTGTGTAGACTATCGAGAGTTGAATAAGGCAACACAGAAAGATCACTTCCCCCTCCCATTTATTGATCAGGTCCTCGATACGTTGGCACAGAATCAGTTCTTCTCCTTTTTAGATGGTTTCAGTGGCTACAATCAAATTCAAATTGCCCCTGAAGACTAGGATAAAACAACCTTCACCTGTCCCTAGGGCACATTCACATACAGGGTATTGCCATTTGGCTTGTGTAATGCCCCAACCACATTCCAGAGAGCTATACTCAACATCTTTGCTGATCTAATAAATGAAGGACTTGAGTTATATATGGATGACTTTACTCCATATGGGGATGACTTCGATCAAGCATTACAAACAATAGAAAAGGTCTTAGAATGATGCATTGCTACCAAGTTATGTTTAAGCAATGTCAAGTGTCACATGATGATGAACGAGGGCGTGATCCTAGGACATTATATCTCTGCAACAGGAATACAAGTAGATCCAACAAAAATACATGTAATTCTTTTATTGCCTACCCCCTACACTCAAACAGAGGTACATAGCTTCCTGGGATATGCAAGTTATTATGGTATGTTTATGAAAAAAAATTCATAAATTGCTGCACCCTTATATGCTCTAACTGGAAATGTTGATTTCAGTTGGTCTGACAAGTGTGACACAAATTTTGCAGGTTTAGAGAAACTAGTCTCAACAACACCGGTATTACGTTGACCAAACTAGGAGCTGCCTTTCCACATCTCCTCAGACGCATCAGATGTAGCTATAGGCACTGTCCTCGGCCAGGAGTAGGACAAGAAACCTTAGGCTATATATTATATTAGCAAAAATCTCACTTCTGCAGAACTTACTTATACAATGATAGAAAAAAAATTCTTAGCTATTATTTATGCAATAAACAAATTTAGACACCATATAACCGGCTACCAAGTCTTTTTGTACACTGATCACTTTTCCATTCGGTATTTAGCTAATAAGATGATCAAAAATGGTCGAGTAACATGGTGGCTATTGCTTTTGTAGGAGTTTGACATTAACATTAAAGATCGTCAGGGGTAGGAAAACCCAGTTGTTGATTTTATATCTCGAATCTTGAAGGTGAATGATTCTCTGGCGGTAGATGACCAATTTCTGGATGAACACCTGTTTGTCGTGGCAGTGAAGACCCCATGGTACATAGATGTGGCAAATTATCTGGCAGTAGGGAAGCTACCTAAACATTTGATGACAAGAGAAAGATTTTTGATCATTCAGCGCAATGCCCAGTATTCTTGGATAGGCAGGTACCTTTTTCATACAGGGGTAGACATGTGTATACACAAATGTATCCGCGAGGATGAGATCCATGACATTCTGAAGGCTTGCCACGACGAACCTATTATAGACATATTTGGGCACTGCAACCCCAATCACATATGTCCATAAACCAAGGGCTTCTAAGTCCCTAAAAGTGTTGTTTCATACCCTAAAGGAGCAAGGTCAGCTGATTACATCATCTCCCAGAAGTTCTCCATGAAAAGCTACTCAGAATTGGTCAAAGCAGGACCATACAGACTGCCCAGTGCTAAGGGTGCGATGCATCTCACCTGCCCCATGCAAAAAGTGCGATGCATATTGGAAAGCCCTTCTGTAGGGTGCGATGACTGAGAGCAGACAAATGGCACAAGCAGTTTGCTAGGTGGAGACCCTAAGAATCTTCTAGAAGCTGCTCATTTGACACTTGCCTCTCTGAATTCACCCAAGGATGAGTAAGAGATCATGAAATATCCAAGTGGAACCAAGAACTATCAGAGAGATGACACTAATCAAAATCCCAGAAGCTGACTCACCCCCCTGCAAACATCTATATATGGATCCCTCATCCCAGAGATCCAGGGGCTGGAATTTTGTAATTTGCAAAGAAGTGTTGTTGGTTTCTCTTTGAAGACATTGTTGGGTGATCTTGCTTTCTATGAGGTGAAGAGGGATTTCAAGTTGGGAGGATGGCGCTGGGTCAGACCAAGTGGTTGTAATCCTCTCTTCTACTACTTCTATCAATAAAGCTATTTGAGTTTTCCTTCATATTCTTGTATATCTCTGAATATTGTGTTGATATATGCATTTGTATGGTCAATATATATCTGATCCTATATTGTTTACAGTGATAGATCTCTATGCTTTGATGGTATTATGCTGCTGTGACTCTACAGGTGCTCTTTGAAGCGGGACAAGTAAGGAAGGAGTGGCGAGATTATGTCAAATGGGAAACGAAACAAGCAAGGAACCAACCGTAAGACTGAGGTTGGTACTCTCTGCTTCTTTCTTATCTATCTCTCATAAGTGACTTTAGTTTGTTTGTTTCCAAGATAGCTACTCGTCTTAGTGGGACTAGCAGTTCTGAATAAACACTATTTTTCCCGATAACAAAATGGCGAATCCACTGGGGAACGAATAGTTTGATTGCTTGTCTCTATTTGTTTGATTCATAAACTACAGACGGAGCTTGAAGTTAAGCCAACTAGCCTTCGAACTACATTTGTTATGCAAGTGCAAAGTAGATCAATGCTGCTTCAGTCAATCTCCGGGTTTGTTTATGAACTGAACAATTGACTTGCAAACATCCTAAGTGCCCTAGAGGTAGCTCAAGTAACCTCAATATATCAACCCCTATACTTTGTTGTTACTGACTATCATTAGCTCAGCCTAAATCCTTGAACTAAGCTGCAAACTATGACCAAAAACCAAGTTAAAGTCTCGTTCATGGACTATCACACTGTCTCCTTTTGGCAGACTGGATGCATCGCACCTCCCGTGTGCAGTAGGTGGGATGCATCCCTATTTCCCTGTGTTACAGGTGCGATGATTAGGTAAGACTATTTCTGCCTCTAGATTTTGGTTTTTTCTTCACCATCTTCAGCTTTATTCAGGAGTTTCGCTGTCTGTGATCAGTAGACCACTATTGAAACGCCCTTCCTTTGCATCATTCAGCCTCCATTGTACAAAGAATTGTGAATGTTTTTATGTATTTTTCACCATTTACAGTTCTCCTTTACAAAATAGTAGCTTAATCGAACTGTCGTCTTTTGATTTGAAAGTGTCGCAAGTGTCATTTTCAGTTAAAGAAAAGAATATTCCTTTTTTTGATAGTAGATTACACTGTTACTCTTGTATTTGACCTCAATTAATAGTATTTCAAGTGTCAAAAGTAGTTTTCAATTCAAAATCGCAAAGTGTCGTCTTGTCTTCCTTTCATTTTTTTTTTGAAAAGAAAATCGTTAGTACTGTCGCTGTGAAAGAAGAAATAATTCAGATTTGTATTTAGCATTCTTTTTGTCATTCACACATTAAGAAAGCATAAAAAAATTACATGCATATGCATCTGCATTTAGACTGCTTGTTGATTTTGATTTAGGACTGTGCATCTAGTGTGTGCACTCTGCTCTATGTTGAAAGTATTTCGCTTCTCTTTCCTTAATAGCTAGGATTTTCATTGCAAAAAGAAGAGTAAACGACTGTTTATCATCTTAGATTGCATATTTAGGAGTTTTATATCTACATCACGCGGTGAACCTTAAAGGCAAACTTCTTAAGAAAGATCAACTATAAAATAAATTCAATGAACATAAAAACGCTTTGGAACCTAACGCACAACATCTAGAAGTCTAGGCTAGAAACGTATTCCGGTGTCATAAAGCCTGGTAACTGTTGCTTTCATCGTAGGTTGGGTGATTCCTCCTCTTTGAGAAGACAAGTGCCAGTACGGACTTGTGCTCCCATATACCATCGAGTATATATTGGGAGACCACAATAGGTTATATCCTTTATCCCTAGGAAGCTGTGTCTGCCGCCCTATCGATCGTAATGCATTGAACACAACATTCGGGATGATTGACTGCTGTACCGTAAAAAGTATTCAGCAGTTTTGCGATTGGTTTGGTAATCCCTCTGTCTAGATTTCCAGAGTAGTCTCTTTCGTTCCTTTTCAGATTCTTTAAAGGAAATGGTCCATCTGAGTACTTATCACTTCAGGCTCATTAAAAATTGAATGCGACTAGAGTCATCTTTAGCTTTTTCTCGACTCTTAAAAATTGAAAAAGCAAGTTGTGTCAAAGCGTCTAAAATTTATTTTAATAGGAATAACGTCACTGTTCCCTCGTTGATCTTAGGTTGAGAAAATCGAGTCCACCAATCAAGGATTTCCCCTTGGAGGAAATCATAGTCCTTTCTCTTCTTTGGGAGATGTTGGTGCACCTCATATGGCCACATTGTTCCTTCTAGGACTGACAATTGGCCTGCCAGTATGGCTTTTCTCGACCTTTGTTGTTCAAAGCATCGTGATTCATGAGCAATCAAATCAGTGAGTAGATGATACTAGAGTTACCCCCCAACCTTCTACTTCGTTTGTTTCTCCCTCTCCTTCTTCCTCTTCGCTTGGTGAAGATAGTAAAACTAAAAACCGAGTAACTGAGAAGAAGAAGAAAGGGGAGGAGAAGAAGAAGGAGCCAACGATAAAAAGGGGCAACTGTACATTGTATATCGAAAATACACACACTGCACCATCCAAACCTAAATCTCCATGTGTCATCTGCAAAGGGGACCACTATCATCGAGATTGTCCTTGCATTCCACGGATCTTAAGCAACTGGTCCCCCCGCTTGCACAATCCGGTGTCATCAACCTCTGACGATCATGTTGAGAGTACACCGTCAACTAGTGAAAACAAAGTCACCGGACAAAAAGGAAGATCTAAATTTCCTTGCAGACTGTGTGAAGGCGATCATGCCCTCCACCATTGTCCCTTCCTGGACGAAGCTAAAAGAGTCTTGGATAACTGTCCTGCATCACCGTAGCGACTTCCTCCTGGATACAAGAAACTCTTGCCGAGTCCATTGCTAGTTGAAAATCTGACTGACGCACCTTTGTTGTCGGTCGAAGCACCTACCATTGAAGATAAACCCTCTAAGTCCATAGCGGACCAAAGTCAACAGGTCGAGATGGCAGTCGACCCCGTCTTGTCTTTAGAGGATCTACCTTCAGATGATACAATCACCAAAGAGAATGAGAACGACACCGTTCAAATTATTTTCGTAAACACAAACTCTGATGAACAAGGGGCCAATCTACCCATTCCTTTACCACATGAACGAAGTTCATTAGAGATGTATCCGACCGTTTAGTCGGTCCCACCTCCAAGCAACCTAGTCGTCTCCTTCGATTGGAATCTACTAGGCAGACCCCGTCTACCATCTAATGTACCATTCTGAATCATAGTGCAAACTTATAGAATGGTCATGGTTGGTACCATCATAGATGAAGGGGCTTCTATGAGTATCCTTTCCTCAACTGCTTGGAAAGCGCTTGGTTCGCCATCGCTTTTGCCTGAGATGCGAAATCTGACAGGCTTCGACAAAGGAACCAGTCGACCGTTAGGGATCCTTCCGAATTTGCCTATAACTTTGAGAAGGAAAACCATTTATCTGAATGTAATGGTAGTCCAAGGACCTTTAGATTACAATCTACTCCTTGGGCGTGACTACATTTATAGCATGGGAGCTATTGTTTCCTCACTCTTTCGAGTGATGTGTTTTCCGCATGAAGGTAGAGTGGTCCAGCTCGTAGACCAACTTTCGTTCCCCGGTTCACACATAACGAATAGTCAAATGCCATCCCTAATAGGTCTTTTTGCGCAAGGAATGTCTCATCAATCTCCAGTCCGTCCACCTAATGAGCGCGAGTGATTCGGTGGTTGTGACTGAAACCCAGGGGGCATGCACCCTGGTCTGCTTCGGCAGAAAAACTTCAGGTATAGGGTGGGTTTCCGCGGAGGATATATGACTAGTCTGACACACCCATCCATTTAGGAAAATGGGATTAGACTGGAATAAGATACTTCCGTCAGAAGGTATGCCTTTCCCGATAGAACAAATGTTTTGTCTGCAAATTGAAGGGTAACTTGGAAACTCTACTTCGCTATACCTGGGGGCATGCAAACCTTTTTGCATGAAAGTGAAAAGCAACCATTTGTTTTCTTAGTTTGTAGGTTCTTAACCCTTTAAACTCGTAGGATTGGTCGTTCCTAGCTTACATAATAAAAGAAGTTGGAGCAAAATTTTGAATGGTGCAAGCTCCCTAAAAAATGAACCTATCGATGAGACATCCTTATTATACGAATGGCATGAGCAGTTTTACGCAAAGTCCAAGCTCGTTAAAAATTAAACCTAGCATTGAGCATATGTTCCACCAGAGTTTAAGCTCATTAAAAAATGAACCCACCTTTGGTAAATAACCATTGCGAACACATTATCATCAGCGTTTGAGCCTTGGTCGTGTTCTTACTATCACCTCCACTCTGTTTTAGCCGATCATACTCCTCCATTTGATTGTTACCCCTTTTTGAGGAACAGCTGCGACGAGTGATTCTGTTAGCCATCTTCTCAACACTGCCATGATTGGAAAGTTCCAACCATTACCTGGAACCAGCTGCTACCCGAAAATATCACTCATTCCTAAAAAAACGAGTCTCCTTTAAGTTCTTTTCATCCGACTCGCAAAATATGAAAAGACTGCTGAGCAATTCGCCTCTCCAGCTCGTTAAAGTGATTGGAAGTGCCATCCCTCCTCTAGATTTTAATCTTTTTGAACCTGAGGGATTATTACACAAAAAGTGCGAGCGTTTGTCTTGTTCGGCTCATTAAAACTATCGAAAAGTCACCCTTTCGCATTGTTTTATACTTTTTTGGACTTAAGGGATTATACTACAAAAAAGGAATATTGGAGTTTCCTTTCCGTCTTTTTTTAGACTCTCTAAAATTGAAAAGGACCGAGTTATCCTTGTCGTTAAACTCATTAAAACAATAGCGACAAACTTGTCCATTCAGACAAGAGCAAGTTTCACTGTCGCTAAACTCGTTAAAACATAGCGGCGGGTTTGCCTGAAGGGAAAATTATAGAACAAGCATATGTTATCCTCCTCAAGCTTCACAAAAATAAAGAGGTACTAGTCAGAAATGACTGGGGAAAATTGGGAAGAAAACTTGAAGAAACTTTATTGGTAGCAGGTCACTCTTGAACATGACACTTTCACTCCATCACCATGATTGAGTTGGGTTGGGTTATTCCATTCACCGGTCATATCACCATTGGTCCACTGTATCATCCACTTTTGGGGTTAACGCTACCAATCTATTTCAGTGTCGCCGATATGTTCAAGAGAAGTCGCTCAGAGAACTCACTTACCCAGCTTGTGCCTCATCCACTGCAATACCTTCACGCTTCATTCTTTCATGACCGCCACCCTGAACCTTGTATCATCTGATCATTTTCACCTCCACAAAATCATTTGCTCCGTTCCGTGTCGTAGATGTGGGACTCATTAATTCCCTCCTACGACGGGTCACTTCTTGTCGACATCAGCTCATTATCCAAGAAGTCAACCTAGGAACAACCCTTTCAGAACTTTGAAGCTTGCATGCCTCAATGGCAGGTTTCTCATTTCCGGCAATAGGTTTACATTAATGGCCTTCAACCGAAAGATTTTGCATGGTGTTCGACTTTGAATCATGTATTCACACCACGTGAATTGTACTGCAGTGCCTTGAGGGTCATCATCATCATCGGTGATCCCTCTCGCGCTTGTTAACAACTTACATCATTGGCTGGTAATCAGGCAATGTCTTTCCATGTTTGACATCAGAACATCTTTTCACATGGATCGACTTGTTCTTTTGGGCGAAGATTGAACGAGTTTTGAAGACCCCAGATCTAGTTTCATCCATCCGGGCTGCGATATATTCAAGAAAATAAAGACATCAAATGTACATCATTGCTGCACAGATAATCATCCAAACTAAGGGATGATGGCTCTACTAGAATCATCAGTCTGCACACAGACGGTTGTCTGTCCTATGTACATGAAAATGAATTTATCAAGCTGAGCATGGGAATGCCCGCCTCAGCTAGATCATGAAAATATTATGAAGATAATGTATTGTATTGTATCTTATTACAGGTCACCTTCCAGTTCGAAAAACCTCGGATCCTCATTATAAAGCATTTCACCCGACATCAAAAAGATCGACCTCATGCTTTAGGGGGAAACTGTTATAGAAATATTTGGGCACTGCAACCCCAATCACATATGTACATAAACCAAGGGCTTCTAGGTCCCTAAAAGTGTTGTTTCATACCCTAAAGGAGCAAGGTCAGCTGATTACATCATCTCCCATAAGTTATCCATGAAAAGCTACTCAGAACTGGTCAAAGGAGGACCATACAGACTGCCCAGTGCTAAGGGTGCGATGCATCTCACCTGCCCCATGCAAAAAGTGTGATGCATACTGGAAATCCCTTATGTAGGGTGCGATGAGTGAGAGCAGACAAATGGCACAAGCAGTTTGCTAGGTGGAGACCCTAAGAATCTTCTAGAAGCTGCTCATTTGACACTTGCCTCTCTGAATTCACCCAAGGATGAGTAAGAGATCATGAAATCTCCAAGTGGAACCAAGAACTATCAGAGAGATGACACTAATCAAAATCCTAGAAGCTGACTCACCCCCTTGCAAACATCTATATATGGATCCCTCATCCCAGAGATCCAGGGGCTGGAATTTTGTAATTTGCAAAGAAGTGTTGTTGGTTTCTCTTTGAAGACATTGTTGGGTGATCTTGCTTTGTATGAGGTGAAGAGAGATTTCAAGCTGGGAGGATGGCACTGGGTCAGACCAAGTGGTTGTAATCCTCTCTTCTACTACTTCTATCAATAAATCTTTTTGAGTTTTCCTCCATATTCTTGTGTATCTCTGACTATTGTGTTGATATATGCATTTGTATGGTCAATATATATATGATCCTATATTGTTTACAGTGATAGATCTCTATGCTTTGATGGTATTATGTTGCTGTGACTCTACCGGTGCTCTTTGAAGTGGGACAAGTAAGGAAGGAGTGGTGAGATTCTGTCATAGGGGAAAGGAAACAAGCAAGGAACCAAGCGTAAGACTGAGGTTGGTACTCTCTGCTTCTTTCTCATCTATCTCTTGTAAAGGAAAACACAAGTGACTTTAGTTTGTTTGTTTCTAAGATAGCTACCCGTCTTAGTGGTACTAGCAGTTCTTAATAGACACTAGTTTTCCCGATAACAGAACCCTACGAGGGACATTTTGCAGATCGAAGGACAAGACATAAGGTATTACATATGGGTTATTATTGGCCCACTATTTTTAAGGATGCTAAAAAATATGCCCAAGCCTGCGATAGTTGCCAAAGGATGGGCCGACCTAGCCAATCTGATGAAATGCCTTTGCAGCCCCAATTAGTCATAGAGCCCTTCGAGCGTTGGGCATTGGACTTCATAGGTCCATTCCATCCACCATCCAATCAGAAGGCCTACATACTGGTAGCCACGGATTATGTGACAAAATGGGTGGAAACAATAGATTTACCAAGAGCCACAGAGGAAGCAGTGATTAACTTCCTTTTTGGGCTATTTGTGCGGTATGGATTACCGTGAGAAGTGATCACAGATGGGGGAAAGCAATTCATAGGGCACAAGATTACTGCCACTCTCAGAAACCATCATATTACACATATGATCACTTCTCCGTATCACCCGTAGGTGAATGGACAAGTTGAAAGCACCAATAAGGTTATAGAAGCGATTGACCAAGACAATCTCAACACACCGGTGAGATTGGGCTACTAGACTGCCAGATGCCTTATGGGCTTATCGTACGACTTGGAGGAATACTACTCGATACCCTCCATACCAACTTGTGTTTGGTAAGGAACCAATTTTTCCAATCGAATTCGAAATAAAGACTCTAAGAACGACCCAGAAAGTGGGTTGGATTTAACAGAAGCCCAAACCAAGCGTCTTCAGCAGATGAATGAACTAGATGAGGCTCGATTACTTGCTTTGCAACGAACTCCAATAATTCAGCAACAAAGGACAAAATGGAATGACAACCTTATCAAGAAGAAAACGTTTCAAATAAGGGATTGGGCACTTCTGTATGATTCCAGATTCCAGGACTTCCCGGGGAAGTTGCAAACAGGATGGCTCGGCCCTTATGAGATTCAAGAAGTGCATAATAATGGTACTCTTACCTTGACTACCATCGACGGATCCGACCATTCTTTTAAGGTAAACGGGCATCGAGTGCGCCTCTATCATCAACCACTTACCAAGGAGTCTTTCTGCGAGCAGGTACGCGAGGACCCCTCCATGCAAATTCTAGCTGCAAGGAATGAGGACCCAATAGCTTTTCCTTCAAAAAATTGAAATTGCTTGAGAAATTGTAAATAATGTACATACCCTTTTAGGCATTACCATGTAAATTGAATTTTTTTAGGAAGTTTCACAAAGTTTGAAAGTTTTTTTTTCCTCTTTTTGTTTTTTTTTGCTGTTCAAACAATTGAACATCTGTCGTTCAATTGATTGAACAACACATTTTCTTCTTTTTGTTTTTTGCTGTTCAAACAATTGAACGTCTGCCGTTCAATTGATTGAACAACACATTTTCCTCTTTTTGTTTTTCGTTGTTCAAAAAATTGAATGTTTGCCGTTCAATTGATTGAACAACACATTTTCCTCTTTTTGTTTTTTCACTATTCAAACAATTGAACAACTGCCATTCAATCGATTAAACAACACGAATTGTTTTCATTTTGTTTTCACTGTTCAAACTATTGAACGACTGCCATTCAATTGATTGAACATCACAATTCATTTTCATTTGTTTTCATTATTCAAACTATTGAACGATTGTTGTTCAATTGATTGAACGATTGTTGTTCAATTGATTGAACGATTGTTGTTCAATTGATTGAACAACACAATTTGTTTTCATTTTGTTTTCGCTGTTCAAATTGTTGAATGACTGTCGTTCAATTGATTGAACAACACAATTTGTTTTCATTTTGTTTTCGTTGTTCAAACTATTGAATGACTGCCATTCAATTGATTGAACAACACAATTTGTTTTCATTTTGTTTTCATTGTTCAAACTATTGAACGACTATGGTTCAATTGATTGAACAACACAATTTGTTTTCGCTTTTTTTTCGCTATTCGAACTATTGAATGACTGCCGTTCAATTGATTGAATAGCATAATTTGTTTTCACTGTTCAAACAATTGAACGACTACCGTTCAATTTATTTTTTTTTGGTTGGTGAGACCCATAGGGATTTGAACTAGTGACATATCACACGAAGTGCCTTAACAATGCACCCATTCACCGTCAATCCAAAGCCCCATGGGTGACTACTGTTCAATTGATTGAACAACACATTTCATTTTTATTTTGATTTCACTGTTCGAACAATTGAACAACTACCGTTCAATTGATTGAACATCACTTTTTGTTTTTGATTGATTTTCGCGGTCCAAAAAATTGAATGACTATCATTCAATTGATTGAACAACACTTCTTGTTTTTGATTAATTTTCGCTGTCCAAAAAAAAAGTTGAACGACTGCCATTCACTTGAGTGAACAACACTTTTTGTTTCTCTTGATTTCGCCATTAAAACAATTGAATGATTGTTGTTCAATCAATTGAACAACACTTTTCATTTTCTATTTTGATTTTGCCGTTCAAATGATTGAATCAATTGATTGAACAACATCGTTTAAGAAGATAAATTGTGAATTTTCCTCATTTTTTGATCATTATGCCATTCTCTCTTCTTTTGTATTGCAAATAAGCACCATTTGAATTGATTTGTGCCTGTTCTAAGGAAAAACGGTAATAATATTATCATTATGACTTCTAAAGCCTTTTTGATGGTTATCTTTATTCATAAAGTAATACGGTGTATCTTTAGAATGACTGCCTGAACATCTTTTCTTTTGGACACATCATGAAATGATTCATTATTCTTAATCCATGCTGGCTTATGTTTATACTCCCTAATGAATAAAACTCATTTATATAATGATAAGGGGATAAGAGTATAACACTTTCATTGGCATCTTTTTACTTCTTACACCATCCTTGACTCTTAAGGAGAAAATGAGTCTCCCTTTTTTTACAATGAGAATTGCAAAAGAAAAATGGAAATGGTAAAATATGAAAATGCTTAAGACATTGTCTAAAGAGGATAAGGGGTCTCATTACGAGCCAACCTACCATGATCACAAGGATGTAACAGGTGACATTCCAATTTGGCCACCAAACCAAGGTAATGACCTTCTTGATAATTAAATATGTCAGAAGAACAGAGGATCTCATCACGAACTAGCCTGATCACTTTGTTACATCCTAGTGAGTGGCACTATGGTTATTTGGTCACCATGCCAACATAGTGGTCTATTTATGACAAAGAAAAGAAGAATTAACTGTAAGAAGGACTCTAGCTCATTTGGGGGGTTAAAAAGCAACCCTGTCGAGGCTATGAACACCTGTTGGCAGCAGCTCTGCTTGTGGTATTGGAGTATCACCTTATATTGCCATATGTCATTTAGCTCTTATCACCTACGGATTTGTTTCTAAACAGAATTTCCATTTAAGCAGCACTTTTACAAGTTGAATATAATGGTGCTTTAATCTATATTCATTATATGTCCAATCATTTAATGTCAGTCATTAAAAACATACGTCGATTATGTTGATGTGATTAATACCGCTTATGGTGAATATCTTTGACATAATGAATTAAAAATTGTTGTTTTTATTTGATTTGGCCAATTCCTACAACTAGTATTTCTTAAATGCTTTACCAATTTGCGTGTTGTGTTTTTTTTAGATTGGTTGCTGGCATTCATTTCGCGTCAATGACTTTTCTTGCTTCTTGCGTGCTGAAAGGTCATGGACGCCCTTTTCTCATCAGAGGGAGGATAGCCTGTGTATGCACGACACGTGTCACAGTTATGGATAACTGTGTGACAATGATTCATATTACTTTTGGAGTACGAACCACATGATGAGTATGAATGTGTAATAATTAGCAGGAATTTCCGATTGGATGAAGAATGACAACCATGATGGCGAGCATGTGAACTCACGATCCTGCGTTATGTATGGCTGATAGGACAAATGACTTAACTAAATATGATAATAATCATCCAAACAATGTTATTTCCCTGTTAATTGCTGTAACATACATTAATGTTGTTCTGAATTACAGAGGTAAAACACAATTGCATACAGGTGAACCAGCCTCAGGTGCAACAGCCATGGGCAAAAGAGCTATCCAGAGTGAACCTATAGTGCTCATGGTATCGGATCAAGCTCACACAATCCTTGAACACACTGCTTGGATGCAATATTTAAACAGATTACAGGGATTTCATGAGGAGCTAATGTTGGAATTTCTGTAGAATTTACAGAATGGTAGCACAATGGTAAAAGGTATAAGCATGATGGTTTCTGAAGAAGTCCTAGCCGAAGTCACTAGACTTTCGACAGAGGGGGCGAAATGTACTGAGAAACACGTTCTTTTATACAGCGCAATTGAAGTATTCCAGGATCCGAGCGAGCGGCTGGTACAAACATGCAAAGGAATTCATCCTTTGGCGTTACAACAGTCGTGGCAAGAATTGGCGGTCATCGTTGAAAGATACATTACCCGTGACGGTTGACACTAATGTAGGAGCATCCAGCTAGGGCACCATGACCGGGTGTTGGTCTTCGCAAGATGGAAGTTGTGTTAACAAATTGGTTTTTTTTTTTATGTTAGTTTGTCAAAGTAGGATGTAAGATTTTGTCTACTTTTAGTTTCAGTACTAGTTAGGGACAATTTGGTCGGTTAGGGTCATTAGTTTGTTTGTCTTAAATCAATAGAAATTTAATAACTGTTCTGTCATTTTGGAGAAAAAAACAAAATGTTTTTAATGTAAAATCTTGTCAAAAAGCAGAACCAAATACAAGCATCGTTATGTAACTGAATAAAATTACAACTGAAAACAGTAACTACACAGTTCAGGTAGCTGTGAACAAAGACTACAAATGTACATGAAAAATCCATTGAAAGGGTTCAACATTTTTTAGTATTCAAGCAATAACAATAAAAGGATAGACAATTTGAATCCATCTATGTAACCAAAAAAGTTTTCATTTTTTGCTTCCTAATTTCACCGAATATCAGAGTAATTGATGCAAATCACGCATACTAGTTTGTTTAATTTCTTTTTTCTAAGAAACAGAGTCCAGACAACGAGACAGAGATGTATTTTCAGAACGAGGGTTTGTAACCCGTGAAAGAAATCGACAGTGAATGAGCAGGAGCGAACACAGACAAAAGAATCGGACAAGTTAAGAACATATGAGCCATACATTATTTTCCTAACTTCGAAATCGACCAACAAAATGAATACCAGAGCAACTACAGTGCTTTCTGTTCATGGAAGAAATTACAAACACAACTGCAAATTAACAATCATAATTCAAGGGTGTTTAAGCCAGAATGAAAGGAATGATAACCAACAGTGACCATTAAAACAAAGGTAATCAAAACCAACATTTCCCTAGAATTTTTTCTTTTAATTATAATATGAAATGTATGAGCATACACAGCAGAGTTCCAAAATAACCCACGAATAGTCACATAGTCGACGGTCGACAAACCCTAGGTGAGGGTTTTGGGAAGCGGCTCCCATACGTTATAAATTACAGTCAACAAGCACAGAATCAAGGAAGCCTACGCTAAACAAAATGACCAGGACGCTGGGCTATAGCCAAGAGATAGCATTGACCAAGCATTGAGGAAAATCAAACCCTCAATCTCACAGGCTTGATCCTAAAACTGAAGATTAGTTGCGTTGACAGAGCCTACTAGGTAGAGGCCGACGTGATTGTTCCAAGCATACCTAACTGCAAACCCTATCACCTGCAAAAGAACCAAAACACAGTTGTTAACAATCTGTCGACAGAGGGAGAAAAAAAAACAAATGCATGAATGTAAGTGTAAGTGGGGTACATTTCCCTACCTGAAGGGTTCGCAGCAAGAACAGAGTACAAGCCCTTGAACCTCGAATTCCAAACAACGACTGAGACAAAGGAGCGACCACATCAGGAATAGAAGAACGAAAAAAGCAAATTGAATTATGGACAAAAGAGGCTACATGCATTGAAGCCGAAGACCGGAGAGCGCCATTGTTTTGCAACCTGAGTGCATGCCAACCGACTAAGATTCACAAGCAAGATGATCTCATACCAGAAACCGAGCCCGTGGAGCTAAGACCAATGGAAGCAATTACAAAAAGAGCACAGAAACATACTTACACAGGTGATAGAACCATTCTTGGTTGCTTAAAGAACGAGGACCAAAAGTTATCCAAGAAAATATAAGAGTTACACTATCGGAAAAGAAAACCCTGAAAGTGCGCCCAACAGGTGCAGTGCAGCTGCATACACAGGCAGCAAAACCACACCAGAGCAAACCCTCGACGACAAAGTGAAAATAACGGAAATGGTTGAATTGAAGACGGTGGAAGGATTTTGGCATGAAACCAGGAGCGGGAAACACGACCCGAGATACAGTACAGTGTATTAATTACACACGTAATTGCCACCATATCATTTCCAAAAAAATTCGAGGACGAGTCGTAATCATAAACTAATCAACAATTAATCATACTTAAATCATTTAATTGTTGATTAATCCAAATAGTGTTGGGCTAGTCCCATCATAGTGGTATCAGAGAAGGTTGAAATTCATTGAAGAAATGGAGGTGGGAAGGAGAGGTCGTGGAAGAGGTGTTCAAAGGATAGCAGAGGAAGGACTGAGAGAGGAGATTAGGATTCTTACTGCTCGTTTGGAGGTAGTCGAAGCAGGGAGAAGAAGGGACCCAAAGGTAGGCGATGATAGCGAAGAGGAAGTTGAAGTGACAACAGATGGATCAGATGGAGAGGGCCCATAAATGAGACTGTTGAGATCGGTCTTAGTGGCAAGCAGTAAACCCAAACCAAAACTCCCAAATTATGATGGCATCCTGTCCATAGAGGTTCTATTGGACTGGATCAACTAGTTGGATAAGTATTTCGAGTGTGAGGAGGTCAGTGAAGACCGCAAAGTTAAGTTCGCTACGACGAAGTTGAAGGGACACACAGCCCTGTGGTGGGACAGTGTCCAAACAGAGAGAAGGAGATTGAACAAGTTGCCGATCAAAACCTGGTCAAGGATGGTGGCCAAGTTGAAGGGTAGATTTATGCTGAAAGACTATTAGATTGCACCACACAGGCAAGTGCAGAATCTAAAACAGAAAGGAATGACAGTAAGGGAGTACACTGAGGAGTTTTATCGAGTGAACCTAAGGGTTGGTTATACAGAGGATACCTCGGAGAAGACAGCCAGGTACGTAAATGGTTTAAGGCTAGAAATTTTAGATGAAATTAGTATTCTGTCTCCAAAGAACATTGAAGAAGCATATCAAAGTGCTATGAAAGCTGAAGAGAAAATTACTAGAAAGCAAAATGCCAGGAGAGGATGAGGAACCGGCAGAGGAAGAGGCCAGTCATATGGCAGAGGGCGGACTGCTAGTAGTAATGAGGAAGGTAGTAGTTCTAAAGCTTTCGGATCAGCAGACAAAGGTGATAATGCGAGAGGTGGTAGGCCATATCAGCGAGGCAGGGGAAATGGCCGAGGTAGAGGAGTTGGTTACCAATGTTACAGGTGTCATAAGTGGGGACACAGATCATTTGAGTGTCCTGAGGTAGACCAAGCTGGACAGAGGGGTGCGTATGTCGCACAAATAGAAGAAGCAGAGGCACCTCCCCAAGAAGCAGAGAATGCTCCAGAAACAGGGAAGCCCTGGTGTTGAACAAGGTGTTGTTAAAACCAACAAAAGAAACCACCGAACAAACTCAGTAGAAGGCTTTGTTTCGAATGGTTTGTAAGTCACATGGTAAGTGTTGTAAGCTAATTATTGACAGCGGTAGTATAGATAACTTAGTGGCCACAGAGATGGTGGAAAAGTTGGAATTAAAGCGATTGAAACATCCCACCCTTACAAAGTTTCATGGCTGCAAAAAGGCCATCAGTTGCTGGTGGATGAGCAATGTGAGGTGGAGTTTCAAATAGGCAGATATAAGGACAAGGTCATTTGTGACATCATGCCGATGGATGTATGTCACATACTGCTAGGCAGGCCATGGAAGTATGACAGAAAGGTGGCACATGATGGATTGACAAACTGCTATAAGTTTGTCAAGGATGGAATCAAGCACATGCTTGTGCCCATCAATGAAGAAGGAACAACAGGGACAAGTGAGCCAAGAGCATTGTTGGTTAGCGGAAAACAGTTTCTGAAACAAGTTGAGGAAAGTGAGGTCAGTTATGCAGTTGTAAGAAGAGAAAAAACAGTACTGTTGCATATAGAGGTATCAGATTTACCCCTAGAAATTTAGCAGATGTTGCAGGAGTTTACAAACATAGTGGTGGATGAATTGCCAGATAAACTGCCCCCCAAAAGAAGAATAAGCTACCATATTGACTTCATACCTGGGAGCAAGTTTGTCGAATAAGGTAGCATATCGGATGAGCCCCAAGGACAATGAGGAGATTAGGAAGCATGTGCAGGAACAGCTAGACAAAGGATTGATAAGGGAGAGTTTGAGCCCTTGCACAGTTCTAACAGTTCTCGCTCCCAAGAAAGGAGGAGAATGGCGGATGTGCACAGACTCGAGGGCCATCAACAAAATCACCATCTGGTACAGGTTTCCACTGCCACGGATGGACGACATGATGGATTGCCTAAGTGGGGCAGCATATTTTTCTAAGATAGATTTGAAGAGCGGGTATCATTATATCTGAATTCGAGAGGGGGATGAGTGGAAGACAACCTTTAAGACGAATGAGGGATTGTATGAATGGCTAGTTATGCCATTCGGATTGAGCAATGCACCCAGTACATTTATGTGGTTAATGAATGAAATGTTGAAAGAATACATCAGAAAATTTGTGATAGTGTACCTAGACGACATACTAATTTTCAGCAGGACAAGGGAAGAGCACCTTCGACATGTTCGGAAAGTGCTGGAAAAATTGCAGCAGAATAAGCTACTAATAAATCTGAAAAGGTGTACTTTTCTGCAAAAAGAGTTGATTTATTTGGGCTTCGTAATAGTAGAAAATGAGCTGAAGATGGATCCGGAAAAGATTGTAGCGATAGTTAATTGGCCATCTCCGAAAAGCTTATTTGAGGTACGTAGTTTTCATGGGCTGGCGAGTTTTTATCGGAAATTCATAAGAAATTTTAGCGAAATCTGTGCACCTATGTTGGACACTATTAAAAAGGCCAGTTAGCCTTTTCGATGGACTGATGCAGCGGAGAGGAGTTTTCAGCTACTAAAGAAGAAGATCACAGAGAGACCGATCCTAAGATTGCCAGATTTTAAAAAGCTCTTTCAGGTTCACTGTGATGCTAGCGGTACGGCTATTGGAGCTGTACTCAGCCAGGAGGATAAACCTGTTGCATTTTTCAGCAAGAAGCTAAATGAAAGCAGGCAGAAATATTCGTCCTATGACAAGGAGTTCTATGTTGTCATCCAGGCATTGAAGCATTGGAGACACTATTTGCTGGGAAATGAATTTGTGTTGTTTTCGGATAATTCTGCACTACAGTATGTGATGCAACAGCACAAGCTAAATCACAAACATGCCAAGTGGGTGGAATATTTGTAGAGTTTCACCTTTACGTTGAAACACATCAGTGGGCAGGCCAACAAGGTGGCAGATGCGTTGAGTAGGAGGGCCTTATTTTTGCAGGAGAGTACTGTACAAGTGCTAGGTTTTGAGCACTTGAAAGATTTATATTAGACTGACACATATTTTAAAGAAGCCTATGAGGCATGTCAGAATCCCTTGGTGAGAGATAATAGTCCATGGTTGGATTACAACTTGCAAGAGAAACTGCAATTTAGAGGAGGACAGCTATGCATTCCTAACTGCTCGATGAGAGAGAACATTATTTTGGAGAAGCACAGTGGAGGTCTAGCCGGACATTTTGGCATAGACAAGACACTCGAGCAACTCAGTAATTTTTACTTTTGGCCAAAGATACGAAGGAATGTACAACGATTTGTGACCAGATGTAAAGTGTGCTAGTTGGCGAAGGGTCACAGTCAAAACAAAGGGACTGTATACACCATTGCCTGTTCCAAGCAGACCGTGGGACTCTGTCAGCTTGGACTTTGTCTTGGTTCTACGTAGGACACAGTGAGGTTACGACTCGGTGATGGTAGTAGTGGACAGATTCTCGAAGATGGCACATTTTATCCCTTGCAGAAAAACCAGTGATGCCACTCACGTGGCCCACTTGTTCTTCACGGAGATTGTCAGGCTACATGGTTTGCCTAAGTCTATTCTTTCGGACAGGGATGTGAAGTTTACAAGGCATTTTTTGCGTACCCTATGGAAGAAGATGGATACACACTTGAGTTACAGATCTGCTTATCATCCGCAAACTGACAGACAAACTAAGGTGGTAAACAGGAGTCTGGGAAACCTACTACGAAGCTTGATTGGTGAGAATTCGCGGATGTGGGATCGAGTGCTTGCCCAGGCAGAGTTCGCTTATAACGACTCGCCTAATCGCAACACAGGTTGCAGTCCATTTCAGATCCTGTATGGCATGCATCTTTATGGAGTGCATGAGTTGCGAGATCTCAGACAGCAAGAAAGGTGAAGCGCATATGGAGAAGATTTCACTTACACGATGAGATATTTGCATGAGCAGATGAAAATTAAATTGCAAGACAACAACCAAAAGTATAAAGAACAAGCAGATTTGAAGAGAAGGGAAGTACAATTAAATGTGGGAGATGAAGTCTTTGTGTATTTGCGCAAGGAACGCTTCCCTAGAGGTGCATATAATAAGCTGAAGTATAAGAAGATAGGTCCCTGCAAAGTCCTCCGGAAATTTTTAGCGAATGCCTATGAGATACAGTTGCCACTAGGGATAGGCATTTCACCCATCTTTAATGTAGCAAACTTGTTTCCTTACACTGCTGACCCAAAAGAAGAAGACAGAACCACACGACCTACACAAAATACCCAGGATGGAGGAGAAACTTGGATGAGATAGATGCCTTATGTTCAGCCTCCCGAGATCGAGAGCATCCTCGACACTCAGGTGGCCAAACGAACTCGGTGGAAGGAGTATCTGCAATACCTGGTCAAGTGGAAGAACCATCCTATTGAGGACAGTTCGTGGCTTGATGCTAGGAAGATTGAGCAGGTGGGTTCTTCAGTCGAGAAGCTCATGGACCAGAGTCATGATTTCTTTTTACCCCGGGAGCCTGATGCAGGAGCATCCAGCTAGGGCACCATGACCGGGTGTTGGTCTCCGCCAAGATGGAAGTTGTGTTAACAAATTGGTTTTTTTTTTTTATGTTAGTTTGTTAAAGTAGGATGTAAGATTTTGTCTACTTTTAGTTTCAGTACTAGTTAGGGACAGTTTGGTTGGTTAGGGTCATTATTTTGTCTATCTTTAATCAATAGAAATTTAATAACTGTTCTGTCATTTTGGAGAAAAAAACAAAATGTGTTTAATGTAAAATCTTGTCAAAAAGTAGAACCAAATACAAGCATCATTATGTAACTGAATAAAATTACAACTGAAAACAATAACTACATAGTTCAGGTAACTGTGAATAGAGACTACAAATGTACATGAAAAATCCATTGAAAGGATTCAACGTCTTTTAGTATTCAAGCAATAACAATAAAAGGACAGACAATTCGAATCCATCTGTGTAACCATTTTTTTTTTCGTTTTTTGCTTCCTAATTTCATCGAACATCAGAGTAATTGATGCAAATCATGCATACTAGTTTGCTTAATTTCTTTTTCTAAGAAACAGAGTCCTGACAGCAAGATAGAGATGTATTTCCATAACGAGGGTTTGTAACCTGTGAAAGAAATCGACAGTGAATGAGCAGGAGCGAACATAGACAAAAAAATTGGACGAGCTAAGCACATACAAGCCATACATTATTTTCCTAACTTCGAAATCGACCACCAGAACGAATATCAGAGCAACTACAATGCTTTATTTTCGTGCAAGAAATTACAAACACTGTTGCAAATTAACAATCATAATTCAAGGGCGTTTATGCCGGAATGAAAGGAACGATAGCCAACAGTGACCATTAAAACAAAGGTAATCAAAACCAACATTTCCCTAGAATTTTTTCTTTTAATTATAATATGAAATGTATGAGCATACACAGGAGAGTTCCAAAATAACCCACTAATAGTCACATAGCCGACGGTAGACAAACCCTAGGTGAGGGTTTTGGGAAGCATCACCCATACGTTATAAATTATAGTCAACAAGCACAAAATCGAGGAAGCCTACGCTAAACAAAATGACTAGGATGCTGGGCTATAGCTGAGAGACAACACTGACCAAGCATTGAGGAAAACCAAACCATCAATCTCACAGGCCTAATCCTAAAACTGAAGATCAGTTGTGTTGACAGAGCCTACCAGGCAGAGGCTGACGTGATTGTTCCAAGCATACCTAACTACAAACCCTATCACCTGCAAAAGAACCAAAACACAATTGTTAATAATCCGTCGACAGAGGGAGAAAAAAATAAATGCATGAATGTAAGTGTAAGTGGGATACATTTCCCTACCTGAAGGGTTCGCAGCAAGAACAAAGTACAAGCCCTTGAACCTCAAATTCCAAACAACGACGGAGACAAAGGAGCAGCCACATCAGGAACATGAGAACGAAAAAAGCAGATTGAATTATGGACGGAAAAGGCTACTTGCATTGAAGCTAAAGACTAGAGAGCGCCATTGTTTTGCAGCCTGAGTGCATGCAAACCCACTGAGATTCACAAGCAAGATGACCTCATACCAGAAACCGAGCCTGTGGAGCATGTTGAAAAGTGTGCAACAAGAAATGCTTGTTGAGATTGCAACAAGATGATGGAGCTTAGTGAAAAGAGTTGCCTTCACTAAGTGGGCCCGCAGGCTATTTTTGGCGCAAGTCTATTTTTAGACTATGTCTATTTTTAGACATATGGATCATGTCTATGGATGATTGATCAAGTTGGGAAAAATAGATGGACTTCTATTTTTGATGAAAGTGTGAGTGATCACAGTGTGAGTGATTACAGTGTGAGTGATCACAGTGTGAGTGATCAAAGTCAAAAATAGAAAAGTCAAATATTATTATCTCACAATAATATTTGGACTATAAACTTAATCTTATTCTCTTGGAGCACTTCAGTTTGAGCTACGGAAGTGGCACATGCAGCTGTCAGAAGGAAATTCGTTTTTCTTATGAGTCAGTTGAGTTGTTGCATGCATGACTTCAGTTAGAACTCAAGTGAGTTGAGTTTAGTGGACTGGAGGTACAGTTGATGGAGTTGTGTTCAGTTTAGCTTTGTTAAACTGGTTGTATTTAGTCTAACTGATCAATAGACTAAAGATGAGTTGGGTGAATTAGTTATTAATTAATTCACAAGTTATTAACTCATAATGCAACTATAGAATACATCAGTTAACTCAGTTGCATGTCAGTGCATGTTCAGTTCAGCAGGGACAGGTGTTAGAGGATCAGATTGCTATCAGTTGTGACTATAGCTGTGCATGGTGATTTGCACAATCAAAGGATTGAGTATGCCAATGAGTTTGCTCACGTATCTTCATGATATTATAGCTGTTTCTCACGTCCAACATAGTGTGGGTGACTATTTTGCAGTGTAAAATCGAGTTTGGGAAGCTATTCTCATTAGTTCTCGAGCAGGTTTGAGCAGTGGAGGCAGGCAAGCAGCGGGAGAGATTTGGAGATCAAATCTGAGCTGTATTGTGTGTAACAGGTGGAGATACTTGTGAGAAGTATTATGCTTTGTATTGTTACATGATTCAATCAATATAATATACAGATAGTGTGGGGTTTTTAGCGAGATGCTTTCCCCGGGATACATACTGTGTTTATGAGTTTGATTGATGCTTCTATGTGTGCCTATGGATGTTTCTGCTTCTGTAATTTGATGATCAACGTAGAGGAGATTATGTATTATACATGTTCCGCTTAAATTGTATGATCAGGATAATCTCTGTTGAATATGTGTCATATTATTCAAAATTTCTACAGAGCAAAGACCAGTTGAAACAATTACAAAAAGAGCACAGAAACATACTTACATAGGCGGCAGAACCATTCTTGGTTGCTTAATGAACCAGGACCAAAATTTATCCAAGCAAATATAAGAGTCACACTGTCGAACAAGAAAACCCTGAAAGTGCACCCAATAGGTGCAGCGCAGCTGCATACACAGGCAGCAAAACCACACCAGAGCAAACCCTTGACGACAAAGTGAAAAGAACATAAATGGTTGAATGAAAGACGGTGGAAGGGTTTTGGCGTGAAACGAGGAGAGGGAAATGTGACCTGAGATACAGTACAATGTATTAATTGCACACGTAATTGCCACCTTATCATTTTCCAGAAAAATCCGAGGACGAGTCGTAATCATAAACTAATCCACGGTTAATCACACTTAAATCATTTAATTGTTGTTTAATCCAAATAGTGTTGGGCTGGTCCCATCAGACACGATGTGGTAAAGCCGTGACAAATGAAACTTCTAGCCATTTTAAAACAAAGGATTTCAGTTAATTTACCGTTTTATCTGAATTCCCTGTTACATGATGTTGCCCAACGAGTAAGGACAACTAAAGACCCACATAGTGTAGTCAGCCATCATGGGTTAATTAAATTAATTATCACAAATAGATTGGCCCAACAACAATTAGCATGGGACAGTATCATAAAACCTACCTTGGCTCCACCCCAGAAAATGTGGTAACAGAGCAACAAGGGCCAAGAACCCTAGGTCCGAGAAGAACACTAAAGAGAAAGAATTCCTTTGCACCCTTAGAACCAACAAAGCATAGGCACTCTGTGCGAGTGAAAGCCCAACGACGCATCCCAATTCAAGCAGAGGAAGCTGGACCATCCCGCACACCACCTCCTAGTCCGCAAAACCCCCCTTTGCAAGACTATGAGGAGGAAGTGGCCAGGGTATTGGAAAACATGGGAATGTTTGCTGAAGGTAGAGAATAGCCAGGGAGCATTGAAAAACAGAATTGTACCGCTGATCGGTCTGCCCCTACTGATAGCCCTGGTCGTGAGAAAACCCAGCCATTTAATGATGCCATGGAGGAACAGAGGGAATCAATTCCTTCTATGGAAACACCCCTCGAAGCTGAGGTACATGAAGGAGAAGTTAGCAGAGAAGAAACTCAGATAGTAAGCACCGGTCCAGTGGACCCCCCAGCTGAAGGAAACCCTAAAGATGAAAAATTGGGAGATGCTAATCAACCAGGTGATAATCCCTTTTCGAAGTCCCTTGAGGACGAGGCCTACCCAAGAGAAGACATGGAGAACGATAATTGTTCAGGAGATACAATTGCATTGGGATCTCCTGAAATAGAAATGCATAATAACGACGAGCTAGGAGGAGAAACTCCACTAGGAGACACAGTTCCAATTGGAAACATCCCTAATGCTGACATAGTAAAACTTGTATAGGAACCATAGGATAACGCAGCTAACCCACTATGAGATGGAGGTCCTAGAGTAAAGAATTCCTACAGAGATAGGCTTAGAAAGATGCTCAAAAAGTATAGAAAATAGAAGCAAGTAATCAGGTAGCTGAAACATTGGTTAAAAGAGGCAACCAGAACCAAGAAATTGAAAGTGGAAATGGGAATTGCAGGAACACAAAAAAAATAATGTTCTGGGAAGGATGCTGAGAGTCAAACAAATTTTCTTGTGTTCTGTCTAAAAGAAACCTAGGCTGAGCCATGTATGATAGAAGACACTTCCATGCAAACTGAGGACCCCTGTATCTTTTCGCAGGGAACCCAAACAAACCACCCCACTCTGTATATTGTTGTCCAAATAGATGTTGAATAATATGTTCGAGTTGATTGTATAATTCAAGAAGTAGCTGAAGATGTTGTGCAGTCAGATCCTATGGAGACCCAGGATGGAGGGGCCCAAATAGATGAGACACCCCTTTACACCCCCTTGGTAAGAGATCCTGTCATCAGGAAATTGTAGAATGAGCTACTGATGGTTCAACAGGTACTGGCTTAGCACAAAGAAAAGGTGGTCCCTCTGCATGAACATCAAGGGTTGAGGGAGAAGTTTGAAGCACTTACCGTGACTGGAGATGAGACTTTTGATGAGTATAAGTTTGAGCAAAAGAAGGTTGAAAGATTAAAGGGTCAATTGCAAAAGGCTAGAGAGAAAATGGAGGCCGTCTACTCTCTTTATTCAGACACCTTATCATGCCGAGCCCCTACCACAAATTATGCCTTATTTCTCATGGAAAGATACCTCCTGCTAAAAGTCAAGGCTGCTAAGGCTGGAAAACCAGTAGAGATGAAAACCACTCTGGAATTTATCAAATGCTTTAGAGAGCACGATGAGAAGGTTCAATGCCTCCTCTGTGAACTCTATATGCATAATTTTTTTTTAGAAGATGACAGGGACAACCACCCTGGCCCTTTTATAGGAGACATCCAATTTTAGGCATTCCTCTCATTTGCTACCAACCAACTCAAGTGGGCCAAGGCTCATAACACTTTCAGAAAACGTGAGGATGGCATTGACCTATGGGTCAGAGGGGAGCCTACACAACCATTACTCCTATCTGTCAGGCATAAACAGTTTATGCAGCGAGCTGATGTTGTAGGAAAATTGGGGCCACTCCATATCGATATCATTTAGGCCAGAAAGGAATATTTCTAGGACATTAAGGAAGAAGCCTTGTCTGCATCAAGATATAGGTGGGAAGTCTCCAGTAACACTGTGAGGAACCAAGAGCCATTTGGATATCGAAACTTCAAAGCCACCTCTTCTCATTTCTATAAATATAGTAATATGATTTTAATGATGGGGCATGATTGGATAGGATGTCGTTGCTATGGGGTAAAATGCATGGTGGATATGGAATGAAAATTACCCTCAAAGGCCTTCTCGGGACCTTCGACAGACTGTAAGATTATCTGCAAAAGCTACCAAGTTACACACATGTTCATCTATCAAACATAAGTTGACAAGGTATGGAAAGAGAATCACCTTCAGTTTCTTCTAGATTTGTTTGGAGATCTCTATGCGGCAAGAAGAACTCCTTCAAGACGGGCTCCAAGACAATTCCTACACAAAGGACAAGGCAAACCAATCACAACATACGCTCTTGAAAACTAATGTAAGAATTTCCAATAAACATATATTAGTGTATAACTTAACTACTCATCTCGACAAGCATTAGAATGAACAAATCAATGAACAAAATTATCGACACTATGGAGTAAGGAACACAACTGCAGTTCTATATTTATAGTGGAAGAGTGATTACAACCATCCATTGTATCATCCTTCCCTTTCCCCTTCTTCCTCTCTCTCTCTCTCTCTTTTAGCTCACTTCTTCAAGAATATGACAGTTCACAATAGCTCAATGGGCTATCCTTCCAAATGCTCTGACCCATTTCACAATGGCCCTCTCGTTGCTTATGTAGCAATTGAATTAGGGCTGCCAAGCTCCTCCTAGAGTTCATTAGGGCAAAAGCCATGAACCTGCCCTGTTTTCAAGCTTTTTCCCATTTGCCTTCATTCTCAGATTGGAATTTCTCCAAATATCTCGATTTTTGGAGTTTACTTGCTTTTCTTGAGCAAATTTAGGGATAAATATCTAGATATTTGTGAGTAGATTCGTTGGCTTTGTTAGTGCCTAAATCTACCTCAGGCTGAGAAAGGTAGGATCTAGGAAAACATCAAACCATGCTTAACCTGGTAGCTAGCCCTACTAGGTCGGGAGAGGGCTCTCTCCTGGTCATTCTCAGCAAAATATGATCAATGAGGGCTTGAGATGACTGATATGAATACTGATCTTAGGCTAGGCATGTGTGCAAAAGAATTTGATTGAAATTGATGATGTTTTGTTGGCTCAAATGGAAAGGCAAATTTTTGGGTCTTGGGAATGAGGTTTAGTTTTGCAGAGGTCTCAATGGGGAAAGGTAGGAAAGTGATTTGATACTTCAAATTGAATGAAATGGAAAGATTTAGACAGGTGAGGAGTTGAAGAGGGCAAGAAAACCTCAAGGATCCTCTTCAAATAGCTGAAAACATCAATAACTAAGCAAAACCTAGAAAAGACTTTTGAAATTGTAAAGACAAAAAGTGACTGCAGAGGATTTTGATAAATAACAATGGGCCAGTAGGTAAAGCACATGAGGGCAAACTTACAGAAAGCCACTATTGTCAGATGATCCATGCTCCTAATGGAATGCAGCTGGCTGGGCGGGACACCTAATATGCAATGCATGCAATGCAATAAGAGGATTTGATCTCTGACGAAGGGATGAAGATACCGACACTAACAGGCTTGACCCACTTAACTTCTCTTAGGTTCACTAACGCCCCCCCTAGTCTAACAACTTGAGTTAGAAGGGTGACTAACACTCCTCTATGCTTGGTAACAAGCTTTATAAAGCAAGTTAGCAGTGTGCAGAGAGCATTAGTGTGGAATAAAGGCCCGCAATTATGGTCTTTGCTTCAGTCATCTTGTCTTTCACCTCTAAGTTGATGAGGAGGTCATTTTGTCCTATAACATATTCCCCCTAAAGTATGAGATCAGAGGTAGAGATGATGGCCAAAATACTTTACTAAAACTGTAATTTTCTGTCAAAATTTTGTAGAGAGAGAAGTTTCGGGCAGCAAGGAAAACCTGATACAACACATACATATATATAAACTGCTAAAATCATGTCCTGAGTTGGGCATTCCCATGCTCAATAGCTATGTCAGAGTAATTTTCTCTTCTGAGATATAACAATGTTGGCCGCCGATAAGCACAGAGCGGATCCAGTGTCATAATAGATCATCCTAAAATAGATGTCTCCAAAGAACAATATCCGCAGCTTGGGAGAGGAAACAAGGCTGAATGATGCAAGCCTCTACCCAAGGTCTTGATTTCTGCTTCATCGAACAACATAGATCGGTACATGTGATAAGATGTGTTGACGTCGAACATGCACGAAATCATCTGATTACCAGTCAATAATGGAGACCGTTAACAGATGCGAGGAAGGCCACCGATAATGGTGATGGTCTCCAAGATGCACAGTGTAAACTAGCGAGTGTGAAAGATTTCTTTATCATCGAACACTCGTAGAATCGCTTAACCAGGAGCCAATAATGAAAACCCGTGATCAAACAAAAGGTAACTTGCCACTAATGTCTACAAGTACCAAGGCATTGAATGTGTTTCTGGGTTATCTTCCTAGATAGAGTGTTGAAGTCGATAGGAAGAAACCTGTTGAAAGGTAGGCAATGACCTGTCCTACATTATTCAACAGGAAACTGGAAAAGAATGATTTTGTTTTTCGAGGAATCTTTTAAGCATTTGGGTCTAAACAATGGAGGGCATGATGAAAGGATATGTATGATTGGTTGATAGAGGAAAAAAATGGGGACCCTTGAACAATAGAAGGCACGACAATGGTTTTAACCAGACAACATTAGACTCATGAACACTACAAAGTGTTAAGATACGGAGATGTGATTACATCAGGGTATATAGGCTAAAACTCATAGGTTGGTAGGGTTCATATTGAGAGGCTATCAAATTGAAGTTTACCTGAGGGAGTGCCATGTTCAAGGGAACGATTGTTGCCAAACCACGCTTTCAAATACAAAATACAGTTGTATTGTCCACTTTCCCCGTCTGATTTTTTAATGAGTCTAGATGGGTAAACTCATCGATCTTTTCATGTTTAAAGAGTCTGAAAAGGATCGAAAAAAGAACGACTCTTTGCCCTATTTGATTATTTTAATGAGTTCAGACAGGCAAACTCGTCGATTTTTTCATGATTCAAGAGTCTGAAAAGTATCGTAAAAAGAACGACTCTATAGCTTGTCTGTGTAATTTAAAGAGTCCAGACTAGACAACTCAGTGGTATTTTCATATTTAGAGAGTCTGAAAAGATCGTAAAGCGAGACTCCATGGTGGGCCCTTTGTCATAGTTGTTAATCGGGTGCGACAAAAGGTTAATAATATACCCGGATCGGTTACTTTTCCGTATTTTAATATATTGAACTTAAATAAATAGAAACCTTTTTCCAATAGATGTTGACCTCATTTTGTTACGAGTATGAGGCGACGGACTAAACTCGTGTTTTGTCGTGAATTTTTAACAAGCTCAGTAACAAAAACTTAGGATTTTTCAATTTTAACGAGCGAGAAAAAGTACCTAAAAGAATTATCGGGTCATCTTTAGCAAGTTTAACGAGCAACAAGACATAGCTCGGGTCATCTTTAGCAATTTTAACGAGCAAAAAGACATAGCTCGGGATTTTTTCAGTTTAAATAGTGAGAAAAAAGCACCTAAAAAGAATGCTCCTTTGGTCTTTTTCAGTTTATGAGTTGGAAAAAGATCAAAAAATAGTTGCGCAGAGCATTGTTGCATGTATTTAACGAGCGCAATGATGAAAACTCGGAGATGTTTATATTTTTAAAAGAGCTATAAAATATCATAAAAAGTGCTCTGACCATCGTTCGCAAAGATTTAACGAGCTTAATGATGAAAACTCGGAGATGTTTATATTTTTTAAAGAGCAATAAAATATCCCTAAAAGTGCTCTATTGATCACAATGTATGTTTAATGAGCCCCACGACAAAAAACTCAGAGATGTTTATATTTTTTAAAGAGCAATAAAATATCTCCAAAAGTGCTCTATTGATCGCGGTATATGTTTAACGAGCCCCACGAAAAAAAACTCAAAGATGTTTATATTTTTTAAAGAGCAATAAAATATCTCCAAAAGTGCTCTATTATTCTTTATAGGAGTTTAACGAGCCCAAAGAAGGAGACTCGAGGTTTTTTGGATTAACGAGCAAGAAAAATACCATAAAAAGAACGCTCGATCTTTCTCGATCTCATGCTTGACATTAGAAGGGTCTATGCCATGCATTTCCTCATAAGACCAAGGAAAAACATCGCGGAAGTCCCTCAACGGGTATGTGAATCTCACAATTTCCTCAGGATTGTGATTGGCTCCACTCTGTATGTTTTCCATGATGCCTGTCATGATAGAAATATCGGGGAGCAATGTTTGTGAAATATTTCCCCTGTTTCCTTCCGAGTCCAAAAGTTGGATAGTCGTATATGGTGAGGAAACGATTTCATGTGCGTCAGGTGACAGGATTTGAAGAGGCATCATGTCCGAATAAGATATCAAAACATGATGGTGTGAATCCTCCCAAGGTCGCTCTTCTAACCTCGTGATCTCTCTAATAGCTTCATCCATCGGTAGGACTTGATTGAGTGGATCGAAAGAAAGAGCGTTTATGGGAGGGGTAGTGGTACCATTGGCCGAAACCAAAGTGACCAGAGATTCAGATGCAAATTGAATGGCTTCGTAGGCTAATTCAGCTGGTGACAACGACATTTGTAATCCGTATGTGTCAATGTCTAAAGGAGCCGGTAGGATCCATGGATCGGTTTGTTCATGAGGAATAGATGAAAGCATATTGACCATCTGTGAAACCTTCGACGGCTGAAGAGGGAAACAACCCATGAGGGAAGAAGCCTTCAATAGACCGGTACCTAAACTGACATAAGAGTTAGTTCCACCTCCTACTAGGGGTACAGAGCCACTTGGTAATGGTGAATAATTAGGGGTGCATAAAGACAATTGATCTACTGTAACTACCTTTCCATCCTGTTAGAGTCGGTCTTGTCAGTCCTCTGTCAGAGATCAAAACTCTTTTTTCATTTCATTTTCAGGTGTCTTGCTCGATTCACTCCATTGCATTCCACTAGGGGCATGCCATAATCTAACAGAAGGGTCTTGTTGTTCATTACCCCTCATGCCTTGCCCTGCTTGTTCAGGTCTGCTTCATTAAAATCAAGTCTTAAAGTCACTTACAGTCATGTTTCAGTCTCTTGATCAACAAGTCATTTCAGTCACCAGGTCTAGGGTTTGTCTCCAGAATGTTGAATAATGCCCGCAAGCCATGAGGATGTTTTCAATAAGTTTTCAGTTCAAGATTTTCATCATTAATAATGCTGAAGGATATTTCTTTTTCAAAACTTTGTTTTGAAGAAGAAATCATCAAGTTTGTTTAATACATGATTGTTAAGGTTTTTCAAGTTCTGCAGTTCTTCAAGTAGCCTTGGTCATCTTGCCAGGTTTCAACAGCTCCTATCCCTGCAGAAAATCAACCAAAAAAGTCATCATTTCAAATCCAAAATCAGAATGGAAATTAAAACACATCTGTAGTATAATTTGCTCTATTTGCATAAGAATATTGCACTGTAGTTTCCAGATCCAATTTTGTTGTGACATTTCCAAGGGAAGGAGTCTAATTAGCCTATAGGAGGGCCAAATATATTGTTTTTCACCAACACTAGGAGAGTCGAGTTATTTATCATTCAGGGGACCAGTTCCAAGAAGATTTGCTACCACCACCAGCTAATATCGAAGTCATAATGTCTAGAGTTGAGGGCTTGCAGTAGTTGAGATTAAATATATGGTGGTTGTCATTTTTAGCTCCAAGGACATGTAAATAAGGAACTTGTTCCAGATTTATTTATGCTCAGAATTTCAAGGTATTATGGCCGCATTGATGAGAGAACCATAGAGATTAAGCAGCCAACACATTGAATTCCGATTTCTCATTGTACCGAAGGTTGTTCCGTGCATTTTTCAGAATATTAAAACTGAACTAGGTGCCAAAGAGAGCTCTATCTCTGTTTGGAGGAGATCCAAATTGTTTACAAGAAGAAGGGACGAATTTCCTAAGTACCAAGCACAAGACTGAACTGTATGAACGTGCAGTGATCCTATGTTCAAAATGAATGAAGAGGAACAACAAATCTGATATGAAGGAGATCACCATCATATATATATATATATATATATATATATATATATATATATATATATATATATATATATATATATATATATATACATTCACATGCGCGGCGTGTTGGGCAATGGCGCGGCGCACTGAACAAGCGCGGCGCATTGGGCGCCTTTACGCAGTGTAATTTTACACTAGCGCGGCGCACCCACATGGCGCGGCGCACAGAGCCAGAACACTGAATTTTTTGCTATGTCACTCTAGAATCAAACGAAACGATCTTCTCTTCTCCAAGTAGGTTCTAGTTGTCTTGTAAGTGCCATTGAGCAACATTTGGTGTTGATTGGGAGGGAAAAATATGAAAGTTTGACTCCGATGAGGATGAACCACTGTCCAATTTCTTGAAACAGGCAAAGTTGTGCAAGAAACTAAAAATTACAGTTTTTTCCGAGAAGTGTCAATTTTTTATGGGCTGGGACTGGTGGAACTCTCTTTCCTGTCATCAAAGACAAATTCAAAACTATTTGTTTATTAAAAATTAGTTTTTATTGAAAAGGTAAAAGGGAAAGCGGACAGTCAAACCTAAAATTAAAACAAAGACATTTACCATGCAGAGAAATAGGAATGGAAGCCTATTTTTGTCTTTAGCCATGATTTAATGGGATCCACGCTACACCTTTTTATTGGCCATCAGAAATTTTCAGCTGAAATAATGTAACACTGTTCTGTCTTTAGAACGGATGGATGACTCTTTCTCTATTTTTATAATTTCAGTTGTAACAACTCCCTATTTGGATCGATTTGTTTTCTCATAGTGGAGCTTATTTATTGTATTGTAAAGCATTTGTAAGGGGTTCTGAGTTCGGGGAGAAGTGTGGAGGAAAAATCCAGCGCTTTCATTGTACAGTTTTGGCAGAGGATTAATGAAAAGATGCAGCTCTAATTTATGAGATCCATGTGGTGTGAGTTTGGCATAAGTGTTTTCTTTCTGTTTCATATGTGTCTTGTGATGTTTTACATTTCATTCATAATCATTTCCAGCTGAATTCTTGTAAGTAAGAAAGGTAGAATTCAGTTTACTGCTCTGCCTTGGGAAAGCGTTCATGTTCTGTGTGGCTTCTTTTTTCTGAAAAGGATTCATCATATATGCCCTTTTCAGCCTCTCAACTGTCTTTCCACTCCATATTATTCAAATTTGATTGCTAAACTTCCTGCCCATCTTGCCTCATGAAACAATCTGTGTCTTTGATTTAATTTCTCAAGCTCATGCTGTTCTTTGTCCCATACAACTCTGTAAATTCAGTCATTTATTAAACTACCTCTTTCATATATGTTTACTATCCTAAAATCAGATTCCTATTTCAGTCATCTCTAGCCCCATTGAAACACTTTTCGTTGAGATTGACCCGGAGAGAGCCCTCTCCTGTCATCATAGGGCTAGCTACGAGGCTGAGCGTGGTTTGATGTGGACCTAGAACCTTGTCTTTTTAGCCTAAGGCAAATCTAGGCTCTAACACATCCAATGGAAATTGGATTATGCGAAAGACAGTAGATACGACGACCATCATGGCATATGTCCAACTGTGACCCAGCAAGAGATTATAGTTGAGTTTTTTGTCCACGACTTCTATGTCCACCATTATGGTTTTCCCACTCAAAGTGATGGGAAAATTGGTTAGGTATCCTTTTGGGATAAAGGGGTGGCCATCGAAAGCTTTCAGGGAGTTTGACAGTGGGGATAGGGTTGGAGAACCCAGGGCGAGCCAACATGAAGCAGACATGACGCAGGTTGAAGCACCTTCGTCGATGACAGTTCTATGTATACGTTTACTTTTCGTGGTGATATGCACCTGGAATGCAAGTTGGTGAGAAAGGGGAATTTTATACTTGTTCATGTCGAAAACAACAATCATGGAATCCTCTGGGTTGATACCGCCAATAGTCAAAAGCAAAGCTTTCTGTTGAGTTGGGCATGTTTGTAATACTTCAAGCGCCGACATAGCTGATGACGCTTGCACCAAATCCTCTACAATGTTGTAGTGTTGGGTGACACATGCAGATGTATTGTGCGTTGTGCGTCGAAGTGCCCCTTTTTGGGGTTGAATTACAAGGTCCGCAACCGGCCTGTCGATATGCAAATCATTGGGCGGTGGTGGGCTTTGACTTGAGGAAGGTTCTGTTGCATGAGCGATAAGAGCTCCATAAGATTTGGCTCTTGTGGTGAGATCTACCGTTCCAAATGTGTAAATGGTAGAAGATCCTTCTCCAGCTGAAGGATGTTGCGAACCATCATTGCCCCTTGGCATGGGTTGTTGTTGGTTGGCAATAAGATTTTGCTGCTGCTGAGTGGGAAAAGGATTCCTAAGGACAGCGGGGGTCTTACCAGTATCCCTTTTGGCAAGGTAATTTGTGCATTCTTGAAGACGTGGACAATGCCAGGTTACGTGGTCTTCAGCACAGAGTTTGCAAGGAAATCTGGCAGGTGTATCCTTTTCATTAGTAGTAGGTGCAGCGACCTTCTGTTTTGGGTTGGGCTACTTTATTGACTGCTCCTCAGAAGGAGTGGTCTTTTTCTTATTCTTCTTTTTCTTACCACTGGGATTTTGTGTAGACTGCACAGAGTTTATCGCAGTGGTAGGAAGAGCAGTCGATTTGGTGGTAGCGGAAGCATTGGGGTTGCCAAGGGCATTGGGGATTATGTCGTAAAGAGTGCCAGACTATGAATATATCAAATCTAAGTGCTGGGCACGACGTATGGATTGGTCTTCTGTGACCGCACCACCTAGAGTGACATCTCTAGCGATTTGCGGAAGTAACGACCTATAGAACCAGTCCGTTAAGAGAAAGTCTGGGAGGGGAGCTTTGACTAACCTCCACCTATGTCTCCATTCATGAATATGATTGGAGATGTGGGTGGCGGTATCTTGACGAAATGAAGTAAGGAGCTCTGTCCTAGTCTCATAGCGGATAGGTAACTGAAAATGCTTTAGGAACTCCATCGCTAAAGCGTCAAAGGTATTTACTGTCGCACGTGGCAACTCAATATACCATTTTGCGGCATTTCCAGTGAGGGTGCGGGGAAAAAGACGTAATCGGACACTATCATCCACCATAGAGTTTGAAACACACCAGAGATGGTAGGTGGTGATATGGGTGCCCAGATCCTCCCCTTGTTTTCCGTCGAACTTTGGAATGTCCGTCGGTATTTTGTGTAGGATTGGTAGCCATTATAAGTTGTGGTAGATGGGGTCGTTTGTCAGCTTGTATAAGTCAGGAATATCTAATGTTACCAAAAAAGGCAGAGAGTTGGGTGCTCCTAACTCGGACCATGGTGATGACGGATGACCTGAGGAGCTCTGTGCTCCTCCCATCATTTGGTTCCCCATAGTGTACATGGGTTGCGTGGTGTAGCAGTTGCTTTGCGGTACGGTGTTGTAGAGTGGATTTCCATGAGGATTTTGATACTGGGGTATGAAATTGCCCCCAGTATAAGTGGTGCCCCCTTGAATCATTTGAGTCTATGAGTAGGGTGCCCCCATGGATTGGTTGGGAATCCCTTGTGGATTCCCAACCGACACAGAACTAACCATATGGATTTGATTGACAGAGGGAACACTCATGTCAATTAGCGACTGTCCATGCATGCCTGAGAATGGAGGGGGAACTATGACATTCCCCACTGGCATGTGCATATTGGGAACCCCCCCAGATATCTGAATCTGGGGGTTGGAACTGTACATTGGCGGCCAACCTTGTTGTTGGTAAACTGGAACCGCGCCCATAGTGCCACATTGAGTGTTATATGGAGCACTATATGTGGCACTAGTCGAAGGTATGCATTGTGGCACCATAGGAGTGGAACCTGGCATCTGTTGGGTTCCACTTATAGAGGGAGTTATGTGAGTTGTCATACCTGGGACAAACGGGATAACGGGGTTCCACATTACTGGTGTTGTGATGACTGTCGACTGTGGAAGTGGTAGAGGACCAATAGTGCCTCTAAAATTCCACGACCCATGAGGCGTCGACTGGATAGATGGGAAAGTTCCACCTATTGAAGAAGGAAGTACAAGTACCACGAGAACCACGATAGGGTCTGACGGATTTGTGAGCGAAGTGTTAAAGTGAGGAAGAAATCCTTCCATGAAGAAATCCTCCGGCAAACTGGAATCGTTGGTCATCCACACAGATCCTGTGTGAGATTTAGGAGATTGATTCCTCGAAGATGAGGAATCCGAGTCAGTGGAACTCTGTGGATCTTCCACAATGAGTGGAGGAAGTCCTAACAATCGTCTGGAGTGATGACAAGGGCCGGATGTAGCCATGGTGACCGTTAAGGTTTATCAAATAGATTTTAATGTGATATTCTTTAAGTCTCGAAAATGATAGCACTCAGGTACCTAAAAATAAAAAAATACACTAAATATATCAATCAACAAATAGAGGGAAAGTACCTCGTCTGATAAGCACCAATCACTGGAGATGAACCCTAGTATCTCAATGAATAACAGAGAAGGATCGCCAAATGTACGGTTACAGTTACTTTAGAGCTTCACCCGAACCTCAGATTGAGGGGCCAAGTACTCTCGTGAAGACGAGCACCCTCCCAAAAACCGAAGAGAAAGTAGATCCGTCTGTTTTAGGTACCAGGACATCCCGTCCCAGTCACCTTGTGTAAGTACCTAGAAGTTTTGGCCACTAGAGATACCTCAATTCACAAACATTAATAGGGGGGACATAGTCGTAGACAACATGCTGTGTGGGCAGGAAACCTATGTCCCCGACTCAGTTCCGGAATCCCCAAAGGGACCCACAATACACAAAATGCCCAAAGGATTTGTAAGAGAAGGTGGGCTACCTTCAATTACAGTTTGATGTTGTCTTGTATTTCACTCCGTTGTTAGTGGAGTGGTCCTAGTAATATGAGTGCAAAAGGTTTTTTCACTCGTTAACGACACTAGTTTTGGTTTTCAACCTTGGGCAGTTCACTCACATGCTTATCCCAAGGTCCTAATCTAGCTAATGTTGGTTTGATCAAAAGAGTAATTGATTGATCTTAATGTAAATATTAGTGTACTTGATTATTTTTCCTTGGTAGGGGTGTTGACGTATGAATATGGTGAGACTCTTGACTCAATAAATAATGCAGAACAATGCTCTGATTTTTTTTTTTTCAATTTCTTATGTAAACAAGTCTTATTCTACATATTCATATTTTCTCATATTCATGGATTTTTCTGTGCATCTAAAGCCATTCAACACTTGCATAAACGAAAGATTCTTTTCCCAATATTTCCTAACAACTATTGAAAACCAAAATGAAGCAGCTTACAACTATTTTGACAGAAGGATGAATACAATTTATCAGTCTTTCTTTAAAAAAAAATGTATTTTAAGAGAGAAAAACTAAAACATTTTCCTAAAAATGAATTTTCAAGACACCAAATTTGTTAACATTATATATTTGCAGATCTTACTTTATCTCCTGAGACAAGTTTCCCCCTATTTTGGTCCACAGAATCTTCTGGAAATCATGGAAATGGGAGACTAACGCTTTGTTTCAGTGTAAACAGAGAGTTAGTTGGGCCACTAACGCTCCCTATACACAGGCACAGAGCTTTATAAAGCTCTGTTTAGCCTGGAAACCTGAGTTAGTGAGGGAAATAGCTCAAACAAAGGGCCTTTAGGATCAATTTATGAGGAGAATGCAAACTAGTAGGATGTAACAAGATAGTTGGTGGATCAGAAAAGGATTTGAAGAAGTAGGGAGCTCTTAGAAGAAAGAGAAGAACTGAGAGGAGTCCAGGTTGACTGGGAACTAGATGTATAGTCCCTAGTGGAGTCGCCAATTCTGCTATGGGGTAAAATGCTCAGTGGATATGGAATAAAAACTACCCTCAAAGGCCTTCCCGGGACCTTCAATAGACTGTAAGATTATCTGCAAAAGCTACCAAGTTACACACATGTTCATCTATCAAACATAAGTTGACAAGGTATGGAAATAGGATCACCTTTAGTTCCTTCTAGATTTGTTTGGAGATCTCTATGCGGCAAGAAGAACTCCTTCAAGATCGGGTTCAAGACAATTCCTGCATAAAGGACAAGGCAAACCAATCACAGCATACGCTCTTGAAAACTAATGTAAGAATGCACAATAAACATATATTAGTGTATAACTTAACTACTCATCTCGACAAGCATCAAAATGAACAAATCAATGAACAACATTACCGACACTATGGAGTAGGGAACACAACTGCAGTTCTATATTTATAGTGGAAGAGTGATTACAACCATCCATTGTATCAGCCTTCCCTTGCCCCTTCTTCCTCTCTCTCTCTCCCTCTTTCAGCTCACTTCTTCAAGAATATGACAGTTCACAATAGCTCAATGGGCTATCCTTCCAAATGCTCTGACCCCTTTCACAATGGCCCTCTCGCTGCTTATGTAGCAATCGAATTAGGGCTGCCAAGCTCCTCCTAGAGTTCATTAGGGAAAAAGCCATGAACCTGCCCTATTTTCAAGCTTTTTCCCATTTGCCTTCATTCTCAAATTGGAATTTCTCCAAATATCTCGATTTTTGGAGTTTCCTTGCTTTTCTTGAGCAAATTTAGGGATAAATATCTAGATATTTGTGAGCAAATTCGTTGGCTTGACCCACTGAACTTCTCTTAGGTTCACTAACGCTCCCCCTGGTCTAACAACTTGAGTTAGCAGGGTGACTAACGCTCCTCTATGCTTGGTAACAAGCTTTATAAAGCAGGTTAGCAGTGTGCAGAGAGCGTTAGTGTGGAATCAAGGCCTGCAATTGTGGTCTTTGCTTCAGTCATCTTTTATTTCACCTCTGAGTTGATGAAGAGGTCATTTTGTCCTATAACAGTCGTTACAGACCCCTAATCATATGGTATCCTCTTGATCAATACCGCAGTGACTATAACTTGAAGGATCAAGAGGTAACCCAAGCTTTCGCTGTCCTGAAGCAAAAAAATGGTTTTAGGAATTACAAGGAGGAGGTATATCCTGCTTATTCCCTAACTCAGTTGCATCTAAACTACTCGCTTGCATGTGTACATGAAATAAGGTACGCTGGGGAGTATGTTGGGTTAGGAAAAAGGTATGATTTCTCTTCATAAAATGCTTTATTTACCATTCATCCTTATACGATTATCTTTGTTTATAGATTAAAATGAGGAAAATATCGGCTAAAGTTGGATGAAAGCATTTGGTGACAAAATAGGAAAATCTAGCACAAGAAACTGATTTTTTGCTATCTTTGTGTGAAGAGATGTGGACTGGGCAAAATCTGTTCAGTTGACAGAACAACATGACGCCATAAAAGGGAAAATCTACAATGTCTTTGGCAGACAAGGAAGTGGGAGATCAGCTCAAACAATGCTATTTTATCACATGATCAGATTATGTATTGCGAAATCCTCAGGATCCCCTGATCCCGAGGATTCACTTTTATCTAGTTACTCTTTTATGTTATATATAGGGCCGAAAGGCAATTAGAGACAATTCAGACTTTGATAATCTATAATTATTCTTTTTGAAAACATATACGTTGTTATCTCAGTGACTCTATAAGCTGTTACTTGCATTAATGAAAGAAGGTTGCGTTTGATACATATTCATATTTTGAGTTCTTATTAAGCGGAGGCTTCTGGCGACTCTGGGCCCAATCACGAGAAGTTCTACTGCTCCCTTGTGTTATAGTCTTTATATTTAGTCTTTGCTATTGATTTAATGTTCAGTCATTGGTTATTTCATTTATCGTAAAGATTTGTGATATTGATTCATACTGCTGTTCAATTAGATTCAAAGTGAAGCCGTGTGACATACTTAAGTAGTGCTTTGATTGGAATGAGTGAATTAGTGTTAATAGAAGATTGTTGTTCATTTCGATTGATGTTATCATAGATCTTAGAGACAATTCTACATAATTTCCACAGATTTCAATATAGATCATTTGCTATTTAGAAATCCTTTATTGCTATTTTCCATTCAATTTCTATTTGCTATTCAATTACCGATTGCCATTGAATTGCTGTTTGTTGCTCAGTTACCAATTGCTGTTTAATAGTTATAATTTCTTTCCTTGATTGAGTAAGTTAGCCTTAGGTCTATTTGAACAATTCCAAGTGTGATTCTTATTTGCATTCAGTTTCAATCGATTTCGGAACAAGTTGCATAGAATTGTAGAGTGTGTTGAGTATTTCTTCCATAGATAGTTCTTTCCAGAATTGTGTGCATTGAATTGAAGAATTAGTCATTAGTGATTGCAATGATTCATCATTACATAACCTCTAGATTCATTGTATATACTATGCTCACTCTCTTGAGATAAAAGGACTTACCTCGGGTTGAAAACTAATGTAGGGATTGAGATTGCCTGTAAAAAGACATCTTAGTGAGCCAATGCCAACTTGCAGGGCTATGCATTGTTTAGAGCAGACTTCCACCATGTGTCCATCAGGGTGCGCAAGGACCTTGCGTAGAAATGGTACGACTTGCCTTACCTGGCAATGGAAGATGCCATTGATGCAGTACTTGATCAATGGCTGGCAGAGTGGCATGCTACAATAGACTTGGCGGTGGGAGGAAGAAAGTTCACCACGTAGAGAAAGAAGGAGGAGGCCAAGCTAAATATGTCTTAGCTAGTCGAAAAGAGAGAGAAGAAGGTCGCTGACAAGGCCCAGGTGGAGCGCAAGGCCGTGCACCAGACATCTAAGCAGACAGGTGGGATAGAGCGAGGCTCTAACAAAGGCGTGAGGTCGCCTTCACCTGAGACAAAGGAGGAGACGGAAGAGCAGACGAAATAGCATGGTATGGACCCAAAAGAGACATCCGCCCGCATCAAGCACCCAGGGGAGTAGGAGAAAGGAGGGTCCAGGAAGAAATTAAAGGCTACCAAGACATCAGTAGGCCTGATCACCCTCACAGAAGGTGATTTGCATGATATCGGTGACACAGTGAGGGATGTCACTGTGGAAGCCCTGCAACAGCTTGAGCAACAACAACAGATAATCTTGGGGGCTATCCAGACAAGTTTACAAGAGCTGCAAACCCGCACGTCTCAGGTTGGCACGGTGTCCAAAAGCCTTGCTATCATCACTTCAGAGGCTGCCGAGATGTTGCGCGAAGGCCTCCAGTGCGATAGTGCTACCTGATGGGGCACTAACCATGGTGAACAAAGCTGACAAGCCCACTGTCAGCACCCTAAAGGGAGTAGGGTTGAATCTGGCAGTGCTCCCTAGTGAAGCTCTCCACCTCTTGCAGGATGGAGTGATTATAGAGCTGAGGGCCCGTGAGCACTGCGCCCTCCACGTGATCAATGAACAATAGATCAACGAGAAGATGGCACTACAACGAGGCTTTGCCATCACCGTTGTGACTGAGTTGACCAATAAGAGCAAGAGCATTATGCAGGTCATCGAGGACGCATGCTGAACAATCCTAGAGTTGGCCATTACTAAGGAGGAGCTAGTTGAGGTGCGCATTCGCAAGCTGGCCACAGGGGTGAGCGACACTCGTACTGAGATGGAAATGGTTAATTTGGAATTGAACCTGCAGATCATAGAGTTACAGTTGAAGGCCCAACCTTTAAATTCACCAAAAGTGAAGGAGCAGTGGGCGACCGCTGTCACAAAAGTAGTAGCGGTGGTTGGTAGTAGTAGCAGACTGCACACAACTTTTTGAGCAGTTGTTTGAGGTCTTGACAAGCTTGAAGGAGGACCCCAATGTACAACGACTAGAGATGAAAGCGCATGATCTACAATAACGCTATGATGAGGTTAAGGGCACAACATGAACCATCACACTGACATAAACACTAGCAAAGCTACAGGAGGCCAAGGAGCTGAAAGAACATGTGGATGCAATGCTACACAAGGAAGTAGCGCTGAAGGCAAGAATGAGGGCCTGGCTAGATGAGGCTTACATAGTGACAGGCTCTATTGAAGGAAAGCTTGTGATTCTGCAAAAGCTTCAGGTCGACAGTTCAGGAGCAATGGCCGAGCAGATGGTCGAAGACGTGAAGCAGGCAACAGGTTAGTGCATTGCTGAGGTTGCGGCCATACAGGTCGAGCTCAAAGGTCTACGCGCCAAGATCTGAGCACCTGTCGAGTGACTCAAGGGGAAGTCACGATGTTTGTGTTGGGGGCCTGTTGGGAACGGGATTCCCCAAGGACATTTTAGGGGCTAAAAGCCCATGTTTTGGGTCGAATTTTTTAATAAAATAGTAAAGTCTCTGCATTTTGTGGTCGCAGAGTGTGAAGGTGTCATGAGTCATAAAGGGTTGTTCGCCCTTATTTTTGTAAAGTAAAGTTGGCTGTAAAAGATCTACCCATGGTCTATGGACCATGGGATTGTATAACAAGAGCTAAGCTTTAAGTAGTTGAAAAAGAGTCATGAGTCAGATAGTGATAGCTCTGAAGTAAGAAGTCTAAGTTTCGGGTTGTAGCGTAGGTAGAGGCTCTGCATCTGAGTGCGCAGGGGCCTAGGATAGAAGTCCACAGTTGAGTGTGCGGACCCTTGCAGCTATGTGCGTAGGGCAGATAGAGTCTGTAATCATCTAAAGATATCAATAAAGAGAAGCATTCTATGCATTCTGTGTCTTTGTTTCCTGTTAATTCATCTTAACATGTTATGTATGAATTTAATTTATAATGCTTATATGATGCACGAATGTATGTGATTACATTGGTTAAGTGAACGCAAGTAAGAACATCTGTTTATGCAGTGCTAACTATGATTGTCTAATAAGATAAGTAAGACACTTAAACTAGTTTAGGAATTTGCACGGTACACTGCCATAGCAGTGAGAAAGTACTTGAGCCACACATTAGGGTTGCGTGAAGGTCAATCGTACCCTTTCGCGAAGGTATTTAAGGGCGGAATAAAGGGCTAGTCTGGCAAGCCCTAGAGCTAAGTGACCTGCATCAAGGTAGGAATAGAAGGAATAAATTGACATCACAATCATCTCAGGGTGCGGAAACTTGGTTCCAGCATCCCCCCATACTGCTTTGGGTGAGACTTTGGTCTGCGCTCCATGGGCTGATGCTGAAAGGGCCAGTACTGTAGGGATTTGTTTGGCTAACTAACGCTAAACCTGGGTCAGGACCCCACAAGCCGATAATCAACTTCTTGGATAATGAGCTAATGTCGATAGGAAGTGACCCGTCACAGGAGGGCCTTGATGTATCCCCCGTCAATGACACGAAATGGGTATCATGATGTGGGACATAAAGGCATCAATGTGGAAATGGTTCAAGAGCGACAAACATAGAATGAAGGCCTAAAAGTATCGTAATAGTTATTAACATAATGAATTCTCTTGAACACATTGATGACACTGAATGGAGTTGGCATCATTGACCCAAAAATGAAAATGAAGGCTATGAAATGGTATGATGAACAAAAAGACAAGAAGATTACCCAACCCAACAACCACAAATATGAAGTGGAAGGGTGTCATGTTCAAGAGCGACTCACTACCATTAATATGTAGAGTATCCCATTTTCCTAATTTCCCCAACCATTTCTAGTTAATACATCTTTATTTTTTAACAAGATTGATGAGGATAACATGTGCTTGATCTGTAAGTTCATCATTTGGATGAATCCCTACAAGTATGTTTAACGAATCTGGAGAAGGAGTCATTCAGTCTTGTCATGTTTGACAAGTCCATCACTATTTTATGTTTTTACGAGTCCAGCGAAGGTCTAAATTGACATATTTTTCACGTTTAGAGAGTTTGAATATGAGGTGAAAAAGAAAACTCCAAAGGTTACTTTTCATAGATATTCTCTCCAGTTTGAAAAAGGAGAAAACAATACTCAGGAGAACCTCTTAGCCATGTTCGACTAAGGTATTCATTTTTCTTAGATAGTTAAGCTTAGTCCAGAAAAGGGTTAAACTTATACTAAGTAGACATCTTTTCATTTAATTTAACAAGTCCGAAAGTACAAGTTATTGATAATATTTTCATGTTTAGGGAGTCTAAAAAGAGCTGAGAGAGGACTCCAGGGGGTTCTTTTTTGTCAGTTTACAGAGCCCGAAAAAGTGATAAAAGTATGCTCCTTGGTTAAAAGTATTTGTTTCAATCCAAACATCATCAAATCCCTTAAAAAAACTATCATCCTACTCAAAACACCACCAAAATATTAAAAATACTCGTTTCATGATAAAACCGAGTCATATTTTGGTCAAAGTATTAATAAATTAATAAATTAATGGTGAAAATGACCATAAAATAGGAAAAAAGTAACTCATTTTTACCATTTCACATTTACCTCTTGGAGAGTGAGTTACGAGTGTTTTTTCTCCCAATCTTTTGTGGTTGATTGCGACCAATCCAATGGATCATTTCAAGCGCTGTCACCTCCAGGTAGGAGCTAGAAGCTTTCTCTTTCCTTTCATGGTTCCATTTTGTGATTGCATGTACATTTTTTAAAGGTTTTTTAGGGCCCTAGGGATCTAATTCATCACCTAGCTCCAACACACCCCTAAAAGGTCGAAAGGTGCGTTGATCAAGAGGAAATTACATTGGGGACAATGCTGCAATGCACTATCTATTTTTAGGAGGGTGTGTTGGGCACAATACCCAACTTTTCTCAACTTGTTTGCCTCCAAATTTTACTAGTTTTTTGCATGGAATTCATCCTAATGATTCTCCTTGTGATGTTGTAGGTGTCTATTAGAACAAAATCACCTTGATATGGAGGGAAAGAGAACGTGAAGAACAAGATTTGACTGCAAAGTTGATCCTGCCACAATCCAGGCTTTAAGAGATTGTGGACTCTTAAAATTCTTCTGCCTTCCTGGTATGAGGCATAAAACAAAGTTACTTAGGTATCTTGTCTGTGCATGGGATGTTCAAACACAAGCATTCAAAATTGTTGCACATACATTAGAAATAAAGGTAGAGGATATATACTTCTTGACTCATTTGTCAAGGCGAGGTGCCCTCGTTTGTTTGTCTGGTTCAAGGAGTGGTGGAGAAATAGTCAAAGATTATGTCAATGGACATTGTTGACCGAGATCCAAACCAACGAAGGATGGAAAAATTGACATCAAGGATGTAGTCCGTTTTCCTTTAAGAGTGATCCTGTTCATTATTGTCAGATTGGCTGGTAGTTCATCTTGTCATGTGGTGAATAAGTCACATATGCAGTATGCTCTAGAATGTCTAGAGTTGACAATATTCAACTGAAGTGAAGGGGTACTGTTAAACATGAGAAACTGACTAAAGAAAATTATGGATGACTAAATAATTTTGGCTATTGTTTGATTTTGATTTCTTTTGCTTTAGAGAGGATTCCATTGCTCAGGTCACAACATATAGCGCTCGAGCCCGCAGATCTAAGAGTCCCACAGATGAGGAGATGGGTGGATCTCATGTCTAGGTATGAAGGTCCTTCGTTGATGAGCTTCACATATGTCTTCTTTAGCTGGCTATGCATGCATCTCATTAATATAGAATACTATCCATACGTAGGGATGGATTTCTGTAGATACCCAGAGTTCACGCTTCTTTATGGCGAGCGATGGGGTGCCATTGAGCATTTTTGTGTTTTTAAGTTTTACAATTTTTTTTGTAAATTTTGATGTATCTGAGACTAAAATATTGGTTTGTACACACATATATTGGACTCGTTCGACCAATGGGCTCTACTTATCTTCATCATGCAGGAGACCCATAACAGTCACCAATAACAGTATAGGTTGTTGTAGTAGGACGAGAGGTACTTTAGGATTTCAATGTGGTCTAGTTCCTAGTAGAGGTTGAGCATCATATGGAGGGGTTGACCTACGGCATAGTTGAGACAAGGGTCGAAGAGCTCCCTATGAGACTGCATCGACACACTATTGGCATGCTTGGGCATATCAGTCGTCTACTATGTAAGATGGCTAGCGTAGTGGCATGCTACCATGAGCACTATGATTAGTCTACAAGGAGGCTTATAGCCATATTTTGATTGCATGTATATTTTAGGTCATGTTGCTACATGTGTCTTGGGCACAAATTTTGTAAAACCAAAACTTTGATATATATATATATATATATATTTAGTGCTTCTTATGGTTCCATTATTTCTTTCAATGTGATGTGATGTGTATTAAATTAATTTACATGTGTTGCAAATGTCTACCTAAAACATGATTAGCTAGTGCATCTGTCAATGTATTTAGATTTATAGAAATATGTTGATACTAAATGAAATCAAAATATATTTCCAGAAGGTGAACCCTCATGAACATGCGAAAATAGCTGGACTTCTAATCGAATAGACATTAGTCAATTGTAGTACTACAAGCTGTGATTCTAGCCTGATAACTATAAAGTGGATACCATGTGAAGTAATATTAGACAACAGTTCGATCACTACGTTATACTCAATGATGTTATTTATAGATAAACCAATATAAATGCCTTGTAAACTCACTATTTAACCATTTGGAGCATATATATCCCAAGCTGTGAAAGAGAGGTTCCGAGTACTATGACTAGCACCATTAGCATAACAAATGCATGGTTCAAGGGATGCTGACATCTGCAAACCAAATGTAAACATGATTAACAAAAACCTAGGAAAATCTGAAGGGAACACACTGTAAACTTACTTAATCAAACCTATCTACAATATGTACATAGTGCACTACGCAAAACACAAGCATAATATTTCTTTAAGTACAACCCATTTATAGGCTACGCCAAGGGAACTCCATCAAAATCAACTAGCTCATAGGCCCCTTTAGTAAGAACATGTTTTACAATATATGGAGTCAACCACATTGGCTCAAACTTTCTCGATCCTAATTTATCAGACTCTTGATCATATAAAAAAATAAGGTCTCCTTCCGAGAAGACACGAGGCTTGACACTCTTGTCATATTGTGCCTAGATACATTTCTTATGGGATTCATTAGCCACAACCGCATCTCGCCGAGTTTCATTTAAGCGTGTCAGATGTAAGAGACATTCATCTTTTGCAGAAGTGGAAGGGAGGAGTTTGACATCAAGTTTAAGGGATGTAATTTCACATTCAATCGAAAGAATTGCTTTCGGAGCATAAACCAATTGGAATGGTGTAAACCTACTAGCAACCCTAATAGAAGTTCGGTATGCCCACAAGGCCACATAAAGAATTAGATGCGAGTCTAATTTATGGACGCCTATCATATGTTGAAGCACCATTTTGAGAACTTTATTAATTGCCTCAACTTTCCCATTTGCCGAGGGTAGTACAGAGTGGAACTTTCATGGGAAAGTCCTAGCTTGGAAGTTAGTTCAGACATCATGTGATTGTGAAAATGTTTCCCATGGTCTATGACTATAGCCTACATAACACCAAACCACACAATGACATGGTTGAAGAAAAATAAAACAATTGTTTCATTGGTATTGTTATATGTAGGCATCACCTCGTCCCATTTGGTAAAATAATCACCTGCTACGATGATACAGCCATGCCCCCTGGCTGAGTGAGTGTCACATGTCCTAAAATCAATGCCCCATTTCTTAAAAGGATGAATGATGATAACATGATGCAAATGAGTGGGTGGAGCAAGAATATTTCGACAAAAATATGGCATGCATGACACTTCTGGACAACGAGGATACAATCATGAAATATGGTGGGCCAAAAGTAACCAACACATAAGAACTTCTGTGCAGTGGCATATCTAGACAAATGACTAACACTTGCCTTCAAATGGGATTCATTTAAGACTTTCTTAGCCTACTCATGGGTGAGGCACCTTCAAAAGACCGATCAATACCACGGTGATAGAGAGTGTCACCGATTATAATATAATGTTTGGCTTGATATCAGATATGTTGTTGGTCAAAGAAAGAGGTATAAGACCAGAAATTATGGGTTTGGAGATATATGATAATGTATCCATACTATAGGTCAGATGACGAGATTAGAAACAATGACTCATTTGGAATAGCATAACTAGATGACGTTTCAGTTTCAGAATTGGGAGGGTCACAAATTAACTCAACAAAAACAAGGGATTTCTTCGACTTGTATTTGATAAATTCCAAATCAAATTCTTGTAGGATGACAATCCACTTAGATTATTTCCCCTAGTAATTGTCATGATAGGATGTATGTCATGGGGTTGTAATCCGAAACAATCATAGTTTTGAAGAGCAAGATGTAATGGCGAAATCTCTAGACAACTTGAACAATTGCCAAAGCTAACTTCTTGACATGAGTGTACTTGACTTTAGTATCATTGAGATTCTGACTCAAGAAAATAAATAGAATGTTCAGTTCCTACATCATATTCCTGAACCAATACCATAGAAATGGTAGTACTTGCAACAACGAGGTAGGAGAAATAATCGCATTGGTAATCAGGGGGTATAACAAAGATGCCTGAATTAATACATCTTTCAAGGCATCGAATACCTTGTGAGAAGCGTCATCCCAATGGAAGGGGACCCATTTCTTTAGCAAGCGAGTAAATCCTTTGGTTAGTTCAACGTAATTAGGAATGGAGCTTCGAAGAATGTTAGCCTTCCCTTGGAGTTGTTGAAGCTTAAGGAGGGGAGAAGCAGTAGGCAGATCATTGATCACCTGAAATTTCAAGGGATCAATACAAATTCCTTGTTTTGATACAACAAATCTGAGAAGACAACTGAAACTAACACAAAACACACATTTTTGAGGATTGAGTTGAATGTTATAATGTCTACATCATAAAATATGGCCCTAAGATGCATCAGGTGATTAACCTGATGTCAGGAATGAGTAGGAAAATTGTCCAAATAAGGTTGCACAATATATTTGATGTTATGGAAGGAAAAATTCACTGTCCTCTGAAACATAGCCCCAACATTCTTTAACCCGAAAGGGAGTTTTTTATACGTGAATGTGCCCCAAGGACAAATGAATGCAGTTTTATGTTGGTTCGTCGGGAGAATGTTGATTTGATTATAGCTAGAGAAACCATCCATAAATGAAAATATCTCACAACGACACAATCATCAATGATATGATCGATGAATGAGGTGGGATAGTTGTCCTTTAAACAAGCACAATTGATGTCTCGATAATCAATGCACACATGGATTGTTCCCTACTTTTTCATGACAAGAACAATATTAGACACCCAGTTAGTTAAAGGTACAAGATAGATGAAACCAACTTGTAGAAGCTTTTCAACTTCAGTTTTGATAGTGACAACCTAATTGGGATGAACAAGGTGAAGGCATTGCTGAACTGGTTTAGCATCAAGATACATTTTAATTTCATGCACAACTATGTTCGGATCAATACCAAACATTTCTTCGTAAGACCAGGCAAAAACATCTTTAAATTCCTGGAATAGGGATTTATAATTTTGGACCTCATTAGGAGAGAAATACGCACCAATATGTAGATTTTTAACAATGCCGAGTTTAATTTAAATGTCGAGAGGGATAGTCTCTTCAATGTTCGAAACTTCTTCTCAGAATCAACACCATAAATGAAAGCATAATTCATAGATAACTAAACGATATTGATTCGATAAAGTTCATCAAGATTATCCTCGAAGGAATATGGCAAGGAGGAATGATGATGATGATCATCCCATGGTGCATCATCTAGCATCATGATCTCCATGATGCTCTCATCGGTTGAAAACATATGAGAAAAAGGATCAGACGATGTACCATAATCTAAAGAACGATCAATCTAATTTATCGAAGAGGAAGGATCAGAATAAGATGCCCAAGCCAAACGGATGGCTTCGTAAGCTAGCTCAATGGGGTTGAGCAGCATACATTCACCAAAACTATCGATATTAGATTGATCTAGTATTACCCATGGATTCACTGTCGCAGTACAAGAAGATATCATATTAATATAGGCAACTGAAGTAGATTTGTCAGGCGGTGAGCGAGGAGGAAATGGAAAGGTTCCCATGAGAGAGTAATCCTTAAGCAGTCCAACTCCAACATGCTGATATGGGTGAGGGGTTTCCCCCATGAGAGGGACACTTCTAGTAACTAAAGAATCAGTGGAAAATAAAGTGAGTTGATCGATGGCTATGATACCACCTTTATGAGGAAAAGCGATGAATAGAAATTTTTTAGAAACAACCGTAACCATGGCATATACCCATGCACAACCCAGTAGAATATTAGAATCTAGAGGTCCATTGTTAACTTCAACTTCTACTGATACAATCTTGCCACCTAATTCTACCGAGAGAGAATTCAAAATTCGACACGGTTTGTAAGTTCTTCCATCAAAAGATTTCAAAGTGGTTGGTGACTGACTTAATTGGGGAGAACCAATAGCCTTACATCAAGACATGGGCATAATATAGGTTGAGGCACCTTTGTCCACAATATAACAATGGATATTCTTACCACGAACAACAACCTAGATCATGAAAGCTAATTGATCTAGAAGTCGAGATGTATGGTTCTCATTGTTAAATACTACTAGGTTGGAATCCGAAGGATCAATACATCCAATTGCCGAGAGAAAATACTCCTTTTGGGTGGGGAAATTTTGCAACACCCCAAGGGTGGACATAGATCATGGAGCCTAAGCCAGGTCCTCAACTATGTTATAATTTTGAGCATCTCTTGTGCGAGGGTTGAATGTTAATTTATGGATAACACCCTTGGGAGGATTAATCGTTAATTAAGTAGGTACAACATTTGGAGTATAATCTGATAGAGATGGATCGAACTAGTAGGTTGATCAATAACTTGACCATTTGAAGGATTCACATTACCGTAGTCCTTACTTCGGGTAGCCAACAAATCATTTTTAGGCTTAGCAGAGGAAAGCATTAAAACTGAGTTAGAGGAAGTAGGGTCTCGTGCGGGCCAAATTGGTCTCCTGATTTGGAAATGGGTTTGCCAACACAATGAGCGTAGCAGATGATTTAAGGAATTAATTCACATATGTCTGATGTGGACAATAATGAGTGAAATGATCCTCATTACAAATCAGACATGGGTAACAAGTTTTCCTCTTCTCTTTAGGAGACTGATTGTTTTGTTTATCTTGCGGAGCATTGTATTTCTTCTTCTTGCCTTTGCCTTTCTTCTTACTTCCTGGTTGCAGAGATTTTCCTTTAGATGTCTGAACAACATTGATCTTAGAAGTAGAAGCCATAGGGGTGGAAGGAGGTCTTTGAGCAGTGACAACACGAGTTGAACTTGATGGTTTACTTGTTGACTGCTGGTTGGTAGAACCAATCATGCCATCGACATCATTTGATTCTATACTAGGAGTTTGAGAAACAATATCGATAGGTCATAGAGCATATGGTATCTTATCATACAATGTGCCAAATTGGGTATAAATGAGATCCAAGAACTGAGATGAGTGATCACCTGTGCTTCAGTTATGAATCCACCTTTGGATACATATTCCGTGATAGATGGAAATACAAACTTAATGAACCATTCAACTAACAATTGGACATGAACGAAAGTATTAACCAAACGACGACGATGTCACCACTCATGAATATGATCAGAGATGTGAGTGGCATTATTCTATTTGAAATTGGTTAAGAGTTTTGTTCTAGTCTCATATCTGATGGGTAACTGGAAATGTGTTAGGAATGTAGTAGCCAAGGCACTAAATTTATCAAATGAAGCTCGAGGTAATTCTATATACCACTTTGCTGCCATACCAATGAGTGTACACTAGAAAAGATGCAAACAAACAAAATCATCATTGAGGGAGTTCGAAGAACACTACAAATGATAAGTCATTATGTGCATGGATGGGTCTTCTCTAGGATTTCCATTGAATTTAGGAATATCAGAAGGAAACTTGGTAGGAATAACCGACCACCAAGGAGAATGAGCAATGGGATTGTTGGTGAGCCTAGTCAAATCCGATAATTTGAGAGTTGCTACGAATGGAAACTGCATGTTAAGGATCAAAGGATGATATCCTAGATAATATGGGATAACCCGAGAAATAAGTATTTGTGTTTCGAGATAGGGAGTAGTTTGATAACCAATATACACATAACCCTACTGTCGAGTTCTAGGATGACCTTGCAAAGGTTGGAACGATTGATTTTGGACTTGCTAACCATAAGCCATTTGACGGATACCTTGAGATGGCAGATATTGTTATGTTGTGGGATTTTGAATCATCCTAGCATAAGGTGGATTTGGTTGCGGTTGTTCCTGTGCCATACCATTAACATTTTGACCCATTTGAGCTTGATGAATGTCCTACCCCAATTGTTGTGATTGTAAGTTACCTTGAAGAGGCTGGTTGTTGTAGCAACTACAACCACCCTCCAAAATTTTGGCTCACATGCAAATTTCGGAGCCTACTTTGGATCCTGTGATCGATCATCCTTGGTCATTTCTTGGTAAGCTGATGATTTCAAGCTCCCCTCCTTGATCCTAAAGAGTTGTCCACGTTCTCATATTTTTGTAGCATATGTCATTTTTGGGCATAGCAGTTGTTGTCCGTCATGCAAAGGGAATGTTGTCTTGCTTCAAGGGACTTGTATGGGTATGAGTGGTTGTCATAACATAGACATGCTTCACACTCACCTCACGTACTCACGTCATGAAGGTTGTTGCATCAAGCAAAGTATGTATTACGTAATCTAGATGGTCTACATGTCCGTGTGCAATCACAGACGAGTCCTATTAATGCTTGCATATGCTTCACTAATCTCACACTTAGCCATTTTCCCAAGCAACCTAGCCTCATCTAACTTCCCAAAACTATGCACTTTGTTTTTGCAACCATCAAGCTTCCCCCCTTGCTTGCTGAAACCCCATATTTCATAGAGACACCAACCTCCCTTGCCTGCTGAAACCCTGCAGTGCATAGAGACACTAACCTCCCTCGTTTGCTGAAACTCGGCAGCCCGTAGAGTCCCCAGCCAAAACTTCTCTTTATAAATATGCAGAGCAATCCAGCAGCATTGCACTCAGGTCCCAATGGCAGGGGAACCCTTTCTTTAGCAAGCGAGTAAATCTTTTGGTTATTTTAGCATAATTAGGAATGAAGCTCCGAAGAAAGTTAGCCTTCCCTTGGAGTCATTGAAGCTTAAGGAGGGGAGAAGGAGTAGGAAGATCATTAATCGCCTGAAATTTCAAGGGATCAATACAAATTCTGTGCTTTGATACAACAAATCTGTGAAGACAACTGAAGCTAACACAAAACACACATTTTTGAGGATTGAGTTGACTGTTATAATGTCTACATCATAAAAAGATGGCCCTAAGATGCATCAGGTGATTAACCTGATGTCGTGAATGAGTAGAAAAATTGTCCAAATAAGGTTGCACAATATATTTGATGTTATGGAAGGCATAATTCACTGCCCTCTGAAACATAGCCCCAACATTCTTTAACCCGAAAGGGAGTTTTTTATACGTGAATGTGCCCCAAGGACAAATGAATGCAGTTTTATGTTGGTTTTTTAGGAGAATGTTGATATGATTATAGCCAAAGAAACCATCCTTAAACAAAAATATCTCACAACCGGCACAATCATCAATGATATGATTAATGAATGAGGTTGGATAGTTGTCCTTCAGACAAGTACAACTGATGTCTCGATAATCAATGCACACAGGGATTGTTCCCTGCTTTTTCATGACAAGAACAATATTAGACACCCAATTAGTTAAAGGTACAAAATAGTTGAAACCAACTTGTAGGAGCTTTTCAACTTCAGTTTTGATAGTGATGACCTTCTTGGGATGAACAAGGTGAAGGCATTGCTGAACTGTTTTAGCATCAAGATACATTTTAATTTCATGCACAACTATGTTCGGATCAATACCAGACATTTCTTCGTAAGACTAGGAAAAAACATCTTTAAATTCCTGGAATAGGGATTTATAAGTCTAGACCTCATTGGGAGAGAAAGACACACTGATATGTAGATTTTCAACAATGCCAAGTTTAATTGAAATGTCGAGAGGGATAGTCTCTTCAATGTTCAACAAGTTCTTCTCAGAATCAACACCATAAATGGATGCATAATTCATAGATAACTAAACGATATTGAATCGATAAAGTTCATTAAGATTATCCTCGAAGGAATATGGCAAGGAGGAATGATGATGATGATTGTACCATGGTGCATCATCTAGCATCATGATCTACATGATGCTCTCATCGGTTGAAAACGTATGAGAAAAAGGATCAGACGATGTATCATAATTTAAAGAGTGATCAACCCAATTGATTGAAGACAAAGGCTTAGAATAAGCCGCGCAAGCCAAATGGATGGCTTCGTAATCTGGCTCAATGGGGCTGAGCAGCATACATTCACCAAAACTATCAATATTAGATTGATCTGGTACCACCCATGGATTCATTGTCACAATACAAGAAGATATCATATAAATATAGGAAACTGAAGTAGATTTGTTGGACGGTGAGGGAGGAGGAAGTGGAAAGGTTCCCATGAGAGAGTAATCCTTAAGCAGTCCAACTCCAACGTGTTGATATGGGTGAGGGGTTTCCCCCATGAGAGGGACACTTCTAGTAACTAAAGAATAAGTGGAAAATAAAGTGAGCTGATCGATGGCTATGATACCACCTTTATGAGGAAAAACGATAAATCGAAAATATGTAGAAACAACTGTAACCATGGAATATACCCATGCACATCCCAATAGAAGATTATAATCTAGAGGTCCATTGATAACTTCAACTTCTACTGATACAATCTTGCCACCTAATTCTACCTAGAGAGAATTCAAAATTCGACACGGTTTGTAAGTTCTTCCATCAAAAGATTTCAAAGTGGTTAGTGACTGACTTAATTGGGGAGAACCAATAGCCTTACATCAAGACATGGAAATAATATAGGTTGAGGCACCTTTGTGCACAATATAATGATGGATATTCTTACCACGAACAATAACCTCGATCATGAAAGTTAATTGATCCAGAAGTCGAGGTGTATGGTTCTCATTGTTAAATAATACTAGGTTGGAATCCGAAGGATCAATACATCCAATTGCTGAGAGAAAATACTTCTTTTGGGTGGCACAATTTTGCAACACCCCAAGGGTGGACATAGCTCATGGAGCCTAAGGTAGGTCCTCAAATATGTTATAATTTTGAGCATCTCTTGCGCGAGGGTTGAATGTTAATTTATGGATAACACCCTTGGGAGGATTAATCATTAATTAAGTAGGTACAACATTTGGAGTATAATCTGATAGAGATGGATCGAACCAGTAGGTTGATTAATAACTTGACCATTTGAAGGATTCACATTACCATAGTCCTTACTTCGGGTAGCCAACAAATCATTTTTAGGCTTAGCAGAGGAAAGCATTAAAATTGAGTTAGAGGTAGTAGGGTCCCATGTGGGCCAAATTGGTCTCCTGATTCGGAAATGGGTTTGTCAAAATAATGAGTGTAGTAGATGATTTAAGGAATTGATTCGCCTTTTCCCGGTGTGGACAATCACGAGTGAAATGATCCTCATTACAAATCAGACATGCATAACAAGGTTTCCTCTTCTCTTCAGGAGAATGATTTTTTTGTTTATCTTGTGGAGCATTGTATTTCTTCTTCTTGCCTTTGCCTTTCTTCTTACTTCCTGGTTGCAGAGATTTTCCTTTAGATGACTGAACAACATTGATCTCAGAAGTAGAAGCCATAGGGGTGGAAGGACGTCTGTGAGCAGTGACAACACGAGTTGAACTGGATGGTTTACTCGTTGATTGCTGGCTGGTAGAACCAATCATGCCATCGACATCATTTGATTCTATACTAGGAGTTTGAGAAACAATATCGATAGGTCATAGAGCATATGGTATTTTATCATACAATGTGCCAAATTGGGTATAAATGAGATCCAAGAACTGAGATGAGCGATCACCTTCTCTTCAGTTATGAATCCACCTTTGGATACATATTCCATGATAGATGGAAATACAGACTTAATGAACCATTCAACTAAAAATTGGACGGGAATGAAAGTATTAACCAAACGATGACGATGTCACCACTCATGAATATGATCAAAGATGTGAGTGGCCTTATTCTATTTGAAATTGGTTAAGAGTTTTCTTCTAGTCTCATATCTAATGGGTAACTGGAAATGTGTTAGGAATGTAGTAGCCAAGGCACTAAGTTTATCAAATGAAGCTTGAGGTAATTCTATATAACACTTTGTTGCCGTACCAATGAGTGTACACTAGAAAAGATGCAAACAGACAAAATCATCATTGAGGGAGTTTGAAGAACACCACAAATGATAAGTCATTATGTGCATGGATGGGTATTTTCTAGGATTTCCATTGAATTTAGGAATATCAGAACGAAACTTGGTAGGAATAACCGACCAACAAGTAGAATGAGTAATTGGATCGTTGGTGAGCCTGGTCAAATCCGATAATTTGAGAGTTTCTATGAATGGAAACTGCCTGTTAAGGTTCAGCGGATAATATCCTAGATAATATGGGATAACCTGAGAAATAAGTATTTGTGTCTCGAAATAGGGAGTAGTTTGATAGCCAATATACACGTAACCGTGTTGTCCAGTTCCAGGATGACCTTGCAAAGATTGAAAAGGTTGAGTTTGGACTTGCTGACCATAAGCCATTTGAGGGATACCTTGATATGGCAGATATTGTTATGTTGTGGGATTTTGAATCATCCCAACATAAGGTGGATTTGATTGTGGTTGTTCTCGTACCATACCATTAACATTCTGACCCTTTTGAGTTTGAGGAATGTCCTACCCAAACTATTCAGTGATTGTAAGTTACCTTGAAGAGGCTGGTTATTGTAGTGGCTACAACCACCCTCCAAAATTTTGGCTCACATGCAAATTTCGGAGCGTACTTTTGATCCTGCGATCAATCATCCTTGGTCGTTTGTTGGTAAACTGATGATTTCAAGCTCCCCTCCTTGATCCTAAAGAGTTGTCCACATTCTCATATTTTTGTAGCATATGTCATTTTTGGGCATAACAGTTGTTGTCCTTCATGCAAAGGGAATTTTGTCTTGCTTCAAGGGACTTGTATGCATATGAGTGGTTGTCATCACATAGACATGTTTCAAATCCACCTCACGCACTCATGTCATGAAGGTTGTTGCATCAAGCGAAGTATGTATTACGTATTCTGGATGGTCTACGTGTCCGTGTGCGATCGCAGATGAGTCCTATCAATGTTTGCATATGCTTCACTAATCTCACACTTAGACATTTTCCCAAGCAACCTAGCCTCATCCAACTTCCCAGAACTATGCACTTTGTGTTTGCAACCATCAAGCTTCCCCCCTTGCCTGTTGAAACCCCACATTGCGCAGATACACCAACCTCCCTTGCCTGCTGAAACACCGCAGTGTGCAGAGACACTAACCTCCCTCACTTGCTGAAACCCTGTAGCCCGTAGAGGCCCCAACCAACACTTCTCTCTAGAAATATGCAGAGCAGTCCAGCAGCAATGCACCCTCGTCCTGTAGTAGTGCTTTGAGCCTCAAAACTTCATAGTGTTTTCCAAGTTGTATTGTCGATCTTGTATGTAGAAATTGTGTAGACAGGCCTCCCAGTGCCTCATCCCTGCAACAACCACTATTCGTTGAAATTGTGTAGACCTACCTCTCAGTGACTACAGGAAAAGGTGACATGCTAAAATTGCTTCCAAGGAGTTGATGAAAATGACCAAGGAATTGAGTAATGGAAAAGATTAGGACCACATGAAAACTTCGTCCGATGCATGATCGTCTTGAGGGTAAGTATGGTAAGTAGGGAACATCTTTCGAAGTACACCTCTTAGTTGAGCTTGTAGGATTGCTTATCATTATCATATCATTCTGCCTTCATTAACATGCATGTGTGCAAATGAGAAAAGTCACTTTATGTGTTGCTTTTACATGTTATGCTTCTTTAATTGTCGTCTTCTGCATGTTGATTGCTATGTCATGCTTGTGACCATTTTCTGGTCGTGCACAAGGTCTTCTCTTCATGTGTACATGTGTTTGCTATGAAAGCATCCATCGCACTCACACACGAAGTTGTATGCATTGTCGCACAAGTGTCGTCGCGATCGTTCAATGATCTCTATCACAAGTTTCGTGCTTGTCGCTCGCACTATCGGTCAATCATGTTGAACATGTGTGTCTTGATGGTTTGAGGTGTCTTGTCGTCAAGTCATGTGAGTGTGTTTGCGAGGTCACGTATGCAAATTTTCACTCGCTCACACACTTAGTTGTTTTGTTGAAGTTCTGATGACCAGATCACCCTCTAACAGTCGGACCTTCACCCCGCCATTGACTCGACTGAATGTCACCCAAAATAGTGTAGAATTACCCAGCAAGCCATTTCAAGCTGCGCTGCCCGCAAGATGATCAATCATCTCTTCTGCTAGTCAACCGAAGAGTTTGATCGGGTAGTCCCCTGGGACTGACTCCCTTCAAAAATTGTGTAGAGGCTACAGATCATGCCCACTATGTTGACTGAAAAAATTGCACAGATAGGCCGGATTGACACCTAGTGCCCGTCCTTGTCTCCCTCAAAAAATTGCACAATTTTTCCAGCCAGCTCACCAGTCAGTCGACTGGTTGCTCACCCAGAAAACTGTGCAGATTTCATGTAACAGCCTTGGTGAAAATTCCATGAAAAATATATATAAATACCACAGATGATTGGACATGTATTCCAAGCTGGATGGTGGGCAAGACATCCTAGTGTGTATTCATTTGGTTGTTTATAGCTAAGGAAATTGGCAAAGGCAATGGCTAAGGAATTAAAGAGGCAAAAAGGTATTTTGGCACAATTATTTATGAAAATAATGGAAATTATGAGAAAAGGAAGGTGAAAGGTTACAGGTTTCATGTGAGGAGGAAATTGAAGGAAAATAATGGAAAATGAAGAAAATAGAGGCCTCATTAATAAAAAGGCTTATGAGGATCAATTGGCAAGATTTGGTCAGTTTAGCTTTGGAGCTCTCTCATTATTATCTCTCTCTCTCATACTCTTGGACACTTAGAGATTTCTTGTATCACTTTGGCATTAGAGCAAGAAAGGCAAAGAAGGCAAGAGGAAGAAAAGATCAAGTAGGAAAAGGAAGGATCAAGCAGCTACAACAGGCTTCATTGCAGGTATCAAATTGTATGTGTATTTTCCTTGCTAGATTTGGCATGCATGGGATTGCATGTGTTTCTTTTCTACCATGGCATGGGCTTTTCTAGGTGTGATAGTATTTTCAGCCTATTCTTGCCATTCCCTGATAGCTTTGATGAGATGGGTTCTCTCATGCGTTTTGTGGGGGATGATCGGATTGGATTCGAAGCTGAGTGGGGTGGATCTCCAAATTGAAAAACACATGGTGGTAGTGGTCCCTGAACTAGATTGAGGATGCACAAAGCCACTGGCCTAGTAACCCCTAAACTAGATTGTGGTTTGCAGTAAAGCTAGATTGTGTGCCTAGGAATCCTTGCTGGTGAATGGCGAGATATACGATAAAGCCAAGAGGTGGATTTTATCTTTGTTGGGCCTTCTGATTCCAAGATGGAATGCACGGTAAATCCTAGAGAGTATGTCTAAGTGTAGGGCCTAGTGATCCCTATATCAGACTGTGAATGCACGGTAAAGCCTGAGAGACTAGGAGGCACTCAAATTCCTCACGGTGTAGGCGGAGAACTCTGGTGGCATCCACATTGATTGGTGTTTTGATGTGTTCTATGAGTCCCACATTCATGCTTGGAATATGGCATGGGGGTGATTGGCTGAAGAGAAACTTGGCTCAGCCAATCTATGGTTGGGTGGAATGTGGTATTCCCATCACCGGTTGGTTCATTACATTTATTAATGAGAAATTCATTCCCTTGATTTTCATGTGAAAATGTATTGATATATATGGATTTTGATGGCTGATATGTCCATTGTATTTCTGTTCCTATTATTCTAGTTATATGTACATTTTATGGCAACAACTATATTTGGCTCTCAACATGTTTTTACTTGTGTTTGAATGGATATTGTATTTATGACCCAATAAGTGATAAGGCAACAAAAGACATGAGGAAACAATGGTTCATTGCGATTCTTAGATAAGTATGAGATCCCTACACTTAATTATGTTGTTTACAAATGTAGGTTACATGTTGATGATATGTTTGACGAAATGACTGTCATGGCTAGTAGGGGTTTGGTTATGATTTTTTTCATATGATTGCTTTTGTATCCTTGTTACCTTCTATCCTTACTAATTCTAAATGATCATTCCATTCTGGGCAGTGTCCTGGGCTCTGGGCCGAAAAAGGTGGCTCAAATCCTAGAATGCTAGCATTAGTGCTAAGACTTACTCGCCTGTGTAGTGTCTGGGAAGTGTTATAAAGCACTTGGGCAATGTATGGGTAGCATTAGTCCTGAAACTAACTTGTCTGGACAATGTCTAGGGAGTGTTACCCTACCCTAAGTTTTCTCAAACATCAATAGGACCCAGGGATAGGCAGTTTGAGTGGCTGACTTGTCTTCTGAAGGTTATGTGTATGATGTTGGATGACTGTGCGTGATGTTCTGTAGATTCCATTTCCTTAATGTCACCAAGGAGGTTGAATCTTATCATAATGGCCTCTCGTCGCATGTTTACCTTGGTTGGCCAGTTGCTTGGTAGATGTGGGAGGAGGGTGTTACAGAGTGGTATCAGAGCATGGTTCAACTCTCAGACTGGATGGGTTGAAGGTGTTGATCATGCATGCATGTTGGTTGCATGTGTGTCTCTTATACTTGGATTTCATGTGCTTGTTGCATTGGCTTGATGATTGATTATGGTCATAGTATGGTTATCATGGAGAATTTGATGTTGATTTCGTGAAATGTGTTGGTCATGAGTATGTGACTGGTTGTGTATGGATTATATGTGTCTTACATGTTGAATTCATGTCACCTACTTACATCCTTGTATGTTAGGTTACATTTTTTTTGAATATTTTGATTACATGCCTCAGTCTAGTAGGTTGATTACAAGAACTGATCGATTATGTTCGACTACATGTGGTTATGCATATTTGTAGTTGGTTTGGAATTGCTTATGCATATTGTTGGTTGCATGTGGCAATGTGTACAATGGAGTAATGGTTGTTGTCATGCATGAGGTCATGGTTTGTGTAGTTGATATGGTCATGCATTGATGACTGGACTCTAGCTAGAATGGTGTATACCTTGTTTGGTACTCATGTGCTATATGTATATATGCAGTTGTCATGCATGTATGGTCCTGGTTATAGTTTGAATATTAGGTCAGACATGCCTTGTGAAGTCATTGTATGCAATTTAGGTCATCATGGTGCTATTGGTTGTTATGATGCTAATGAGTTGGCTGAGATAAAGCAAGAGATGCAGATCATCATAATGAGGTTGCAACATTGTACTTTGGGGTAAGAGCAGATCGTCATACAAGTATTGTATGTTCGGCATGCTGGTATGTAAGTTAAGGATGTTTATATGCATTAGGTTTGTATACATTAGGTTTATGTACATGTCTTTTGATGTTATGGTTACATTCATGATATATGTTAGTTGATTAGTGTAGTCATATGCACATGAGTAAGATGGTAAAGAATGATAGCAACTTGTAGTTGTATGCATTGCTATTGTTGTTTTATATTAGGTAACCTTATGATTAGGTTTTATGTTGTTGATGAGTGCCATATATAGTTTATTACTGTTATATGCTATTAACTTGATGATTAGGGTTACTTCATTGAGATCTGATGTTGTAATTTGGATTGGTCATATGTGTGATGGTTATGTTCATTGCATTGAAGATCTTGATGTTATATGTTTTGTGTTGACCTAGTTTGACCTATGCAGATGGTTATGGCTGCATATACAGGTATGAGCGACATATTTTGATATGGTGTCATACTAATATAGACTGATCACACATATGTGATTGTTATGCATGAATGACAAATGATTATGAGCTTATGATGTGAACATATTAGTTAGTTACTGTTATGGATATCATGATTTATGTTTGAATTGATATGTTGTGAAGTTATATCATGCTAACTAGATTGATTATGCAGACAAGACAACCTCCCCTAAGGTACACTAAGGTATGAGTTTGATTATGTATTATACTTGGTGTTTCATAGTTGATTATGTCATATATTTGGTATTTGAGTGTTTGGTGCCTATTATGTTGTCTAATTGATTTATTTAACATGGTATGTTTGCGAGTTGGTTGAATGTTTAATGAATTGCATAATATGAGTATGTGTTCCAATGATCTTGAGCTAAGATGATTGTACTAAAATTTATGTGTTGAGACAATTGATATGTACTTGAGTATAGTAGGTGATAGTTGTAGTATTGGCTGATAACTATGAGTTGACTATGGATTATGACATGATTGTTAGTCTTGGTAACAATTGATTTCAAATTAATAGATATTATTGTCTTGATATTTTGAACATGTGGTTGACACGTGTGAGAAGTTACATGGTAACATGCTTGGTATTAGCATGACAAGGTAATAGTTGATGTTTCTATATAACTAACAGTTGGGTGGTGTGACAACACATAGTAAGCCTTGATTCCAACAAGGTAAAAAGGTAAAAGAAAGGAATTGGGCAAGAATTCCTTTGGATATGTTTGGAAACTCTAATTTCGAATGAATGAGTTCTTTGCACACATGAAGTCTTCTTAAACTTGCTTTTGTCTGACATTATGTGGATATGTGCTATATTCATGAACATGTACTTGATAGGTATATTTGCTAGTCTTTAGCTACAGGTGGATCTGTCAGAGGATTGGAGTCCCTTGAGAGATGGTGTAGATGTGTTTAGTTGCAAGCAGTGTTCTTGGCACAACAAGATAAGGTAACTGGTGTATTTTTATTTATGCACTGACAATTATGTGTTAATGAAAGCATGATGCAGGGAGTTGCATGGCGAGAGACGTTGCCATGAAATCTTGAAGAAGGCTCAAGTTGAGCTTTCCCTGGGAACCATGGGGATTAAGCCATGGTGTTAGTCTTGTGCTTTTGGTATTTTGAGATTGAATTGCAGTTTTGTTTGTCTGGTGCAAGGCCTTGCCACTTTGTTGTAGTGTCATATCGTTATGAGTTTTCATGGTCTTCTTCTTGGTCCTTTTCTTGTCTTCTCTTTTGTGTTTTAAGTCTAGGGAATTGGTTGGGAAAGAGGAAAGTTGATGGAAATCGGGAGATATGTGTTGTACCCAACCGATGATATAAGACCCATATGAAGCTCTGTGCATGAGCAAGCGCAAAAGAAGGTAAGACTATGATAGTTGGTTGGATTGGTTGGGTCCATTGTGGTAAATAGACGATGGCGGTATAGACATGAGAAAGGTAACCAAAAGGGTAGAGTAAATGGATCTGAGGCATCAGATGCCTTGGCTATGTTGGGAATTTTTGTTCTCAATATCATGCATGTTGTGCATGAATAAAGGAAGTTCTCTTAACCTTGACCTTGATCTCTGGTAATTATTTTATGATCATGATTTTGTTGATGTTTATATATGTATACATGTATGTATGTATGTTGTTGTCTGACAGGATCATGATTACTTTATGCTAACATTTATATATGTATGTATGTATCCATGTATCTATGTTACTGTCTGACAGGGTTTTTAGGGATCATTCTTGTGGAGGAATGATTGCTTATGCAGGAGAACAACATGAAGAGGCTCCTGGTCTTACGAGGAATCAATTGGGAAGAGTAGTCATGATAAATATACGAGGTTAGTATCACGTGGATATGATTTGGTATTGTATACTTGTATTATGATTATCTTTAGGTTATGACAGGTAATGTTGAAGGACACATCGGAAAAGTGAAAGCAGTGTGGTCTGTGGCATGCTAGGATAAGCATGGATGAGATACAGGAAGCAAGGTTTCTTGGTATGGACAGTGTGGTACTATTGTTGTGCATACATTGTATATGTTGTACATGTTGCATCTATGATGTGTGCACATGTGGTGTTGTGTATACATAGCATGTGTACATGTTATTTATGCAATGTTATGTACAAGATGGTACAAATAAGGTTGTGCGAATATTGCATATGGGGTGTTGTATACATATTGTACTGTCTTCATGATGTATATGCGGCATGTGTGCATATGGTTCTTTGTGCATGTTGGATATGCAGTGCTGTGTACAGATGATGCTATGTACATGTTGGATATGCAGTGCTATGTACATGTGGTGTTGCGTGCATGTTGTACATATGATGCTATGTACATATGGTGTTGTGTGCATGATTGTACAAGTGGTATTGTGAGCATGTGGTGCCGTGTTCATGTTGTACATATGGTGCTATGAGCATACGGTGTTGTATACATGTCGTGCATGTGATGCTATCTACATATGGTGTCGGGTACAAATCGTGCGTGTGGTACTGTGTACATGTGGTATTCTGTACACATTGTACAATGGTGTAGTTTACATGTGGCATTGTGTGCATGTTGTGCAGGTGGTGCCATGTACATGTGATGTTGTGCACACATTGTACAGATGGTTTGGTGTACCGGTGGTACTGTGTACATGTTGTACATATGGTACTAGTGTATGCGTGGTATTGTGTGCATGTCATCCATGCTGTTTTATGGGCATGCGGTATTATGTATGTGCATCATGTAGTCATGGTATTGCAATGTGTGTGCTCGTTGTGTTGTACTTTGTGTAGGTACATGTATTGGGTGGTATTGCCCATCGGGTATAGATGGATGCACTGTGTTGTACACTGGCTGTAGGTGTATGCATCGTACGTCAGGTGTAGGTGCATGTATTGCATGGTGTTGTGTGTCAGGTATGGTTGTATGTGTGTGATGCACATTATGTGCATGTGCACTTGGTAGAGGAGAAGGAATTGGGTGTGGCAACTGATTTTGTGTCTATACAAAAGAAAAAAGGCATAAGCAAGGATCAATGAAGGATAAGTATCAGTATTGTATTTCAGTTTTATTATGCATGTGAAATATGATTATGGTATATGATGATTTCATGTGAATAGTGATTATGGTTTATGATCTATGATTCTGATTTATGATTTATGATCTATGATTCTAGTTTATTATCTATGATTCTGGTTTATGATGGTTACATGTAATTTATGATTTTGATCTATGATGGTTGTGTTTTGAGCTAACTTGATGTGATATTTTTATACATGTTGGTTTGGTCAAAGATGCTATTTTGACTTCTTGTGACAGGAAATGAACATGATTCCATGTGTACCTTATTGATGAACCACCAATGAGGTATGATTTGAAGTTATTTCAATTTATTTTGAATCTAATGGAAGATATGTTCTTGGTACATGAAGCATGAACATGCTTAGTTGGGTGGTTGAAATCGATTGTAAGAATTAGCAGCAACAACAAAATAAATTGGAGCATGTAGCAACATGTTGGTAAAGTATTCAGGAGGAGGGCCATTGTGGGACACTGGTACCCAATAGTGTTCATTGATTGCCATGAGCATGCTCTGACAGGTATGATGTGTTGAGGTAGGGATATTCCTTGGTTTTTGTATCTTTCGATGTGAGGAAGCCCTTCCAAGGGTTGGACTGCCCAGGATAAGGGTGCCAACAGAACTTGGAAGGTGAGTGACTGCATGGAAGAGGTGGCCAAATTCCTGAGAGACTGTGTAGTAGAGAAGGGAAGGTTGTGAATCGATTTGGTTTGGTCATTAGCATTGCAAGATGGAATCAGATGCACATTAGGAGTGTGCCCTAGAATAATGAGCCAGTAACTATTCGCTGAGAGGACAAGTGGCGCGAGATTATAGAGCTGGACATTGGATGCAGATTTGACTTTGCAGTGGATTTTGGACTTCTTGTGAAGGAGGTGGATCTTAGTATTACTTTGAGGGTAGAGGTGTGATCCTTTGGATTCCCTTGTTAATTGATATGAGCATCATATCCTTTATTTTCTCGTTAAGTGGTTGAAGGGAAAGTACCCCTAGGGTCCTTTGGGCTAAGACTCTACCAGACTGAAAATTGCTTATTCAAAGAAACACACACACAACCATTATCTTTACTTTTAAGCAAATTCTAATGTTAAGGGTACATACCTAAGGTCCTACGTTTGAGAAGGCCTTTAGGATCCAAACCCTTCTTGGAGTTCCCTTCTTCTTCCTTTGACCTGCAAGACAAACAAATCAAAGAACACAACAGTACATGTACAAATACTTATGTATAAACCATCCTTATGCTATAAAGTTAGTTATAAAAATATTTAAGCAACCACTTGCATAAGAATTCAAAACAAGAATCTCATAAGCATAAAGAAAGATTGTTTCGGGAACAAAGACGTGTTTCTTTATATATGAAGGAAAATAAAGTACATATAACGGAAAGATATCACCTGAACACCTTCAGCAGGCTCCAAGCAAAGCTTCCTCCCGGATTCGTTCCAGCCTCAAGCCTCCAACAAGAGCTCCTTCCAAGTCTTACTCAATGATGACACCAAGGATGAATGATCACCAATACACATGGAAACAAGGGTTTCCTATGCAAAATGGGGGAAGTGCAGAAAACACCAAGGACTTCAGACCTGGTCTATGGGGAAAATCTCAGCATAATAATCTTGCTCTTCTTTTCTCTCTCCCTTAGGCCTTCCCTTTGATGTCTTTTTATACCATCTCCAAAGTAGTTTTTTAGTTAGGAGTTGGTTGGGAACAGTTGGGCCACGGGCACTAACAGGTGATCCAGCAGGTAAAACCCGCGATCTCCGCCCGAAAATAAGGAATTATATATATTTTTAAGTGTTTTAATACATACACGCGGGTTGGGTATACACAGACCCGCGTGTACACGCGTTTAACTCAGGGCAATGTCGCGTATAGGGAATAAAACACTGTTTTTTAAATTTTGGACCAGGTTTGGAAGGAGGGGTTGCCCTAGGCCATGAGTGCAGCATCACAAACCATAAGAGTGAGATTTGGAGCTATAACATTAAGAAAATGTGTATATGTGTATATCATTGTAAATACCGTAATGAGCTGTGTTATAAAGCTCCAGTATGTGGTATGTTGTCATATTGTCAAGTTGTCATGATGTTTTTATTTTGAGTAGGTCTTTCATTTTAAATACTGAAATGAGCTATGTTATAAAGCTACATGGGTAGTATGTTTTGTTTTCAGTAATCTTGTTGGTTATAGGTGTCATTGAACACCGAGGACAGTGTTCCCCAAGGGGGAGGGTTCTGTAACAACCCTTGTGAAAATTCCATGTAAAAATATATAAATACCATGGATGATGGGACATGTATTCCAAGCTGGATGGTGGGCAAGACATCCTAGTGTGTGTTCATTTGGTTGTTTATGGTTGAGGAAATTGGCAAAGGCAGTGGCTAAGGAATTAAAGAGGCAAAAAGGTATTTTGGCACAATTATTTATGAAAATAATGGAAATGAGGAGAAAAGGAAGGTGAAAGGTCACAGGTTGAATGTGAGGATGAAATTGAAGGAAAATAATGGAAAATGAAGAAAATAGAGGCCTCATTAATAAAAAGGCTTCTGAGGATTAGTTTGCAAGACTTGGTGTTTGGTCAATTTAGTGATGTCTAAATTGCAACTTTTAAATGTCAACCCGGGGCTCGTAAGCTGATGAAGTGAGGTGTACTATATGTACTTATGTAAACGTTTTCTTAGTCTTTTGTCGTTTTTAGCTTTTTAAGTTTGTTTTCGAATGTATCTTTCCTACTGTGATGTGATGGAAGTAATAAAGCAAGTGAAATGTGGATGATTGTGGTGATCTCTAAATGATTTCTCAAAACTTAAAAAAATATTCTACAAGAAAGCTTGAACAACAACTGCAATAAAATCAACTCTTAAAGGAAAATAAAGACATTCAAATAAATGAATAATGACATCGGCCCAGTATCTCTGCTGCTGAATGAAAATGAAAATGAAATCTATATTAAATCCAACTAAAAGTAAGAACAACTATCTCACACTATTTCAACTCTTCAACTTAATCCTCTCTATGAAAGGATATCATGAAATGTCAAGCAATGTGAAATCTAAGTGAAACTACATAAAAGAGACTAGTCACAACACTTAAACTCTCTCAAAATTTTTGCCTTTCAGCTGAATTTATCATGTAAGAAACAATTATGAATAAGTCAAGTAATGTGAGTTCTAAAGCAAACTAAATCAAGCTATACTAAGTGATATTTTGGCTCCCAATAAAGTTATTTGATTATGGAAAAGGAACCATCAATAGATGAACAACTTGATATCTAAGAGCAGAAAGTAAATATGCAAGTTAAAGAAATGACAGTAAGGAAAATCAAAACTGCAAAACAATGAATGTCAGCAACATAGACAAGATGATCACGCATGCCACTAGTTATGAAAAGAAAAGAAGGAAAACTGTCCCGGGCTTGCCTAAGAAACCTGCATAACACACTGATCAGTCATGAACATAAAAGTGCAGAAATGTAAATCAACAGAAATCAAAGTTTATGTACAGCTAATATACATGTTGAAAAGAAATAAAAACGCAGCAATTTTAAAAGACATCTGTACAACTATTATACATGAAACAAGAAAAAGAAATGCTGGAAATTAAAGGTTACTGTACAGGGCTTCAGCAAACAGGGGCCCTCTGCCTACTTCAGCCGGTTCAAGGAGCAGTTATATGCTTAAATGCAAAACAGTCTTCTCATGTATTGACAGCGAATGTAAAAGTACAGTGGGGAGCTCAAAATTACATACAAAAATGATTACCAAACGACTAACTCTACAACGTTCAAGGACGCTTTATTTATAAGGAGAAAGCAAACTACTTTTACGAGATCTATGCTATTCAACCAGCTGTTTAAAAACACGTGAATCCTCTGCGTCCCCGGATCTAGGTAACTGTCATCGTGTTCATTCAATTTGGGGAATATGGCTGTTGGATTTGTGCTTCTGGATTGTCTCCGTGGCTGAGGATGATGCCACCTAGCTTCACGTGCCCAAAAACAGAGCAACGCAGAGCCGTGCCACCGCTGAACACTTCTGTTGACCGGTATTTGCCTCCTCGTTGACCGCAGGCTTTTATGGCTGTTCTGGGTGATATGGAGGCACACGTACCATGTCCTTGACCCCTGGAACTTGCCCATGTGGCTCATCTTCTCAGAGGACACCTGCAACACATCGTTTAATAAAACGGTTGCGGAATCCTGTGCGAGCTGCAGAAACCTGGATGAGTTGCGGAAACCTGTGTTGGCTGCGAAAACACAGCACTCTGAACCAAAATTCTAAACCAAACAACAGTCACTTAGCATAGTTAGAAAATCATGTAAAAAGCCCTAAAATACAATGATTTAATCAATTTGGTGGATGAAATGAGTGGGAAAAGGAGGCTGAGAGGTGTATGGGAAGGTATAGGTTCAAGGCTCTACATACCCCCACTGTGAAGTTGTTGCATGTCCTCATGCAACCAAAACTTAGTTCTTTTCCTCAATCCATGTGCTCTGATGCTTCTGCAAAAACATCCAGCCTTCTTCTCTTTCTCCTTGATGCCAAAATGGTCCTTGGTTTCTTGACTAGACACCTGAACTTCAAATTAATAAATGCCCTGCTCAGCTTCTTACACTTTTTCTTCAACTTTCTATTCTTCTTCTGCCACAGTCCTAAGTGAAGCATGGTATTGTCATGGGCAATATTTTCCACTTTACTTTTCTCTTTTAATGATTCATTTTCTTGTTTAATGTGCCTGTTTAGGACTTCTAGCTCAAACACTTCCTGTTTTAAAGACTGCACTTGTGCATCAAGTGGCAAGGTAGTGCTTGGTCCTGCAGCTGATTGTTCCAAGGACTCTAAGTAGTTATATGCTTCTTGCTGGGTGGAATCTACCTCAGGTGTTTTTCTCGGCCTGAACTCAAATTCTGGTAAAGGAGGACTGTTTTCTCTTTCCAGCTAAAAAGGACTTTCCTCACGTGGAGGACTTGCCTCAATGTCTTGCTGAGCTGGACCTTTTTCAGGTGTTCCTTCACCTAAATCAATGAAGTGTGATTGTTTTTCTTGGGTCACTTTCTTCTTTCCTTTGAGCCTACTGCTTCTTCTCACATATGGACTAGTGCTTACTTTCTGGGCACTCTGTTTTTCTTTTTGTTTCTTTGCTGAGGCAACAACTTGAAGATGTGCTAACCTCTCTGCCAGGGTTTGAGACTCTTCTTCTACAGATGGTTCAGGGGATGGATATGTCTCTTGAATAGTTATTTTACCTTTGTCCTTTTTCTGCTTCTTATTTCTAGCTCCCTCTTCTTCTTCCTCCTGAACAGTTTCCTGAGTGTCTTTTGTAGGAGAGTCCTGGGTTGTAACATTTCTTTCTTTCCTCCTACTTCTTTTTGGGATTTTTGGGGAACTACTGGCAGAGGCTTCAGTCACTTCTTGGAAGTGATTTCTAATTAAAAACTTTTCCCAAGTATCGTTATTATTTTTCAAATGATCTTCAATGAGAATTCTAATGAGCCCGTGATGGTAAAGGTGGGATTCAATATGGCCTACATGTTTCTGAACAATAGAGCTCATTTTCTTTAGGCTTGCTAACAGAAAGTAAGGTAAATTAAGGGCATGGCCTTCCATAAAATTCATCATAATCCTTGCATGATACATGTACATAGTGCCAAAACGACCCTCGCATGTAATAAACTTCTGAACAAGTAATAACAGCGTAGACCATTCTTCTTTGATTATATGCACAGGAATTCCTTTAGTAAATATGGAAGTATCCATACCTGGGTTCTTGAGCATGACTTTCCATCCTTGATCATCCAGACCTCTGTTTTTAAACCATCTGTCTCCCTGTTGTGGTAAACTGGTTGCTGCTGCTATTGTGGCCTCTGTTATTGTAAATTTCAAATCCCCTACCTCCACTACGTGTCCATTAAAGGACCGAGCAAAAGCTTTAGTGACTTCCTTATTATAACCTCTGAACTTTTGAATAAATTTCAGCCACTTTGCTTTCTTCAATGATTCCTTTGTCTGCGGATACCCCTCCAGGTATTTTGGGCCCTCAGGTTCAGCTCTAAGTAACTTTCCCATTCTCGGCTTTCAACCCCGGCTGAGAATTTTACTGTGTGTGGACGTTAAAGGGAAAACGAGCTGATTACGGGATGCTTAAGGGAAATGGAGTGGCCGTAATCGAAATGCAAAGCGTATGTAGTGACTGTAATCAGGGTTTACAGCAAAGCTATGGAGGTTGCAGTGGAAATGGAGAGCAGAGAATGGTATGAGCACGAGGTAAGCAACAGTCACGGGTTTAGCATCAAATGCATGCGGGAGTGAAGTGATAACTGGGCAGTATAACGGCTGAGTCCTTTCGAATCGGTTGGTTTACGCCACGTCTCAACGTTGGCTGCGGAAATTATGGTGGAGGAGAGCCGTAGTACAGTAGGTCACTTCTTCTACGTACGACCAATAAATGAAAGAGCAGCCCCATTTCGAGTTTGAATTAAGAGTGATTATGGGACCGTTAGAAAGGAATGAGGTGGATGGATTATCATCGTGGAAGAGGAGTGATATGAATCTTGCCGTATCAAATCATTGTATTTAGTGGAATTTCCATGATCTAATAACTATGCATACAATGACATTAAATTGTTATTTGGTAGAGATTTTGATCATACCTTTGGAAGTTTGCCACTTGTTGATTAAGGCTTCTGACCCATTATTGATTTTTGATCTTGCAGATGCCTCATATCTTTGCTGCCTTTGGTGATGATGATGCTAACCTTTGACTGTAATTTTTTTTTTTTGAAAACAGAGTGCTGCTGGCTGTAGAGACAGAGTGATGCTGACTGCGGAAATCGTTTCGAGCTGCGGAAACTGGTGCTAGCTGCGGAAACGGTTCCCAGCTGCGAAAACTGAGACAACACCCCTTTAACTGCACAAATATAGTTAGAAAAAGAACTAACTGAATGAAATAGTCCTGAGAGGGACTTTTATTGATGGAATGGAATGAGATGGAAGTGAAGTGGAATGGAGATGAAGATGAGATGGAGGTGAAGATGGAAATGACAAGTGAGGTGGAGTGAAGATGGAGAGGAAGAGAGATTTTTTTTTTTTTTTGGAAAATATAGTGTCAGGTGTCCCTGATTTTCACTCTACATTTTCTGTATAAGACTGCCAATCTATGATTGGTTTTCAGGCTTATACAAAAGATTTTTTTTTTTTTTTTTAACTGAAAGAAACAAAGACTAGGCTGATGGAGGAGAAGAATTCTTCTCCACCAACCTCATTGCAGAATTTTCTTGAAACATTTTGACAAAGTCCTCTTTTGAGAGTGGCTTATGATAAATTTTCAATCGGTGGCCATTCACAATGAGAGGAGTTTGAAACTCATCAATAGTCTTGACTCGAACTACTCCATTGCTAAAAACTTCATCAATCTCATATGGTCCAAGCCAATGAGTCTGAAATTTTCCTTTGAAGTCTTTAAACTTGGAATCAAATAGTAACGCCCAATCTCCCTTTTGAAACTTTCTCTCTTTGATATATCTGTCATGCCACTTAGTTCTTTGATGCTGAACTAGATCAGCCCTTAAAATTGCATCTTGTCTTATTTCATCTAGCTCATCCAGTTGCTCCATTCTGTGCTTTTGGGCTTCTGATAGATTCATCCCCAACTGAACTGCCATCTTGAAGGTCTTGACTTGAAACTCAATGGGGAGCAAGAATTCTTTCCCATAAACAAGTTCATAGGGAGAATGTCCTGTTGTGTTCCTCCATGTAGTTCTATAGGCCTATAAGGCTTCAGGAAGCCTCTCTGCCCAATCTCTTCTGTGGAGATGAACAATTTTGGTGATGATGCTCTCAAGAACTTTATTTGTAGATTCCACTTGACCATTTGCTTGCGGATGGTATGGAGTAGATTTTCTGTGCTTGATTTTGTATTCTTCCATCAGCTTCTCCATCAAGTTAGATGTAAATTGACTTCCCTGATCTGTCACAATTTCTCTTGGGACACCAAAACGAGTAAAAATATCCTCAAAAATAAATTGAACAACTGAATTTTTAGTGGCAGAAGGCAATGCCTTGGCTTCTACCCATTTAGTAACATAATCAGTGCAAACCAATATATACTTCTTTTGTCTAGATGGTGGATTAATAGGTCCAATGAAATCTAAAGCCCATTTTTCAAAGGGTTCGATGAGTACCTGTGGCTGTAATGGCATTTCATTTGAAAGAGTTGGTCTCCCAACTCTTTGGCAGCTGTCACACCTTCTAACATATTGTTTTGCATCTTTGAAGAGAGAAGGCCAATAATATCCTAAAGAAAGGATTTTATAGGCAGTCCTCTTGTCAGCAAAGTGTCCACCGCACGGTTCATCATGACATGCCTTGAGGATGTCAGGCATTTCATCTTCCCGAACACATCTTCTGATCACACAATCTAGCCCTGTTTTGAACAATTCATTAGAAATCCATGAATACTTTGAACTCTCCTGAATGATTTTCCTTTTCTCATTAGGAAATAAGTGTGGAGGTAGCTTCCCTGTAACCAAATAGTTAGCAATATCTGCATACCAAGGAGTTTTAGTAGTTACTCTAAACAAATATTCATCTGGAAACTTATCCTCTATAGGAGAATCTTCGTTAGTATTTTGGATTCTAGACAAGAAATCAGCTACTATATTTTGTTTTCCTGGTCTATCTAACACAATAATATTGAATTCTTGTAAAAGCAAAAGCCATCTTGTAACTCTGCCATTAGTAACAGGTTTGTTCATGAGATATCTAATTGCAGAATGATCAGTATGGACAAAAGTTTCATAGCCTGTTATATAATGTCTAAACTTGTTGATTGCATGAACAACGGCTAAGAACTCTTTTTCAGTCACAATATAATTTAACTCAGTGGAAGTCAAATTTTTACTGGTGTAGTAAATGGCGTAAGAAATTAAATCATTTTGACCCAACACAGCTCCTAGAGCTGTATCTGAAGCATCTGTAGAAATATGGAAAGGAAGTTTCCAATTTGGCCCTCTCAAAATGGGTGCTTCAGATATTCTTGTTTTTAAAGTTTCAAATGCAGATTGACAGTCAGGATCCCAATTGAATTCACAGTCTTTTGTAAGTAATTTGAAAAGCGGAGATGCTATCTTAGTGAAGTTTTCAATAAATCTTCTATAATATCTAGTAAATCCAAGAAAACTTCTCACATCTTTTTTACAATTTGGAATAGGTAACTTGGAGATGACTTCAACTTTTGATCTATCAACTTTAATTCCATCTCCTGAAATATGATGTCCTAAAACAATCCCTTCAGTAAACATCATAAAACATTTTTCATGACTTAATGAAAGATTTGTTTCTTTACATCTTACAAGGACTTTTTACAAATTTTCTAGTGCCTCTTCAAATGAATTACCATAAACTATAAAATCATCCATATAGACCTCTACACAATCATGAATTAGATCAGAAAAGATCCCTAGTACTGCCCTTTGAAATGTTGCGGGTGCATTACATAATCCAAAAGGAAGTACTCGGTAAGCAAAAGTTCCCCATGGACAGGTAAATGTGGTCTTGTCCTGATCTTCAGGTGCTACCTAAATCTGATTGTAACCACTAAAACCATCCAAAAATGAGAAATACTTTTTGCCTGCTAAAGTATCTAATACTTGATCAATAAAGGGTAAAGGAAAGTGATCCTTCAAAGTTGCTTTGTTCAATTCCCTATAATCAATGCAAACCCTCCATTTACCATTCTTTTTAGGTACTATAACCAAAGGAGAAACCCACCGGCTATCTGAAATGGGGTAAATGAAGTTTACATTAAGTAACTTTTGGAGCTCTTCTTTCACTATCTCCCTAAGGTTTGGATTCATCCTTCTTTGAGGTTGTCTGATTGGTCTACTGTTTTCTTCAATGTAGATGTGATGAATGCAAGTCTTCGGGTCAATACCTTTCATATCAGTATACTCCCATGCAAATGTAGTAGAATGTTTTTGCAAGACTTTGGTTAGCTCTTCCTATTGTGATTTTTCCAAGTTTTTGTTGATATTCAATGTTTTTCCTGGAAAAATCTCAATGGCAGAACTACCAAACTCTTCCATAGAGAAAAGAGACATTTGTCTAGATGAGAGACACTCAATGTCAGAATCCAACTGAAATTGTGTGTGGTCATATTCTGAAGATGGTTCAAAATTTTCTAATGTGTTCAGAATTTGACTATCTTCACTGATCTCAGAAATGGTAAAGACAGGTTGTATAGTATCTTCATCATCAACCCACTCATTATCCCCCATTTCTGTAATTTCTTTTGCTGGAGGATAGAGATTGAACTTCTTTGTCGAATTACCATCAGAAATATACATATCCCCAGACCTACAACTTATGAAAGCATCAGCTGTGGCTAGCCAAGGTCTTCCTAAAATAAGAGGATGTCCTCCCAGATTACTCTTGGGAGTTAAAATCATGAAATCCACTGGATATTCCCAAGAGTCTAGGGAGACTGGAATGTCTTCTAATACACCATCTGGTTTAATAATTGATCGATCTGCAAGTTGCAATAAAGTAGGTGTAAAAAGAAGATTAGGAAGTTTTAGCTGTTCCATAGTCTGTATACTCATGGTGTTGATAGCAACCCCTAAATCAATCAAAGTATTTGGTATTTCCACCCCATTGATATGTGTTTTGACAATTGGACTACCGGGATCTACATATTTCTGCATAGTAATTTTTCCCATCATGATATCTGCAATTTTCCCTACCAGGTGGATCCTTCTGGTATCTCTTGGTTTCCTTCCTGGTCTTTTAAGACTCAACTCCTTTATTGTTTTTACTAGAATAGGAATCTCTTTAATGGCTTGTAACAAGGGAATCTTGATACAAACATTCTTCAATTCATCTAGAAAATTATAGTCAGGCAACCAAATTTGTTTTTCCACTCCTTTGTCAATTTGTAATCTTTCAGGAAAAGGAGGTGTGGATAAAGATGCAGGTTGCTCAACTATGGGAGTTGTGGGGGTTAACTCTTTTTCTTTTTCTTTTTGAGTACTTGGGTTTTGAAGAGATGCTTCAGAACCCTTATTGGCTTCAAGAGACTCTTCCTCAAAAATGCTTTGCTCTTGAGCATTTATAGAAGGTTTATCTAGGACTCTACCTGATCTGAGTTGTACTTCATTAAGAGGAACAATCATATAGGTAGGAAATTGTTGACCTTCCATCATGTAGGCATTTTGAGGGTTTTTATTATTGGGGTTTGGCAATGGCTGAGAATGAAGTTGACTTGACTTCTATTGGAATGGAAGCAAGAGTTGAGAGTTTGGATTCTATTGAGAAGGTTGTTGTTGTTGTGGAAATGGCAATGATAGTTGTGGATTTTGATTTGGAAGTTGTGGAGCTTGTTGGTTTTGAAAAGATGGAGGATATTGGTAAAATTGAGCAAATCTCCCATAAGGATTTTGCATACCTTGTTCCCATGATTGAAAAGGATTTTGAGGTTGGGACCAAGGTTGTTGCCAAGGATTCCAATTTGGTGGGGGTTGAAAATTCATAGAGTTGCTAAACCCTTGATTTTGTTGCCCCTGCCAAGGTCTTCTTGCAACAAAATAGAGAGATTCGCTTGTATTTGGATCTTCTTGAAAGACAGCTTTGAGCCCAGGAATTGAAGGACAATCCCTGGTCTCATGATTCTCTGAACAAATTACACATGTTTCTACAACTTTTGCATCCAAGGGACATTCCCTTAGAGCATGTTTCTTTCTACACTTTGGGAAAAAGATGGCCAAAGCCTCAGCTTCTGCTTTCTGCTTATTGTGAATCTTAAGGGTGTCTAGTTGCTCACTAAGACTCCCTAAGATATCAGTTTTGAATTCATCAAGCATGTTGCCAATCTCAACCCTACTTACAGATCCAGTTGCAGATTCATTTGCTCTGATGAGAGAAGGATCTCTAGGCCCTTTTTGAGTTTTAGATTTCCCCCTTGAGAGATGGACACATAATTCTGCTATGTCAGAAAGTGGAAGTTGAGATATATCTCCTTTTCCCATCATGTTCAAAATATCTATCCATTCATCTCTAATGGATTTTAATAAAAGGGCTTTCAAGGTCTCCTCATCTAGGTTACTCATTTTTGCTCTTTTCAGACTATATTGAAATCTTTCAAGTAACTCCTCCAAGTTTTCATCTTCTTTTTGCATCATTTTGAATACCTCATCCTTGTGATTGGTGGGCATACAATAGTCCAGGTACCTATCCAAAAATGCCTGTTTCATATCATTCCAAGACCTAATGGATTGAGTGAGTAATCCCATGAACCATTTCAAGGCTGCTCCTTTCAATGTTGAAGGAAACAATTTGAGTTTTTGAGAGTCTTCCAAATAATCATAAGTTCGACACACTACCTCAAACTCAAATAGAAATGTTTCAGGGTCCTCATTCCTAAACCCATGGAAGTTTGGGAGGACAGATGGTGAGATGTTTTTCATTGTAGCTCGGGAGTCCTCATCGACTATAGGAAACCCGAATGAGTTATCCCCATCCCTATTTCCCCCAATGTTACCTCTACCTCCTCCATTGTTTCCTCCTCCTCCTCTACCTCTACCTCTACCAAATCCAGTTGCTCCTTCCTCTGTCATGGTAGTTTCCCTGGAGACTTCAGAGTCTTCTGGTTCTTCTACTAAGGGTGTACGAGAAGGAATTTCTCCCTCTTCTTCAGATGATTCTACTTCTTCAATTACAATTTGTCTCTCTGTAGAAGGAAGGAAAGGATCTCTTTCTAGTTCAGATTCAATGGAAGGTGTGGGAGAGTCGACTCCTGCCTCTTGAATTCCAGGAATCCTAGGGCTAGGAGTGTAAGTTGGAGATGATGGAGGTGTCTCTTGTCTATTCCTTGAAGTAGATGGAGTTGTAAAAATCGAACTTTTGGCTCTAGCTAAAAACCTTCCCCTAGAATCTCTTGCTCTATGCATGTCATTTTTTTTTATTTTTTCTTCAAGTCGGGCTAATAATTCTCTTTCTGATCTTCCAGGTCACTCTAGCTGCAAGAAGAGAGCATACTCAAGAAACTATTAAACCAATAAATCTCTCTTTTCTGATCCTCCAGATCACATTAAGAGCAAGAGGAGAGCATACTTTGAGATGTTATCAATTTCCTTCCTTGAAATTTTCTTGTTTTTTTAAGAATTTGGCTACCTAATTTCACTTCCCGGCAACGACGCCAAAATGTTTGGTCAATTTAGTGATGTCTAAATTGCAACTTTTAAATTTCAACCCGGGTCTCGTAAGCTGATGAAGTGAGGTGTACTATATGTACTTAGGTAACCGTTTTCTTAGTCTTTTGTTGTTTTTAGCTTTTTAAGTTTGTTTTCGAATGTATCTTTCCTACTGTGATGTGATGGAAGTAATAAAGCAAGTGAAATGTGGATGATTGTGGTGATCTCTAAATGATTTCTCAAAACTTAAAAAAAATATTCTACAAGAAAGCTTGAACAACAACTGCAATAAAATCAACTCTTAAAGGAAAATAAAGACATTCAAATAAAGGACTAATGACATCGGCTCAGTATCTCTGCTGCTGAATGGAAATGGAAATGAAATCTATATTAAATCCAACTAAAAGTAAGAACAACTATCTCACACTATTTCAACTCTTCAACTTAATCCTCTCTATGAAAGGATATCATGAAATGTTAAGCAATGTGAAATCTAAGTGAAACTACATAAAAGAGACTAGTCACAACACTTTAACTTTCTCTTAAACTTTTGCCTTTCAGCTGAATTTATCATGTAAGAAACAGTTATGAATAAGTCAAGTAATGTGAGTTCTAAAGCAAACTAAATCAAGCTATACTAAGTGATATTTTGGCTCCCAATAAAGTTATTTGATTATGGAAAAGGAACCATCAATAGATGAACAACTTGATATCTAAGAGCAGAAAGTAAATATGCAAGTTAAAGAAATGACAGTAAGGAAAATCAAAACTGCAAAACAATGAATGCCAGCAACATAGACAAGATGATCACGCATGCCACTAGTTATGAAAAGAAAAGAAGGAAAACTGTCCCGGGCTTGCCTAAGAAACCTGCATAACACACTGATCAGTCATGAACATAAAAGTGCAGAAATGTAAATCAACAGAAATCAAAGTTTATGTACAACTAATATACATGTTGAAAAGAAATAAAAACGCAACAATTTTAAAAGACATCTGTACAGCTATTATACATGAAACAAGAAAAAGAAATGCTGGAAATTAAAGGTTACTGTACAGGGCTTCAGCAAATAGGGGCCCTCTACCTACTTCAGACGGTTCAAGGAGCAATTATATGCTTAAATGCAAAACAGTCTTCTCATGTATTGACAGCGAATGTAAAAGTAAAGTGGGGAGCTCAAAATTACATACAAAAATGATTACCAAACGACTAACTCTACAGCGTTCAAGGACGCTTTATTTATAAGGAGAAAGAAAACTACTTTTACGAGATCTATGCTATTCAACCAGCTGTTTAAAAACACGTGAATCCTCTGTGTCCCCGGATCTAGGTAACTGTCATCGTGTTCATTCAATCTGGGGAATATGGCTATTGGATTCGTGCTTCTAGATTGTCTATGTGGCTGAGGATGATGCCACCTAGCTTCACGTGCCCAAAAACAGAGCAACGCAGAGCCGTGCCACCGCTGAACACTTCTGTTGACCGGTATTTGCCTCCTCGTTGACCGCGGGCTTTTATTGCTATTCTGGGTGATCTGGAGGGACACGTACCATGTCCTTGACCCCTGGAACTTGCCCATGTGGCTCATCTTCTCAAAGGACACCTGCAACATATCGTTTAATAAAACGGCTGTGGAATCCTGTGCGAGCTGCAGAAACCTGGATCAGCTGCGGAAACCTGTGTTGGCTGCGGAAACGTAGCACTCTGAACCAAAATTCTAAACCAAACAATAGTCACTTAGCATAGTTAGAAAATCATGTAAAAAGCCTTAAAATACAATGATTTAATCAATTTGGTGGATGAAATGAGTGGGAAAAGGAGGCTGAGAGGTGTATGGGAAGGTACAGGTTCAAGGCTCTACACTTGGTCAGTTTGGCTTTAGAGCTCTCTCATTATTCTCTCTCTCTCATACTCTTGGACACTTAGAGATTTCTTGTATCACTTTGGCATTGGTGCAAGAAAGGCAAAGAAGGCAAGAGGAAGAAAAGATCAAGCAGGGAAAGGCAGGATCAAGCAACTACAACAGGCTTCATTACAGGTATCAACTTGCATGTGTATTTTCCTTGCTATATTTGGCATGCATGGGATTGCATGTGTTTCTTTTCTACCATGGCATGGGTTTTGCCAGGTGTGATAGTATTTTTAGCCTATCCTTTCCATTTCCTGATAGCTTTGATGAGATGGGTTCTCTCATGCATTTTGTGGGGGATGATCGGATTGGATTCGAAGTTGAGTGGGGTGGATCTCCGAATTGAAAAACACATGGTGGTAGTGGTCCCTGAACTAGACTGAGGATGCACGAAGCCACTGGCCTAGTAACCCCTAAACTAGACTGTGGGTTGCGGTAAAGCCAGATTGTGTGCCTCGGTGGGCCTAGGAATCCTTGCCAGTGAATGGCGGGATATACAGTAAAGCTAAGAGGTGGATTTTCTCTCTGTTGGTCCTAGTTATTCTAGGATGGAATGCACGGTAAAGCTTGGAGAGTATGTCTCGGTGTCCTAGTCAACCCTGGATCAGACTGTGGATGCATGGTAAAGCCTAAGAGACTAGGAGGCACTCAAATTCCTCACGGTGTAGGCGGAGAACTCCAGTGGCATCCACATTGATAGGTGTTTTGATGTGTTCTATGAGTCGCACATTCATGCTTGGAATATGGCACAGGGGTGAGTGGCTAAAGAGAAACTTGGCTCAACCAATCTATGGTCGGGTGGAACGTGGTAGTCCCATCACCGGTTGGTTCATTGCATTTATTAATGAGAAATTCATTCCCTTGATTTTCATGTGCAAATGTACTGATATATATATATATATATATATATATATATATATATATATATATATATATGGATTTTGATGGTTGATATGTCCATTACATTTCTGATTCTATTATGCTGGTTATATGTACATTTTATGGCAACAACTATGTTTGGCTCTCAACATGTTTTTACTTGTGTTTGAATGGATATTGTATTTATGAACCAATAAGTGATAAGGTAGCAAAAGACATGAGGAAACAATGGTTCATGGCAATTCTTAGATAAGTATGAGATCCCTACACTTAATTCTGTTGTTTACACCTGTGGGTTACATGTTGATGATAAGTTTGATGAAATGTGTGTCATGGCTAGTAGGGGTTTGGTTATGATTTTGTTCATATTATTGCCTTTTTATCCTTGTTACTTTATATCCTTACCAATTCTAAATGATCATTCCATTCTCGGCAGTGTCCAGGGCTCTGGGTTGAAAAAGGTGGCTCAAATCCTAGAATGCTAGCGTTAGTGCTGAGACTAAATCACGGTAGTGTCTGGGAAGCATTATAAAGCACTTGGGCAATGTCTTCAGAGCATTAGTGCCAAAACTAATTGGCCTGGGCAGTGTCTAGGGAGCGTTACCCTGCCCTAAGTTTTCTCAAACAATAGTAGGACGTAGGGACAGGTAGTCTGAGTGGCTGAATTGTCTTCTGAAGGTTATGTGGATGATGTTGGATGACTATGCGTGATGTTCCGTAGATTCCATTTCCTTAAAGTCACCAAGGAGGTTGAATCTTATCATAGTGGCCTCTTGTCGCATGTTTACCCTGGCTGGCCGATTACTTGGGTAGATGTGGGAGGAGGGTGTTACATTTCATGAGCAAGCCCTCTGCTGCCTAGTAGTCTGTTCAGCCCAGAAACTATGCAGAGGTGGTTAGCAGGTCAACTTCCGAGCATCAGCGCAATTTTTCCCGCCAGTAGTTCCTAGCAGCCCTTTGCCAGCTCCCTCCAGGAATTGAGTAGTTTTTGCTACCAAGCACTCGTAGCCCACTACCAGCTCCCTCTAAGAACTGTACAGTTTTTGTCGCCAAGCACTCGTAGCCCACTGCCAGCTCCCTCCAAGAACTGCACAGTTTTTGCTGCCAAGCTCCCACTGCTCACTCCCTCTACAAATTGCATAGATTTTGTTTGCCCAACCTTCTCGCAGCCCAGACTCCTCCTCCCAAAAATTACATAGATTCGTTCTCTAACTGAGCCAGATCCCATGGACAGTCACTGTCGATCTAGATTGCCCGATACCATCTCCTAATGACTTCTGCATAGTTTTCACCAGCAGTGCTTGATGCCCACATCCCAGCTTGAAACTTGACTCGCGCAATTTTGTAACCTTTTCCTCTCTCCCGGTCACCTGCATCCTAAATGATCATGCATCATGGTAGACTAGGAGATTTATGGATTTGATGTCGTCTCATCATGAGTGATTACATATACAGGTACACGAATAAACATGGCACAATGACAGATGGGATAAACAAGGGGAGTACATGCAAAAGGACATGTTCACAAATGGACGAACAAATGATGCATGCAAAGAGATGTGTTCGCAAATGGACGATCATGCAAAGATGTGTTCGCGGATGGACGGACGGACGGACATACACTTTTCACGAATGGATGAACCTGTCAAGCATGCCAACATACAAGCAAGGAGAAATGTGTGAATGCAACATCAAGCAAACCCAACAACCATCGAAGACTCCGCGCACCTTGCCATGCGGAGGTGAAGTTGTGACACACCATGAGGACATCCATCACCCAGCAGCACTACAACTTGACATGAACACTAGTAGCAACATAAATGTACCAACACTGTCATGTTGAGTCTTATCATGAGTCATGACATCCACATCACTACTGTGGGCCATACTGTTGATAAATGTAATGTAATGTGGAAGTCCAAGAGACCAACTTGTAATCTGAAGAGTCATGTAAGTCAAATAGTCACGAGGGAAGTTGAACAGTCACAAGGGTCAGTTTCACCCTTGGCTATAAATACCCCTCATTTGTACATACAAAAGACTTTTCACCTTGGCTCCTCCCACATAGCCTTGACAGTCTGTAATCTTTTCTTTGAGGAGTAAACAGTTCCTCCAATGCCCCTTCCATGGGGTTAGTGATGTATGGTGTACCGTTGTGTCTTGGAAATTTCGCTTAATTTGAAATCCTACTAACATGCCAACACGTTTTCACATGTGTTGTAAGTCTTTGTAAGATTCGTCTTGAAAACTTGTAATACATGTTGCTTTAACCTGTGTTTAACACTTGGATTTATTCAATTGTTCTAATACATATATATTAATGAAAATGTTTTGTATAAGTTTTTAATGTTGTCTTGCCCACGTTGGTTACCTCCTAGACACCAGACAAAACATTTCACGTAAACTCACTATAACTACCGTTGCGCTTGCGCAAATTTCCCTCTCAGTGTTGTACGTGATATCTTCCCTTGTGTGTTGTGACTGCGACATTTGTGTGGATTCCTCCTCCGAAAGCTGCACACATCCTATTGTGTTGTGTGTTCCTAACAGAGTTGGGCTTCCTCCCATCTGACTTGGGACTCACTCACCCCTGTTTATCTGCGGTGAAAGAACCTTGACACAAGTAACACTATCAATCACTAGGCATGTGAACCTCGCTGCTCAAAAACAAAGCAGACCACTCTCCTGTGCTGAAAAGAAAGAGCTAAGGCAAAAATTTAAGATAATGGAAACGGGGCCATCGTACTGGATGGGACTCCTACACCAAACAGTGTGAGGTCTAGTTGGGACTTCATATCAGGGAGATCCCTTGATGATGGCGGGTCTAGCACCGTCAACACTAGTATACATGGTTTGGGATGCACCAAATCTTGGTGGAATGGGGTGAGTTAAAGGTATAAGCTGTAATTTGTAAAGTTTGGATCACATTCATTTGAGTTTGAAAAGGTTGAGATATGGGTTGTTGAACATAAATCTGAGGGGTAGATGGAACAGGTTGAGAGGCTAAATATGAAGTTACAACCTATCTAGGTTTAATAGGGAAAGTAGGTTTCCAAACATTAACAACCATTCCTGATAAGGAGAACTCATTTGAGGCTGGGAAGTAACTTGAGGAGATGGAAATTAACCCACAACATGTTTCTCCCCAACTGAAAGAAGAGGATAATACAGAGGCAACTGCCCCCCAAGAGGATAATTCCTAATAGGAGATGGATTGGGATGTTCTAAATAACCATGTCCATTAACATAAGGGCAAGTCTGACGCTGAATTGTAGGTGTAGATGGTTTAAGAGGAGTAGAATATGTAGCGCTCATTAACAAAGTGCCAAATGGAATTCCAGATGTAGATGTTATGGGAGAATTCCATGGACTAGATGCTGCACCAGAGAAGGTACCAAACAAGGATTTCTAACTAGGCGGGATGGACATGCCACCATAAAAAATGTGCCTTTGGTGTTGTTACAAACATAGTTGAGGTTGAAACTTGGTTTGTCTTAGCCATGGTAGTAGACACAGACTTGGAAACCAAAGAAAACTCAACCATGGTTAATCCCAAAGAGGATTTCCAAGGGAAACTCAAAGGTGAGTTGAAAGGAAAATAATCAAATAAAGGAGGCTAAAATGGAGTATGAGGAGACAGAAAAGGATGGGCCTGATAAAAATGAGTCCATGCTCGAATGGGAGAGGAGGGTTGAGGTTCTTCCTATGGAATCTCTTCGATACTCACAAGACTAGGTGGAAGGGGTTCATTGTCGGGTCTAAGATATATAGTTTGGGGTTGTGTCTAAAACAGAGGAAGAGAATAAGAAGGTCCTAAAGTGACAGGTGTAGATGGATGAGGTACCTTAGGTTGATTTGTCTTCGACTCAAGAAAGACCGGTTCAATAACCTTAGGTAAAGAGATTTTAGGTGCTTCGATTTCGACTGTGTTAGAGTCACCAGCCAATGGAGAGGTAATCTCGGGCTCCATACTCACAGGAAAAGATGATTCTAGTGGATCTATCTCAGATGGAGGACTAGAAGTATTAGCCCTTGAAGTATTGGATTTAGTAGTCTGCATTTTCTTATGCTTATGATGACGTCCAAGAGTTTCCTTTGGTGGAAGAGGAGGTTAATTTTGCATTCTATGCAAACGATGGGGTAAAGGGTATTGTTCTTCCACGTTGGATTAATAAAATTTTAAAAATTAACACAACAAATAAATCAAAGAGGGTAAACTAGGCATAAATGTTTACTAAGCAATTATGAACAACAATATACAACCTTGGAGAAAGAAGGATATATATACAGGTAGACAATTTCCTTGAATGTTGTGTTCGCGTATCACAATGTACAAGGCGGCCAACTCAGTTACCTATGGTGACGATAGCCTATTGAGGAATCCAAAATATACTTGATGGTACATGGAAGTGCAGTGCATGTTAGAGTTGTCTAATGCGTAACCTTATGATGAGAGCGATCTTATATACTTTTCATGCGTGGAGCGCTATCCAATATACCCAGAGGTACATGGAGAACGATTCGATACAATTACATACGTGGAACGGGATATCACCCCCGGATTGCAATGCTAGAAAAGATGACATCTCCTATGTTTATAGACACCAGAACATGTCTCTGGACTAGACCTCTAGAATATTTGCATTAATGTTACAAATGCTCCTTAGGTTGATTTAGTAAATTTTAAATTTTATCTTGAGTTAAGTTTCAATTTTCAATGCTCCTCATGAACTTCACTTGAATATCCTAAAATTCAAACTAGGATGATAAAATGAAATTTTACATTTCAATGAAAATCTGTATATGGGAGGGAAGAGAACAAAGAATATGCAACATACAAGATGAAACACACAATATTGTTAAGAAATTCTCCTAATGCAACTGTTTTTAGCTACAATTTTCACTCAAAAAACCCTAGATGGAATGCATGATTCATAAGATGTTTCTTTTCAATTCCACTTAATTTTAAGATGAAAACTAAGATATTCTCCTAAACACTAATAAAAAACACTTTTTTAGTATGATGAATGAAATAATAATTCCTTCAAGCAATCCAATGATCAAGCAATCAATATTCTAATGACCTAATGACAAGAAGAAAGTAAAACCTAAACAATATCTTATCAAAGGCACTCAAAACCAAAAGCAAACAAGGTGAAGGTTTTTGAGAGGGCTAAAAACTCAGGGACACAAGGAGGGCCAATTGAAATCAAGTCACTCAGAGAGAAAAGCATAAAAAGGAATTTTTTTGCATGAAACAAGGGTCAGCATAGGTGTAAAGAGGTTATCAGTGCTCTACAATGCAGGTACAAAGAAGGCCAAGGTGCTCTGCAACGCTTTGTTAGTAGATCAGGGGTGCACTGATCAAGGAAAAGGGATTTTATGACACAAAAAATCAAATACAACTCAATGAAAGGATTTCCTAGGGTCAGTTCAAGCTAAGTGAGACACTAGAGGTATGTTGAAAAGGTGTAACAATGGAAAAAGTCAAGGAAACTACTAAGGAAATGAATCATCCCCGCTATGGTTACCAATTTGTTATACGAAATATACGAATGTAGACAAAAGTATCTTCCCTAGAACTAGTGGTCTGGTCTAGAACAACATAAATCAAGTACTATAAATTTCTCCTTAGAGTAATTGGAGAATGGAAAGATGCTTACTTGTGATCTGTCGCAAGATCTTCTCTCCTCTTGTCTTTTCATCTCCAACCGTAGCTTCGATCATTATAATTAGAACCTACACCCGCAAAAAATACATGCTAGAGATATACGACATCTATGGAGCATTGTCGAATCACTCTATTCAATGGATCAACATAGCATTGAAACATATGCATATAAACATAACAAAACACATGTAGGAAAATGGTATACTCTTTGTATTATATGAAATGGAGAGATTTTACAACCAAAAGTGGAAGCTGATCTTGTAGAGATCCTCCCAAATTGACTTGTTCTTCCTTTCCACAATGTACATGTCAAAGCCACCCTAATGCATGGGAATGTTAACTCTCTTATAATCAAAGCAACAACATAAGGGTATGATTAGTCTCCAAAAGCCAACCTATAGCTTGTGGATGTAGCTTAGGAATTATTATCCATTTACCAATCTAGGGTTGAGATCCACTCTTGATGGGAGGATGAGCTCAAGGGATAAGAGGTGAAAAATCCAAGGTAGGGGAGATATGATTCAAAGTTATTATCCAAGATAAATGGTTGTAACAACTCCAGGAAGCTTCTGGAAGAGAAAGCTTCGAGATACTTTTTATTTTTCTTTAATTTCCAGAATCAATGCACCCCCAACAAGGGAAAACCTGCTATGATTAGAGTAGGTGCAGAACTGAGCAAATTGTTGTTGAACGCAGATCCGTAAAGGGTGAGGGTACACTGGGCCTTAAAATCACTAGAACAAAACAATCAAGGTCAGATGCTCAGGGATTTGAGAGAGTCATGCTTAGGGCTTTGTGTAGGGATGATGACAAGGTGTTCATGGATTTTTATTGATCTAGTTTGTAGGCCTATTGACCAAATGTGACAAAATGGCCTATAATAGAGTACATCTGGGATCTTTGGGGAGATACCCAACATTATGGCCATATTTCTTAACTTTGTGGTGTACTCCTACACACTTTGCCATGACTTTTCCTAAACTAGTGCCACCGGATCCCCTGGTCCTCTACATACCCAATAGGGTACAAATGTGACTCAATGAGGGTTTTCAAGTCCTCTCACTTAGTCATTGAAGGATCTCCTTCCAAACTTAGGGTCTCCATGTGGCTCTCCCACCAATTCAGGGCATGACCCCTCTAATTTTAGCGATTCAAATGAGATATTCTATCCTTCCTCAATTTGATGGATCCTGAAAGACACTTCCAGTTGCTACAACCAGTGATTCAACTTTAGAGTGTCAATCTCACCATGGTACATCTTGATATTGACCTTTGCTTCCATTTTAAACAGGGGTTCTGATTGATTCAGGGCACTTGAACTGAGTTGATCTTTTCCAGGTTCTTTCTTTGGTTTGTTCTCAATTTCTTCCATATCTCATGATCCCCCTTTTTAGTTTTCTTCTGCATTTTAACCCCCATCTTCTCCAAATATCCCATGCTTATTGCTTAGGGCTACCATGAGGATATTTACATTACGATTTGTATCAACAAATTGTTGTTCTAACAACAAAAACCTCTCCTCTATAGGATCATGAGGATCATTCACAGATTCATTAACCATGATTAGTTTTTTATGATTTTTGGCCTCGCCGATCAAGATCCCCTACAAATATCCACAATATACCCAAAGAAACCTACTCTGATACCAATATGATCCATAAACTATCATTGATATTCTATTGGACAGTTAATCACAATAGATATTATAATATAATATTAAAAATATGAAATTCTACACTATTACAGTTTTATTAGATTTATGGATTTATAGATTTACTATTAATAGTGCATGCATGTGAACGAAAATTATCCAGCTGGAAGGTGAGGTCGCTTTGCTCTCTTTCTCTGGATGAAAATATGGCTGCAAATACAAAGAAGTATGTCCTATGGCCTGTGGGTTGCTACTATGTACAAATCCTCTTAGTGTGCTCTACCTCCTATCCCTCTTGTTTATTTTTGCTTAGCTATGGAACAAATGCACTCGAAAGAATGGAACCCCTTTTCCTCCTAGTAGTCTGATTATAACACAACCTGATAGCCTACTAGTGGTTAGATTTAACTATTGGAAACTAGATCGCTACCGGGGGGGGGTGGGGGGAATCAGTAGTGAAGGCAATTATAAAATTTTTCTTTAATTAATTATTAACTATGCATAAACTGAAACACATAATTAGAGATTAGTGCATAAACATAAACCAAAAACCATGAAAGCAACCAACACAATGGACACATATATTTTTGGTGGAAAACCCTCTTTAGGGCAAAAAAACCACATGTTACCACTGTGCTGCTCAAATATTCTATTAGTTAAGCAAATTCTTTACATAGAGATATAAATGACTACTATAAAATGGAGACTTTTTCTCATGCGGATCTACGAACTACCATATGCTGAAAGCCACCACAATCAACGATCCACACATGGTTACTCTTGAACTATAAATCGACTCTACAAACTTTGATATGTTGGAAGCCACCATGACCAATGAGCCTCGCCCAGTTTCCGTCGAATTATCCAACCACCATTGGATTACAAAAACTGCTCACTTATGTTTATTTGTTCGGAGTCTTCCAACTCCACACCTCTATGTGGTTCTCATTTCAACATGTTTCAGACAAGAACCGAGAACTTCTCAACATGAGCACTACATCAACATATCATCAAATCACAATCAAAATCAAAATATCCAAACTCCAAATACACCACAAATTGCAACAGAATCTCTCCAAAAACTCCTGCAATGAAACTCTATTCACCTCCTCACTATCTGCACAAAATACTGGATGAAGCATACTTCAATTGAATGTTGCTACACCTGCAAAATGCTTCAAATTTTTTTCATAATACAACTCAGACAACTTGCACACTATTCTCCAAAGTCAAACTCACTCAACACATAACTCATCCAACCAAACTATCATTGAACTATCTCCAATATATAGATGAACTGAGGTGCTAAACTCAATAATTACCAAGAACAACTAGGCTCCACAAAATCTATTCATAAGCTTGATTTGATCCATATTCAACTGATCGACTTGATCAAGCCATTAGATCCACTTTCCTCTTTGATTAGCTTCTAGAGGCCCCACGAACTTTTTTGACCATATATTGAAAAGTTCCGAACAAGAATGTTGCAATAATACCAAAATTAGCTAAGTTGTGCGAGGAATGAGGAGAAAATATCGTGAAAAGGCTCAGTTGCATGCACAACACTAGAAAAATTCGACTGAAGCTCCTAAGTCACTCCCATAGGGCTGCCTGCTAGCGACTGTAAAGTTTCAATCTATTTTATGACCCATCATCCATGCGATTGGAGAAAAGGATGAAAAAAAACCATCTTCCCTCATCTCATTACCTACCCAACCTTCTTGAACACCTTCATCAACTCCTGAACACATTTCCAAGCTTCTGTGACAAGTCTGCAACTAATGAAATAGGCTGAGAACCTCTACAACAAGTCAATAGCATGTAGACATTAGTCTGCCAAACTCCTCATCATGACCAACACCTCCAACTCCTCAAGCAACAAAAACAACCTGTCCAAACACCTCCAACAAATGTAACAACATTTCTAACTCCTGTAGCAGCATCTCCAACTCCTGCAACAACAACATCATGTCATTCAATTGCCTCCAACACTTGCAGAGGCACCTCCAACTCAAGAAACAATATCTCAACACATGTAGCAACAACTTCAATGCTTCTTACACATGTAGAAGCATATGCAACACCTGTAGCATCAATCCAACCACTTACAACAACAACATCTCCAACATATGTGGAAAATAAATCATCAACCTATGACAAGCCATCATATCATACATTGCAACCATGCCTACTTAGCCTCCCATTCCTACACTAGGTCATATCATAAACATGTTGACATCAATGCCAACTAACAAGACCATCAAACTGAAGACTGCAACAACCAAACACTCATCACACATCATGAGGTAGACATAGGCATATTATGAACAACACCAAGACCCAGTTGACATCAATGCCAACACTACCTGCCAACAAACTCCCTCTTTGGAATTGGTGTCAACCTCAATCCAACATGTGCGAATGATCTCCATACTCTCTCCCAAACTTAAGCATCAACTATGAAGCTGATCTCTATCCATCCAAATTTTCTCTCCCTTTGACATCAATGGAAAAGAGCCATACCAACACTGAAGACAATGGAAATAATGTGCCAGGTGAGTGAAGTGCTCCCCATTTCATACTCAACACCATACTGATGCAACCCAAAGAAGTATCTCCTAGAAGATAAGCATGTGAAATAAGGAAACCAGTTGCCAACAATCTCAAAACCAATGCCATGCAATCTTTTAAAACTGAACATGCTCTCCCTAAGCATGTAATGAAGCCGCAATCGCACTCTCTCTACTGCTGTAGCCACACCTCCTCTTCACTACAATAAGCCTCATTTCCAAGTGCAAGAGACTACTCATGAACCATGACTCTAATTGACTTTGAGTAATGATATACAATGAAGTACAATACATACAATGCTTCATGGAGCAAATACATAGTTGTGACAAGTATATAGGACTAACACATGACTCCTCTATACCTATCATCAACCAATACTTATATGGACCCAAGTTTACATCATGCAACCAATATAGTGGGGCTACATCAAATATATACAAAATAATACATGATTTGGACTTCCAATTGATGGCTAATGACAAGACATACTAGACACCATGGGTCTCTCCATGAGAAATACACCAAAAATATGACACAATGATAGTACATGGATTTTACAATTGCACACAATGGTGCTCTCTTCTATACATGCCCAAAACATGAAATAACATGATTACATGGCATCAATAAGCATCAATATATGATCCATATAGCAACAACAATAAAATGCAATACATGGCATGTGCATCAAAACATAAGGCCTCCATGAGAAATGACATAAGCTCTCAATGTGTAGTGGAAACAATAGGATCACTATCCAAACCATATGCTAGAGCACGATCACTCAACACTTTGGCCATCCCCATCCCAACAGTGAAGATCCTACAACAAAATCATGATTACCACTAACAACCACCATCATGCTCCATATGTGCATCAATGACAAAATCGACTAATAGCAACAACATAGAAATATGTCATAGGGAAGAAAAAAAATACATATCCTCATCATCATGAGGCTCATCAACCATAAACATAGTTCTTGAGTAGCAAATCAACAAGAAACAACAACAACACTTGTAGAATATGGACCAATACATGCAGTGCAATCAAGAAACAATAACAAAGCATTGATCTATGCACCAACAAAAACAATAAAAGATTTTGCAATATAACACCATCAACAACATAAGCTCATCTTCTCCTCAACACAGGTGAACAACATATCATAAATGAGGCGCAAACATCAAATCAGTGAGAAAAAAATCATCACTATACATGAACAACAATAATGTAAGATCCAACAACAAAGTATTGTGATCAACACATAAATTCATTCTCTCCATAAATGAACAATATCTCATCCATCGGCATGCATCAAAATATCATGAGAAGCAACAATTATCCTTCTCATGTCTCATCCATCCAACAACACATGAGCAAGAACATGATGCATCTAGAATAGAAAACATGAGCAATAATGTGCATACTATAGATGAACTATCTCCAACATCTCATCTGATCTCTATGGAAGCTATATATGGCAAAATATGACATAAATTAGATTTAGAAATATGAGCACTATAAATTTACAAACTATGTCATGCAAGAAACCATCCTGCAACAAATCAATGCCAAAAAATTGCATAACATTCTCCTTCGTAGCGAACATAATGCCAATACTCTGTAGATCCATTAGGAAGCACAAATGCTCCCCCTGAATGTGTTATCCTCCATCAAACCGCATGAACTCCCCTTGAACACATGCATCTCTAATAATGCAGATTTGTCTTCATTCACACTTTCTGATATGGTTGCACATCTAATAATATTCCTGCAACTCATGATGAAACCATATGCTCCACTTGAGACCATGCATGCCTTAGTTTTTGATGGGAGTTTGTTGTTGCTCTTTTATCCTCCATACTTTCATCTACTGACTCTTTTTCTTCTTATGCGGTTGGCCTTGCATATTCTCCTCTCTTTGTTTCGATCTCTTGTAACACATGGGAATTTTTCAGTCCTTGGCATTATGGCCAATATTGTCATAAATAAAACATCTTATGTGACCAAGGAATTGAGGAATAACTTGATATATTTTGTTGATATGATTTTTATTCCTTGCATGTGTCCTTCACTCAATAGCCCTATGGCCAAAATCATTGCTTGAGCAAAAAGTACCATAAAATGGACTATTATACCTGAATGATGGAGATATTCTTTGCATGCATGCTTGAGATTGCATCTCCTTTGATTGATTCTTTTGATGAGAGGATTTGATCTCTCCATTACTGCACATTTCAACTATGTGTCCATGTACTCCACAATTGTAACATTTGCCAATTCTATTATTCTTCTTTGGCTTCCTTCTCTTATTCTTTTGCATCTTGCACGACAGGTGATTTTGCTGATGATTCTCCATTTTCTTGTTACAACTAGTTTCTCCAACATTTTCAAATTTGCTTGCTGAAGCTTGAGTACTAGATCCAAGTTTCTCTAATTCTTTTCTTGTAGAAATAACTTCAACCTTCAAGTTTTGGCATTCATCTTCCAACTCATTGTATTGCTTCCTCATTCCAATTTCAATCTTCATCCCTTCTTCAAGCTAAGTTTTCAAATCTGAAATTTCCTCTTTGTAAGCATACTCTTTTTCATCATACATTTGTGACATCATTTGTTGATCATTATTTTCAACCAAGAGCCTTTGCATCTCTACTTTTAGTGCCATTAGCTTGGATTTCTTATCATCTTTGTTATCACTAGAGATTTTATCTTCTTCTTGTGAGGAGGATTGATTTGTCACTACAATAAGAGTAGAATCCTTTGCATTTTTCTCCATCTCAATGCTGGCTTGGTGGGGCCTGACCCAGGTTTAGTGTTAGTTAGCCAAACAAATCCCTACACCACTGGTCCTTTTGGCATCATCCCGTAGAGCGAGGACCGAAGTCTCACTCAAAGCAATATTGGGGGATGTTAGAACCAAGTTTCCACACCATGAGAGGTTCATGATGTCAGTTTATTCCTTCTATTCCTGCTTTTGAGGTCACTTAGTTCTAGGGATTTTCCAGACTAGCCCTTTAGTCCACCCTTTAGTACCTTCGCGAAAAGGTACGATTGACCTTTGCGCAGCCCTAAATTGCAGCCCTAACTTGCAGCTCATGTACTTTTGCACCGCTATGGTAGTGTATCTTGCAGATTCCCAAACTAGTTTAAGTGTCTTACTTATCTTATTAAACAATCATAGTTAGCACCACGTAAACAGATATCCTTATTTGTGTTCAATTACCCAACGTAATTACATACATTCGCGCATCACATAAGCATTATAAATGAAATTCATACACAATATGACAAGATGCATTAACCGGAAACAAAGACACAGAATTTGCAGAATACTTCTCTTTATTGATTTCAAGTGATTACAAACTCTATCTGCCCTGTGCACATAACTGCAGGGGTCCGTGCACTCAGCTACGGACTTCTACCCCAGGCCTCTGCGCACTTAGCTGTAGAGCCTCTACCTACGCTACAACACGAAACTTAGACTTCTCTCCTTATCGCTCAAGACTTCTTACTTCTTCTTATGACTATCTTACTCCTCAGAGCTTACTTATTTAGCTCTTTAGATCTTTACAACTGACTTTACATTACAAAATAAGGGTGGACAACCCTTTATGACTCATGACACCTTCGCACTCTACAACCATAAAATGTGGAGGCTTTACAACTTTATTACAAAACTTGACCCAAAACATGGGCTTTTAGCCCTAAAAATGTCCTTGGGGGATCCCATTCCCAACAGCCCCCCAACACAAACATCATGAATCGCCCTCGAGTCACTTAGCAGGCACGAAGATCTTAGCGCAAAGACCTCCTAGCTCGTCCCGGATGACCGCAACCTCGGCAGTGCATTGTGTGGCCACCTGCTTCGCGTCTTCAACCATCTGCTCGGTCATTGCTCCTGAACTGCCTACCTTAAGCTTTTGCTAAGTTGCTTACACACTCGCAAGCTTTCCTTCAATAGAGGTTGGGACCGTGTAAGCCTCATCCAGCCAGGGCTTCAGTCATGCCTTCAACACTGCTTCCTTGTGCAGCGCTTCATCCACCTGCTCTTTCAGTTGCTTGGCCTCCTACAGCTTCGCTAGTCTCTATGTGAGTGTGCCGGTTCACGCCATGCCCTTGACCTCATCATAGTGCTACTGTAGCTCATGTGCTTCTATCTCCAGTCACTATACAGTAGGGTCCTCCTGCAAGCTTGTCTGGACCTCGAACAACTACTCAAAAAGTTGCGTGTAGTCTGCTACTACACTGCCAACCGTCGCTATTACTTCTATGATAGTGGTCGTTTGCTGCTCCTTTACTTTTGGTGGGGTTGAAGGTTGGGCCTTCAACTGTAGCTGCATGATCTACATGTTCAACTCCAACTAAACCCATGCCATTTCTGTATGAGCGTCGAGCACCCCTGTGGCCAGCTTGCGGACGCGCACCCAACTGGTTCTTCCTCAGGAATGGCCAACTCTGGGACCATTCAACATACTCCTCGATGAACTGCATTATATGCTTGTTCTGGTTGGTCACCTCGGTCATAGTGGCAATGGCAGAGTCTCGCTGTAGTTTCATCTGCTCATTGTTAATCTGCTGCTCACTAATCGCCTGGAGGGCGCGGTGCTCACGGGCCCTTAGCTTTGCAATCACTCCATCATGCAAGAGGTGGAGTGCTTCACCAGGGAGCACTACCAGATTCAACCTTACTTCCTTGATGGAACTAACAGTGGGACTGTCAGCTTCATTCTCAGTGGTCAGTGCTCCATCAAGCAGCATTATCAAGCTGGAGGTCTTCGCACACAACATCTCGGCAGTTTCTGACGTGTTGATAGCAAGGCTGGTGGACACCATGCCTGCCCGTGACGCGCGGGTCTGCAGCTCTTATAGACCTATTTGGATAGCCCCCAATCCTATTTGCTACTGCCGCTCAAACTATTGCAGGGCCTCCGCGGTGACATCTCACACCATGTCACCGATGTCATGCAAATCGCCCTCTGTGAGGGTGATTGGGTCCAATGATGTTTTAGTGGCCTTGGATTTCTTCCTGGACCATCCTTTCTCTTGCTCCCTTAGATGCTTGATGCGGGTGGACATCGCCTATGGGTCCATGTCGTGCTATTCTGTCTACTCATCCATCTCTTTTTATGTCTCGGGTGAAGGCGACATCGCACCTTTTTCAGAGCCTCGTTCTGTTCCACCCATTTTCTTCTCTGTCTGCTAAGCGGCATCACGCTTCGCCTAGGCATCATCAGCGACCTCCTTCTTTCTCTTTTCGGCCAGCTGCATCATCTTTAGCTTGGCCTCCTCCTTCTTTCTCTGCATGGCAGACTCGCTTCCTCCCACTGCCAAGTCTACTATAGTGCACCACTCTGTCGTCCATTGATCAAGTATTGCATCAATGGCGTCATATGTTGCTAGGTAAGGAAAGTCATACCATTTTTGCGCAGGGTCCTTCCATGCCCTAATGGCCACATTGTGAAAATTTTCTTTAAACTCTGCGTAGCCCTGCAGGTTGGCAAACAATGTAGGCGATAATTTCGGCTTGCGATTGATGGCCATGTAGATGTTCATCTCCATCAAGATCCAGAAGATATTGCTGTCCGTGATGCGTTGTGCATCCTTGGTTGCCTGCAGCGAAGTGTACTTCACTGCTTCTAGTAGGTCTGTCACGACTGAAGGGAATTGGCTGTCCTTTGGTAGCTCCCATGCTACCAGCATAATTGAAAAAAATATCCAGGCGTAGTGCAATGTCTTGCTGAGATCCTGTGATTTGCGGCAGTTTGCAAGGAACTCATCGCGGAGATAGTCTACCCAATTAAACTGAACTCCTTCGGCACACTGGGCTGCTAGCGCGACGACAGGCGCTGGCACCTCATCAACGCTACACTTCCTCATAACCTTCCCTCCTAAAATCTGCGTAGCCACCTTTATAGCAGGGTCACAGATGTTGGATATGGCATATCCACATGACTTTTTCACCAGTTTAAACTTCTCCTTCATGGCCTCCACAAGGGCCTACTCACCTCCTTTTCTGCCAAATATCATGGCTGAATTCTCTCCTGTGTAAGGCAACTGCGTGATCCTGTGGATCAATCTGTTAGTGATGGGTATTGGCTCCTCCATCCACAGACACCCATCATGCACCAAGCATAGTAGCTACTTGATGATCAATACTATAACCAGGGTACGGTTGCAGTATGACACCCAAAGCAGGTTGAGCAACCCTAACTTGTCTACTCCTCTGAGACACCTCCACAGCTCAGTTGCGGTCATTCTGGTGGTTGTATCGATAATGTGACGCATGAGCTGCTTGGTCACTAGGTGTGGGAACTTCTCATGGTCAGCTAAGTCCCAATCTTCAAGTTTTAACAGAGGAACCTACCCCAAGCACGGTCCTTCAAAAACAATTTCATATGGTAGCAAAGGGGCTTGCAAGGGGACCTTGCTCTCATCGATATGTTTCGGCACCTTAGTCTTGCCCTTGCGTGGAGGGACATACTAAAGCGACTGAGTGATAGGGTCAGCACCTTGGGCTTCAACCTCCTCCACATCTACTCCCACATCCTCATCGTTCATTAGGATGTCTTTGATTTCTTCCTCCTCCGGCACCAGATTGATGGCTTTGCCATTTTCCTATGCAGTGAGATTCGGTGGGTTTCTTCTTGGTGATGTGTGCATCGGTATTGTAGGCCACTTGCCCTTCTTATCCTTCGCACTCTCCTTAGTTGGGTTCAGCTTTGGTCTCGGTGTCCTTGGTGATTTGGGGACTTTGTCTAATACTTCGGCAACCTCGGGAGCAACTTCTTCAGCCTTCGTCTCAATTTACGACACTGACTCCTCTACTATAGTATCTATAGCTTCTGTGGGTGCTGACATTATGTTCTGCAAGAACTCCTGTGTCTCCTTTGGAAATGTCTCAAATACTGAACTGGCTATCAGAACTTCGAAGTGCTCGCGGTTCATGTGCGCCTGAGAACTCAACAACTCAATTCGCGAAATGCCAAGTGTTTTTTGATAGAAAAACACCTATAATTTATAGGGAATTTTGAATTCAAATCCGACTGTTCCCCTCAAATTTAGTTCATTAATGCCGGATTGGAGGCAAATTTTCAAGGATCTGACCCATAAATTCAGTCTTAAATGCTGGCCGCCCTTCCATTTGGTCGCATTTCTACCGTCAAATCATGAACAGTGACTTTAATGGTCACTTTGCGGTCAACCTGCACAATTTCTCCCTGGGTAGCGTAGCTCTCTTTATGCTGGTGGAAACCCTGTGACACTTCCTTGCTTCGCACAATCCTCCAATCGCGTAGCCCCCCAACCCAGGTAGTGTAGTTTATAGTCCCACACCTCCTTTTAGCTGTTTGGGGCACTAAGACTGTGCTATCTTCATATATTCACATGGCCAGACCACTAGTGTATGGCTTCAAGTGACTACCAGTCACCTTTCTTGGGAAGGGATCTCCATTCAATTTGACTAGATGAACCACTCCTCTGTCATAATCTCCTTAATGACATAGGGCCCCAACTAGTGCATTTTGAATTTCCATGGAAATTTATAAAACTTGCTGTCATATAACAAAACCAGGTAATTTACCTTAAAGGTGTGTATCTTAATGTGCCGATCATGCCATGCATTTTCGCGCTGCTTTTTGACTTGTTGGTGAAATCTAGCTAGAAATATTTCTTCCTCAAGCTCACCCAGCTACGGAAGCCTCTCCTCCAAGGCTCTATGATCCGTCATACCTGTGAGTGCCACTATGCACAAACTAGGCACAATGTATTCCATGGGAATTATTGCTTCAACACCATAGACAAGCCTAAAGGGTGTTTGTCCAGTCAACTTCTTGCATGTCATCCGATAGGCCCATAGTACTGCGGATATGTGCAAGACCCAATCATTTTTCTGAGCGTTGCAAACCTTGGTCAGTGCATTCTCCAGCACTTTATTGAATGCTTCCACCGTCCCATTAGCCTACAGGTGATAAGGCATGCTCTTTTGGTGATATACCTGAAATTCCTCCGTAAGTGCGCTGATCGTCTCATTCAGAAAGAGTGTATCGCGATCACTCATCAAAATCTTTGGACACTCAAATCATGTTAGTACATACTCAAAGAGGAAATTTGTAGCAGTTACACCCGTACAATCCTTAACAGGTTGTGCCTCCACCCATCGAGTCAAATACTCTGTCGCAGTGATAATGTACCTTGCTCCCATCTTCTTTCCTTGGGGCTGAATGGGTCCCACAAAATCTATTTCCCATTTTTCAAAGGGTTGTAACGTCATGTGTGGACACCACAACCATGCGTGTAGAATCTTTTGCGTGGTCGCTCTTCCTACAAAATGTCCTCCCACGGCACCCCCATGAGCATCTGTGAAGATACTGCTCCTTTCAAACTCCGGTACATATTGTTGCAATATCTCTTCGGACCCTATTTTGTATAGATGCCCGACAATGACAAAAAAGTTTTCCGCGCGCACCACTAACTCCTTTCTCTATTGGACGATGTATCCTTTCGAGGCAGTTCCTATCATTAGGAAGTGTATGATATCTTCAAAATGACCACCCTTGACATGCACTGCAAATAGCTGTGCGTCAGGCAATCCCTCTTCCAAATTAGTGGGCTCTTCCCCTGTTTCGATGCACGATGGATGGTCTGGTCCTACATTCAGTCATCCAGGCTTCAAAATAACTTCAAAATCATACTCTTGGAAGAATAAAAACCACCTACAGATTATCCCCCCCAACACAAGCTTATTGACCACGTATTTCAACGTGGAATGATCCATGTACATCTTAAAATGGCCACCCAGCAAATAGTGTCTAAATTTTTGGAGTGCGTATACCATGGCTAACCCCTTGCGCTCGGTGGTGGAATATTTCTTCTCGGTCTTGGATAACATTCTACATGTGAATAATATAGGATGGTCCAAGTCTCCTCCACCAGCTTGCATTAGTAGTACTTCCAGCGCTATACACAACACGTCGACATGTACATGAAAATCCTTCTTCCAATCCGGGAAGACTAGAATCAGCGCGGTGACCATATTTTCTTTCAATACATCCAAGCTTCTCTTACGGTCCTCATTCCAACAGAATGTGACATCTTTTTTCAACAAATTCTCCATAGGCCCGGTGATCTGGGCATAACCTTTTTGTAATATCCAGTATGTCTTATTGTAGCGCACAACTATTTCACACTCCTCGACGCTTCTAAGTTAAGTATCATTGCGATCTTTGCGGGGTCTACCATCAGTCCCTGTCTACAAACCACATGACCCAGCAGGGTCCCAAAAGGAACACAAAATAGGCATTTCTTCAAATTGAGCGCAATCTGGTATCTTCGACAGGTATCTAGCATCAAGCGCAAACTTGCGACATGGCGTGTCACCAGCCCAAACACAATCTAATCATCAAAGTACATTTCCAGGAACTTCTGAATAAATTCCTTGAACGTCGCAATGAGTATGCGTGAGAAAATCATAGGCGCATTCTTTAATCCAAAAGGCATTACAGTATATTGAAAACACCCCCACTCAGTCGCGAAGGTCATCTTACTCCTATCCTCCAGCGCAATTTTGATCTGATGGTACCCAAAGAATCCATCAGTGAAGGAATATGCTTCTTAGCCACCTACATTGTCCAACACTTCATTAGTGAACGGATTCGGGAAAGGATCATGTACACAAGTGTCATTCAACTTCCTAAGATCCACGCATATCCTTTTTTCATCCTTATTCTTCTTTTCCTATACCACCATTGGGCTTACCCAATCAGATTCCTCTATGGGCTCAATGATGCCTTCTGTGAGCATCTTGTCTAGTTCTAAGCAGACCCTCTCCTTATACTTCATATTGAGACAGTAAGGTCTTTGCTTAACTGGCTTCGCGTCGGGCTTCAACGTGATCTTCATAACACCTAGGTCCACGATTATCCCTTTTAGATCCATAAACTTGGTAGGGAATAAATCTTGTTATTTGCAGAGTAATTTAGCGACCTTATCCACCGTCGCGTCATCCCAGTAATCTCCAATCTTTTCGAATTTGGGTTCTGCCTCTGTACCAATGTTTACTTGTTTTGTTTTTAGTGGTGTAGTTATATCATGATTCTCAATCTGTGGCCCTTCAATATCATGGTGAACTTCTGCTTTAGGGATGTTAATCTTTCGCAGATCCTCATCTTCTTCTTTAGCGGTTACGTTATAGCATTCCATCGCATGACTCAGCTGAGTAGTCCAATCAGGGTGAATCAGGTCCAAAGGATCCTGCGGTATCCTAAAGATTACTGCTTTTACTTGTATCGCCTCGTCGATACAGTCAAACCCATCTTCAAAGCTTAATGTCATTATGAATCCATCCGAAGAATATCCCATTCACCTGTACCATGGCAAAGCTCCATTTCTAAGTACCAGTTCATCGGGATGATATCCAAGGTGTGACAAAACAAGTGCACCCATTCAGGTTGGGGCTTCTCTCCATAAGCTTGAACCCATTTGGCCAAGTGTACGCGCGGGTCATCCTGTCCATCATATTTGTCCATGATTCATACCTTTGACTTCCGAAAGTGTGTTCACATCATCCTTCTACACTTGTGTCAATCATCAAAGCTACCCTTGTGCGCACCCCACCATCTTGCGGGCGTAGCGCGTAGTGCCCAGTCCAAATCTTGGAAGCGCTGCTTCTCTGGTACCTCCCTCTCAAATGCATCCAAAAATATATCTACATCATTCAGGCCATCATGAATGAGTAGGTTTCTTACCTCTAACAACATACAACATAGCGACGAGGTCATCATGTTACAACTCAGTGTGGTTACTTCATGTAACCAATTCTTCCAGCGCTCTAATTCTTCATCAGAGTTTGAGGTGTAGGAACTCTCACGATCCCATGTAATTCTTCCATCCACTGTGGGATTCACCCAATCTTGGTCTCGCGTTGCTATCTTATAGATATAGTCCAAATCATCATTGCTCTCATAATCACAGACTGGTTCAGTATAGTGAGATCCTTTAGCAGGATCTAAGGGTACTACTACACGGAGCTTTTTCTTCTCAAACATCATATTCTGATTCTTTAGGTTGATTACCCCATTCATATCAGTAGCCCAATCAATTCCTAAGAGTGTAGGCTAGGGGTATCTGTCATCCACAATTTCTATTACCTCAAAGTCAGCCAACGCGCTTGCGCCTTCAATATCTACATTCACCCCTTGTAGCCATCCCATGGGGATGATCTTATGCTGATTTGTCATCCTTAACTGAATCAAAGACCACTGCAGTGCGAGTCTTCCCATCCATTTCCAAGTCTGCTTTGGTAGGACATTCACGTCTGACCCTAGATCCAAAATAACTTGATCCATTTCATACTCTCCTATTTGCGCAATCAGCCTCATCTCTCATCTTGTCCTTGTTTTATGCTTACCAATCTACCATGCATGGTTCACTCAGAGCGTTTCCGGCACATCTATTTATAAGCTTCTGTAACCCCTTCACAACCTTTCTATCGTGTAGCAACTTCATGTGGGTCTTTAGGAAGGTTTTAAGCATAGAAGGGTCCATCTCTTGATTAGGCTTACCCTTGCTCCCTGAGGTGGAGGTCTCAGTGAAGCTCTTCTTTGATTCCATGAATGTTTTGTGTGCGCGCTCCAAATTGAATTCAGCCTCCTTTACTGGAGCTTTGTGAACCCATGTGTTGTCTTCAAGTCATTTCCCCTTATCATCTCCTGTTATGATTCCACTTCAGAGCACTATATTCAAATTCAGATCCTCTTCATGAGGCTCAGACCTCATCATTTGCAAGTTTTGAGTCGACTGAGGTGGTAACACCCCTTTGTCATGTATCCTTGCTATCAGTGTAGGACAATCCTTCGTTTCATGATCAAATAGAGTGCAATATTTACACGATGAACGTGTTGGGTTAGTGCAATCATGGGCATAGTGTCTTGTTCCTCCGCAATTTTAGCAGATCAACTGTCCCCGACCTCTACCAGGTCCTCCTCTACCTCGGCCTTGTCCGCACCCCTGAAAGCCTATTCGCGCCATCCCTACGCTCTGGTCAGGGGGCCACGTTTTTGCATGAACCCTATAGGCGGGTGTTCTATCCATCATCAACTCATAGCTTCTGTAGTTGCGCTCATCATGCCCTATCGAACTACAGAAGTTGCAGAACAACTGCTGTGGTGTTTGTACAAACTTCTCCAACAAATGACAGTTATCTGTCATGTGTGTTCCTGCTACCTGACATATAGAGCACCACAACGCAAGTCCCTACTTGGTCTTGCTTGAGCTTCTGGCCTTAAGGGCATCGATCCCCCTCTTGCAATATAGTTCACAAAGATTGGGAAATGGTCTTTGTCATGCCCTTGACCCTTGCATTTCAGGCACCATACCTCTTCACAAATCTCTGATCGAATTATTTTGTCCTACTTCAAACTTTGCATCTCAAGGCAAAGATTTTGCAACTACGCATGGATCTGCTGAACCCCCAGATTTGGATCCTGCATCAGTGTTTCATGCAGTCTCATCGCAATCTCCAAGGCTTATACCTAAGTCATTATCTTCTGTTATGACAACGCAACCCTTAGGTGTGGCAGGAGTGAAGCCACGAACCACTTTCAATGCTGTCCATTTGTTAAGTTCATGTTATCTTTGCGAATTTTACACTTCAACCTATGATCTAATTCCCAAGGTTTCTTGCCTGGTTTCATCACGATTTCCTTGAACCCTATTATCAACTGTGCCTTAGATTTAGGCATACTGAATTATTTATTCAGTGTGGTCTGTATTTTTGCCACTTTAGCATTTGGGTTATCATTAGAGTACTTGATGTACTAGGTTAGCGCACGATCCTATAAAGAACTAACCAGCGCTGCCTTCTTCATGTGATCATCTACAATGCCCTGAGCTCCCCATATAGCTTTCATGATGAACCAGAATTGGTCAGGTTCCTCATTTCCCAAGCCTTTGAACAAAGGAAACTTCTTTGAATTTGCCACACTGAGCTGCGGTGAAGGTGGAGGCGGTATGGGTGAAGTTACAGGTTATGGTGGTGAAGTTGGAGGTGGTGTGGGTGGAGGTGGCAATTGTGGGAATCCTTGTCTTATTCACTAAATAACACTTCGCGGAGAAGCCTGCACTACTCCCTCTTCGTCACTCAATGGAGGTGAAATCAATGGACTATATTCAGGACCCTTTCTTCCTTTGTTCCTGTAAGTTTTTCTGCTTCGCATAGCTCTGAACATCAAGGTAGCTGCATAACTTGTTTTTTGCACAATAACGTCTTAATCCAGGTATTCAAAGACTTCAAGTACTTACCTCACGGACCTTTGAAAAAGCGCCGCTCCACCTCACTATAGCTGACTGAGGTATCGACTGCGAATTTAGTCACAAATCCTCCTATGATGTGATCGAGCCAATGATTGACAGCGCGGACGATCTTATACTCAGATGCTTCCAATCTCTATACTAATTCCGGAGTCCAAACAATAGAACCGTCATGTCTCCACCTTCCTTGGCCATCCACTAGCTTCGTGATCCACTCGTATAGCTCAATTGGAAAGGAACATAAAAAGATCTCGTGGATTTTTGTATATAGGTACCTATCCAACCATTATTCCTTTGCCAGTCGTGGGTTTCTGTTCTCCTGCACTATGAATTCGTGGATCTTCCTATCTAACCAATATATGATCTCTTTCTTAGTTAGATTCCAATGATACGACATCACACATCTCTTATGTAGATTCCAGTCCCAGCAATGGAACCATTTGTTGGCTTGGTGGGGCCTGATCCAGGTTCAACGTTAGTTAGCCAAACAAATCCCTACACTATTGGCCCTTTTAGCATCAGCCCACAGAGTGCGAGCCGAAGTCTCACCCGAAGCAGTATGGGGGGATGTTGGAACCAAGTTTTCGCACCCTAAGATGTTTGTGATGTCGGTTTATTCCTTCTATTCCTACTTTCATGCAGGTTACTTACTTCTAGGGCTTTGCCAGACTAGCCCTTTATTAAGCTCTTCAGTACCTCTGCGAAAAGGTACGATTGACCTTCACACAACCCTAGCCTGCGGCTCAGGTACTTTCACACCGCTAGGGCAGCGTATTGTGTAGATTCCCAAACTAGTTTAAGTGTCTTACTTATATTATTAAACATGCATAGTTAGCGCTGCGTAAACAAATATCCTTATTTGCATTCAATTATCCAATGTAATTACATACATTCGTGCATCACATAAGAATTATAAATGAAATTCATACATAATATGACAAGATGCATTAATCAAAAACAAAGACACAAAATTTGCACAATACTTCTCTTTATTGATTTCAAGTGATTACAGACTCTATTTTCCCTTCGCACACAGCTGCAGGGGTCCACGCACTCAGTTGTGGACTTCTACCCTAGGCCTCTGTGCACTCAGCTGCAGAGCCTCTACCTATGCTACGAACTGAAACTTGGACTTCTCTCCTTATCGCTCAAGACTTCTTACTTCTTCTTATGACTATCTTACTCCTTAGAGCTTACTTGCTTAGCTCTTTTTATATAATCCCATGGTCTGCGGACCATGGGTAGATCTTTACAGCCGACTTTACATTACAAAATAAGGGCGGACAACCCTTTATGACTCATGACACCTTCGCGCTCCGCGACCAAAAAATGTGGAGGCTTTACAACTTTATTACAAAACTTGACCCAAAACATGGGCTTTTAGCCCTAAAACTGTCCTTCGGGGTTCCCGTTTCCAACACTCAGAAATATGAAATTTTCCTCCAAGATACAAATTATGAGACCTGTCCAACATCTCTTTTGCAGTCTCACAATGCTTCACATACAACTTATTATATCTTGACATTCCATGTGTAATAATCTCTTTAAATTTATCATTAAAATCATCTGTAACTCCATATTCTACTGACAACACAATATATTCATCAAGAGATAGAAACTATGAATCCAACTTTGCTCTCCAAGTTTCAAATTTACCTTTATGAAGCATTGGAATTCCTTGCCGATCCATTTTGAAAATTTTCCAAAAATCTATCAAAGACTCCAAAATCCACTCTCCAACGATCAATCTACAACTGAGAGCCCCGCTTTGATACCAATTGTTGGAAACTAGATCACTACTGAGAGGGGGGATGGTGAATCAATAGTGAAGGCACTTATAAACTTTTTCTCCAATTAATTATTCTTTAACCATGCATAAATTGAAGCACATAATCAGAGATTAGATCATAAACATAAACTATAAACCATGAAAGAAATCAACACAATGGACACATATTTTATGTGGAAAACCCTCTCCAGGGAAAAACAGCCGCCCACTGCTGCTGCACTGCTCAAATATTATATTAGTCGAGCAAATTATTTAAATAGATATATAAATGGCTATTATCAAATAGAAACTCTTTCTCACGTGGATCTACAGACTACCATCCGTTGAAGGCCACCATGATCAACAATCCTCGCCTAATTACTCCTAAACTATCAATCGACTCTATATAATCCGATCTGCTGGAAGCCACCATGACCAATGAGCCTTGCTATATTTCTGCCAAACTATCCAACCACCATCGGATTGAGAAAAATGCTCACTTATATTGATTTTTTTCAGAGTCCTCTAGCTCCACACCTCTATGTGGTTCTTGTTTCAACATGTTTCATACTGGAACCAAGAACTTCTGAACATGAGCACTACATCAACATATCGTCAAAGAACAATCAAAATAAAAATATCCAAACTCCAAATACACCACAATCTGCAACACAATCTCTCCAAAAACTCTTGCAATCAAACTCTAATCACCTCCTCACTATCTGGACAAAATACTAGATGAAACATACTTCAATTGACTGCTGTTACACCTGCAAACTGCTTCAGAAATTTTGCATAATACAACTCACATAACTTGAACATTGTTCTCCAAACTCACACTCACTCAACACATAACTCATCCAACCAAACGATCATTGAGCTATCTCCAATACATAGATGAACTGAGGTTCTCAGCTCAATAATTACGAAGAAATACTTGGCTCCACAAACTCTGTTCATAAGCTAGATTTGATTGGGATTCAACTCATTGACTTGATCAAGCCACTAACTCCACTTGTATTTTGATATTTTCAACTTTGATTAGCTTCTAAAGTCCCCACAAACTTTTCCAACCATATACTAAAAATTTCCTAACAAGAATGTTACAATAATACCAAAATTAGATGAGTTGCATGAGGAGTGCAGAGAAAATCTTGTGATAAGGCTTGGTCGCATGAAAAACACTAGAAAATTCAACTGGAGCTCCTAAGTCACTCCCACAGTCCTACCTGCCAGCGACTGTAAAGTTTTAGTCACTCTGATGACCCATCATCCATGTGACCGGGTGTTATAGATATTTTTATGCCTTACAACTCGAAGCATGAAATGTCCATAAACCAAGGGCTCCTAAGTCCCTAAAAGTGTTTTTCTAACCACTAAAGGAAAAAGGTCAACAGATTACAACTTCTCCCAGAAGTTCTCTACCAGAAACTGCTCAGAATTGGTCAAAACAGGATCATTTCAGCTGCTCCACTGGCTAAGTGCGTTGAATTGCACCTAAATACACTGTGAGGGTGCGTTGCATTTCAAAACTCCCTTCTGTAGGGTGCAATGGGCGAGAAATGACAAATGGCAGTGTCATTCCACGAGGTGGAGAGGCAATTGAAGCTTCCAGAATCTTCTTCTGTGACACTTTCCTCACTGAATTCGACCAAAGATGAGTAAGAGACCCTCAGTCTCCAAGTGGAAGCAAGAAATGACAGAGAGAAGACACTAATCAAATCACAAGTTGACTCATCCTCCTTGCACATATCTATATATGGATCCCTCATCCCAGAGATCTGGGGGCTGGAATTTGGCATATTGTAAGGAATTTCTGTTGGTTTCTAGAGACATACATCAGATTGTTGGGTGATTTATGCTTTGTTTGAGGTGAAGAGGGGCTTCTTTGCTGGGAGGTTGATGCTGGGTCGGAATCACTGGTTGTAACTCCTCTTGGATCTTTTCTTGCTTATCGATAAAAACTATTTGAGTTTTCCTCCATGCTTTTTGTATCATTGATGCTTGTTACATTTTGTGTGGTTAACTTAAATATGATCCTAGTTGTTTATGAATATAGAACCTTGTCTTTGTATAGTGCTCTTCTTCTGTGATCTTACAGGCACTTTGTGAAGCTGGGCAAGCAAGGGAGCAGGTAGCTGGAGACTATCAAAGAAGAGAGGAATTGGATCAAAGGATTAGCGCAAGACACAAGTTGGTTCTTTCTATTCCTCTCTGTCTATAATTAATAAAGGAAATACAAAAGTAGTTTTTCTTTGTTTGTTTCTAAGGCAGCTGTCACACCTTAGTGGGATAGAGCAGTTCTAAATAGACACTTTTCCCTGTAACAAAATGGAGACTCCACTGGGGAATGTATAATTAGTTTGTTTTTGTATCATTCTTTGTTGTTTGTTTCATAAACTTATAAGTATCTATCGAACTGCATTTGCCACAACAAATGCAAAGTAGATAACTGCTACTTCAATCCATTCATTGGATCTGTTTATGATTTGAACAACTGATTCACATACTATCTGATTGCCCTTGTGATAGCTCTTAGATCCTCCTTAGATCTACCCCTGATTGTTGCATTACTGATTGCTTTTTACTCGGCCAAAAACCAAGGACTGAACTGCAAACTGTGACCCAGAACCCGGACAGAGTCTCGTTTCTAGCCCAACGCAGGTACTGTTCAGAGATCTTGAATTTCAGCGCACTTCCCGAAGGGGCAACCTGCACTACATTTCAGATTCTCTGTGTTACAGGTGCGCTGATCAGACTAGCTCTGTGCAGCTGTGGTTCCTGTGCTCCATTCTTTCCAGTTCTATCCCTGAATTTTGCTGCCTGTGATCAGTATATGTCTGTTTGAAGCCTCTTTTCCTTACTGTTATTCCACCTCCTTTGTACAAAAAAACTGTAGATGTTTTTGTGTGTTTGTTGAGTCGTTTACAGTTTTCCATTGCAAAGGTAGAATAGTCGTACTGTCGTCCTTTGATTTGAATCTGTCGTAAGTGTCGATTTCGATCATAGGAGAAAGTTTAGTTGCTGTTGATGGTCGATTATACGGTTACTATTGCTTTTGGTATGAATTTGTGATTTTCTAGTGTCAAGAACAAGTGTTCATTTCAAAATCGTAAGGTGTCGTAATCATCTCTGTTTTTTGATTTCGAAAAAGAGCTTGTTTATATTTGTCGCTTGAAAAGAAATTCAGATTTTTACATCAACTTTCTTTTTAGCATCAATACTAAGAAAGTCAAAAAACAAATACATGCATGTGCATTTGCATATAGACAATCTGTTTGGCTTGATTTAGGAAAGTGCATTTACGGTGTGCTCTTTGCTCTTTGCAAAAAGATTGTGTCTTTCTTTTCCCTTAGTAGCTAGGATTTTCATTGCACAAAAGAGATAAAAGTTTGTTTATCATCTTTAGATTTCATTTTAGGAATTACATCTACATCTCATGGTGAACTCGAAAGACAAACTTCATAAACAAGATCAACTTAAAATACATTCAATGAATCTAACAACGCTTTGGAACTTAACGCACAACATTTAGAGGTCTAGGTTAGAGACGTATTCCGGCGTCGTAAAGCCTGGTAACTGTTGTCCTCACTGATGGTTGGGTGATTCCTCCACTTTGAGACGATAAGTGCCAGTACGGACTTGTGCTCCCACCTACCGTCGAGTATATTTTGGGAGACCCCTATAGGCTTAAATCCTTTATCCTTAAGAAGTCGTGTCTGCCGCCCTATCGATCGCAATGCACTGAACACAGCATTCGGGAATATTGACTGCCGTACCGTAAAAAGTATTCTGCAGTTTTGCGATTGGTTTGGTACTCCCTCTACCTAGATCTCCAGAGTAGTCCCTTTCGTTCCTTTTCAGATTCCTTAACGGAAAAGGTCCATTTGAGCACTTGTCACTTCAGGCTCATTAAAAATCGAAGGCGACTAGAGTCATCTTTTGTTTTTTCTCGACTCTTAAAAACTGAAAAAACAAGTTGTGTCAAAGCGTCTAAAATTCATTTAATTCGGAAACATACTTTCCCTTTATTTTAGTTGATCGAGTAATCCACAATCGTGGAAGAAAGTCAATTGAAACCCCGTCGTTCGCGAAGGCTTACGAGTCAACCGTCTTTGTCTCCGGAATCGAAACCAGTACGGACAAAGCGAACTCGTTTAACCGGTTCCAAATATCCTATTAAAGTTAGAACAAGTGTTCCAACGACATCAGAGACTCCAGTTACTCCAAACATTTCTGGAATCCCTGCCTCTACAGAAGAAGTTCAACAGCCACAGAAGGACAGTGATACTGATCCTAGTCTGAGAGTAAACACTTGTGTTACCGAACCAGTTCCATCTACAACCGGTTCGGAGAGTCTTACTCTTCAAACATCTGTCGCTGTCGATTTCACACCTTCTTCGGCACCAGAAATATTTTACGGACTTGACGGTCTTCCCCTTCCACCTGGTCTAATTGCAATAGAAGAAATTGTAGAAGATCCTCAAACAAGTACTCCAACGCACTTTGGAGTAGGGATCACTCTATATCCTTCTTCGTCAGAAGTTAGTCTACCACCAGCGGAAGCTCCTGTAGAATCACTAGGTAATATTTTGGATAGACTACAAATGTCTAAACAACCGTCAACATCTAGGACTGTGTCGTCTGACACAGCGACGACAGAACTCCCTGCTATCACTCCGACAATGTTCGCCGGTATACCATCTGTCCCGACTAGCTCCCAGCCACTAGAAGGAGCCCACTCAAGGGCTATTTCGACAGTATGGTCCGTTCCTGTTTGTTCATCCGGAATAATATCCAGAAACTCTTATGTTGAGTCTCAACAAATTGATCCATTTGGAGGTCAATTTGGGTAGTTCGGCCCCCAAGGGCAAACAATTCCCTTGAGTTTTGGATTACCACCGTATGGGGGGCAATATACCCTTTCATTATCCCCTCTGGGAGGATATCCATACGGGAGTTCACAACAACATTCAGGTTATACTGGAATTACCTCAAGTGGTTGGGTACCTATACTACCTCAACAACCAAGAGTTGTGTACTCAATGCAACAATGCGTACCTATGTCGAATATCCCGACTACCCCAGCTATTGTGACAGTGTCGCAAGTTCAAGCGCTGCCTGTTGTATGTCAACCTCAGGTTTCTCAGGTTGTAATGCAACAACCCCTTGACCCTGCGACTCAACCACAATCGCTGACTAATGGAGCGACACATGTTCAGACGGGTACAATTACCCCTCATCTTGGTCAAACTGTTAGTATCGGGCAACAAAACATGGCTTCACAACCATGGCTGGTGCAATACCAACAACCGCAATTCCAACAAGTATACCAAGGTTCTGAGCAGCATCTTTGCTAACAGTGGACAGCCGTACATTCAAAACGGTCAAAATCAACCATTTTACAATGGTCATGTCCATCAACCTTACCAAACATACCAGCAGCAAATGCATTATGCCGGTATGCAAAGACCAACTACTCAGGCAATCCCATCTTACCTTGGGTATGCTTCACCTAACCTGAACCAACAGTTACCCTTTGTGGCAACTTTAGAGTTACCTGATTTAAATCGGTTAACAAACGATCCAATTGCTTACGCCCCTTTGTGGCCAGCGATTCCACATAAACTTCCATCAGATATTCCTAAATTTAATGGAAATTCGGGTGAAGATCCATCGAATCACGTGATGACCTTTCATCTATGGTGTTCATCGAACACCCTAAATGATGATTCGATAAGACTTCGCCTCTTTCAGAGGACGTTAATGGGTCCGGCGACAAAATGGTACATCGAATTTCCTAGAGCTTCGTTCGACAACTTCAGTACCTTAGCCACAACCTTTTTAACCCATTTTCAATTACTGATAAGGTATGAAATAGGAACATAACTTCTTACCAATTTCAAACAGACAACGGCCACTCACATATCTGATCATATACATGAGTGGGGACGTCGTCGTAGAATGGTAAAAACGTATGTCCCTGATCAGCTGTTAGCTGAATGGTTTATCAAGTCATTACTGCCTTCCATCACGGAAGATGTGGCAAAGGGGGGAGTCATAACAGAAGAGTAAGTTATCGCTCGTGCGCAATATCTGGACTTGATTTACACTCAGTCCGGCACGCTCTACGATAAAATACTTGACGCCCCTAGACCGGAATTCTCAATTCCTCCTCCTCCTAAATCAAACAATGACTCTCATGCCGACGATGGCGTGATTGGCACGACAGACACGAAATCGACAAAGGCTACATCCAAAAAGGCCCAGAAGATTTCAGGTCAAAATGCAAAAGATGAACTTCTTGCTTCGGAAGTAAATGCCGTATCAACAAATAAAGGCAAAGAAACCAAACAACCAGGGAGCAAGAAGAAAGGCAAAGGGAAGAAGAAGAAACAAGAGGAATCATCACCTAAAAAATCTTCTTCAAACCCTCCTGGAGATAGGAAACCAAAAAATCCATGCTTGATATGCGATGAAGATCATTGGATCGCAAATTGTCCACACAGAGCTGAGGTTAAAAAATTCTTTAAGAATTTGAAAACCTCAGCAGTGTTAATTGATCCGTTTCCAAATCCAGGGACAAATCTGGTTGAAAGCGGAAATGCTTCCCCGTCTCAAGTGCTAATGTTGTCGGTTTCAAAATAGCAAAATGATGCTTTGATATCGACAAGGAACAAGGATTATGGGAATCCACAGCTGTCGAACAACAAGGATAAAGATCAACCAAGTAGTTCGACAACGACTTTGACAGAAGTTGTGCCACCCACCATTCCTGAATTGATGATAAAACCGCCAAAGGGAGTAGTACACAAGTCGACATTTAATCCCCGCGCTAGAGCGGCACAACATTATAACATAGTGGAAGATTTGGCCCAATCGCGATCCGCTATGTCGACTCTTGAAGTACTACAAAATTTCCCATCCCAAAGGCAGGCTTTATTATCGGCCATTGGTAGGATTGACCCAAAGGATTCCAATCTTGTATCCTTCGATCATAAAGGATATGATCCTCAATTACCAGCTCAACTAGCTTTCCTTGTTCAAGTGAAATCCCTCAACAAAACTATTCATCGAACAATTATTGATGAGGGGGCATCTACATGCATTATGTCGATGAGTTGCTGGAAAACTTTAGGATCTCCAACCTTGTCGCGATCTTCGACGATATTGAAAGCATTCGACGGAAGGACATATACCCCATATGGTATCCTAAGTAACTTGAAAGTTGAACTAGGGGGGAAAACAGTAGAAATAGATGTTGAAGTCATTGATGGAAATCTTGATTACAAGATCCTACTAGGAAGACCATGGATATATGCCATGGCAGCTGTTGTGTCGACCTATTTTAGAAAGATTGCATTTCCCTTTCAAGGAGGGATTAAAATTGTCGATCAAAAAAACTTCCTCCCCAATGGTTCTCAAGTTACTGGAAGCATCCCCATGATCCATGGAAGCCCCCATTCGCTTCAGAATATCGGAGTAGGCCTACTAAAAGATCCTATACTAATGGGAACTTTCGCTCTTCCACCTCCAATCAATCTGGCGGAAGTAGCGTCGATAGGAACCTGCAACATGATATCTTCTAAGAAGATCTCAGAAAACGATATCGACATGGATCATGCAGTGGTTTTCCCCCCAATCCCAACGGAAATATTGTAGCAATCAATGTTCCTAACATGGGAGGCAAACCTAAATCAACGCTCATCAAGCGTTTGGATAGATAGGTCTAGAGAATATGGTACCCCTTCAGATCCTTGGTCGCGAGTGCATGTCACCGATGAAGGAATTGTCCAATCTATGGTAATTTAAGGGACACCATGGAATGATTCCCACCATCGTTCCCTTCTTCCGGATTGTGGAGAAGATAATCAAGATGACTTGTATCATCCTTCAGTTTTTGAATTCCTATCAAATACTGTAAACACGGTGGATTCCGAGCGAAACTTGTCCAATATTGAAGAGACAATCGCCATAAATATCTCGACCAAAACAGATGTTGTAGAGAATATTTATGTCGAAAAATGTTGTTCTCCTTCAAAACTAGAGATATATAACGCTATTTTTCGCGAATTCAGAGATGTCTTTGCTTGCTCATATGATGAAATGCCAAGCATTGACTCGAGTATCGTTGAACACGAAATTAAGATGTATCCAGATGTCAAACCAGTACGACAACGGCTACGGCAGGTGCACCCCAAGAAATCCGCTGCCATTAAGGCAGAAGTTGAAAAACTTCTCCATGCTGGTTTCATCTACCCGATTGGGTATCGAATATTGTCCCTGTCATGAAAAAAACAAGGAACAATTAGAGTGTGCGTCGATTAAAGGGATGTAAATCAATCTTGTCCAAAGGACAACTACCCTACACCCTTCATTGACCATATAATTGATGAATGCGCCGGATGCGAAATCTTTTCATTCATGGATGGATTTTCCGGGTATAATCAAATAAATATCCGCCCACAGGACCAGTCAAAGATTGCATTTATTCGTCCGTGGGGCACATTCGCATATCGAAAATTATCCTTTGGTTTAAAGAACGCGGGGGCGACATTTCAGAGGGCAATGAATTATGCCTTCCATGACATCAAAAACATCGTTCAACCATACCTCGACGACCTTTCGGCTCATTCGCGAAAGCGGACTGATCACCCGCAACATTTAAGAGCGATATTTCTACGTTGCCGACACTACAAGATACGACTCAATCCACACAAATGTGTATTTTACGTCAGTTCTGGTTGTTTACTTGGCTTTGTAGTCTCGAAGGACGGGATTCGTCTCGACCCATGTAAGGTCCAGGCAATCATTGCCTCCACCTTCGAATTTGCTTCAGATTCAGAAACTCCAAGGGAAAGCAAACTTTCTGAGGAGGTTCATTCCAAATTACGCCGAAATTGCTAAAGGTTATACGCGTCTTTTGAAAAAGGAGGTGCCCTTTGTCTGGGATCAGGTTGCACAAGCTTCCTTTGATGCTTTAAAATATTCCCTTATGAAAGTATCATTAATGTACGCCCCCGATTATCAAAAAGATTTTAACCTGTATCTGGCTGCAACAGATACGACCATCGCAATGGTTTTAGTTCAAGAAGTCGATGGAATTGAACATCCTATATATTATTTAAGAAAAAACTTAAATGGTACAGAAAGCAAATATTCTTACGTTGAAAAGCTAACACTCGCAGCTGTTCAAGCGATACAGAGATTTCGACACTATATCCTCTTTCGGAAAACTACCATTCTGTCAGATTGTAACCCCATGACTTATATACTGTCGCGACAGTTGCTGGGGGGAAAATATTCAAAATGGATAGCAATCCTACAAGAGTTTGATATGGAATTTGTAAAATCCAAGTCAAAGAAAGCTCTAGTTTTCGCAGAATTATTGTGCGATCTCCCATTGTCGTCCAACGATGAAACATCAAAAGAAACAATTGTGGATGAAAGTTTGTTTCTGATATCTGCAAGCAATGAGTAGTATGGAGATATAATCATTTATCTCCAAACTCAAAAATACAGGCCAAACACCTCCCACTCTGAACAAAAACGTATTCGATACTAAGCAAAAGACTACATGATCGTCAGCGATACACTTTACCGTCGCGGTATCGATACAGTTCTGAGAAGGTGCCTCACGCATGAGGAGGCCGAAAAAGTCCTGAATGATTGTCATTCAGGCACGTGTGGGGTTAATGCCCACCCGCACCTCTGCAACCGATAGTTGCTATTGGACCATTCGCCAAATGGGGCATCGATTTCATGACATGTAACCCCACCTCGACCGGGGGGCATGGGTATATCATAGTTACAGTTGACTATTTTACCAAATGGGCCGAGGCGATGCCTACATTAGATAATACTGGTGAAACAACTGCCCTCTTCTTTTTCAATCATGTAGTCGCCAGATTCGGCGTGCCGCAAGCTATAGTCACAGATCATGGATCGCATTTTCGTAATCACATGATGGTCGAATTAGCTGCCAAACTAGGGTTGTCTCATGACAGCTCTACTCCATATTATCCGCAAGCCAACGGACAAGTTGAAGCAATCAACAAGGTCCTCAAACGCATGCTGCAAAGGATGATTGGAGTTCACAAAGAAAATGGCACCTAATCCTGTACTCAGCTTTGTGGGCTTACCGAACATCAGTAAGGAATGCAACCGGGTTCACACCTTTCCAACTGGTATATGGCCTAGAAGCAGTATTACCAATCTAGTGTGAAATCTCGTCTCTCAAACTCGCAATTGATCTCCTCCCCGGAACTTCAGAAGAAGAAGCTCGTTTCTTGGAATTAATCCAATTGGATGAAACCTGTCGTGATGCCGCTTTGGCTAACGAAGCCCATAAGAAACGAGTCAAAGCGCAGTTCGACAAAAATGTCAAACCCCGTGTCTTCTCAGAAGGTGACTTGGTCTTGCTTTACGACGAAGAATCCGATAAATTGGGAGCAAGTAAATTTAAGTCTTTATGGATGGGCCCCTATATTGTTAAACGAGTGTTAGAAAAAGGAGCCTACGAGTTAATGGATTATGACGGAATTCCGCTGGCGCAACCTCGTAATGGTAACCTGTGTGCTTTTGTTATATTTTTGTTTTCGCTAAAGTGTTTATTTTTGTCAAGTAATCCACTTTTTACATTTGTTGCAGATGTCAAACCTATTGGAGTCATGTGTTGGATATGCCGACGGAGCAAGTCGTAGTTCGCGGAACCTATCCTCCGCAGCTTGGGCCATTTTTGATCCAAGCGGTGAGTTAGTAAGTTTCAGAGGTGTATGTATTGGTCGATCAACGAATAACATCGCTGAATATAGCACGTTGATAGAAATTCTCTCTGATGCCATCACACATGGTATACGCCGACTAATTGTCAGGCTAGACTCACAACTCGTAATACTACAACTCAATGGTATATATTCCGTCCGAAACCCAGCTATTTATCGCATGTTCCTAAGGGTTAAGATTTTGGAAAGACAATTTGATTTTATTCAATATCAACATATTTCCAGAAACTTAAACACATTAACGGATTCATTAGCAAATTATGTGTTAGATAGACATTTGCAACATTTATAAAAAGAAACATACCATCAATGTTTGCATTTGGATCATGTAACTTAACCAAAGTAAAACTCCGAAAATCAAAAATATATATAACTGTTTATTGTTTACACATAATGTTCTGTAACCAAGACAAAATCGGTCAAATGACCCAAAAACTCTAAATGCTAGGGGCACCCTAGTCTAATGATGCTCGTGATAGCAAGTCACAGCCTGTGCGATCATGCGTAAGAGACGAGTCCATCGTCTGGGCACACCAGTAGTATGCCGCTGTAACCGCAAAGGTAGCTCGTCGGTCCTCACATCTGGAATACCGAGAGTGAGGCCCTCAACCTGCTCCTGTAATGCTGTGAGAGTCTCGGCCACATCAAGGTCACGAAGAATAGCCCTTCCGACGGCCTCTCCTGCTGGGGCAGCAGCTGGTACTCTCAGGCAAACTATTGGACGAACAGGACCAAGATATGCATGTACACATGAGTTTGATTAAAGTCTTGATAGAATAAAGCACAAGGACATTATAAACAAAAAACGATAAGTAGGAATATGGTCAAAGATTTTACCAATGGCACCCCACTGCTCGCCATCCGGCAGTACTAAATCTGGATCACCCCGGAAGTCCATGCCAACGTATGGATACTCAGAATAAACCATCTCCTAACGATCAAACCACCTGAAGAAGGTATCAGAAAATGAAATCTGAGACTGGCCAACATGCCTAGACATATGGTCAACCCATCTCTGCATACGTGGTTCAGTAGGAGAAGGTAAATCGAGTGCAATGTACTGCGGCTCCATCAGTGGCATCTTCTCCAAGGCAAAGGCGGTCAAAATAGAACCATACCCAAAGTTCTTCAACCTCCTACTCTTTATCTTGGTCAACTTTTCTTTCATCACAAGAAGTACTGCGTCGCACCAGTTGAACACCTTCGGTTGGAGGCATTCCAAGGCATGCTGCATATAAGATCGGTTGGCTACATCAAGAGCCGCACCACCGGCCATCCTACCAAAAGTAAATAGAATAGTCCTGAGGGACCTGTTAGTGACATCACGTATGACGATCTTGCCATCTTTACTCGGCTGAGATCCTTCTCTACAGTACCGGCGAACATAATCTCTCACAGAGTTGCCTCCTCGGGCCGAACCTGACAAAGAGATGGGGGCACCCCGCCTCGACAAGCCAGTCAAGAAATAGATGTCTACTACAGTCAAGGGGATGGATTTGCCCCTGATCTGGCAACCTGATTGGTAGGATCCCAAGCATCGAGAAAATACTGCAGTAAGTTGATCTACTGTCTCATGCTAGAAATGCGGAAAAACTTCAGCAAGCCACAATTCTGCAGCGCGTTCACTGTAACTGGATCATGTAGGGCAAGCATGTCCTCTTCTTCATGCTCACGTTCTCGCCATGTAATGGTCATCTTACTCCAAAGATCTCTGAAAAACAAACAAGAGAGGAGTTAGGTCCTAGTTTTGATGAGAAACAGGCAAAAATTCCATAAAAAATTGTGCATCAAATTCCCTTTTTGCGCCCAACGCACCTGCAGCAGTGTTATAGGTGCGTTGAATGACAGATAGCCTTTAGACAGGCCAACATTCAACGTAGGTTTCGATACACTGAGGGTGTGTTGATGGCAGAACGAGTTCTTTAAACCCCAGGGACTCAGAAAAGCTAGGAATCAACCTCAAAATGCAAAATGGAAACCATGAAATGGAAGAGCTCAGGTTTAGCTCCTACCTGGTACAGACGGCGCCGAGAATCGTCCACATAATCTCCCGAAATCAGCTGATGAAAATCGAGGGGGAAAAGAACCTCCAAAGCTCCAACAAACCAAGTTCAAATGAAATGGTAAAATGAGAGGTAAAAAACACTTTTTCATCACTTTTACGCAGTTCAAAGTAAAATATTGGTGTTCTAACTTGTTTTCAAACATATATTGTTCATTTTTGACTAGTTTGATGAAGCAGTTGAAAACACAGTACAATCCTTGAAAGGACAAAGCTATTTATGGTAAAATCAAAACGAGACCATCTAATCGAGCAGTTTTAGCACATAGTTCAAGCTCGTTAAAAAATAAACATAAGACATGAGCAAATGTTTCCACTCGCGTTTAAGCTCATTAAAAAATGAACTATCCCCCGGTAAATAATCATCGTGAATGTAGTACTTCAGCCGTTAAAGCCTTGGTCGTGTTTGCACCGTCACCTCCACTTTTCATTGGCCGATCATTCACCTCCATTTGATTGTTTACCCATTTTGAGGAACAGCTGTGAAGAGTGATCTCACTAGCCATCCTTGTGACACTACCGTGATTGGAAAATTCCAAACCTTACCTGGAATCAACTGCTACCTGTTTTATCACTCGTTCCTCAAAAGATGAGTCTCCTTTAAGCTCTTTTCAACTGACTCATAAAATATGAAAAGATTGCCGAGCCATTGGCCTTTCCAGCTCGTTAAAGGGACAGGAAGTGCTATCCCTCCTCTAGATTTTAATCTTTTTGGACCTGAGGGATTATTACACAAAAAGATCGAGCGCTTGTTTTGCTCGGCTCGTTAAAACTATCGAAAATTCATCCCTTCTGTATTGTTTTATACTTTTTCGGACTTAAGGGATTAGATGACGAAAAAGGAATTATGGAGTTACCTTTACGTTCCTTTTCAAACTCTCTAAAAGTGAAAAGGAGCGAGTTATTTTTGTCGTTAAACTCGTTAAAAAGATTAATAGCGACAAACTTGTCTTTAGACGAGAACGAGTTTCACTATCGCTAGGCTCGTTAAAACATAGCGATGGGTTTGCCCGAAGGGCAAATTATAGAACAAGAATATGTTATCCTCCTCAAGCTTGAAAAAAATAAAGAGGTACTGGTCAGCAATGACAGGGGAAAAATTGGGAAGAAAACTCAAAGAAACTTTGTTGGTAGCAAGTCACTCTTGAACATGACACTTCCACTCCGTGTCCGAGTTGGGTTGGGTTGTTTCATTCACCGGTCACATCACCATGGTCATGCCATACCATCCACATTTGGGGTTAATGCTACCAATCCATCACATCAGTGTCGCCGATATGTTCAAGAGAAGTCATCCAGAGAAGTCACCTGTGTCTCACCCACTACCATACATTATACTCCATTCTTTCATGACCGCCACCCTGAACATTATATCATCAGATCGTTTTCATCTCCATCAAAATCATTTGCTCCGTTCCGTGTCATTGATGTGGGATTCATTAAGGCCCTCCTGTGACGTATTCCTTCTTGTCGACATCAACTCATTATCTAAGAAGTTGATCTAGGAACACCCCATTCAGTACTTTGAAGCTTGCATGCCTCAATGGCAAGTTTCTCACTTCCGGCGACAGGTTTACATCAATGGCCTTCGACCGAAAGATTTTGCGTGGTGTTCGACGCCAAGTCCTTTATTCACACAATGTGAATTGTACTGCAGTACCTTGAGGGTCATTATCATTATCGGTGATTCCTCTCGCGCTTGTTAATAGTTTACATCATTGACTGGTAATCAAGCGATGTCTTTCCATGTTCGACCTCAAAACATTTCTCACATGGATCGACTTGTACTTCGAGTGAAGATCGGACGAGATTGAAGACCCCGGATCTAGTTTCATCCATCCGGGCTGTGATATATATTCAGGAAAATAAAGACATTAAATGTACAACATTGCGGCATAGATAATCATCCTACCAAAAGGATGATGGCTCTATCAGAATCATCAGTCTACATTCAGACGATTGTCTGTCCTATGTACATGAAAATGAATTTATAAAGCTGAGCATGGGAATGCCCGCCTCAGCTAGATCATGAAAGCAGTATGAAGATAATGTATTGTATTGTATCTTATTACAGGTCTCTTCCCAGCATTGAAAGAACTTCGGATCCTCATAATAAAGCATTTCACCCGCCACCAAAAGGTTAACGACCTCATACTTTAGGGGGAAACTGTTGTAGACATTTTTGTGCCTTACAACTCCAAGCATGAAATGTCCATAAACCAAGGGCTCCTAAGTCCCTAAAAGTGTTGTTCTAACCCCTAAAGGAACAAGGTCAATAGATTACAGCTTCTCCCAGAAGTTCTCTACCAGAAACTGCTCAGAATTGGTCAAAACAGGATCATTTCAGCTGCTCCACTGGCTAAGTGTGTTGCATTGCACCTAAATACACTGTGAGGGTGCGTTGCAGTTCAAAACTCCCTTCTGTAGGGTGCGATGGGCGAGAAATGACAAATGGCAGTGTCATTCCGCGAGGTGGAGAGGCAATGGAAGCTTCCAGAATCTTCTTTTGTGACACTTGCCTCACTGAATTCGACCAAAGATGAGTAAGAGGCCCTCAGTCTCCCAGTGGAAGAAAGAATTGACAGAGAAGAGACACTAATCAAATCACAATTTGACTCATCCTCCTTGCACATATCTATATATGGATCCCTCATCCCAGAGATCCGGGGGCTGGAATTTTGCATATTGTAAGGAATTGCTGTTGGTTTCTAGAGACATACATCAGATTGTTGGGTGATTTATGCTTTGTTTGAGGTGAAGAGGGGCTTCTTTTCTGGGAGGTTGATGCTGGGTCAGAATCATTGGTTGTAACTCCTCCTGGATCTTTTCTTGCTTATCGATAAAAACTATTTGAGTTTTCCTCCATGCTTTTTGTATCATTGATGCTTGTTACATTTTGTGTGGTTAACTTAAATCTGATCCTAAGTTGTTTATGAATATAGATCCTTGTCTTTGTATAGTGCTCTTCTTCTGTGATCTTACAGGTACTTTGTGAAGCTGGGCAAGCAAGGGAGCAGGTAGCTGGAGACTATCAAAGAAGAGAGGTATTGGATCAAAGGATTAGCGCAAGACACAGGTTGGTTCTTTCTATTCCTCTCTGTCTATAATTCATAAAGGAAATATAAAAGTAGTTTTTCTCTGTTTGTTTCTAAGGCAGCTGTCACACCTTATTGGGATAGAGCAGTTCTAAATAGACACTTTTCCTTGTAACACCGGGGAAAAGGATGAAAGAAAGCCATCTTCCTTCATCTTACAACCTACCCAACCTTCTTGAACACCTTGATCAACGCCTGAACACATCTCCAAGCCTTTGTGACAAGTACACAACTAATAACATACGCCGAGAACTTGTGCAACAAGTCAATGGAAAATAGACACTAGTCTTACAAACTCGTCATGACCAACACCTCTAGCTCCTCAATCAGCAAAAAAAACATGTCCAAGCATCTCCAACAACTATAATAACATATCTAACTCCTGTAGCAACATCTCCAACTCTTGCAACAATAACATCGTGTCATACAATTGCCTCCAACACTTGTAGAGGCACCTCCAACTCAAGACACAACATCTCAAAACATGTATCAACGACTCCAATGCTTCCTACACATGTAGAAGCATATGAAACACCAATGGAAACACTCCAACTACCTGCAACAACAACATCTCAAACATATGTGGCAATTCAATTATCAACCTATGACAAGCCATCATATCATACATTGCAACCATCTCTACTCAACCTCCCATTCCTGCACTAGGTCATGTCATAAACATGTTGACATCAATGCCAACTAACAAGACCATCAAGCTGAACATTGCAACAACCAAACACTCATTACACATCATGAGGTAGACATAGGCATACAATGAACAACACCAAGACCCTACTGACATAAATTCCAACACTACAATGCCAACATTGACTACCTCAACTCTTAACTAGAGTTAATATATGGACTCCACTAGAGTCTTCTACATCATAATAAAATGGCTAGCCCCTTTTCCATGAATAATGGGGGTTGACGTGGCATCCTCTCGAACCATAGTGGTGAAAACAAGAAGGTCAACTTTTGAGTGGCACAACTTTTGCATATGAATTCTGATTGATGCGATTATTGTGCTGTTAGAAAGGTCTCTATGTGTAGAACAGAATGAAAAGGCATGGCACAAGCATCAAATTTTTACCCCCAAAAAAATGTCGTTTGATGCCTCAAAATTCTCTTGAAAGGTTTTAGACCTTGTTTTTCCAAATTGGGTCCCACTAGTAAAAAGGTCCCATGAGCTGATTCCTCCATTTTTTCCACTCTGAAAGAATTGAGATGGATGAAAAATAATATAATGATCCAATCCATATCATTACAACTATTCAATTATTTTCCTACACCCATCCTTTTGTCTAGTTATAATTCATTATTCACCACATATATCCTTACAAATAATTTTTTTCCTATTCTTGATGTTCCACTCTAAATTATAGCTAGAATTCAATCAATAACCAGGAGAAAAATCAATCACATTACTTTCACTAATGTGTTGGGATGTCTCTACTAGAAATATTTCATAATATCTTGATAAAAGTGGGGATATACAACCATCAATAGGCATTGTGACAGAATGCTCAAATTGTTTGTTGAACCAGTAAAGTATCATTCCACTAGATCAAAAGGATCAACTATATTTTGAGGAAGACATAATTGTGCATAGGGAGTGTTATATATTCAATATTTCTCTAGAGTTGTTATGAAAGAAATGATACAGGTAGCCACAAACCTACTTTGGAGATTAGGATATAACCTTCCTAATGCTCAAAGAGGGCTCTCTCTTTATGATTTAACTTTAGTTAATTGATTTTAGGCTAGTTATGATTGTACTTGGGTTTTGATTTTGATTTGGTGGTGGAATCACTGACATAGATGGATAGAGGGATGTCTTTTATCATTGGGCTATGGGGTCAAGTGTCAAGCAAACAGGATTGGATTAAGTTCTAAAGATAGTGTTTACAGGGCAAGGTAGCTGAGTAAATTTAGATCCTAATGCTGGATGGTGAAGTGGTTTTCAATCGGATCCAAGGAGAAATTAAGGGTTCCTTAAACCATATAATGAAGGAAATGGTAGGGGTCAATCGAAACTAGGGAGAAATGAAGGATTCCCTAATTTGGATATCAGAAGAAAACATTAAAATGATTAACTGTTCAAGACAGAGTGTTCTTAAATGTGAAACACTTAAGAAAATAACAACGTGACAAAAGAAAATACTTCATTGAAGTAGCTCAACACATGAATCCTATAATGTAATCTCTTTATTACTCAATCCAGTCTGTTCACTTGAAAAATTGGTACAATGAACCCTCAGGTTACAAATCAATACAACTATAGGAATGTCTAGCAATCCACACTCTATACTTCAAATTATGAAGTATTTATACAAATATAGTTTACAAAATATCCCAAGTTGTCTTGGGAATTAATCTAGGAAAAAAATATCTTCATGCAAGAAGATAGAGACAAATATTCAACTGCTGCAATCTGTCCCTCTTTATTATGCTGTGTTGTCTTATTCTTTGATCTTTTGTTGTTTATTCTCCTTTGTTGTTGGTCTTCCACCTTGACTATTCTTTATACTTTGGCTTTTAATTGATACTCTTTCATATGATATTCTTTAACCTAGGCTGACCTGTTTATTTTCTTTTACTGCTCTATTTTCACTTTTACCTTGGATTTTTACAATAAGTCATTTACCTTTTCCCAGGTCTCTGCATCTGGTAATTTGATATTTACCATTTTTTTGTAGATTTCATATGCTTCTGTGTACTTTGCAAAGGTGGGCCTATTCACAAAAAGGTGTTTTACCTCATGCTGGAGGTAAAATAGGTTCTCTAAAGTCTGGTACTGAACCTTTCCTTTAGGCATCCCTTTCATAGAAGAGTTATTGGCTTGATCTCTTGCCACTTCTCTGATTTTCCTGTTGTAGTCTTCATGTGGCATCAATCTGTCATTTGTCACCAAGGGATTTGGCAGACCTTTCTACTTCAAAGCATCAAACTTAACCATGAACCTGTTTATAGCCAGCTCCATGGTTTGGCATTTGTCCTCAAGGTTCATCATTAGGTTCCTCTTGGTGAGCAGTTTCTTCACCTCTAGAATGGTGCTAGTCTTGTCAGTGATTTCCAGCTCTTGCAATTCATATTTATTTTTAGAGTTAAGGAATTGGACTATTCTGGTGCCTTCTTCTGGCATGTCTCCAAGTTCAGCCTTAACTCTTTGAATTGCTTTAGTAGCCTCTTTGAATAAATCATTTTGTTCAAAGATGACTTGTATAGATGGCCAAAAATCATTGATAGAGTCAATGATATTGGCCCATAGCTATTCTTTAGCTTGGGCAAGTGACTCCTTCAATGTTAACTATTTCTCTAAGTTTTTTATCATCTCAGGCAACCTAGTTGACTTTTGAACTTCATTCTTGTGCATAATATGTGTCAGTTTCTTCTCATCCTCCAGATTTTTCATTTGTTCTTTTAGTGTGTTTATTTATGTGGTCTGAATGGACATGTCCTCCATCGCTTTGACCAGTTTTATTGCCTCATCAATTGGCTGAGCTATTGCTATTGTTGAATCTGTTGCTGATGTAGATGCTGTTGTAGCTAGAAGTGTTGTAGCCAGTGGAGTTGTGGGGGCCAAAGAAGCTGGAAAGGTTGATGGTATTGCTATAGTGACTGTTGGAATGGCAGTGGCAGTGGCTGTGTCAAGGTTGGCTTGTTTTAACTGTATCAAACTGTCCAATTCTTTCTCCATTTCTTTCAACTGAGCATTTAGTTGGAGAATGAGGTCCTTCATTTCCTCCTACTGGGTTTGGCTCTCTAGGACCTCCTTGGTCTGTGGATGTTCTGAATGAGGCAAATTTAATTATTTCTTTAATGAAGAAATATCTTCATTTTTATTTTTTATCAATTTCTCTGCAGCCTTGACATCATTGGGATTATACCCAAGCTCAATCACCAAGTCTTCCAGTGACTTGATCCTATTGTCTTTGGCCTATGAGGATGCCTTTTCTAGCTTATACCGTGCTGCATTGTTATCCACTGAGCTTTGGAGTTTGTGCACAATCATTTCTTTATTTTTCATGGTGGAATAAATCATTTCACCAGCCTACTTATGGAATTCAATTTGGTCAATAGGGTGAACATCCCTGGCCAAAAATTTGAATTCAGCCTTCTTGTAGTCTGCTGATGGTTTGGGCTGCTGGACTGTAGGCTGCATGAATTTCATTTGCATCTTCCCAGTCTTAATGTCAAAGGCTAACATTAACCTATTTTGATTGGCAAGTGTTTGCTTGAAGTGCTGAGCATTTCTATCTACCCTTTATTTACCCTAGCATTTTCTCTTCTTTCATTGGGTGCATTTGAGCTTGCTGACCCTTTATTTAATTTTCTTTTGATAAGAAAATTATCTAATTCTAACCTTATAACTTCCAATGGCTCAGATTAAACTGATGAGCTCATTTTTGTTCTCTACCTAACTACTGATCTGCCAAGATTAAACAGCTTGGCTAGATCTTTATTCTCTATCTATCAACATGAAATTTAAAGCATGAATGAGTCAAGATTAAACTATTTGACCATCATGGATTGTGGCATTTTTGACAAGCTGCACACATTGTTATTTTGCAAAGTAAAGTAAAAGGAGTGGCATTTGAATTTGCACACTTTCATAATCTATATTTTAATCTCTTTTTGGGGTTCATATTTTTTAGTTTTTTGATATTTTTCTTTGTTTTTGCCCTTTGATTATTCTTTTAGGACATACCCTCTTTTCATTTTTTTAAATTTTAATATGGGAAAACATTGTGTAGAAAGCAAAAGTATGTACAATATTATAAGACTAACCATAGCCAATTCAAAATTATGAATCCTATTATTATAGGACCCTAACAGTTGCTCCACATGGGGATGACATTTCGTGGTGAAATGTCAAGAACTTTAAGATCAGTAGCCTTTGAAACTTTGACTGTAGTTTCCTTGTAACTGCTCCTCTCTGATTTTCTTTATTCATACATATGATGGTAAACCTTTCAAAGCTCAGGGCCTTCTCTCTAGGCTTCAACCTCAAAAGATTACCATCCAATCCAATCTAAACTTTGAAATGTTATATACAATGAGCAAAGTAAAATGAAATACTATTAATCTGTGGATAAGTAATGCTTCAGCATTCTACCATTGACTGGTCCTCCTGGTAGATTTGTTCCATCTACCTGTTTTAAGAAAAATGCATTGTTACCTCTGTAACCATAAATGATATAAGGGCCTTGCCACAGGAAATCAAATTTACCATGTTTGCCCTTTTATTCTCTCCTATAATCCCATTTCAGTACTTTATCACCTTTGTAAAAATCATCAACTTTGGTTTTCTTGTCAAAAATATTTTTGATTTTATACTGGATTACTTGTGATTTGACATAGACTTCTTCTCTGGTTTGTTGCAAATGTATTGTCTGATTTATCCTTATTTGGATATCATTCGGTTCTACTTGCAACTCTTGAATCATTTTCATCACTGGTACTCCTAAAGAGGATGGAAAAACAACATCCATTCCATATACTAGTTGGTAAGGAGATGTACCAATGGATTTTTTGGTAGTTAGTCTGTCTGCCCATAAGGCATTAACCAACTTTTTGTTCCATGTCTTCTTATTGTCTTCTAACAGTTTCTTGATGATATTGACAAGGCTTTTGTTTGAAGATTCTGCAAGTCCATTACCTTGAGGGTAATAGGCAGTGGAATGGCCAAGGGTAATGTGATATCTGTTACAAAAGTCTACCATTTTCTTGGATTTGAAAGTAGCTGCATTATCAGTAATGAGCTTTTGTGGGCATCCAAACCTAGAAAGGATGTTGTTCTCAAGGAATGAAATGATGACAAAGTCTATGGCTTGTCTAGAAGGGATGGCTTCTATCCATTTAGTAAAATAATTAGTGGCTGTCAAAATGCATTTATGTTGGGTTGAGGAGGATGGGTGAATTTCCCTAATGAAGTCTAAACCCCATTGTTGAAAAGGCATTTTTGTGGAGATGGGTTTGAGAGGTAATGGCAAGAGTTTCCTTTTGCCTTCAAATATTTGGCACTTGTGACAGGAGGCCACATATTCTTGACATCTGCAAAAAGGGTGGGCCAGTAAAAACCTGCCCTTAAAATATTATCAACAATTGTTTTCCAGTATAAGTGTCCTCCACAATCTCCTGCATGAAATTCTTGCATAACTTTGTCAGCTTCATCTTTTAATAAACAATCAATAAAATGTCACCATTATCTTTCCAAAATAAAGCATTGTCTATGATACAATATTTCTTTGATTTCATTTTCAAAAGTCTACTTTTAGTTCTAGATAAACCAGGAGGAGCTTGTAGATTTCGTAAAACAAATATGATATCTACATACCAAGATGAATCTATGAAATGTTCACTGATCTGTGGAGTCGCCATCTCTTCCTGATCATCTATGGCACCAATGAAATTTATATCTAAGGCCTGACAGTTCGATTCAGCCACGAGTTTAGCCAAACCTTGGACTTTGATAAGTTTTGTATGCTTTATTTCTATGTCATATTCCAAAATAGTGGCAATCCATTTGCCTCTCTTTCCTTCAGGCCCATTTTGTTTTAAAATGTCCTTTAATATTGAATTTGGAACATAAGCAATGATGTGTCAATACAAGATGTACACTCTGAAATCTTTAATAGCTTTCACTAAAGCAAGTGCTTGTTTTCCCATTATGTTGTACTTTAGTGTAGCATCTCTCAAATATTTGCTAGAAAATGGAATAGGCTACTCATATCCTTGATCATTCTTTTGCAATAAGATTGCTGCAATAGTATGTTCTGAAGCAAAAGAGAAGATTATAAAATATTTTTTGAAATCGGGACTTATGAGGACTGGTGTTTTAGTAAGGGCTTCTTTGATTGCCTCAAAAGACTATTTAGCCTCTACTGTCCACTTAAGTGCTGAGTCTTTCTTTAACATGTTATTTAGTTCTCTGATTAGTTCTGCTAAGTTAGAAATGAATCTCCTAAGAAAATTTATTTTTCCTAAAAATGATTGTAATTCCTTGATGTTTCTAGGATGAGTGATGTTCAGGATTGCCTCTATTCTAGCTGGATCTATTCTAATTCCATCTTTTGATATTATGTGACCCAAGAGTTTACCTTCTTCTAGACCAAAGAGTGTCTTTTTGGGATTCAAGGAAATACCAAATTTTCTACATTTAATAAAAACTCTTCTTAGGTGATCTAGATGTTCATTATCTGATTTGGAAAACACTGTGATGTCATCTTGGTAAACCACTAGAAAGTCATGGATTTATTTTGCAAAGGCTATGTCCATTGCTCTTTGGAATGTTGCTCCAACATTCATTAATCCAAAAGGCATTTTCAAATACATGAAAGTACCCCAGGGAGTGGTAAATGCAGTCTTTGCTTGATCCTCTGGTTGAACTAAGATTTGATTGTATCCAGAGAATCCATCAAGCAATGAAATTCTGGATGACCCTACTACCCTCTGGAGAATGTGGTCCATTTTTGGGAGAGGATAGTTGTCTTTTAGTGATACTTTGTTCAAGTTTCTGAAATCAACATAGAGTCTGATTTCTCCTGTTTTCTTTCTAGTAGTGACTAAATTAGAGACCCAATCTGAATATCTAATTGGTGCTATGATTTGTGCATCATACATCCTTTTTACTTCTTTTTCAATTAATGGCATAAGCACTGGATTAATTCTCCTAAGCTTCTGTTTAAAGGGTTTCTGATCTTCCTTGATGGGTATCTTATGTTGAATAATGATGGTATCATAAGACTTAAGGTCTTCATAACTCCAGGCAAAGACATCTTGAAACTCTTTGAACACATTTATGTATTTTAGCTTTTCCTCTGGAGGTAATTCTTTGGATATTTTGATAAGCTTGGGTTTTTCTTCTATTCCTATGTTACATTATTCTATGTCTGCTCTTAAAGGCTCCATTTTAGGTTTCCTAGATACATCATTTGAATCAAATAAATCTTCTAATGGGACTAATCCCTTAAGAAAAAAGTTATTTTTAAGGTTTAAAATCTCAGAATCATCATTGATTATTTCTTCTATTTCTACTTTTTCTAAGTTATCTATTTCTAGTTTAGTGATTTTAGTGGGTTTATCTACATCTAAAGCATTTATATCTATTTCACTGTGTATGATGTTATCTACTATACAATCAGTATCTATGTTACATTTTTGAAACTCTCTTTCAACATTCATGAAATCATAGATTTGAGAATCTTGTGAAAAAATTTGCTAATATTTCAGATTGTCAGGTATAACAGGTCTGTGTCTTACTTTTGTATTGTACTTGTGGTTGGGCTGAAAAGGTAGTTTTCAAGTGCTAGCAAAAGTAGCCAAACTATGAGCTCACATGTTCTGTTTCCTGGGAATAGCAACAAAATCAGTTTCAAGAAGGTCCTTAATTAGATCTAGGACAATCTCTCTGTATTGGCTAAGTATGGGATTATTCATAGACTATTCTCCTTTAATTTGTTTTATAATCAATTCTGAATCTCCCATAATAGAAACTCTCTTAGCTCCAAGTTTTCTTACAATTTGTAGTCCTAAGATTAAAGCTTCATACTCTGCCATGTTGTTTGTGCATTTAAAGTTTAATCTAAAGGCATGACCTTCAGAATGATTATCTTCCATGTTGTGAATCCAAACTCCTGCACCTGCTCCTAATCTATTCACAAATCCATAAAAATCTAAATTCCATAAAGACTCATGAAATATGCTTTCACTATCAGGTGCTTTGTATTTTTCTTCTATAGTTGTGATTTCATTTTTGTCATTGTCTGAATTGTACAAGATAAATGAGTCCATATCATAATGCATGGAGTATATGGGATAATTTTGTGGTTTTTTTGAACTAATTACCATGTATTTCATCAATGTTTCTTTGTAAAGTTTTCTTTGCTGACCAAACATAGATATGGTGGCATATGACATGTCCAACTATAGAGATCCCTGCAATTTTTCTCCTCATGAGCGAGATAATAACATTCCATACTTGGGTGGGATATCAACAACTACTATTTCCATAACAATACTTGTTAGGCCCCTATACTACTAGTGTAACCCCTTATTGTTATTAGTACAACCCACTTATTATATTGATGTACCCATGTAGTGCCCATATTGTTACTATTATGCCCCATAGAAGCCCACTATTGTTATTATTGTGCCCTTACATTATTATTGTTATGTCGGCTCTGATTATGTTATGACCCCTTAGACTCCTATATATAGAAAGGAGGTCTTTTCATTTGTATCATCCAAGAATTGTTTATTTATGAAATGTAAAGGAGGTTTCCCCCTCGAAGAGGCTGAATTATAAGGTGTTGATCTATCTTTTCTATCTTTTCTTGAGCTGGTTTCATAACATTTGGTATCAGAGCTTTAGATTCTAGGGTTTCGCTGCTCCAAATAGGTCATCATGGAATTTTCACTATAGCTTTTTTTCTGCGACATTTCATAAGCTAAAAAAAAAACCCATTTGAGAAGAAATACCGCTAAAGCTCGAGTCCAAATTTCAGAGCTGTTGGTGCTATATTTGCGGAGATATGATCTGAGGAAGTTTGTCTTTTTGCAGACTCCTGAATTACATTCCAAACAGGTGACCTGGGGAAAATCGTCATAACTTTCTCTCTAAGCATTGGATTGAAATTTCGTAAGAAGGTACAGAAAGAGGATGGATTGAAGTTTCTTGTATATATTTTTTAGAGCCAAAGGTCTAATCAGTGACTCGTGGCACATCGTACAAGTTTGCTCTACTGAACTAGTCTATAATCAGGTCACTGTGGGAGATTTGGCACAAATCTTCCTTGGAGAATCCAATTTGGATCAGATTGGTGGCATTGGAAAGAGGACGCAGAGGGCTACTGTAGGTTGCAATTTCAGAACTTAAAAATCTAAAAGTACAGAGTTACAGTCGTTTCAATATCAAGATCCTAAAATCAAGAAAAAGCAAGATGAGGAAGTTTGATGGCAAGGTTCCGATAAATTGGATACTTCAGATGGAGCAATATTTTGATCTACATTGTGTACCACTATTACAAAAGGTATGTATTGCATCTTCGTATTTAGAACCAGATCAATTTTTATGATATGAAGGGTTTTGTTCTCGTAAACAACTTGTTACGTGGTCAATTTTCACGGAGGAAATGATAGCACATTATGAGGATACAAAGAGCAACACCTTCTTTAGAGCAACACCACAACAATTGGAAAGAGTAAAAGGGCTTTGTGACATAGTGGAAAGAAAAATTATGGAAACCAGGAAGCATACCCCTCACAACTATAAAGATGGAAGTGTTGTTTCTCCTAGCCTTCCACAACCTACAAGGGTTACACCACAACAATTGGAAGAAAAAAGAGAAAAAGGCTTTGTTACAATTGTGATAGCAAATGCACTAAGGTCATAAGTGTGCTGAGAAGAAATTACTTTACATAGAATATGAAGAGGAGGAAGAAAAGGATTAAGAAACATCAAAAGAAGAGGATATACGCCAGGACCCCACCTGAGAGAAAGAAGAAATGAATCAGACCATATCTTGTAAAGCATTGGCAAGAATTACCACTCCTCAAACTCTCAAGATAGAAGGACATATCAAGAAGAAAAAGGTGCAAGAAGTGAAAGATCACATCGAGAAAGAAGAAATGAATCCAACGCTATCTTGTAATTCATTGGTCGAAATTACCACTCCTCAAACTATCAAGATAGAAGGACATATCAAGAAGAAAAATGTTCAAGAAGTGAAAGATCACATCGAGCATCAAGAAATGAATTTGACCATATCTTGTAAAGGATTGGAAGAAATTACCACTCCTCAAACTCTAGAGATAGAAGGAAATATCAAGAAGAAAAAGGTTCAAGCAGTGAAAGATCACATCGAGCATCAACAACAAGTTCTCCAACTTTTAAAGGATAACGCCACTTCGGTGCAAAATCAAACGAAACAACAGGTAGATCAACATCGTAGTGAAAAATGTTTTGATGTAGGTGATTGGGTATTTTTGATGCTACATCTCAAGAAAGCTATTTATGAGAAGGAAATGTTGGCAATACTACATGCACTTAAAAAATGGCGACCTTACCGAATGGGAAGACTCTTCAAGGTAAAAATGGATCATGATAGTCTTAAATAATTTTTAGAACAACTATTATCTTTAGAAGAATAGAAAAATTGTGTCACAAATATGTTGGGTTATGAATTTGACATCATCTATAGAAAATGGAAGAAAAATTTTGTTGCAGATGCACTCTCAAGAAAGGATGAGGATGTGGAAGCATTGTTTTGTGCTATTTCTATTATCCAACCAGATTGGATAAACGAAGCAAGGGATGAATGGAAGAAGGAAGAAGAAGTATGGCCACTTATTCAAAAGTTGCAAAAGATCCCAATTCAAACAATATTGCCAGAAATTGAAGAGGAAGGAAAAATCATATTGGAACCTGGAGCAGTCACAGAAACAAGAACCTGACAACTACGAAATCGATCAATTTCAGAGTATCTCATCAAGTGGAAGAAATTACCCGCTAAAGATTCCACATGGGAGGACAAGAATTTTATACAGAAGCATCAAGAACTACTCAAGCGTTGAGGACAACACTTTTTGAAGGAGAGGGGCATGTTAGGCCCCTATACTACTAGTGTAACCCCTTATTGTTATTAGTACAACCCACTTATTATATTGATGTACCCATGTAGTGCCCATATTGTTACTATTGTGCCCCATAGAAGCCCACTATTGTTATTATTGTGCCCTTACATTATTATTGTTAGTCGGCTCTGATTATGTTATGCCCCCTTAGACTTCTATATATAGAAACGAGGTCTTTTCATTTGTATCATCCAAGAATTGTTCATTTATGAATGTAAAGGAGGTTGCCCCCTCGAAGAGGCTGAATTCTAAGGCGTTGATCTATCTTTTCTATCTTTTCTTGCGCTGGTTTCATAACAATACTCTTTGTTGGGCACTAGACTAGAGTCACACACAAATCTTTAATCAGGTCAAGTCATTTGACTTGGCTAGAATTAAAGAAAAACAGGGCCTTGTATGGTCTGGTGATATCTAAGTTTAATCTCTCTATGATTTCTTTAGGCATTAAGTTATGGTATGCCCCTGAGTCTAGCATAGCATTATGTAAGATTTTATCATGAACATTTAAGCTAATGTAGAATGGAGGGATACCCCCTTGTTGATGTTTTCCATTTACTTCTGGACCAAATAATAATTTAGGTTAATCATCTTTAAGGTTTACAACATCTTCTCCTTCACCTATATTTAGGATTTCAGTGATTTATGTTCTGTATGATTCATTTTTCACCAACTCTGTCAAAGGAACTGATATTTTCAACTTGGCTATCTTAGTCTTAACGTTGAATGGAAATTGAGTTTTGCCTGATTGTAAGAGATCTTCCTTAGCAAATGTGGTTTGTGTATTTTTATCTTATTTATTAGAAGTTGGCAATTTAGTTTGTGTGCCAGCAGTTTTGTTTTGAATTCTCTTATTTGGAATAGTTTGAGTAACAATTTCAGTTTGAGTTTCACTTGAAGTTATATATACAATCTTTGGGCTAGAAGTCTCCTGAGTTCCACAAGGGAGAATTTGTAGAACTTTGGTTATAGGAGCTTCTGTTGTTTGTTTAGTTTCGGTTTGGACATATTTCTTAGTGGGAATTTCAGTATTCTTTTGCTTCTAAGGCTATACTATTTGTGAACCTCATAAATAGCAAATTCATAGCCTTGTTTGTCATCAAAGGACTCCCCAGATTCTAATTTCAATTGTTGTAACATGTACATTTCCTGTTCTTCCTGAGTAAGAAAAACAACATCTTCATTTTTAATCCCTAATAGGTTTATCTAGGTGTCCTCCTCTTCTTCATGGTTTTGTGAACCCTCAGCATAGTTATCCTGAAAGGGTGGTCTAATATTCTGATCTGGTATAGCATCTCTTGTTTTTCCAGTATTAGGATTCTTCCTAAAGTTGGGGTTTCTAATTAGGGGTGCTTGTTGATTCTCCCACTGAGTTTTTCTTTCCATGTTTTCTAATCTATCCATTATCCTTTCTACACTTTTAGCTAGACTATCTATTTTACCATCTGAAGTGGATGGTTCCTCTTTAATGGAAACTCTTTTCTCATTTCTCATCCTATCTTTCTTAGCTAATAAATTGGCTTCTACACTAACAACATTACTTTGCATTTGTTCCAGTGTTTCAGGGTTTCTTTCCCTCAATTGGTAAGACATATCAATGTCAAAACCATCAGGAAACTTGATTAATGCTAAGTCTGGTGGAGGTTTAATAGTTGCAGGGATTGCAGTATAGGCACTGTTGAGCCTAGTACAATAATCCTGAACAGATTCATTAGGAGCTCTTCTTATGTTATCATATTTAGACAATATTTATAAGGGGTTTTTCTTTCTTTCCCATCTATCAATAAACAATCTATGGAAAGCAGCTAAATATGCAATATGATTAGCAGGTAAACCTTTGAACCATTTTTTAACATCCCCTATCAATGTTTGGGCAAATAACCTCATTTGCACATCAGACTCATCAAACTCGTGTAATTCAAAGTAGTCGGTCATTTTATTTACATGTTGTTGGGTAGTATACTGACTAGTAGCATCAAACAAAAATATTTTACTTTGATGGTCTTGGGGTATGACACGTAGTTGAGATGGTAAGACCAAAGGTTCATATCTGTCTGCCATGATTGAGATTTTGGTTTGACTGTGGGGCAAAGTAGTGGTGCTTGAAGAAGGACTTGAGATGGCTGTAGATGAACTAGATGAACTTGAGATGTTTGGTTGGAGAGGAAGCTGAGGTATGAATGGTTTAGGGGAATGAACTGTGGTGGATATTATAGGTGAGGTGGTAGTAAATGAAGCTGTATTTACAGTTTTTGAAGACTCTATAGAAATTTCAGGGGTAGCAGCAGTTAAGGCAACTAATTCAACTGATTGTTGAAGATAGGCCTCGTCTATATGGCTTATCAAGGTTAAGGTTAAAGCTTCTAGTTTATCAAAAGTATCCAAAACATGTTGATCTAAATCAGGATGTATAGGCACCTTTTTTGACTCAATAAATTGAATAAAATTGGGGTCTATTACAGTATCATGAATTGAATTTTCAGATTTGGTTCTAAACAAAGAAATCTCAAATGATAAATCAAACTAAATATCCTCTAAACTTGATAATTCTTTGGGGAGGGAATTTTCTTTAATTAACTAACTACTACTTCCTTGAGTTTCTACCTTTTTTGGTTTCCTTAAAATTCTGTCAGGATCATCAACTATTGTAGCAGGGTTTGGATCTGGATTTTCCCTGGTATAGTGTGTTCTTTTGGGAGCCAAAATTTTAATTTTTTAATTGTTTTATGAAACTTTTTAACAACTCTAAAATGACCTTAAGGGGCAAAAGATGAGATTTAAGATTTCCTTAAAGTTTTATTAAACTGAGGACTGGTCCCCAGTATGGTCGCCAATATGTTATCACTCCAAAATTTCTCTAGAGTTGTTATGAAAGAAATGATAGAGGTAACCACAAACCTACTTTGGAGATTAGGATCTAGCCTTCCTAATGCTCAGAGAGGGCTCTCTCTTTATGATTTAACTTTTTTTAGTTAATTGATTTTAGGCTAGTTATGATTGTACTTGGGTTTTGATTTTTATTTGGTGGTGGATTCACTGAACTAGATGGATAGAGGGATGACTTTTACCATTGGGATATGGGGTCAAGTGTCAAGCAAACATGATTGGATTAAGTTCTAAAGATAGTGTTTACAGGGCAACATAGTTGAGTAAATTCAGATCTTAAGGCTAGATGGTGAAGTGGTTTTCAATCCGATCCAAGGAGCAATTAAGGGTTCCTTAAACTGGATAATGGAGGAAATGGTAGGGGTCAATCCAAACTAGGGAGCAATGAAGGATTTGCTAATCTGGATATCAGAAGAAAACATTAAAATGATTAACAGTTCAAGACAGAGTGTACTTAAACAAATTCTGTAATATAATTCCAGTTAATTCATTCAATTTAGATAACATGCAAGTTTGTGAAACACTTAAGAAAATAACAATTTGACAAAAGAAAATACTTCACTGAAGTAGCTCAACACATGAATCCTGTAATGAAATCTCTTTATTACTCAGTCCAGTCTGCTGACTTGAAAAATTGGTACAATGAACCCTCAGGTTACAGATCAATACAACTATAGAAATGTCTAGCAATCCACACTCTATACTTCGAATTATGAAGTATTTATACAAAAATAGTTTACAAAATATCCCAAACTATCTTGGGAATTAATCTAGGAAAAATAAATATCTTCATGCAAGAAGATAGAGATAGATATTCAACTGCTGCAATCTGTCCCTGTTTATTAGGCTGTGCTGTCTTATTCTTTGATCTTTTGTTGTTTATTCTCCTTTGCTGTTGGTCTTCCACGCTAAATTTTCTTTTTACTTTGGCTTTTAACTGATACTCTTCATCTGATACTCTTTGACCTAGGCTGACCTGTTGCTTTTATTTTACTGTTCTGTTTTCACTTTTACCTTGCATTTTTACAGTAAGTCATTTAACTTTTCCTAGGTCTCTACATCTGGTAATTTGATATTTATCATTATTCTGTAGATTTCATTTGCTTCTGTGTACTTTGCAAAGGTGGGCCTGTTCACAAAAAGGTGTTTTACCTCATGGTGGAGGAAAAATAGGTTCTCTAAAGTCTGGTATAAAACCTTTCCTTTAGGCATCCCTTTCATAGAAGAGTTATTGGCTTGATCTCTTGCCACTTCTCTGATTTTCCTGTTGTAGTCTTCATGTGGCATCAATCTGTCATTTATCACCAAGGGATTTGGTAGAACTTTCTACCTCAAAGCATAAAACTTTCTTCACCTCTTGGTGAGCACTTTCTTCACCTCTAGTATGGTGCCAGTCCTGTCAGCCATGTCCAACTCCTGCAAATCATATTTATTTTTAGAGTTAAGGAATTGGATTATTTTGGTGGCTTCTTCTGGCATGTCTCCAAGTTCAGCCTTAACTCTTTGAATTGCTTCAGTAGCCTCTTTGAATAAATCATTTTGTTCAAATATGACTTGTATAGATGGCCAAACATCATTGACAAAGTCAATGATATTGGCCCATAGCTTTTCTTTAGCTCGGGCAAGTGGCTCCTTCAATGTTAACTATTTCTCTAAGTTTTTTATCTTCTCTGTCAACCTAGTTGACTTCTGAACTTAATTCTTGTGCATAATCTATGCCAGTTTCTTCTCATCCTCCAGACTTGTCATTTGTTCTTTTAGTTTGTTTATTTCTATGGTCTGAATGGACATGTCCTCCATGGCTTTTCCTAGTTTTCTTGCCTCATCACTTGGCTAAGCTGCTGCTATTGTTGAACTTGTTGCTGATGTAGATGTTGTTGTAGTTGGAAGTGTTGTAGCCAGTGGAGCTGTGGGGGCCAATGAAGCTGCCAAGGTTGATGGTACTGCCGTAGTGACTGTTGGAATGGCAATGGCAATGGCTATATCAAGGCTGGCCTATTTTAACTGTATCAAACTTTCCGATTCTTTCCCTATTTCTTTCAAATGATCATTTAGTTGGAGAATGAGGTCCATCATTTCCTCCTGCTGGGTTTGGCTTTCTAGGACCTCCTTGGTCTATGGATATTCTGAATGAGGTAGCTTTAATTGTTCTTTAACGAAGCAATATCCTCATTTTTCTTCTTTATCAATTTCTCTACAGCCTTGACATCATTAGGATTATACCCAAGCTCAATCACAAGTCTTCCAGTGATTTGATCCTATTGTCTTTGGCCTGTGAGGATGCCTTTTATAGCTTGTACTGTGTTGTAATGTTATCCAGTGATCTTTGGAGTTTGTGCACAATCATTTCTTTATTTGTCATGGTGGAATAAATCATTTCACTGGCCTTCTTATGGAATTCGACTTGGTCAATAGGGTGAACATCCCTGACCAAAACTTTGAATTCAATCTTCATGTAGTCTATTGATGATTTGGGCTACTGGACTGTAGGCTACATGAATGTCATTTGCATCTTCCCAGTCTTAATGTCAAAGGATGACATTAACCTATTTTTATTGGCAGGTGTTTGCTTGAAGTACTAGGCATAAGTCTCAGCCTTTAATGCCTCATTCCTCAACTTAATTTCCTTATAATTCTCTTTTATATCTTTCTCTTTATCCACATGCTTTATAGATGAAGAGACTTCAATGCTAAGTTTTTTTCAATAAGTTGAGTGTTTGAAGTAGAAGGCTGGTTAGTTTCCTCTAAAATTGTTGGGCCTTTACTCCTTCCAACCATTGTGTTAGTGTCAGTGATTTCCACTGTCTCAATGGTGTCTTCTTGCTTAGTTACAGGATTTAGCTTGGGCCTCTTCTTATAATTGATCTAAAACCTATCATCTGTAGTGTCCATTGCTGAGCTAGAACCTTCTTCCCTGGTTCTTTTCACATTTTTGTCCTCATTGGCCGGAGTCTGTAAAATGGGAGTAATATTCATCTGTTCTTGTAGAGCTGGAACTTGCAGAAAAGAACTAGTATCAATATGATTTTCTACATCTATTAAAGTACTCTCCACATCTATTAAAGTGTTCTCCAACCATTCTGATTGGTTGGAATATCTCTCTTTGTCTGGCCTGGGATCATGTATGAAAGGACTCAATTTGAATTTGAGCTTTAGCTTATTTATGAATCCATTAGGGTCATATTGCCACATAAAACTGCTCTTGAAGTTCATCTGCTGTAAAATTTTGTCTGCTTCTAGTCCAGCTTCCCTATTGTTACAAATAAAAGGGCCCAATTGGATTTTCATTTTAAACCATGTCTTCTTCCTAGCTGATAGGAAATTAACTTCATCAGAGTTTATGATTTGCTTAAAATACTCTAATGCAAATATCCTCATGGGGAGGTATTTGGGTAGATTGTAGGGAGTGAGTTGACATCCATATATTCTGATTTCTATATGGGTCCTGGTATAGATACCAGTCTCACACTCTACTGTTCTTTGGAAACTGTAAAACTCTCTTAATCTCCTCACCGATTCTGGGTTGACAACTACTGGTTAGCATGTTTATAACAGGATGAACAAATGAATCAATGAATTCTTTATAGGAAAAAACAATGGAGTATCTTTGGATAAATGGTGTCCAATAGATGACAGATCTTGGATTGCCTTTGGTGTCTAAATTTTGGATGCTGACTGGAAATTTGTTGGACTGATAATATAGGAACATGTGAAACAAAAATGAAGAGTATTTGAACACTCTCTCATTTGGTAATCTGATAAATTGTTCATGGATTCTGTCTGATATGAACTGAGCAAAATTGTAAACTGTAGCAGGAGGCTTGCTTGGGCAAAATATAGAAAGGAAAGCAAGAACAACCTCATCCGCATGTTCATTAGTGGTGTACCATAGTATGCAAGAGAGCATGGTTATAATTTGTCTGCCTCTCTCAGAAAAAATTGTGGCAGCACAAGGAGGACTATTTATTGGAGTGTGAGACTCTTCCATGATGAAAGTCTGAAAGATCTGAGCTTTCTTGGGAGGGTCTAACTTGATGTAGAGTTCAACTAAGCCTTCAACGGAAATTGGGGTCTCATTTGGGCTTGGTTGGATCAGGAGCATTTGATTTATTGATTCTGCTATAATAGTGAATAAAACTTGTTGGTCAGGGGTGACTATGGCTCTTTGACTGGGAACTTAACAAGCTTGGTAGAAGTGGATGATTTCTAGGAATAGGTGTGCCTGTGGGAACAAGTACTTGGGAAAATTGGACTCCCATAGGTGAATGTCATCATTCTGGTTCAAAAACTTGTCTTTATTCCAGCAGTGGAGTTTCAGTAGGTGGGCAGGGGACGCAGTGTCCTTGATTTGAAATTTCTGTCGGCCAGTAGAAGGTGGTCAATATCCAGGTGAGGGGTTTACAGAGGTCTTACATCCAGAGAGGCTTGGGAAGCCATAATTGGGTTTATTCAACTGAATTAGTCTTTCTGTGGCTTTAGGAGTGAGGTCAGGGGCTCTGGAATAGTGGGGAGGGTAATTACAATTTGTAAAAAGGGGTTTGGGTGCACAGTGGGCTTTTCTTCAGTTTAGGAAGGTTTTTTAATTAATTTAATTAATTAACCTTGGATAATTACTGTGTATAATTTAAATTCACAGGGCCATTCTGGTTCTATCAAGAATACCTGGAAATTTGACAGTTTGATGCATAGACGGGGTTATGTGGTGGCAGCAAAGGCTTCTGAGGCTTCAATTTGTCAATTTGCTGCTTCAATTGGGTGTCTGCAGTGTATTCGGGTGGCAAAAGTTGGTAAAAATGGTCGCACAGAGGTTCAGGGTGTCAGGGTTGGTTTAACAGAGGTTTTTAGTGAAAATGAGCAAAAAGAGCAATTTGGGGTTTTTTCAGCCTTTTCACCAATAACGGTTAAATTTTGGCGTGAGATTTATTGAATGAGTAGTGGGCAGTTTCGGTTTTGGCGGGGAGGTGGTTTTAGGCCATATCGCACCCCTTTTGGATATAGGATGATATTTTTCACGACCATGCGATATAACCTGGTGCCGCCACGTAGCCAAACAGTGTTCGGCCAAAACCACGAATCTCGCGTGCTCTTGGTCCGTTAACCATCAGATGATGAATCCGCGCGATATTGCTGTGTGCCATTGGATCTGGAGGTGGGAGATCGGAGGGATATCATGCGGTGAAGTTGCACAGGTGGAGTTGGGATGTGATTGGTGGGGCCCTGGGTTTAATTACAATGAATTGTAATTAATCAGCGAATAATGTTGGGATTTGTAATATGGGCAAATGGTTAATAAATGTGGTGCCCATGGGTTATATGGTGGGGATTTTAACAATACACCAAGTTTTGGTGAGTTAAAAAGGCTGTCGGGGAATTATAAAGTGGGACTTTAGGAAATAACTTAGGATAAAAGGGGTTTAGTGTGTTTTTAAGGCAAAAAAGGAAATTAATAAGGGGGGAATGTAATATTTGTAATGGGAATGTGTTTCACACTAGGGAAAGGGGTTTTGGGAAGGGGGAATGATTTTTTGAAGGGTAATTGTCTAGGGAAATGTGTGAAACAAAGGGATGAAAGGTCAAAATGAAGGGAAAGGGTTTTTACAAGTAATGAAGGGATAATGAGGGGAAATTACCAAGTAAGCATGTGGGGGTCTAGTGAAATGAGGGGAAATTAGTAAATAAGCTTTAGTGAATGTCATTTCTCTTTCACAATTCCTCCTGCACATGAAACATAGGATTAAGCATGATGAATGTGCTTTTTGACTTAGCAACCTTGTGCACTTGCAAAACTTCTTCTACCTACCCTTTATTTACCCTAGCATTTTCTCTTCATTCATTGGGTGCATTTGAGCTTGCTGACCCTTTATTTCTTTTTCTTTTGATAAGAAAACTATCTAATTCTAACCTTATAACTTCTATTGGCTCAGATTAAACTGATTAGCTCATTTTTATTCTCTACCCAACTACTGATTTTCCAAGATTAAACAGTTTGGATAGATCTTTATTCTCTATCTATCAACATGAAAGTTAAAGCATGAATGAGTCAAGATTAAACTATTTGACCATCATGGATTGTGGCATTTTTGACAAGCTACACACAATGTTATTTTGCAAAGTAAAGTAAAAGGAGTGGCATTTGAATTTGCACATTTTCATGATCTATTTTTTTAATCTCTTTTTGGGGTTCATATTTTTTACCTTTTTGATCTTTTTTTTCCTTTGATTATTATTTTAGGACATACCCTATTTTCATTTTTTTTTTAAAGTTTAATATGGGAAAACATTTTGCAGGAATCAAAAGGATGTACAATATTACAAGACTAACCATAGCCAATTCAAAATTATGAATCCTATTATTATGGGACCCTAACAGGGAGTAGGCATATGCATGCTTAGCTAAAGAGGCAAGACTGACAAAGACCATTATTTTATATTGTAGTAGTAGTTATGGTGAGTTTGAAAAATATCACTACAACTCTATATAATCCATATATCAACTTTGAAAAGAAAAGTATTTGTACTACAAAATGTAAAGACATTAAAGTGACATAAAAATGTTGTGGACGGCTAATTTGGATTTCTCCTATGATCAATATTCACCTATCTATTTATTTTGTCTGGTTAAATGACATCAATAGAAAAAAGAAATGGTCACTTGAAAAACAAGTGTGATAACTTTATAACAACATCGTCCCTACCTCTTTTTATAGTTATCAATATCTTGGCGATTAAGGAAGTGCATAGTCTATGCTTTCTCCTTATGAAAATGGTTTTTTGTATGTGGCGGTACCTCTCGTTTCTACAATATGCTACAATAGACAACTATGCACTTTCAAAGTAAATACTATTAAGTACTTGAATAATGTCCCGATTATGCATTGATTCGGTAGAATGAGAGATTGATTGAGTTTATGGGATAATGCGACAAAATGTTTGCGCGGAACATAACAATGTGCAGGATAAGTGTGCAGAGGGGGAATGTGCGTGGAGGTGTGAAAGTGGGGGAATAATGGTTCTCTTGCGACACCTCCCATTTCTATAATATGCCACGATAGACACCTTTCCACTTTTAGAGTAAATTCTAGTAAGCAAATAAACGATGTCCTGATTACACGTTGATTCAAAAAAATAGGAGTTTGATTGAGTTTATGTGACAATTCGGTAGAATGTTTACATGGAACAAAATAATGTGGAGAGGTGTGAAAGTGGGGGAATAGTGGTTCTCCCACACATACTCCTCTTTAACATATCCTTTCAATGTTGTTTGACCTTGTGCAATCAGATAGATTACAATCATCTTCAAACCCACCTATGCAAAAGATGATTGGAGGTGAAAAAGTGTGGAGATGCAAAAGGGTAGAAGAAAACCACTTAACAAAGCACTTTGTACAAAACCATTCGTAATAAGTACCCTAGACAAATAAAATAACTTATGAAAATGGTTTTTTGTATGTTGTGGAACCTCTCATTTTTGTAATCTGCTAGAATGGATACCTCTTCACTTTTAGAGTAAATGCTATTAAGCACTTGAACGATGTCTTGATTACACTTCGATTTAACAAAATGGAAGAATGATTGAGTTTATGTGACAATTAGACAATTTTTTTGCAAGAAATGGAACAATGTGCAGGAGAAGTGTGCAAATGTGTGGAAGTGGGGGAATAGTAGTTCTATCGTGGCACCTCCCATTTATGTAATCTATTATAAATGATACCTTTGAAATTTAAGATTAAATGCTATTAAGCACTTGAATGATGTCATGATTACGCGTCGATTCGACAAAACATGAGATTGATTAAGTTTATGTGACAATTTAGTAAAATGTTTGCACGGAATGGAAAAGAGTGCGGGAGAAGTGTGTGGAGGGGGAATGTGTGCATAGGTGCAAAAGTGGGGGAATAATTCTTCTCTCACACATACTCCTCATCTTCATATCCTTTCAATGTTGTTTGGGCCCACACAGTTGGATATATTATAATAATCTTCGAACCCACTTGCGTGGAAGGTGACTGGAGGCGTTGAAGTGTGGAGATGAAAAAGTGCAAAAGAAAACCACTTCGCAAAGTACTTTGGAGAAAACCATTCGTAACAAATCCCCTTGAAAACTAATAGAATATGCATTGGAAACGTGCATGCCAAAAAGTGCATGATAAACACCTAGCTAATGCAACTACAGACACATACTATACTATTCTAACTACTCATTTATTGTGATCACAATATTTTCATATCCTTATGCATATAAGTAGCTTACCATAAAATTGAAATCAACGTTGGTAATGATAAACCTAAGTATTTTCTACATTTATTCAATGAATCAACACATCACATTAACTTTTATTATATTTCCCTAACTAAATAAGTTGATAGAAGGATCAATTATTCAAATGTGTGACCATTCAAGTTTTGGTATCAATTATCTGTGTCAAATAAAGTCAAAATCAATGTTTTGCAATTTGTGCCAGATGGAAATGTGTGCAATAAGTGACTAATAGGGAGAATGTGTGTGCAAGTGTGGAAGTCGACGTATAATGGTTCTCCCGCACACATTGCTCTTCCACATATGAGTCAAGTTATTAAATTGATTTAAAATTGAAATAAAATAAAAGAAAATTGAATTAAAAAATGGCCTTTTGTATGTGTCGACAGTTCCTATTATTATAATTTTCTATGATGGATACTAGCTGCAGAGCGCTTTAAACGTTATTGATTTGCTTATGACCAATAATTGTTACAAAATACTAGTAAATGCTACTTAGCACTAGAATGATGAAATTATTATGAGTTGATTCACTTAATAAACACCAAAAAGACTCAAGATATGTATATCAAATGACGTGAAAATTGACATGTTGCAGTATGCAAAGTAATGGCATATCACACAAAACAAGAAAATTCGGTAAGATGCTTATGTGAAAATAAGTGACACATGGTAGTACTACATACTAGCACGACCTAACAAAATCCGTGAGACAACGAACTTTATGTCATTTAACAAAAGAATTAGTGTGGGTCTTTATCTAATTGACATGTGTCACTGTTACAGTGGCTAAACATATGCGTGTTATCCATATCATTTTTACTCTTCAACAACTAAAACAACTCACCATAAAACGCTAAAATCAAGGATTACTGGAAAAAGTAAATGTTTTACTTTCTATAACGAGAGCAATTTTTCATTGTAACAAAACATTAGTGTTAATCCTTGCAATCAAAGCATTAATCCATGTACTTTAACTAAATATTATACCAAAAAATCTTTGTGATGACAACAAGTGGCGTACAAACTATTGAAAGCATTGAGTTGCAAAACATGCAAGAAAGGACAAGTGTGCAGGGTGGCCATATATGGAAAAAATGTGCCAAGAAATAAATGCTTGCAGAGATGTGGGAATTGTTGACGGTTCTGGATCCGCCAACACATAAAGGGGATATCCCTAGTAAGAAGTCCCAATTATACCTCATACCGTTTGGTGTAGGAGTCCCAACAGCGGGTCGTAAGGTAATTCCTTGACCGCGATGTTGCACAGAGGCAAGTAAGATAACTCTCTCAGTAGCAAGGGTGTGACTGTTGTAGTGAGTCAAGGAAGATGTATGAGAGGTTCTAACACAGAAGGGGGGAGATAAGGGTGAAGGTGAGTTCCAGGTTGAAAGGGATCAGTCCCAAATCGGCTAGGAACACACAAAACAAAAGGAAATACACATCTTCCAGTAGAGTAGTCCACTCGGATGCGGTAGTCACAACATCCAAGGTAAGATAACACGTACAACACTCACAGATCAGTCTGAATGAGTGCAACGGTTGTTACAACAAGGTTCATGTGAAAGGTATGTTTGGTGTCTGACAGAGTAGTCAACACGGACAGTGACAACATTAACAACATATACAACACATTTGCAACAAGATTCATATACTTGCATGTGAATCAGTTCATACATAAATACGTAAGTTAAACAACATATATCATTAAGGCAACCAGAGCAATCCAACTATAATAATAGCATATGCATGAAATTTTTTTGGCTCTTATTATATAAGTGTAAGTTCCAATCATACAATACATCTATGTAAACCTGCTAGCCCCATTAGTGAAACGTTACAGCCACATATGCCTGCTCCTCCAAAGATATGTACTAGCTCCGTGCAGTGGAGAAGCCAAGGTGCATTACAACACTGTCCAAGCCTTCTTCAAGATAGTCTTAGTGAAATCTTGGCTGACCAAAAGCCCATACAATGAGTTATGAGGGAATATTTATAGCAAAGGGTGGGGTGACCCTTGACATTCCCCTTTGTGACAGTTCAACTACCCTCATGACTCTTCACCTACTCTATGACTATTACCTACAACTATTGACACTTGACTTACACTTGACATGACTCGATGTTATAATGCACACATACTCATGTGAGACAACATGGATTGAGCAAGACAAGCAAGACATCACTAACACTCGGTTCGCTATGGTGAGACCAACTCTTTGACATGCCTATGATGGTCAAGGTGGTAAGTTCATGCCAAGCTTGGTCGTCCGTGATGGTGTGCATGCACCTCATGGTGACATCTTGCTGAAGCAAACTCTTGCCTCTGTTGCAACTGGTGCATTGGTTCAGCCCCTTCATCCAACTTTTCTACTAACATGCACATAGTATTCTTGGGTACAGTTGAACTGGCAACACACTGATGCATAGTGTCCGTGTTGATCTTCAAGTGTGTGCTAGTGGTCATGCGCGTCAACTTGTCGAAGTACATGTTCATCCTAGTTGGAATTTATTCTTGTCTTCGCCTTGGAGAGTGTGTTGAATGGGTTGGATTTCATGTGTGTGCTCAACGACATGCATGCTTCTGAATCCCTTGCATGCGATCAACAACACTGCTCACCATGTTTGCTCTGTGTCGGCTATTGGGATGGATCCAATAGAAAATCTGTGTAGGTTAACTGGATAATGCAATATAAATCAAAGCAGAATGCTATAACCTACTTCTACTATCAATTTGTGAAAGCTTAAAGATCGAGCTGAATAATATAACTAGAAGAAGAAGAACCAATGCACAATACACATGAAAATACTTTGGGGAAAGCCTCAGCTAAAAACCCCACTATTTGTATTATCATACAAGGTGGAAATACATAGTAATTATACAAAGCCTTAGCTCTCACAGCTAGCTAGCTCTTAGTACAATCCTCACAGATTCTCACAGGAAATCTTGGCTTCTCTCCAGCCTTCCTCTCTACCCTCCAAGCTCCTACTTCCTTACGATGTTCCTTGTGGATGATCTCCTTCAACCAAGTGGAAAAATATGATCTCACACACTTCAAAACTGCGCAATCCTCAAGGATAAATCCTTGAATGCGTGCATGAGTTTTCTCTTTGAGAAAAAACATGCAATTGATAGCACACTGTCCTTGACTTTAATCTCAATTGGGTCTTTCTCAGAATAGACATGCATGAGTTTCTGATGAGGGAATCTTCAGTTAACTGGAGTAGCACTATTTGAGTGCATGCATGCATCAACTGACTATTAACTCACCGTCAGTTCCTCAAACAATTTGGAACTAATTTAACTAGACCTAACTCAGTAAACTGAGTTAACTAATTACAACTCAAATATAACTCAATCTTATCTCCTTAATTTAAGGGATAACTCTTGCATGACTTCAGAAAGACTTCTAACTTGAATTTCTCCAACTAATTAATTCAAAATGAATTAATTAATTATTTCCAAGTAGCTGTTAAGACTAAATTCGATTTTAATTCACAATTTAATTCAAGGACAAATTAAATTGGAATATTCTTGTTGCCATATTTCAACAGATACTTAACTTCTATGAGCGTAGTTTCATCCGTGAGTGCATGTTGTGCCCACCATTGTTCCTGTTCCTATTGAAACTTATTCGTCTGTCTGTGTAGTCTCATGTTCTTCCTGAGTTGCTGCTTCAACACATTTAGTTCCTTCTTTGTTCCATCTTCTGCCTTCGCGTGATCTTCATGTCGCGCCGTCACTTCATAACCGGAGTCTCCAAAGTTTCTTTCATCATCAATGGACCTGCTTGAGCTTGCAACCTTGTTCCACCTCCATGTTGTCAACAACCCTCCTCTTGCATTCGTTGCATTTGGTATACTGTCTTCAACTGTTGTTCATGATGTTGCTCACTGTGATGCTGCTGCTGTCATATCTTGATGTCCTTGTCTACGAACAACTTGATGTCTTTATGGGTAGGCAAGTCCATGGACACTTGATTAACTTCATCCCCATGTGTGCTTTGATTGGTGTCTTCATCTCTACTCTCATGGAAACCATTGTACCCATACTGTTACACAAAATATTGTCACCATGACTATTTGCAGTCAGTATGGGTCTATCATCATTCATACTATCCTCCTTAGCAAGTCTCAAACCTCAGCTCTTCATGTCAAGCTTTAAAAATAAGAGAAAGACTTTGAAAATCAATAAAGCTCTAGTTCCGCACTTTCTCTTACTGTTACCTGTGGTCCCGCACCCCTTGTTCATGTTACCTGTGGACTTGCCCGCTCTGTCTCTAAAGGAGTGGGTGTGGACCCCTGTGAAATTAAAAAAGGCGCAAGTTTATTCTTAAAAACTCACTTGTGGTTAATTCTGGATGATTCTAGAAGGAATCTTGACGTGGATGGTTCTCTCCTAGGTGGTTCATGCATCCCAAAACTAAAGGAGCTAATCCCTTGATGAGAGGAGCTTATCCCTTTGAAGGAGGGCTTTATCCCTTTGAAGGTGGACCTAGTAACTTCCCTCCATTGCACTATAAATTAAGGCATTGGGCTGGTTGCTAGGGAGGTTAGAAGCTAAACATTTTTGAGGGTAAATGATGTTGGAATTGAGACTTCCTAGTCAAGCTTGAGAGGAGAGATTACATACCTTTTGGCTTCATTGGGAAGAGAGTGAAACTTGTCAAATTAGAGGAGATTCTTGCTGGACCCTGGGAGGAGCTTGTACAACATCAAGGCACCAAGGTTGTAAAGTTCTTCTTTGATTAAATTTAATACAATCAGATTCATTTTTCTCAACAAATTGTCTTATATGGTTTGTTTCAAGAATTCCTTGATCATCATGATAAATATGCTTTATTATATTGGTTTTTTAGGTGCTATTTAATGTGTGTGCTTGTTTGTGTTTGCAGATTCTTTACAAGGGAGCTCATTTGGATCAACGGAGCATGGCTTCTACAAACTTGCACTGTGTTATAAACCTAGGGGGGATAATATGGGGTAACAAGGGAGGTACCCAAGGTAATAATGTAATAATGGGATGGGCCATAGCAATAAATAAGGTGGTTAACCCATATCATGTAAGGGACCACAAGTAGTTAGTAATAATGTAAGGGGCCCATGGTATTAGTTTGATGGTATGAGGGAACCATGGTAATGACCCATGGTATTGTATGTATGAGGCCTATATAGAGGCTAGAGACTCCATGTCAAGGAATATTGTCAAGGATTATTGTATGAACAAGCATATGGGTTGTGGAGTGTTCTCCTTTCTTAAGGAGTGAATGTATGGTGTTGCCCTACCTTAAGGGTTTGATCAATAAAGAAGCATTTTTATCTATTTTGATCTTGTTATTCTTGGGTTATTTTCTATTCTCATATATTTTTGGGTTAGATCTATAACACACTGGACCCAAGGTAGGCCTAAAACACTTGTTTGCCTTTACTTATAAATTGCATATTCAGAGAAAGATAGAATTTGTTTGGTTTGCTTGTCGCTAGATATCATTAGATACTAGGGAGGTCGGTCTTGTCCGCAAGAATGACTTATCCGGCCGATAAAATGGCGACTCCACTGGGGACTTGAATTTTTGATTTTTTCCTTTGCTTTTACTTTGACTTGAGAAACTGTGTCTTTGTTTCTGGTTTTTTGCTTGATGTGTGTGGGATTGGGTAATTATTAGATCCTAGTTTGATTTTTTATTTTTCAGATTTTTGGAAGAGGACCGCACCTTCTGCGTTAGGTAAAGTGCGAACCCTGTTAAAAGTTTGAAAAACCTAAGATCCTTCTACCCATTTAGGTTTAGTTTTTGTCCATAGCTGTTAGTTTATGCCCAGATCTGCACGTGCCTTGACAAAAGTTCCTTGTGAGTTAAGTTCCATTGGCATTCTTGTTTTAAGCTTTTATCAATTGGGTGTTTTGAGTCTCTTTTTTGAGAAATTCTTAATTTTTATTTTTTGATCTTTGGAACTCTCACCCAATTTTCTTGACTTGCACTTGGTTGGTTCTTAGATTACATTAGAATCATCTTGTGTATGAGAATTATCTTGCATAGATCACATTTGCATAATTAGAATTCTCATTTTCAGAATGAATGAAAAATGTGCATAGATTACATTTGCATACTTTTCAAATGAATTGTGCATAGATTACAATTGCATAGTTTACATTCTGAAAAATCAATTGTAGATTTAGATCAGCTTTCTTTGATTTGAATTTACATGTTTTTATTCTTGTTTTAAACACACAAAAATAAAAATAAAAACTGTTTTGGAATTGATTTGCATTATTTTTTCTTGATGAAATTAGTGCATTAAAGAATTTGTTATATTTTCTCTTAGTGATCAATTTTTTGCATTGTTGGAAGTGAATGGAAACTTTCTCCTTACTTTAGTTAGGATTCATCGAATTGAAAATATTACATTATCACCATTGGTTTCATATCCATTTACCCTTTTGAGTAATAACATCCTAAATAACACAACGCTTAATTAAAATTCATCTAGTAATTTTTACATTTTAGGGCTCTTTCCACCAATCTAGCTTAGGCTAGTGTCTTGGAATAGGTTTTAGTTAACTCTCCAAGACAGTAAAACAAACAAGTAGCTGTATCTTGCGGTAGGAGATAAATTCCAATTGTTACATCTATGCGCTGGGAAGCTCCTCTTAAATGAGTCAAGCACGAGATCATATCCGAACCAGTGGGGTAATCAATCCTTCCTCATTGGGAACGATAGAAGATATACATGTATTAAAAACGGTAAACCTCAGATTAACCATTGTCGAGGAGCCTAGGGTCACTTGTTGGTAAACCTTGGATTATGTCAAGGAGCCTTCAAGGGGATTGAGCTTGCTACTTTGCCCTTGCGTGTGTGTCGGATCACAGACTGCTCCCCCAGGTATATTTGTTTCTGTTCGTAACCATAGTGACCATAATCTATAGGATTATTTCCTAAGGTGATGGTGGAGGGAAGATCCCACTGTACCTGGAGCAGACGTCGAATAGACTCACTTGGATTTTCTGGGGGGTTCTCTTCACTCGAGACAGTTTAGTGGAGAAACTTGTGCCAATCTATTCATTAAGTAGGTTGTCGAGGTAACTGTTCCAACTGCCATTTCTGTATTGAATTCTGCGACATTGGATTTCATCACCAACTAGTGTTTTTGGTACGGAAAATTACTGTTTGTGTGTGGTTTGATTCCTTGATTTGATAGTGCGTGTGAATTTGTTTATTTTTACTTTTAGAGACCATAGGTGTGAATTGTGAATTTTAATTGTTAGGTGTGAATTGTTAACTTTAGTTTTAAATTGTTAATAAAATTCACTGAAGTTGAATATAATGGCAACTGTTCCAGAATTTACCAACCAAGGAACCCCTCTTAACAAGAATCCTAGTACTTTTCCTTACTTTGGAAATGTTGGTCCTCCTTATATGGCTACTTTGTCATTACCTGGATTTACAATAGGTTTACCGATATGGTTATTTTCAACTTCGTTGGCCCCAAATACTCCAATTGTTCCACCTCAACCGAATGCTTCACCTCAACATAGTTCACCATCTCAACATCACCAACCTTCTGTTGACCCTTTACCTTCTTCGCCTAATTTTCTTCCTCCATTTCTTCCTCTTCGCTTGGTAAAAGCCTTGATGCTAGTAACCAGGTAGCTAAGAAGAAGAAGAAAGGGAAGAAGAAGAAAGGGAAGAAGAAGAAGAAGAAGAAGCAAGATAAGAAAGAAGTCAACCAACCAACCATGGCTGCAAGTGTTAGTTGTGTTGAGGAAACCTCCAACATGCATCGTAAACCCAAATACCCTTGCAAGATTTGTAAGGGTGACCACTTCCTTATCAATTGTCCTGGTATTCCAAGGATCTTGGAAGTATGGTCAGAAAAATCTCATCAACTTTCCATTGATCCATCAACTAGTGATAGTCAGGTTCTTGGGAAAAAGGGTAAAGTTAGGTTTCCTTGTAAGTTATGCAAAGGGAGTCATCAAACTCACATTTTCCCTCACATGGATGAAGCCTCAAAATTGTTGGAAAACCTTACTGTTCCACAGCAAGAATTTCCAACTGGTTACCGTAAACTTTCTCCCAACCTACCGTCAATTGATGGAGTGATTGATCTAATTTCAAGTACAATCGATCCCACTCTTCCATTGGAGAGTGAAACTCATATCACTCAGGCTGATGATCCATTAGTTGATCAAGTGGTCGATTCAATTTCACATTCGGTCGATCCCACTCTCCCTTTAGAGACTGAACTTCATACCACTCAGGTTCTTCTTGTTACATTAGATTCTTCTACGCCGGGGGGCATTTCACCTATTTCTACAGAACCCCCTCCAAGTACTGAGGTTTTTTCCTTTGATTGGAATAGACGGACAGAACCTCGTCTTCCTTCCTCCATCTCTTTCCAAATCATTGTCAAGGTTGATGGTAGGGACATACACCGCACACAGGTAGATGAAGGTGCTTCTGTTAGTATTTTATCCTCAACTGCTTGAAAATCTTTGGGTTCCCCTCAGCTTGCACCTATTACGCAGAATCTGAAAGCTTTAACATAACCATTAGTGAACCTTTAGGGATCCTTCCTAAGTTTTCTATTACCTTGGAAGGTAAAACTGTCTGTATTGATTTTATGGTAGTTTGAGGTCCCTTGGATTTCAATTTACTCCTTGGGCGAGACTATGTTTATGCAATGAAAGTTGTCGTATCGACACTCTTTCATGTGATGTCTTTCCCTCACAATGGATGTATTGTGACTGTAGACCAGCTTTCATTCCCTAGTCTTGTTTCAACTACGAATAACATGACACCCCTAAATGTTCCTGATTCTAAAGTGGTATCTACCCCGCCACGGGTTAATTATGTGGCAACTGGTCCCATGTTTTTAGTTACCGATGTAAGTGAGCCTCTCACTGTTTGCTCATCTTCCTTTGATTTAGATCTAGTAATTCACATGGAAAACTCTATGGGATTACTCGAACGTGATGTTCTTATCCCTTTTGAGTCCCTTGACATGTGTTCCTTCCAGAGAACCATTCTTCCTTCTAATGAAGACCTCTTGGAAGCCATGATCAAGGTGTGTCCATTGACATGTCTTTCTTCCAGTTGGAAGCCATGATAAGTTGGTTTGAGGATAGTTCCTGTTACTGAGTCAACCTCGTTAAAAAATGAATTAGGTATGAGGACAGTTCTTTTCCTGTGTCAACCTCATTAAAAAATGAATCAGTTGTTTCGAGAAAAGTTCCTTTTACTGTGTCGACCTCGTTAAAAATGAATCAATGAGTGTGAGGACAGTTCCTTTCACTGTGTCGACCTCGTTAAAAAATGAATCAGTGAGTTCGAGGAAAGTTCATTTTACTGTGTCGGCCTCGTTAAAAAATGAATCAGTGAATTCGAGGAAAGTTCCTTTTACTGTGTCGACCTCGTTGAAAAATGAATCAGTGAGTTCGAGGAAAGTTCTTTTCCTATGTTAACCTCGTTAAAAAATGAATTAGTTGGTCAGAGGATAGTTCCTGTTACTGCGTCAACCTCGTTAAAAAATGAATCAGGTATGAGGACAGTTCTTTTCCTGTGTCAGCCTCGTTAAAAAATGAATCAGTTGGTCAGAGGATAGTTCTTGTTACTGCATCGACCTTGTTAAAAAATGAATCAGGTATGAGGATAGTTCTTTTCCTGTGTCAACCTCATTAAAAAAGAAATGAATCAATAGGTTATATAGGTAGATTGTAGAGAGTAGACTTGAGCATAGTTCCTTGTCTTGTGTCAAGCTCGTTAAAAAATGAATCAAAGATTTTATGAGCATAGTTCCTTGTCTTGTGTCAAGCTCATTAAAAAATGAATCAAGGATTTTAGAGCATAGTTCCTTATCTTGTGTCAAGCTCGTTAAAAAATGAATCAAGGATTTTAGAGCATAGTTCCTTGTTAGGTAGATTGTAGAGAGTAGTCATGAGCATAGTTCCTTGTCTTGTGTCAATCTCGTTAAAAAATGAATCAAGGATTTTAGAGCATAGTTCCTTGTCTTGTTGTTATAGACATTTTTGTGCCTTACAACACTGAGCATGAAATGTCCATAATCTAAGGGATTCAAAGTCCCTAAACATGTTGTTCCTACCCCTAGAGGAACAAGGCTAACAAACCACAACAATTCACAGAAGTTCTCCACCAAAAACTGCTCAAAAACAAGTCAATTCAGGATCATGTCAATGGCTCCACTGACTGTCTGCGCTGAACGTCAATGGTAACACTGGCTACCTGCGCTAAATGTCAAAGCCAACACTGGCTACCTGCACTGAGCAAGAGTGGACATGTGGCAAGCTCATTTCTCAAGGTGTCAAAACCCAGGAAGCTTCCAAAATGACACTTGCCTCAAGGAATTCGATTGGTGATGAGTAAGAGGTTCAAAATCTCCAAGTGGAAGCAAGAACCTCCAAGTGGAATCAAGAACTGACAGAGGGAGAGGACACTAGTCAGATCTCAAGCTGACTCATCCTCTCTCCAAACATCTATATATAGATCTCTCCTCCATGAGATCTAGGAGGCTGGAATTTTGTTATTGCAAAGAATTGCTGTTGGTTTGAGATTGGAATCATTGGGTGCTTAATGCTTTGAAGGGAGGTGAAGATAGGAATTCCATTTTGCTGGGAAGGAGATGCTGGATTGGAGCCCTCTGGGTTGTATCTCTTCCTGAACCTTGTTATTCATCAATAAATCTATCTTGGTTTCTCCTATATACTGATGTATCTTTGATGTATGATTGCATTAGTATGTTTAGTTTACTTCTAATCCTGAACTAGTTATGATTATGAATCTATGTCTTTGTGTAGTGTTCTACTCTTGTAATCTTGCAGAGACCTGTTGAAGCTGGGCGAGTGAGAAGACAAGTGGCTGTGAACTCCCAAAGAGAAGAGAAACCGGATCGAGGGACAAACGGAAGACACCGGTTAGTCCATCCATCTCTCTTCATTCTAATTCATAAAGGAAGAATACTAGAATAGCTGTCTCTGTTTGTTGCTAAGGCACTGTCACACCTTAGGTGGATAAGATCGTCCTGCATAGGCATTTTTCCCCACAACAAATTGGCGACTCCACTGGGGAGATCTGTTTAGTCATTTTATTTGTGTCTCTATCATTGTTTGTTTCATAGACTCAACAGCCTCAATCAAACTGCTTCTGCTATTCTCAGTTGCAAAGTAGACAGTTGCTGCCTTGATCCAATCACTGGATTTGTCTATGATATGAACAATGGACTCACAAATGATTTGATGATCCTTTGTGATAGATCTTAGTACCCCCTCAAAGAATCCCTTTGATTGTACCTTGCTTGTGGTTTTGATTTGGCCTGAAACCGTTGATTAATTAGCAATATGTGACCCAAAACCCAGTGAGAAACTCTCGTTTCTCGTTCAGCGAACCCTGTGAAGGCATTCTGCATTTCAACGCAGGTCCCGTGAAGGCTACCTGTGCTGAATGTCAAAACCACAATATTGAGGTTGCGCTGAACCCGTTTGGCCTTGTGTAGCTGGGGTTCTCTGCTCTCTGTTGCCCTGTTTTGATCTCTGATTTTTGCAGCCTGTAACCAACATAGGTACCAGTCTGATAACTCCTTTTCTCTGCTTAGATTCCGCCTCCTTTTGTACAAAAAGACTGTGAGTGTTTTTATGTGTTTGTGGCATCATTTACAGTTTTCCTTTGCATGAGTGAAATAATCATCCTGTAGCCCTTGATTCAGATCTGTTGATTGTGATCTTAGGAGAGAGTTCATTGGCTGTTTACAGTTGATTATACATTTTCTTTTGCTTATTGGTTTGAGTTTGTCTCTTTTAAGTGTCGAAACAAGTGTTCATTTCAAAAGTCGTAAAGTGTTGTAATCTCTTCTACCCTTGTTGATTTCGAAAAAGTAAACTTGTTTGTACTTGTCATTTAAAAGCAAATTCAAAGTTGTACAAAAAGATTTCCTTGTAGGCATCAATACTAAGAAAGCGGAAAACAAACACCTGCATTGTGCATTTGCATTTTGATAGTTTGCATGCTTGATTTAGGAAAAGTGCACTAGAGTGTGCTGATTGCTCTTTGAGAAAAGATGGTGTCTTTCTTTTCCCTTAGTAGCTAGGATTTTCAAAGTTGAAAAGATATAAAGCTTGATTATCATCTTAGACTGCATTTAGGAATTGTATCATACATCTCGTGGTGATCCAGAAAGGCAAACTTCTAAAAAGATCAACTTAAAATAAACTAAATGAACTTAACAACGCTTTGCAACATAACACACAACATAGAGGTCTAGGCTAGAGACGTGTTCTGGCGTCGTAAAGCCTGGTGACTGTCGATCTCGTTGAAGGTGGGTGATTCCTCCTGAGGGACGATAGCGCCAGTACGGATTGAGCTCCCACGTACTGTCGCGTATATATTGGGAGACCCCTATAGGAATTTAACCTTTATCCTTAGGAAGCCGTGTCGGCCGCCCTACTGATCGCAATGCACTGAACACAACATTCAGGAAGATCGACCGCCCGTACCTTAAAAATTATTCTGCGGTTTTGCGAAAAGTTTGGCACACCCTCTGCCTAGAACTCCAGAGCAGTTTCTTTTGGCCTTTTTCAGACTCTATAACAGAAAAAGTCCATCCGAGCATTTGTCACTTCGGGCTCGTTAAAACATCGAAGGAGACTAGAGTCATCTTTAGCTTTTTCTCGACTCTTTAAAAGTGAAAAAGAAAGTTGTGTCTAAAGCGTCGTTAACAATTTATTTTAAATGGAACAATCACCCTTTATTCCCGCATTGATCTTTAGGTTGAAAAAATGGAGCACACCAACCAAGGAATTCCCCTTGGTGGAAATCCTAGTCCCTTCTCCTCTTGGGGAGATGTTGGTGCACCCCACATGGCCACTTTGTCACTTCCAGGACTGACAATTGGCCTGCCGGTCTGGCTCTTTTCAACCAATGTCGTTCAGAACAACACTATTCCTGAACAGTCGAGTCAACAGTTAGACCAGATCAGATTTTCCCACCAGCCTTCTACTTCATCTTCCTCTCCTCCTTCCTCTTCGCTTGACGGAACTGGTAAAACAAAAAATCGAGTTCCTAAGGAGAAGAAGGAGAAGAAGAAGAAAGAGAAGAAGAAGAAGGAGCCAAAAGCGACTGGGGGCAAACAAGTGTCGTCTGACAAAAATCCACACACAGCACTGACCAGGCCTAAATCACCATGTGTCATATGCAAGGGAGACCACTTCCACAGAGATTGTCCCTGCATCCCTCAGATACTAAGGGACTGGTCTCCCCGTTTGCACAATTCGGTGGCGTCAACCTCTGATAGCCATGTTGACAGCTCACCGTCAACTAGTGGAAGTGAAGCCACAGGACAAAGAGGGAAAGCTAGATTTCCCTGCAAACTGTGTGAAGGCGATCATGCCATCCACCGTTGTCCCTTCTTAGACGAGGCAAAAAGAATTCTGGAAGATCGCCCGATTTTACGAGCGCAACTTCCTCCTGGATATCAAAGACTCCTGCCAAGTCCTTCGCTAGTTGAGAACCCGGTTGGCCCGCTCAGGTGGTCAGCCAAAGCGCCTATCATTGAAGATGAACCGTCTGAATCCATACCTGACGAAAGTCAAAAGGTTGAGGCGGCAGTTGACCCGGTTTTTCCTTCAGAGGCTCTATCTTCGAATGATATCATCACAGAGGAGAATAAAGACGACACCGTCCAAATTCTCTTCATCAACACTGACTCTGATGAAAAAGGGGGCAATGGCCCCATTCCTTTATCACAGGAAGGAAGTTTGTCAGAGCAATATCTGGCCGTCTATTCGGTCCCACCACCAAGCAACCTAGTTGTCTCGTTCGACTGGAACCAACTAGGCAGACCCCGGTTACCAACTAGTATACCATTCAGAATTATTGTTCAAATATACAAAATGGTAATGGCTGGCACAATTATTGATGAGGGGGCATCTGTGAGTATCCTTTCCTCTATTGCTTGGAAAGCACTTGGTTCGCCAGCGCTTTTGCCTGAAATGAGAAATCTATCAGGCTTTGATAAAGGAACGAGTCGACCTTTAGGGATCCTCCCCAATGTGCCCGTAACATTGAAAGGGAAGACCGTTCAAATGAATGCGATGGTCATTCAAGGACCCTTGGATTATAACCTACTCCTTGGAAGAGACTATATATATTGCATGGGAGCCGTCGTCTCCTCACTCTTTAGAGTAATGTGTTTTCCGCATGAAGGAAGAGTGGTCAAGCTCGTGGACCAACTTTCATTTCCCAGATCACGCATCGCAAATAGTCATATACCATCCCTAAATGGTCTCTTCACGCAAGAAGTGTCTCAACCCATGGTCCGTCCTCCTGATGAGCGCGAGTAATCCGGGAGGATATGACTGGAACCCAGGGGGCATGCGTCCTGGTCTGCTTCGGCAGGGAAACTTTGGGTATAGAGTAGGTTTCCGCGGGAGAATATGACTAGTCCGTACCCCGTCCGTAGAGGAAGAGGGGTTGTTCTAGAATAAGATTCTTTTGTCAAAGTTATGTGAGTTGACAGACGGAGTCTCTCACCTTTGTCTATTTCGGTAGACATCGCTGAAGAAGTGTTTTTTTTGCTATGCAAATGAAACAGTCTTTGGGTAACCTGAAAGAGGTAGGCATTTCCTGGTAGAACAAATGTTTTATCTGCAAATTGAGGGGTAACCTTGAAACTCTATTTTATGCCTGGGGGCATGCAAACCTTTCAGAGTGCAAGCAAGGGGCGGCTATTTATTTTTTAAATTTTTAGGACCTCTAACCCTTAAACTCGTAGGATTAGTCGTTTTCGAACTTGCATAACGAAAGGATCCGGAGCAAAGCTTTGTAAGATCTAAGCTCCCTAAAAAATAACGTCTTCAATGAGACATTCTTATCATATGACTGGGTTAATCGAGCAGTTTTAGCACACAGTTCATGCTCGTTAAAAAATAAACGCAAGATCCAAGCAGTTTTAGCACATAGTTCATGCTCGTTAAAAAATAAACATAAGATTGAGCAGTGTTTTTCCGCATTCAAGCTCGTTAAAAAATGAACTATATTCCGGTAAATAACCACTGTTAATGTAACCTTATCTGCCATTAAAGCCTTGGTCGTGTTTGCACCGTCACCTCCACTTTTCATTTGGCCGATCGTTCACCTCCATATGATTGTTTACCCATTTTGAGGAACAGCTGCGAAGAGTGATTTCACCTAGCCATCCTTGTGACACTGCCGTGATTGGAAAATTCCAACCTGTACCTGGAATCAGCTGCTAACCTTGTTTATCACTCATTCCTCAAAAGAGGAGTCTTCTTTAAGCTCTTTTCAACTGACTCGTGAAATATGAAAAGATTTCTGAGTTTTGGCCTTCCAGCTCATTAAAGCAACTGGAAGTGCTATCCCTCCTCTAGATTTTAATCTTTTTGGACCTGAGGGATTATTGCACAAAAAGATCGAGCACTTGTTTTGTTCGGCTCGTTAAAACTATCAAAAACTCATCCCTTCTGTATTGTTTTATACTTTTTCGGACTAAAGGGATTAGATGACGAAAAAGGACTTTTGGAGTTAACTTTATGTACCTTTTCAGACTCTCTAAAAATGAAAAGGACTGAGTTATCCTTGTCGTTAGACTCGTTAAAATCATTAAATAGCGACAAACTTGTCTTTAGACGAGAACGAGTTTCACTATCGCTAGGCTCGTTAAAACGTAGCGATGGGCTTGCCCGAAGGGCAGGTTATAGAACAAGCATATGTTATCCTCCTCAAGCTTGACAAAAATAAAGAGGTACTGGTCAGCAATGACTGGGGAAAAATTGGGAGAAACTCAAGAAAACTTTGATGCTAGCAAGTCACTCTTGAACATGACACTTTTCCTCCGTACCACAATCGGGTTGGGTTGTTTCATTCATCGGTCACATCACCGTGGTCTCGCCATACCATCCATATTTGGGGTAATGCTACCGATCCATCGCATCAGTGTCGCCATATGTTCAAGAGAAGTCGTTCAGAAAGAGTCAACCGTGTCCCATCCACTGCCATACATTATCCTTCATCCGTTCATGACCGCCACCCTGAATCATATGTCAGAGATCGTTTTCACCTCCATTAAAATCATTAGCTCCGTTCCGTGTCACTGATGTGGGATTCATTAAGGCCCTCCTTTGACGGATCGCTTCTTGTCGACATCAGCTCATTATCCAAGAAGTTGATCTAGGAATAACCCCTTCAGTACTTTGAAGCTTGCATGCCTCAATGGCAAGTTTCTCACTTCCGGCGACATGTATACATCAATGACCTTCGACCAGAAGATTTTGCGTGGTGTTCGACGCCAAGTCCTTTATTCACACCACGTGAATTGTACTGCAGTACCTTGAGGGTCATTATCATTATCGGTGATTCCTCTCGCGCTTGTTAACGGTTTACCTCATTGACCGGTAATCAGGCGATGTCTTTCCATGTTCGACTTCAGAACAATTCTCACATGGATCGACTTGTACTTAGAGTGAAGATCGAACGAGTTTGAAGACCCCGGATCTAGTTTCATCCATCCGGGCTGCGATATATATTCAGGAGAGATAAAGACATTTGACATGTACATCATTGCAGCAGATGATCATCCCACTCAAAGGATGATAATTTCATCAAAATTATCAGTCTACCATCAGACGATTGTCTGTTCTATGTACAAAAAATGAATTTATAAAGCTGAGCATGGGAATGCCTGCCTCAGCTAGATCATGAAAGCAGTATGAAAAGTAATGTAATGTATTGTATCTTATTACAGGTCTCCTCCCAACATTGGATGAACTTCAGACCCTCCTGGATAAAGCATTTCACCCGATAAACGACCTCATACTTTAGGGGGCAACTGTTATAGACATTTTTGTGCCTTACAACACTGAGCATGAAATGTCCATAATCTAAGGGATCCAAAGTCCCTAAACATGTTGTTCCTACCCCTAGAGGAACAAGGCTAACAAACCACAGCAATTCACAGAAGTTCTCCACCAAAAACTGCTCAAAAACAAGTCAATTCAGGATCATGTCAATGGCTCCACTGGCTGTCTGCACTGAATGTCAATGGCAACACTGGCTACCTACACTGAATGTCAAAGCCAACACTGGCTACCTGCGCTGAGCGAGAGTGGACATGTGGCAAGCTCATTTCTCAAGGTGTCAAAACCCAGGAGGCTTCCAAAATGACACTTGCCTCAAGGAATTCAACTGGTGATGAGTAAGAGGTTCCAAATCTCCAAGTGGAAGCAAGAACCTCCAAGTGGAATCAAGAACTGACAGAGGGAGAGGACACTAGTCAGATCTCAAGCTGACTCATCCTCTCTCCAAACATCTATATATAGATCTCTCCTCCATGAGATCTAGGAGGCTGGAATTTTGTTATTGCAAAGAATTGCTGTTGGTTTGAGATTGGAATCATTGGGTGCTTAATGCTTTGAAGGGAGGTGAAGATAGGAATTCCATTTTGCTGGGAAGGAGATGCTGGATTGGAGCCCTCTGGGTTGTATCTCTTCCTGAACCTTGTTATTCATCAATAAAGCTATCTTGGTTTCTCCTATATACTGATGTATCTTTGATGTATGACTGCATTAGTATGTTTAGTTTACTTCTAATCCTGAACTAGTTATGATTATGAATCTATGTCTTTGTGTAGTGTTATTCTCTTGTAATCTTGCAGAGACCTGTTGAAGCTGGGCGAGTGAGAAGACAAGTAGCTGTGAACTCCCAAAGAGAAGAGAAACTGGATCGAGGGACAAATGGAAGACACCGGTTAGTCCATCCATCTCTCTTCATTCTAATTCATAAAGGAAGAATACTAGAATAGCTGTCTCTGTTTGTTGCTAAGGCACTGTCACACCTTAGGTGGATAGGATCGTCCTGCATAGGCATTTTTCCCCACAACACTTGTGTCAAGCTCGTTAAAAAATGAATCAAGGATTTTAGAGGATAGTTCCTGTTACTGAGTCAACCTCATTAAAAAATGAATCAAGTTTGAGGATAGTTCCTTATCTTGTGTCAAGCTCATTAAAAAATGAATCAAGGATTTCAGAGCATAGTTCCTTATCTTGTGTCAAGCTCGTTAAAAAATGAATCAAGGATTTTAGAGCATAGTTCCTTATCTTGTGTCAAGCTTGTTAAAAAATGAATCAAGGATTTTAGAGCATAGTTCCTTGACTTGTATCAAGCTCGTTGAAAAATGAATCAAGGATTTTAGAGCATAATTCCTTGTCTTTATCAAGCTCGTTAAAAAATGAATCAAGGATTTTTAGAGCATAGTTCCTTGTTAGGTAGATTATAGAGAGTAGTCATGAGCATAGTTCCTTATCTTGTGTCAAGCTCGTTTAAAAAATGAAACAAGGGTTTTGAGGATACTTCTTTTCCTGTGTCAACCTCACTAAAAACTGAAACAACTCCCTCGAGTCTTTCCAAGATTTTGAAAGTAAAGCATCATTCCATCCACCTGGTTGAATGCAATGAAGCTTGGGGGGCATGTACCTCATTTTGCATCATTATGCTGGGGGTATGTGAACTTATAACAGGCATAGTTTTTCATTTCAAGCTTGTGTAAAAATGAAACCGAATCCAAGTAGAGTTCTCTATGGTTCAAGCTTGTGTAAAAATGAACTCATACCCATTTTACATCTCGTGATTGCCGTTTTTATCCGCTAAATTCTGATAGATGAGCCTTGGTTGTTTTCATTCCATTGCCACCATGTCTTTGGCTGATCATATGCTTTCACTTGGTTGTTTACCCTTCCTGAGGGACTGCATCTATGAGTGGTTTTGTTAGCCAGCCTCTTAACCATTACATGTTTTGAGAAATTTCACCATCGCCGAAACCAGTTGCTACCCTTTATACCACTCATTCCTCTAGGACGAGTCCTCTTTAAGCTCTTTTATGACTCGTAAAATATGAAAATATTTCTGAGCTTTTCCTTTTTAAACTCGCTAAAACGGAATTAAAAGGACGGTCCACTTACAACTCTTTTTTGACCGTATAAACATGAAAAGATTGCCAGACTTTTGTCGTTTCAAGTTCGATACTGGTAATAAAACGACGTTTCCTTGATCGCTTTTTTACTTTTTCGGATCAGAGACACTAATTATGAAAAGTACTCCTTGATTGTAATCGTCAAGCGTTTCTCTCAAGTATTATTTTATACTTTTTCGGGCTCGGGAGACACAAATTTACGAAAAAGCACAACCATGGAGTTTTCTTAAGTTTTTTTCAGACTCTCTAAAATTAAAAAACGTCGAGTTTCTCCTATACTGGACTCGTTAAAATTTAACAGTAAAGGACCTGTTCAATTACAAACAAGAACGAACCACTCATTCTTAGGGTTCGAATTTAAACTAAGTTGGACTCATCTGAAGGATGAGCTTATAATCAAGCAAATGTTATCCCCCTCAAGCTTGTTAAAAATAAAGAGGTACTTTCCAGAAATGGTGGGGGAAAAGAGAGAGAGATGAGCTTGTTTGTCATACTTTGTAACCACTCTTGAACATGACACTTTTTATTCACCTGGGTTGGGAAAGCCTTTGCCTAACAGTTGATCAAACCATATTGAAAGTCTTCAGCCGGTTTCTGGGTATTAACTTTGGGTCAATTGTCACCAAACCATCTGCTGTGTCGTTATGTGTTCAAGAGGTCAGTGCAAATAAACCATTCATCTGCAAAATATCTGTCATCCATCTTGACCATCCCTGAGTCAGTCCTTGCAACTATATTTCTTCAGACTTGATATATGATTTCGTGTTGTGGGCTTGCCTACGACAGATATTTTTTCTATCGACTTCAACTCATTATCTAGAAAGATGATCTAGAAATCGTCAGTACCTTGGGATCTACATGCCTCAATGGTAGGTTTCTAGCCTTCGAAGATAGGTTGCATCATTGAACTTCGATCAAATGATTCTGTGACATGTTCGACATCAACACATCTATTCACATTTCATGGATTGTATTGAGTACTTTAAGAGCCATTGACATTACTGGTGGTTTCTCTCACACTTGTTAACAGTTTACATCATTGACAGGTAATCAAGTGGTTTCTACCATGTTTAACTCGACACATTCATTCACATGGATAGAATCATACTATTTTGGGAAGTAGAAATCAAGACCCTGGATCTAGTTTCCACCATCCAGGCTCCGAGGAATTTTGTATTCATTATACAGTGGACTATTCATAAATAGGTGGTTGTGTCCATACTGTGTCTACATGTGTCTATACTTGTGATGTATTACAAGATCATTCCTATATCAGAGCAGTAGCTAGTTTTCTAGTTAGTTTTGATCTGAGTATGGGAATGCCTACCTCAACGATGATATGATCTCATATATATATTTTGCATTGAATGTTTTTACAGGTTCCAACCGGGCTCTCCATAAGATGATCCTCGAAATGATAAGGTACTTCACTCTTCTTAGATGATAAATGAAATCCTCATCTACTACAGACTTCGCACTTTAGGGGGCAATCTGTTACACAAAATATTGTCACCATGATTATTTGCAGTCAGTATGGGTCTATCATCATTCATACTGTCCTCCTTAGCAAGTCTCAAACCTCAGCTCTTCATGTCAAGCTTTAAAAATAAGAGAAAGACTTTAAAAATCAATAAAGCTCTAGTTCTGCACTTTCTCTTACTGTTACTTGCAGTCCCGCACCCCTTGTTCATGTTACCTGTGGACCTGCCTGCTAGTCTCTAAAGGAGTGGGTGTGGACCCCTGTGAAAGTAAAAAAGGCACAAGTTTATTCTTAAAAACTCACTTGTGGTTAATTCTAGATGATTCTAGAAGGAATCTTGACGTGGATGGTTCGTTCCTAGGTGGTTCATGCATCCCAAAACTAAAGGGGCTAATCCCTTGATGAGAGGAGCTTATCCCTTTGAAGGAGGGCTTTATCCCTTTGAAGGTGGACCTAGTAACTTCCCTCCATTGCACTATAAATTAAGGCATTGGGCTGGTTGCTAGGGAGGTTAGAAACTGAACATTTTTGAGGGTAAATGCTGTTGGAATTGAGACTTCCTAGTTAAGCTTGAGAGGAGAGATTACATACCTTTTAGCTTCATTGGGAAGAGAGTGAAACTTGTCAAAGTAGAGGAGATTCTTGCTGGACCCTGGGAGGAGCTTGTACAACATCAAGGCACTAAGGTTGTAAAGTTCTTCTTTGATTAAAGTTAATACAATCAGATTCATTTTTCTCAACAAATTGTCTTATATGGTTTGTTTCATGAATTCCTTGATCATCATGACAAATATGCTTTATTATATTGGTTTTTCAAGTGCTATTTAATGTGTGTGCTTGTTTGTGTTTGCAGATTCTTTACAAGGGATCTCATTTGGATCAACGGAGCATGGCTTCTACAAACTTGCACTGGACCCAATGTAGGCCTAAAACACTTGTTTTCCTTTACTTATAAATTGCATATTTAGAGAAAGATAGAATTTGTTTGGTTTGCTTGTCGCTAGATATCATTAGATACTAGGGAGGTCGGTCTTGTCCACAAGAACGACTTATCCGGCCGACAAAATGGCAACTCCACTGGGGACTTGAATTTTTGATTTTTTTTCCCTTGATTTTACTTTGACTTGAGAAACTGTGTCTTTGTTTCTGGTTTTCTTCTTGATGTGTGTGGGATTGGGTACTTATTAGATCCTGGTTTGATTTTTTATTTTTCGGATTTTTGGAAGAGGACCGCACCTTCTGCGTTAGGTAAAGTGCAGACCTATCCGCACTGTTACAATATAACACAGAGACCTGGTTCTACTGGGAGCCTGCGGACCCTGTCAAAAGTTTGAAAAACCTAAGATTCTTCTGCCCAATTAGGTTTAGTTTTTGTCCATCACTGTTAGTTTATGCCTAGATCTGCATGTGTCTTGACAAAAGTTCCTTGTGAGTTAAGTTCCATTGGCATTCTTGAGTTAAGCTTGAGAGGAGAGATTACATATGTAGGAATTTACAGGGTAAGTTCCACATAAAGAATACCAAAAGGACACCGCTCACAACCAGATCTCAAATCAATACACCAGTATTTTTGACGTGGTTAAAACCCTCAGAGTGCAAGGAGGGAAACAGTCCACGGCCTATCCCAACGTGGGTACTACAGGCAATTTATTAATCAAAGAATGAAAATTTACATAAGCTTCTCTCATGCACGGATTACCCGAACAATGACCCTCCATGCGCTTTAAATAGAACTCATGGACCAATCGGGTGTCAAGCCACGGATCAAGTGTCGGTAATACCGAGGTGAGAGTGAACCGTCGGATCACTACATATCGTGACCGTCGGATTGTAAGTTACAAAATGTACAACGGTAAAGAAACACACTTTACCTAACTCTAACCTAACTCTATACTAGACCAAGTTGAACTTAACTATATCCTATGTGTCGGAATATCCTAACATCCCCCCTTAAGAACAACTTGGGATAGGATTGAAGGATTTACAAATATGACACAATAGGAGAAGGAAGGAGGCACTAGAGCCTATCCCCCCTTAGTGACAACTTCCTGAACTCCAAGCATATATCGAAGTTTAGTGAACTTCGCCTCTGTGAGAGCCTTTGTGAAGATGTCTGCAACCTGATCATCTGTTGGACAATATTGCACTTCAAGAACATGGTCATGAATGAGCTTTCTGATGAAGTGCATGTGTAGTTCAATGTGTTTGCTGCGCTGATGCTGGACTGGATCTTTGCATAGCTGAATGGCACTTTGATTATCACACCAAAGTGTGGTTGGATGCTGCTGCTCAAAGCCAAACTCTGATAGGATCTGACGAAGCCACAAGGCTTCCTTACTAGCTTCCACGGCACCACGATACTCTGCTTCTGCTGACGAAAGAGAAATGGCAGCCTGTTTCTTACAAGCCCATGTAATAGGTCCTGAACCAAGAGTGAAGACATAACCGGCAGTAGACTTCCGATCATCAGGGTCACCAGCCCAATCAGAATCAGTGAAACCAACTAACAGAGGAGCTGCTTTGGCACTGTAATGAATCCCAAACTGTACTGTACCTCGAACATAACGAAGTATTCTTTTAGCTGCTTTCCAATGACTTTCACGGGGGTTTTGCATAAAACGAGCAACAAGGCCAACAACAAAGGAAAGATCAGGACGAGTATGGGTTAAATACAAGAGTTTTCCGACAAGTTGACGGTATAAGGTAGCATCAACTTCAGGAGAAGTACAAGAGACTGAAAGTTTGACTCCAGACTGAAAGGGAGAAGGGGCTGGCTTACAGTCTTCCATGTGAAAATGACGAAGAATATCACAAGCATACTTGGACTGGGAAAGGAAAATACCCTCTTGGGATTGCAAGACTTGAAGACCGAGAAAATAGTGTAAGTGTCCTAAGTCTGTCATTTCAAATTTCTTTTTAAGGCTGGACTTCACATGGTTTATAAGGTTGGGATCACTACCAGTAAGAATAAGATCATCAACATAAAGAACAAGGATGATAAGAGAGTTGCCCACTTTCTTGGTGTAGACAGTATTGTCAGAATGACACCTAGAAAAGCCAGATTCTAAAAGAAAGCTATCCATTTTGGCATACCAAGCCCGAGGAGCTTGCTTGAGGCCATAAAGGGATTTCTTAAGTCGACAAACAAGGCTGGAGTCTGTTTGTATGAAGCCAATGGGTTGTTCCATATAGATTTCTTCCTGCAAGTCCCCATGCAAGAAGGCAGATTTAACATCCATCTGATGGACTTCCCATTTTAAAGAGGCAGCAAGGGAAAGAACAAGGCGGATAGAGTTCATTTTGGCAACAGGGGAGAAGGTTTCAGTGTAGTCAATGCCTTCAACCTGTGAAAAGCCCTTAGCAACGAGACGAGCTTTATGTTTATCAACTTTCCCATCTGGTCCATACTTGGTTCTGTAAACCCATTTACATCTAACAAGTTTGCGTCCCTTTGGTAGAGGAACAAGATCCCATGTATCATTTGTCATCAATGAATGATATTCTTCATTCATAGCTGCTTCCCAATGTGGATGGCCTGAAGCTTCTGCAAAAGTGTCAGGATCATGATTTACTGGAGCTTGAGCCAGTAAAGAAGAGGCTCTTTCAAACTGAGAACGTGTACGTCGCTGATCTGTAGGATCACCGGCAAGATCACCTGCTGCATCCCGAGTAGCACGGACCCATCTTGGAAGTTGAGGATCCTGAGAAGGTGGGGGAGGATTATCATCCTCGCTTTCATCATCTGAAGAAGAAATGTTTTCAAAAGTAGAAGAGATAGGAAGAGGTGGCACATCCGCCGGACTAGGCTCGCAGGCCGATTTATTTTCATCAAATTTTACATCTCTTCTAATGATAACATTTTTGGACTTAAATGGAATAAGTCTATAACCTTTTACATCTTCAGAATATCCAACAAAAGTACATTTCTCACTCTTAGGTTCTAAAGCTTTATGCTTTTCATCTGGAATATGGGCCCATGCTTCACTTCCAAACACACGAAAGTGACTTACATCTGGTTTAATGGAACTCCAAGCTTCTTCTGGAGTGATATTCTCTAGAACCTTAGTAGGAGTGCGATTGATTATATAATTTGCACAATTAATTGCTTCGGCCCAAAAACTAAGACTGAGTCCTTTAGATTGCAGCATACAATTAGCCATTTCCTTTAAGGTGCGATTTTTCCTTTCAGCTACACCATTTTGTTGTGGAGTGTATGGAACAGTATGTTGCATTTGAATTCCATTTTCGGTGCAAAAGTTGATGAATGTGTTTTTAACATATTCTCCACCATTATCAGTTCTTAGCTTAAGAATTTGATGTCCAGATTGTTTTTCAACAAAGGCTTTGAAGGCCAAAAAAGTGTTAAATACTTCGCTCTTGAGTTTTAAGAAGTATACCCAAGTGCGTCTGGAGAAATCATCAATGAAAGTTAAGAAGTACTTGCAGCCAGAGAATGAAGCAACAGGAAGAGGACCACATAAATCACTGTGCACAAGCTGTAAAGGGGCTGAGGCGTGCCAAGAGGCACGTTTGTCAAAACTGTCCCGATGATGTTTTCCGAGTACACATCCGGAACAAACACCATCTCTGCAAGATACCATAGGAAGACCTGTCACCATATTTTCTTTACATAGATGCTGAAGGGAGCGATAGTTTAAGTGACCAAATCGCTCATGCCAAAGTTTGCTCACTTCATCATTATGAGCAACAAATACTGAGGGAAGATTGGATGACCCAAAGTTGTGAAACTTATACAACCTTTTGGAATCATCAGCAAGACCAGTAGCTAGAATCTGTTTAGGATCTTTTAGATCCTTGATTACAACATCATGAGGTGAAAATTCAACAATTTTACCTTCACCTGAATGAGTTATCTGATAGACAGATAGAAGGTTGCAGGATAAGGTTGGAACACATAATACATCATTAAACTGACCATTGTCTAGATGAACAGTTCCAGTCCCTACAACATTAAGAGATCTATCATCACCAATATATATATTTTTGGTGTTACAATCATTTAAAGAAGAAAACATGGCTTGGTTTTTGGCCATGTGACAAGAGGCTCCAGAATCAATGAGCCACTCATGAGAATGAGAAGAAGAAGAAGATACATTTAATGCATAACCAGACTGAGATGATTGACAATGACATGCAGAAAGTGCCATTCCGGAAGTTGAAGTTGAAGTAGGCTCCACATGGATGTTATGTTTCTTCATTGCGGCTTCCAAGGCTTCCATCTTCTTAAAGCATTTAGATTCTAAGTGGCCATCTCGATTACAAAAGTTACAATGTCTATCAGTCTTCTTCCATTTGTTTTTATTGGTCTTATCATTTTGCTGAAATGATCTTTCATTTTGAGGCTGAGATGGTTTAGGACCATTCTTTTGAGGATATGACTTCTTAGGATTCTTTGAATTTGGTTGCTGCTGGGCGGCTAACGCTTTCGTGGAAGAGTTTCCAAGATTAAGAAGACCAAGGTGTAAGAGTTTTTCTTGTTCTCTTATTAAGGAATCACAAAAGGAGTCAAAGGAAGGGGCCTTGTAGTCTTGTCCTTGACAAATGAAAGCTTCCCTTGTAGAATGGAAAGTGGAAACAAATACAGAGTAGGCTGGTCCCAACTTAGTAAGGATGGAATAAATAAGGTTACCATCTTCTTTCTTAACTTTAACACCTTCCAAGAGATATCTAAGGGTCTTGAATTTGGACAAGAAATCTTCAATGCAAGAAAAATTATTAGGATCCAAAGTAAGCAGCTCATTTTCAAGTTGATGGGCTCTAATTTCATTTTTAATCCCAAAAACTTTAGCAAGTTTTTCTAATGCTTCATGAGGAGTCTCAAGTCCTGCAATGTGGAATCTAAGATCAGGAGAAATAGACATCCCTATCAAACCACGTGCTTGATCTTGTCTATTTTCCCATTTTGCCGCCTTGTCTTCATCTTTTGGTTTCTTCTCTTGGTCTGTGGCTATTCTGAAGAGACCTTTACTTCTAAGTAAATCTTCCATGTATTCTACCCATTGGAAGTAGTTAGTGCTGTCAAGAATGACTTGGCATGGACTTTCCATTTTAAAAAAAAACTGAAGCTGAAGATGCTGAAAGTAAGTGTTCCAATGGATAGATCTTGAAAAAATATGTGGTTTTAAAAAAAACGGCTCTGAAAAAGGCTTCCGGATGAAGAATTTATGGCTTTTTGAAAAAAAATTGTTGACGTTGCCGGCAAAGTGCGCGAATGTGCGGGAATAAAAAAATCCGCCCCCACAAAATGGAGACTTGAACCCAAGACCTCTACTCTCTTAAAATAGCTTTGAACCAATTGATCTATACAAAAAATTTGAGAGAGAGAGAGAGAGAGAGAGAGAGAGAGAGGGGGGGGGGGGGGCTTGGTTTGCGTGCTTGCCTTGAGAAAGCTCTTTTTCCCTACAAAACACAAAACACAAAACCCAACACGAATATGCAAAGAAAAACGAACCTTGCGGCTCGAAGTTAGCTTTAGCCAAAAAACTATAAATTTAAAAAAAAATCTCAAAGTTAGCTTTAGCCGAAAAACTAAATATTTTTCTCAATGTTTCTGATTTTCCGAGATCACACTAAGGTGCAGGGAAAAGAGCATACGCATGAGAAAAATCCTTCCTTTCTGTTTCTGATTTGCCCAGATCGCACAGAGTCGCAGGGCAAAGAGCATACGCAGAAATGAAAGGTATAGATCCGGTTAAAAAAAAGGCTAAATAAACTGAGACTGAAATAAGCAGAGAGAAAATAACAGTAAACTGCAAAAAAAACACTATATACCTCCCGATCTGAAAAATGACGCAGTTAGGGCTACCAGAAACCTTTTTGCGTGAAACGAAAAGGGTTCCTCACTGGAACAGATGCTCCGAACGCAACAGAGCAGTCCTCTTGGCCCGAAAGCAGTCAGAAACAACAGATCTAGGAAACGACAGCCGCATGCAGTTCTACCAGCTTCAGATTTGGATCACCAACGGACGCGGCCCTCAAATAGCTCTGATACCATGTAGGAATTTACAGGGTAAGTTCCACAGAAAGAATACCAAAAGGACACCGCTCACAACCAGATCTTAAATCAATACACCAATATTTTTGACGTGGTTAAAACCCTCAGAGTGCAAGGAGGGAAACAGTCCACGACCTGTCCCAACGTGGGTACTACAGGCAATTTATTAATCAAAGAATGAAAATTTACATAAGCTTCTCTCATGCACGGATTACCCGAACAATGACCCTCCATGCGCTTTAAATAGAACTCATGGACCAATCAGGTGTCAAGCCACGGATCAAGTGTCGGTAATACCGAGGTGAGAGTGAACCGTCGCATCACTACATATCGTGACCGTCGGATTGTAAGTTACAAAATGTACAATGGTAAAGAAACACACTTTACCTAACTCTAACCTAACTCTATACTAGACCAAGTTGAACTTAACTATATCCTATGTGTCGGAATATCCTAACAACATACCTTTTGGCTTCATTGGGAAGAGAGTGAAACTTGCCAAAGTAGAGGAGATTCTTGCTGGACCCTGGGAGGAGCTTGTACAACATCAAGGCACTAAGGTTGTAAAGTTATTCTTTGATTAAAGTTAATACAATCAGATTCATTTTTCTCAACAAATTGTCTTATATGGTTTGTTTCATGAATTCCTTGATCATCATGATAAATATGCTTTATTATATTGGTTTTCCAGGTGCTATTTAATGTGTGTGCTTGTTTGTGTTTGCAGATTCTTTACAAGGGAGCTCATTTGGATCAACGGAGCGTGGCTTCTACAAACTTGCACTGGACCCAAGGTAGGCCTAAAACACTTTTTTGCCTTTACTTATAAATTGCATATTTAGAGAAAGATAGAATTTGTTTGGTTCGCTTGTGGCTAGATATCATTAGATACTAGGGAGGTCGGTCTTGTCTGCAAGAACGACTTATCCGGCTAACAAAATGGCGACTCCACTAGCAAATGTACCTCGTTTTGCGTCATTATGCTGGGGGCATGCGAACTTATAACAAGCATAGTTTTTCGTTTCAAGCTTGTGTAAAAATGAAACCGAATCCAAGCAGAGTTCTCTATGGTTCAAGCTTGTGTAAAAATGAACTAATACCCGTTTTACATCTCGTGATTGCCGTTTTTATCTGCTAAATTCTGATAGATGAGCGTTGGTTATTTTCATTCCATCACCACCATGTCTTTGGCTGATCATATGCTTTCACTTGGTTGTTTACCCTTCCTGAGCGACCGCATCTATGAGTGGTTTTGTTAGCCAACCTCTTAACCATTACATGTTTTGAGCAGTTCCACCATTGCCAGAACCAGTTGCTACCCTTTATACCACTCGTTCCTCTAGGACGAGTCCTCTTTAAGCTCTTTTCTGACTCATAAAATATGAAAAGATTGCCGAGATTTTCCTTTTTAAACTCGCTAAAACGGAATTAAAAGGATGGTCCACTTACAGCTCTTTTTTGACCGTATAAACATGAAAAGATTGCCGGAATTTTGTCGTTTCAAGTTCGATACTGGTAATAAAACGACGTGTCCTTGATCGATTTTTTACTTTTTCGGATCAGAGACACTAATTATGAAAATTGATCCTTGATCGTAATGGTCAAGCGGTTCTCTCAGGTATTATTTTATACTTTTTCGGGCTTGGGAGACACAAATTTATGAAAAAGGACAACCATGGAGTTTTCTTAAGTTTTTTTCAGAGTCTAAAATTGAAAAACGCCGAGTTTCTCCTATATTGGACGCGTTAAAATTTAATAGTAAAGGACCTATTCAATTACAAACAGGAACGGACCACTCCTTCTTAGGGTTTGAATATAAACTAAGTTGGACTCATTCGAAGGATGAGCTTATAATCAAGCAAATGTTATCCTCCTCAAGCTTGTTAAAAATAAAGAGGTACTTGCCAGAAATGGTGGGGGAAAAGAGAGAAAGATGAGCCTGTTTGTCATACTTTGTAACCACTCTTGAACACGACACTTTTTATTCACCTGGGTTGGGAAATCTTTTTCCTAACAGTTGATCAAACCATATTGAAAGTCTTCAGCCAGTTTCTGGGTATTAACTTTGGGTCAATTGTCACCAGACCATTTACTGTGTCATTATGTGTTCAAGAGGTCAGTGCAAATAAACCATTCATCTGCAAAATATCTGTTATCCATCTTGACCATCCCTGAGTCAGTCCTTGCAACTATATTTCTTCAGACATGATCTATGATTTTGTGTTGTGGGCTTGCGTACGACGGATCACTTTCTATCGACTTCAGCTCATTATCTAGAAATATGATCTAGAAATTGTCAGTACCTTGGGATCTGCATGCCTCAATGGCAGGTTTCTCACCTTCGACGATAGGTTGCATCATTGACCTTTTATCAAAGGATTCCGTGACATGTTCGACATCAACACATCTATTCACTTTTCATGGATTGTACTGAGTACTTTGAGAGCCATTGACATTACTGGTGGTTCCTCTCACACTTGTTAACAGTTTACATCATTGACTGGTAATCAAGTGGTTTCTACCATGTTCGACTTCGACACATTCATTCACATGGATAGAATCGTACTATTTCGGGAAGTAGAAATCAATACCCTGGATCTAGTTTCCACCATCCAGGCTGCGAGGAATTTTGTATTCATTATACAGTGAACTATTCATAAACAGGTGGCTGCGTCCATACTGTGTCTACATGTGTCTATATTTGTGATGTATTACAAGATTATTACTATATGAGAGAAATAGTTAGTTTTCTAGTTAGTTTTGATTTGAGTATGGGAATGCCTACCTCAGCGATGATATGATCTTATATATATATTTTGCATTGAATGTTTTTACAGGTTCCAACCGGGTTCTCCATAAGATGATCCTCGAAATGATAAAGTACTTCACTCTTATTAGATGATAAATGAAATCCTCATCTACTATAGACTTCGCACTTTAGGGGGCAATTTATTACACAAAATATTGTCACCATGACTATTTGCAGTCAGTATGGGTCTATCATCATTCATACTGTCCTCCTTAGCAAGTCTCAAACCTCAGCTCTTCATGTCAAGCTTTAAAAATAAGAGAAAGACTTTGAAAATCAATAAAGCTCTGGTTCCGCACTTTCTCTTATTGTTACCTGCGGTCCCACACCCCTTGTTCATGTTACCTACGGACCTGCTGTAGAGATATAAAAAGGGTCTCTTTCACCTCTAATTACCTCACATTAATATGTCAATCCGAGAAAGTTTGGTTATTTCAAAGAGTGACTCAATCTGAGGCTATTTGTCAGAGTAATGCTACAAAAATACAAGAGTAAACTGATGCTTGTCTATGACTAAGTTACTTCAAATGACTAAAGCACACACTCTTAAAGCTAGGAAACTTTATCAGTCAAGGGTTCGACAACAATAGCCCATCCCTTTAGAAACTGATGGAAAGGAAATTAGAGCATGGACCACGGGTCTGGGAGTGAGGCAGTAAATGCCGAGGCTCACTACAGCCACAGATCGTCTCTCACACCAAATCCGAGTAAATGAAACAACGGATAAAAATGGAACGACAAATAGGAAATTGAACAACAAATCTAGAATGGAATAGCAATGCTTAAAATGGAACAACAATCCTGAAATGGAACAACAATTGAATAACTAAACCTCGCGAGCAGTAATCAATCTTTATCCTATCAACTCAAATGCACTCATTGTAATCAAAACTCCAATCTTTCATTCTCCAAGCAAATCATGCAACACGCACTAATGGAATAATACTAATTACTAATTATGGAACAACATGTGGAAATAATACACACACAACACTCTTGAAAAGTAATCTGATTTAACACCAATCATCAACAGGAATTACAACTGTGTTTCAAAATGGAACAACATTAATCCCGAATCATAAAGAAGACATCTTTCAGATAATTTCCTTAACACAAATACACAGCATAAAAGCTCCGTAACAAAATGATAACAATGTTCAATTAAGTCTAATAATATTCAATCAACTCTGAAAGTATTGGTGATATAATGCAGAGCCAATATAAATAACCTTAATGAACGAATCTTAACAGAGCATATGATGTAACTTGTAAAGCATATCAGATTACCAACTAATGACGATAAGCAAACCACGCAGAAATCAAATCGTAGCAATACAGAAGCAAGTGTCCTCCGGGGCCGGGCCCTTAGCCTCAAGGGTACATAGCTTTGAGTTAATTCAGGCGCAGAGATAAGATAATCACTAAGTTTATATTAATGCATGAAACAAAAAGTACAATGAGCCAAGTTCAACGAGACTCGATGATCACAGTTCAATCTTTAACAGAAAGTTACATAAAAGCATGATCCCCAAAACTAACAGTGTTGTCCCTTTATATAAGGGTAACGACAGAGATGTCTAAGAAATAAGATAAATAAAGCAGCGATCCCTCAGGATCGATCCTGAGGGATTCGCCAAACTATTAATCCTTAATCACTTCTTTTCTCCTCCGCCAAGCTGGTGCCTTCTCCTCCTTTTCCGGACCGGTTTGCTTCAACCTGCTTAGCCTCGTTTGCACTCGGTCCTTTGTTAAAGGGACAATAGTTACCCTGTTCTTGTCTTTTTCTTTGGAACAGTAGCTCCTCATTTTTACCCTTTCCTGCACAGGAGAATGACAACTATCAGCAGTTAAGTTTTGCATACTAATTCCACATATTTTATCATAATTCTCTATTGTTTTCCACATTCATGATGTAAAAGATTCACAAGTCCCACTGAAAAGCCATTGAAATGATCATTAAAAACATACCTTTTTAGTACTCCACACCTGCCCGCTCTGTCTTTAAAGGAGTGGGTGCGGACCCCTGTGAAAGTAAAAAAGGCGCAAGTTTATTCTTAAAAACTCACTTATGGTTAATTCTGGATGATTCTAGAAGGAATCTTGATGTGGATGGTTCACTCCTAGGTGGTTCATGCATCCAAAAACTAAAGGAGATAATCCCTTGATGAGAGGAGCTTATCCCTTTGAAGGAGGGTGTTATCCCTTTGAAGGTGGACCTAGTAACTTCCCTCCATTGCACTATAAATTAAGGCATTGGGCTGGTTGCTAGGGAGGTTAGAAGCTGAACATTTTTGAGGGTAAATGCTGTTGGAATTGAGACTTCCTAGTTAAGCTTGAGAGGAGAGATTACATAACTTTTGGCTTCATTGGGAAGAGAGTGAAAGTTGTCAAAGTAGAGGAGATTCTTGCTCGACCCTGGGAGGAGCTTGTACAACATCAAGGCACTAAGGTTGTGTTGTGCTCTACAACAACCCCCCATTTCATATCATTTTTATTTATAAATATTAACATATGAAATGGGTCCCTTTAAAGTTTAATTGGTATCAATACTTACAAATAAAACAATCTTTTATTATTGCGATAAAGCGATCGCAAGATCGCATATCACAATGACATAGAAAACACATATAAGTGGCACATTGGTCTCCGCCGATGCGATTTCGCAATCGGGTATCGGCAATACTCCATACACATCTTAAAAATGCACATAACATAAGCTCTGACGCGATGCGCAATCAGCGATCGACTATTGGTGATACTTCGTATGCAGTTAAAGCACCTTAAGTCATTTACCCCGATCCGATGCAATTTCGCAATCGGCAATTGGCAGCATCCCATGTATAATAATAAGGTGCCCAGGTCTTACCGCCGATGCGATGCGATATCGGCGATCAGGCGATCGGCATTGCACTCTTTATGCACATTGTTATACCTCTTCACGCTAATCCGATGCGATTTCGCAATCGGCGGTCAAGGGTATCCTATTCATATGATTATATAACACCTATTCTCCCGATGCGATGCGATATCGCTATCGGCAATCAGCATTTCAAAAGACATAACTTAAAAATCTAAAGTTTTCTTGATACCCGATCACGATAGAGCGCGGATTTCAAAAAAACCGTTAAATGGAGGGATAAGGTGATTCATTCGTATTTAAAGTTTTGCCTCTTGAATTAACGATCACCTGCACTCAACCGCCAAAATATCCATAGCACACTTAAGAGAGTCATTCAGCCGGATAATGGTGTAATGAGAATTTAAGGGGTAGCAGGCCTGAAACGGCCATTTAATGTATCTGTAAGATCTCCCCATCGATTGGATCCGCAGCCATTTTTGAGAGTTAATCTCTCAGCACGCTTCGATTGATATATCTTTCCCGCATTGGATTTTCATTATCATATTTCTATGTTACGGTTTTTCTTGCCTTTGTGCAGAATTCATCCTTAGAGGGAAGCTTGAGCAAGATGGGAAAGAAATCTAAGAAGACCGCGGGTTCTTCCGCTACACCAGTTGCAGGACAAACTGCTGTGGATAAAAAGAAGGGCTTAATTTCTGATACTACGTGTACTGGTCTCACCAGAGTTTCTTGGCGAGGCACATACGATCTGCTTGAAGCCGAACAACCAGTGAAGACAATGACAGAATCTAGTGTAGATTTACTCCGGAAGTCTGATAGCACTCTCAAAGATTTGGCTGACTCTTTCCTTCACAGGATAGCGGCCAGAGATCAGATTCTCCCCTACACAGACGTCGTGCGATGGGTGATTGAAGAAATTCCAATCATGGACAAAACTTTTAGCACCAGAGATGGGAGGATTTTCGGATCATTCAAGGAAGATGATCTAAGGCAAATGTATCATTTGCCTGAGCCAGAGAAGGTGTATAACAAGGCGTTCCTGGAGAAGTTTGCAAGTGATAATGAAAAGGAATCCGAACCCATCCGGGATTGGAGGCAGAATCCAGCCAAACACAAGCACGAGTCTTCCGGTAAGTACTCGGTCGATTCTCTGGCTTCTCCTTATTGTTATGCGGGGATAATGATGTGTAGACTATGGGGATTGCATGACTCTGCTAATTTTACCATAGAGATGGTTCCTCTAATGGAGGTAGCAGTGAACAATATAATTATGGATTGGGCCACTATTCTCTCGCATAAACTAGCCGTAGCTGTTCGTGATTTTAGAAGTAAGTCTGTTGTCACTGAAAGGAAAATTCCCCCATTCTATTACAGTGCATATATTTTAGATACGTTATGTTTCAATTCTGAATTTCTCGTCCTCGGTTGGAGGTGGACTGCGCAAGACCCCTCACCCATTCATATATACCACCAGAAATTGTGGAAGTCTTCTTACAAGCACCACCTGTACCAAATCTGCAATGGCTTTATGGTGCCCATTTATTATTCTATTTTTGATAAGTCCATTCCCAAGATTTACTACCAGGCTTCGTTTGATTTACCAGCGTTAGCAAGTTGGTTTGGAGAAGAGAGATTTACTTACATTAGAGTTTTCGGCAGCCAAGCCAATCCGCATGTTCTCCCTTTATACATTCCAGATAAACTGCTAGCAAGAGAAATAGCTTATCAGATTATAGCTGAGAGTACTACACAGACTCTCAAGAAAGAAAATAAGAGGGGCTAGCCCTATTTTCCCTTGAGATGTGGTGTCTATACTCTGCATGATCTCAAACATGCAGAAAAAGAGGCCACAAAGATTCAATCCTTAACTCTGGCCACTATCCCAAATAGGCTATTTGATCCAAAGAAAGTTGCGTATACTGCATTAGAACAGGCCAAATTGACAAAATTTGAGCATCAAGAAGATATGTTTGATGACTTGTTCATTGCCTCCGAATCAATAGGTCAGGCTAGGGAACTTGCTAGAATGAAATATAATGATGAAGGGTTAACTGAGTTCAATAAAATTAGAGAGCAGAGGTTGCAAACTCTGCCTCTAGATTTACTGGCAACAACCCCAGCGACATCATCAAGCGAGCCTGGTCGGCAACAGTCAAGCCAACCTCCTGTTATCACAAAAGATCAGAAAAAAGAACAGGAGGAAAGGCAGAGGAAAGAACAAGCGGAAAGGCAGAGGAAAGAACAGGCAGAAAAGCAGCGGAGAGCACAAATAGAACAAGAGGAAAGAAAGAAGAAAGAGATGGAGGAGCAGCAGATAAAATAAAAAGAGGAAAGACAAAGGAGAGAACAAGAGGAGCAGAAAAAGAAAGAGTAAGAAAAAGAGCGGAGGGAGTCCCAAGCCGAAAAGCAGAAACAAACCACCACTGACCCCGAATTGCTCCAACAGTGGAAGCAATTTGACTCTATTATCAGTGGAATGGAATGTTCCAAAGATACAGACACCTCCAAAACAAATGACACACAGGACATCACTTCACCTCAGGTTCTAAGTGGAACCAGCGGCCCACCCATTTCTAAGGATTTTGAGGTAATTCCAAAAGACCCTTCTGATCAAATCATTCTCCAGGTAGAAGATATTCCTCCCCTGGATGTTTTCTATAGCCCGAGGCATAGAGAAGTTGTAAAGCGATCAAGGAAAAGACGAAGGACTGATCAACCTTCTATCTTTCCAGAGCAAACAGTCACGGGTAATGTAGTATGGAAGGAGGAATTGGACCCCTCCGATGACCTAACAAAGCTGTCACAGTATGCAGGAGCCTATTCCGCAGCGACAATCGACAAGGCATCAGAGGTAAGTCTTCTACTGAAGACTAAGGACCAAGAAATTTTTGCACTACAGGCAGAATTGGCCGAGACAAAGCAGAAGGCAGCGCAAGCACGATCCAGAAACAGAAGGACTTATCGGAGGCATTGGCACAATTGAGGACAGCGAATGAGCAAATGATGAAAACGAAGGACGAGCAAATAGCTCAATTGTCATCACAGCTCGAAATCATAAAGGGCACTCAAAAAGTGGAGGAGTTCAGAGCAGAAGCATCGCAAATAAACAATGCATTAATATCGCAAATTAGGCTCCTATGTCAACAACTCACTGAGGCAGAGCCATTGTGTGAGCTAACTACATCCGTAAGTCAGCAGGTAGAGAAGGCCAGGAATGAGTTAGACCAAGCTGAAGAAACCATAACCGCATATCTTGATTGGCAAGATTCTGATGTAGGAAAAGCAGCGAATTTGCCCAGGATCCAAGAAACATATAAGGACATACTCTTCACAGAATGGAAAATTCAAGTGATGAAAGCAGAGAGGGCGGCTTCAAGATGTAAATCAACTGCCAGCAATCTAGTTGATCTGGTCAACAACACCCTCTACTTAGCGAACATGATTTCCCAGTGTACACCAGGAAGCATAACAACAGCAAATATGATAGAGCAAACGAGTTATCCTGACTTAGAGGAAAAGGGGAGGTTAATCGCTGGGGTTAACACTTTGACCTTCGATGCATATTGGCTCTTTCTGATCAAGCCACACACACAAAGATCTGCCCTCAAGTGTTTAACATATGCGCTTGGGTGTATAATTCCCGATATTCAAGATGCCACATATGCCGCCTAGCTCAGTTCGCGCCTCAACAAACCGCCTGAAGTAGAGCCAATGCTTGCGATAAGTCAGCTCAGGTTTAAAGGCAAAGAGCCTACCTGATGAATCATGCTGCTGATTGCCAGATCGCTGAGGGAGATAGGATCGATATTTATTGATACCAATTTAGTAGCATTTCAGTTTCATAGATATTTAGATTAATTTAGTATTTATAGACCCTTTCATGTTTTTCGAAAGGGTCGTAAAGTTTTGTAACAAACTTAAAAGACTGAAGTTTGCACTACTGTGCTTCAGCCAATATTCTTTTATGAAACTGGGCCAGTTGTTCTTAATTTGACGAGGAAGCTTCTTTATGCAATTGTGCACTATTGTCTTTGTTGAGAATGTTTTTTGCGTTAAAGGAAGAACTACAACATAGCGATTGATATTTGGGAGTGTTAAGCAGCTCATATGGTATTTCTATCTATGTTTGAATTCATTCCTTTTATATGAATTGTTATGTAATTATTCTTGCTATTGTTGATTATATGCATGCGCTATAACCGCAGATCTCTATTCATTCCACTATTGGATGCTTTATGATGTGCCTGTTCATTTAATCATGTATATGACAATGATATAAATGATAAAGTGTAGAAATTTCGCTTTAATCGCTTTGCTTAACTATTTATGCACAACAATCTTGAATGAATTAATATCTATGTCTTAAATATGGAGTCATCTATATGCCTGTCTTTAGACACAGACCATAAAATGCTACGCTTTAGAGCTCAATAAGTCCTCGGGATAAATCATAGTTATTATATTCTTGCTGATAGTTTTAGTTATTCGCTTACCGCTAGCATAGTCTATAAGTCATTCATTCATCCCGTTTATCTATTTCTGGGAAACTGGTCCCATTATCCCCAGTCGGAGCCACTATTCCAAACGGAAAAAGAGTTGTACTAAGGTCCGGACCGGGTGGTTATCCCCAATGTTGTTGCAGCGATTTTCGAGGCATCAACATTTTTGGCGCTAGAAGGAGGGCCTGACTGTGAATGGCAAACAAACCTAAATCTGCAAGCCATTCTAAGAGTAATTCTCCCTCCAAATCCCCTCAAACTTCTCATGCGCATGCTGGTTCGCCAGTATCCGAACAAGAAGAAGAGGAATCAACTACCACTGCTCAAACCCATCATACTCCAGAACAATTAAGTCTTGAATCACCTGAAGTTCAGTCTCTTATCCATAAACTTCAGAGCTTCTCGATTTCGCACAATAGTGAAATCTGAGGTATCACACAATAGTGTGACTTCGCAGTTCAATTTACCTCACCCTCTCACCAGACTTCAGAGCGAAAAGCTCGGTATTGAACCCACTGAGTTCCCTTTACCGAAAAGGAAAAAGGCAAAGAAAAATACTGAAGGATCTGATAGTGAAGAGCTTTCATCCATATCCTCCATTTCAACTTCTCATCTGCAAAGTCAACCATCCACTCCTCCATTACATATCGATGTTCACCAGGGATTAGGTGCTGTAACATCCCAACCTGCTCACTCCTCAATATTGTTTCCTTCCCAGGCATTTGGAATTTCAGTGGTAGTATCATCTACTACTGCTATTATAATGGCAGATCCATGGACCAGACCTGGTGCAGTCAATATGCCTGCACCATTGCATCCATTACCAGATCTTCCTGAAAAATGGCTGCCCAAGTTTAATCCAGATAATGGGACCCAAGCTGAGGAACATATCAATAATTTCATGTTGGCAGTCAACTTGAAAGGAGTAACAGAAGAAGATGTTGTTGTTAGGCTTTTCCCTTATACCTTGCAAGGATCAGCAGGATCCTGGTATTTTTCTCTACCCTCTGGTTCCATTACCAGTTGGAACACTTGCCAAGAGCAGTTTCTTACCAAATATGGAGATGATAGGTCTTTGGCTACTTTAATAAACGATCTCTCCAATCTGAGAATAGAGCATAGGGAACCAATAAAGGAATTTAATGCTAGATTCAATAAGCTCCTGAACAAAATCCCTACAGCCTCCAAACCAAGTGAACAAATTCGGAGCGAATGGTATATAACAGCTTTGCCTGCTAATATAGCCATTTTTGTAGACAGGGCTGGGAAACCTACCTTAGCCGAAAACATGAAAGAAGCACTTGCTGTGGAAAAGCGCATCAATGCTCTAGAGAAGAAAGCTGCTCTGGAAGACAGAAAAGCCAAAAAAGTCTCTTTCAAAGAGGATTCTAAGAAGAAAACCCCAAAGGACCCATATGACATGGAGGGTTTGCAAAAGGTCCTGAAAACTTTGTCTAACGAAATGGTTGATATAAAGAAACAGGTCGCCGAAACCTCAAACAAAAGGCCATTTAGGACCTATAAGAGAACGAAATCAAAGCCACCGAATGTCATATCTAACGTAGATTCAGAGCAAGAAGAAGAGGAGGAGGAAACAACCTCACAAACTGATGATGAAGAAGAAGTAGCTGAATGCCACGGAATGTGGGATTTTATACTCCCTAACTCTGATACCGATAACGAAGAAGAAGCCTTCCCGGTCACTACTAGAAGTAGAAGTACTTCTGAACCTATCCAGGCAAATTCAAAGAAAAGGAGTGCAGGTGCTACCACAACAAAGGAAAAAGTACCTCCAAAGAAATCACCTGCAGTAGGTCCCCAAAACCAGCCTTCAACTTCCAATTCTCCTTCAACATCTAAAACGTTGGTGGTATCCGATTCAATGGAATACAACATTGTTGATGACATGAAGAAAACTAAAGAAAACATAACCATGTTTGAACTTAGTAAATTAAAGCATCAACAAAAATTACTTCTTAAAGAATTGAATGCTGTTCCTTCTACACCACTTCCCAGTGCAAAAGCTGCTAATGATTCAGGCCAACCTCCTCCAAGTATGGTTGAAGCTACCGATTCAGTTCTGATTGGAGATATATCAAATTATCATACTCCACCATTCCTTCTAACCTATGAGATCCATAATCGAAACCTGCACAACTGTTTAATTGACTCAGGGGCATCATCTAACATAATGCCAGCTTCAGTTTGTTCTATACTGAACATTGAACCCCAGAAGTCTGCTATCCATATTGTACAGTTGGACAGAACCAAAGTACAGGTTGTGGGAGAAATTAATTCCGTAACTATCAGGTTGTCTGCTGATCCCAGGATAGTACAAAGAATTGATATCTTAATAGCTGATATACCTGAGTTTTACGGTTTAATTTTGAGTAGGGATTGGTCCGAAAAATTGCATGGGTATATTTCCACTGATTGGTCACACATGTGGCTTCCCTATAAGGGTAAGCCAAATCAAATAAGGATCGATCGAGAAAAACATATGACCCACACAGTTACTGAATTTGAACAAGAAAACCAGCCCGTGGCGTTCAACAACAACATTTTGGGGAATTATTCATCAGAGTCATTCTTTGGCAACTTTGTTGCCCAACCCTCACCTTTCTCAGTTAATCATTTTTCATCTCAGATTGAGAATTTTTCACAAACAGATAAATCTAGATGTTTCAATGATGATGAGAAAACTGTAAATATGGTTGTTAATACTCCTTTATTTTGGTCGTTATATTTTGATGGCTCCAAGTCAAGTGAAGGCTCAGGAGCAGGATGTGTTTTGGTTAGTCCACATGGGGAAAAAACAATGATGTCTTGTATATTAGAATTTGAATGCACTAACAATACGGCCGAATATGAAGCCTTAGTCCAGGGATTATATAAAGCAATCGGCCTTAAAGTACAATATCTAAAAGTATTCGGCGATTCTGAAATAATTGTTAAACAGGTGAAAAATGCAATTCATTGTCTTTCAAATCACCTCAAGCATTATCAATCGCTAGTGCAATATCTTACCTCACATTTCTTGGCATTCAACATTTCCTCCATTCCTAGGTCACAAAACTCGGCAGCTGACCTACTAGCCAACGTAGCTTCCAAGCTTCTACCTTCTGAAGACTACAGTCCTGATAGATTTTCTGTAGAATTGATTTTTAGGCCTTCAATTCCTGATAATGTCACTAATTGGAGAGTATTTAACCATGACGAGGATATTTTAAAATTCTTAACTTCCGAAAAGTCCTATGATAACCAAATCATTGAAGAAAATGAGCATGACTCCCAAATGAAAGAATCACCTCAAGAAAATGCAATTCCTAAGCCTGTGGTAAAGCTAGAAGATCTTTATGATATTAAAGATAGGTTTAGACCTGTAATTAATGCAAAGCTCCAAAGCTCTACCCTAAAGTTTGAATTGATAAATTTAGGTACTGAACAAGCTCCTCAAAATATCAATTTAGGATTAGGACTTTCTCCAAACGAAAAGGAGGCATTCATTAGATTGTTAAAGAAAAACAAACAAATTTTTTCTTGGAAATACGATGATTTGAAGACTTATGACACATCTATTATCCAACATACCATTCCTATGCTTCCCGATCAAAAACCGATCTAGCAGAAGTTAAGAAAAATACACCCAAATTTAGAGAGCCAGATAAAGTCAGAACTTAACAAACTCTTGAAAGCCAAGATTATTTTTCTAGTCCGACACTCAAACTGGGTCTCTAATATGGTGCCAGTCAGAAAGAAAAATGGCGACATTCGAATTTGTATTGATTTCATAAACTTGAACAAAGCAAGCTTGAAAGACAATTTCCCATTACCTACTATGGAGCAAATACTTCAATCAGTGGCAGGCTCTGAATTGATGTCCTTTCTAGATGGTTTCTCAGGATACAACCAAGTCCTGGTTCATCTTGATGACCAACTTAAAACTACATTTAGAACAAAATGGGGAACATATGCATATCATAAAATGCCTTTTTGACTTATAAATGCAGGAGCGACATTCCAAAGAGCTATGGATGCAGCTTTTAGAGGGTTGATTAATAAAACAGTAGTCATCTATCTAGATGATATAACTGTATTCTCGAAAGAGAGGTCTAGTCATTTGCATGACTTAAGCCAAATTTTTCAATGCTGCAAAAGATATGGTATTTCTCTGAACCCTAAAAAGTCATTCTTTGCTCTTGATCAAGGGAAGCTCTTGGGTTTTATTGTGTCCAAAGATGGCATTTATATTGATCCTGATCGGATCAAAGAAATCTCTGAAATCCCATTCCCTCACAATAAAAAATCGATGCAGTCATTTTTAGGCCAGATCAATTTTGTTAAAAGATTTGTTCCAGATTTTTCTCAAATTATTTTGCCACTTCAAACAATGATTAAGAAGAATTCAGTCTTTAAGTGGGGATCAGCAGAAAAGGAAGCTTTTGATCTAATCAAGCAATCAATAATCAATGCCCCAGCCTTAAATACTCCAAATTTTTCCAATCATTTTACATTGTATACCATTGCATCCGACTTATCTTATGCTGCAGTACTCACGCAATTAAATGATGACAACTTGGAAGCACCCATCTCATTCTTTAGCTCAAATCTTCAGGGTGCTGAATTGAATTACTCCGATGTAGAAAAACAAGCCTTTGCTGTATTTAAAGCAGTCAAGCATTACAGACCCTTCCTTTTGAAAACCCACACAAAAGTTATAGTTCCTTTCCCAGCAGTTAGGCAACTATTAATCCAAAAAGAACTGGGTGAAAAAAGAGCAAATTGGGTCACAACGCTTCAAGAATATGATTTAGAAATTAAACCAGCAAAGATTGTTAGGGGTCAAGGTTTTTGCAGGATATTGGAAGGAGAATCTAACATTCCAGAATCAGGTGGTACAAGTCAAACTGGAGAAATCAATCAGATAAGTGCCACTGATTCTCAATCGCAATATGCAGATTTAATCTTTTTCTTAAAGAATGGTTATGCCCCTCCACACTTGTCTTACAAAAACAAAAGGGCCATTAGGTTAAAAGCAAAGAATTTCACGCTTATTGATGATGTGCTTTTTAAGCAGAATTATGATTCTATCCTGTTAAGATGCCTTGAGAAACCTGAAGCTCAAAAGGTTTTGCAGGAGTTACACGATGGACCAGCAGGAGGACATTTTGGAGCAGACACAACAGCTCACAAAGTTATTCATGATGGGTATTATTGGCCTACTCTGTTTAGAGATGCCCACGAATATGTAAGGAAATGCTTCAACTACCAGACTTCTAGTGGAAGACAACGTAAATCAGCCTTCCCTCTGCAACCAGTCAACATTGAACAACCATTTGAGCAATGGGGATTGGATATCATTGGGGAGATTACTCCCTCATCTTCCAAACAACATAGGTATATCCTCACTGCTACTGATTATTTTACTAAGTGGGTGGAGGCTATTCCTTTGAAGACAGCAAATTCCGAGGCAATCATTGAATTCATAGATCAATACATCATTACCAGGTTTGGTGTCCCAAATGCTCTTGTTTTTGATAATGCTTCTTATTTCTCAGGCAATGCTATGTTTGATTTCGCTATTAAAAGAGGGTTTAAACTGAAGTATTCTGCTAATTACTATCCCCAGGGTAATGGCTTAGCCGAATCTACTAATAAGAATTTGATCAAAATCATTAAGCGAACTATCGAACAGAATCATAGAAACTGGCACAAATCTTTGATGTTTGCATTATGGGCTGATAGAATAACGCAAAAGGCTTCTATAGGATCTTCCCCATTTAATCTGGTATATGGAAAAGAAGCAGTATTGCCCACAAATCTTGTTCTTCCCTCTTTAGCCCTAGTACAATACATTGAGGAAACTCCTTCTTCTTCTATTCAGCTTAGACATGATCAAATTCTAAAATTAGAAGAGGAAAGAGAAAAAGCTAGAGTTACTCATGCCAAGCATCAACAAATCATTAAAGCAGCTTTTGACTCAGTCTCATCCGGTTCAAAACAATTTCAAGTCGGTGACTTAGTTCTGAAATGGGACAAAGCCCATGAAGATAAGGGAAAACACACCAAGTTCCAGAAGATGTGACTTGGACCATTTCAGATCTGTGAAAAGGTGGGCCATTCAACCTTTATACTGCAAGACTTATCAGGGTTGAGAGATTCTCTCCCTGTTAATGGCCTAATCTTGAAGAAATTCTTTAATTGATGAGGTAACTCCTTCTCCTTTTAGTTTGGTAAATTTTCGTAGTTTGTAGGATTTGCAGAAAATAATGTTGTAAGATATATTCGATTGACCTTTTGCTGTGTTTGAAAAGTTGTCCCACAGAAGTAGTATGAATATTTGCTTTTAAATAATAGAACTCTTAACCAAAAGGGATAATTTCTAGGAAATTAGGTATCTTTGTATTCTGAAACCACAGTCCAAGTTTTGTAAACTCCTCTCAAAGTTTAAAAATATTGTAAATCATTTTTGTTTTCAAGTCGGTCTCAAAAGGTTATCCATATTGAGATAGAAGCTAATCCAATTTCAGCACCTTCAACTCTTAACCTGTCATCCATTTTCTCTTAAGGAGAAGATTGTTCATCCCATTCACTAAAGTTTATGATTACTCAGAGTGTAATTCTAAAATATAAGATATTAAAGATAAGAGGTCTTATTGCAAGCCTGCTTACCATGTTCATAGGGAAATAGTTTGACTGACATTACCAATACTGCATATCAAAACAGGGTAATGGCTTGAAATTACAAGACAAGGGGTCTCATCACGAGCCAGCTTGTTCAGTTAGATTACTACCAGTGAATGGCATTGTCAACAGCTGGCCACCAAACCAGGACAATGGCTTTTTATCTTATCAATAACGAAAAAAGGAAATGAAATACAAAATATGAAAACATGTTTTGAATTCATTCTGTTAGTCACACTCTTAATTGAATGGAACAATGGACAATTACATGGTTAAAAGGTATCCCTGTCGAAACTATAAACGTTTGCTGGCAGCAGAGGCTCTACCTATGACAGAGGAGTTCATTTTAAAAGCTGATTTGGAAAAGTTTTCTGTTTTATCATTATAAACCAATAAAGGCCTATTTTAAAGCTTAGAATGTATTTATTTTCTTAGAAAGGGGAGGAAGTTAACAAAATAGTTTCATTTTATTCAGAATGCATATATATCTAGTTATATTAGAATTTTCCCCTTTTGATTGAAACTCTATTTTGAAAAAGCTTAAGTATTTTTATCATTTCCAGAGATAACTGGTTCTTCCAGCGAATCGCCAATTGTTGTGCTCTACAACAACCCCCCATTTCATATCATTTTTATTTATAAATATTAACATATGAAATGGGTCCCTTTAAAGTTTAATTGGTATCAATACTTACAAATAAAACAATCTTTTATTATTGCGATAAAGTGATCGCAAGATCGCATATCGCAATGACATGGAAAACACATATAAGTGGCACATTGGTCTCCGTCGATGCGATTTCGCAATCGGGTATCGGCAATACTCCATACACATCTTAAAAACGCACATAACATAAGCTCCAACGCGATGCACAATCGGCGATCGGCTATTGGTGATACTTCGTATGCAGTTAAAGCACCTTAAGTCATTTACCCCGATCTGATGCAATTTCGCAATTGGCAATCGGCAGCATCCCATGTATAATAATAAGGTGCCCAGGTCTTACCGCTGATGCGATGCGATATCGGCGATCAGGCGATCGGCACTGCACTCTTTATGCACATTGTTATACCTCTTCACGCTAATCCAATGCGATTTCGCAATCGGCGGTCGGGGGTATCCTATTCTTATGATTATATAACACCTATTCTCCTGGTGCGATGCGATATCGCTATCGACGATCGGAATTTCAAAAGACATAACTTAAAAATCTAAAGTATTCTTGATACCTGATCACGATAGAGCGTGGATTTCGAAAAAACCGTTAAATGAAGGGATAAGGTGATTCATTCGTATTTAAAGTTTTGCCTCTTGAATTAATGATCACCTGCACTCAACCGCCAAAATATCCATAGCACGCTTAAGAGAGTCATTCAGCCGGATAATGGTGTAATGAGCATTTAAGGGGTAGCAGGCCTGAAACGGCCATTTAATGTATCTGTAAGATCTCCCCATCGATTGGATCCGCAACCATTTTTGAGAGTTAATCTCTTAGCACGCTTCGATTGATATATCTTTCCCGCATTGGATTTTCATTATTATATTTCTATGTTACGGTTTTTCTTGCCTTTGTGCAGAATTCATCCTTAGAAGGAAGCTTGAGCAAGATGGGAAAGAAATCTAAGAAGACCGCGGGTTCTTCCGCTACACCAGTTGCAGGACAAACTGCTGTGGATAAAAAGAAGGGCTTAATTTCTGATACTACGTGTACTGGTCTCACCAGAGTTTCTTGGCGAGGCACATACGATCTGCTTGAAGCCGAACAACCAGTGAAGACAGTGACAGAAGCTAGTGTGGATTTACTCCGGAAGTCTGATAGCACTCTCAAAGATTTGGCCGACTCTTTCCTTCATAGGATAGCGGCCAGAGATCAGATTCTCCCCTACACAGACGTCGTGCGATGGGCGATTGAAGAAATTCCAATCATGGACAGAACTTTTAGCACCAGAGATGGGAGGATTTTCGGATCATTCAAGGCAGATGATCTAAGGCAAATGTATCATTTGCCCGAGCCAGAGAAGGTGTATAACAAGGCGTTCCTGGAGAAGTTTGCAAGCGATAATGAAAAGGAATCCGAACCCATCCGGGATTGGAGGCAGAATCCAGCCAAACACAAGCACGAGTCTTCCGGTAAGTACTCGGTCGATTCTCTGGCTTCTCCTTATTGCTATGCGGGGATAATGATGTGTAGACTATGGGGATTGCATGACTCTGCTAATTTTACCATAGAGATGGTTCCTCTAATGGAGGCAGCAGTGAACAGTATAATTATGGATTGGGCCACTATTCTCTCGGATAAACTAGCCGTAGCTGTTCGTGATTTTAGAAGTAAGTATGTTGTCACTGAAAGGAAAATTCCCCCATTCTATTACAGTGCATATATTTTAGATACATTATGTTTCAATTCTGAATTTCCCGTCCTCGGTTGGAGGTGGACTGCGCAAGACCCCTCACCCATTCATATATACCACCAGAAATTGTGGAAGTCTTCTTACAAGCACCATCTGTACCAAATCTGCAATGGCTTTATGGTGCCCATTTATTATTCTATTTTTGATAAGCCCATTCCCAAGATTTCCTATCAGGCTTCGTTTGATTTACCAGCGGTAGCAAGTTGGTTTGGAGAAGAGAGATTTACTTACATTAGAGTTTTCGGCAGCCAAGCCAATCCGCATGTTCTCCCTTTATACATTCCAGATAAACTGCTAGCAAGAGAAATAGCTTATCAGATTATAGCTGAGAGTACTACACAGACTCTCAAGAAAGAAAAGAAGAGGGGCTGGCCCTCTTTTCCCTTGAGATGTGGTGTCTATACTCTGCATGATCTCAAACATGCAGAAAAAGAGGCCACAAAGATTCAATCCTTAACTCTGGCCACTATCCCAAATAGGCTATTTGATCCAAAGAAAGTTGCGTATACTGCATTAGAACAGGCCAAATTGACAAAATTTGAGCATCAAGAAGATATGTTTGACGACTTGTTCATTGCCTTCGAATCAATAGGTCAGGCTAGGGAACTCGCTAGAATGAAATATAATGATGAAGGGTTAACTGAGTTCAATAAACTTAGAGAGAAGAGGTTGCAAACTCCGCCTCTAGATTTATTGGCAACAACCCCAGCGACATCATCAAGCGAGCCTGGTTGGCAACAGTCAAGCCAACCTCGTGTTATCACAAAAGATCAGAAAAAGAACAAGAGGAAAGGCAAAGGAAAGAACAAGCGGAAAGGCAGAGGAAAGAACAGGCAGAAAAGTAGCGGAGAGCACAAATAGAACAAGAGGAAAGAAAGAAGAAAGAGATGGAGGAGCAGCAGATAAAAGAACAAGAGGAAAGACAGAGGAGAGAACAAGAGGAGCAGCAAAAGAAAGAGCAAGAAAAAGAGCGGAGGGAGTCCCAAGCCGAAAAGCAGAAACAAACCACCATTGACCCCGAATTTCTCCAACAGTGGAAGCAATTTGACTCTATTATCAGTGGAATGGAATGTTCCAAAGATACAGACACCTCCAAAACAAATGACACACAGGACATCACTTCACCTCAGGTTCTAAGTGGAACCAGCGGCCCACCCATTTCTAAGGATGTTGAGGTAATTCCAAAAGACCCTTCCGATCAAATCATTCTCCAGGTAGAAGATATTCCTCCCCTGGATGTTTTCTATAGCCCGAGGCATAGAGCAGTTGTAAAGCGATCAAGGAAAAGACGAAGGACTGATCAACCTTCTATCTTTCTAGAGCAAACATTCACAGGTAATGTAGTATGGAAGGAGGAATTGGACCCCTCCGATGACCTAACAAAGCTGTCACAGTATGCAGGAGCCTATTCCGCAGCGAAAATCGACAAGGCATCGGAGGTAAGTCTTCTACTGAAGACTAAGGACCAAGATATTTTTGCACTACAAGCAGAATTGGCCGAGACAAAGCAGAAGGCAGCGCAAGCAGAGGAGCAGTTGCTGGCACAACAGCAAATGAACGATCAATTAACCCAGCAATTGCAAACAAAAAAGCAAAGGATCGACCAAAGCGTGATCCAGAAACAGAAGGACTTATCGGAGGCATTGGCACAATTGAGGACAGCGAATGAGAAAATGATGAAAACGAAGGACGAGCAAATAGCTCAATTGTCATCGAAGCTCGAAATCATAAAGGGCACTCAAAAAGTGGAGGAGTTCAGAGCAGAAGCATCACAAATAAACAATGCATTAATATCGCAAATTAGGCTCCTATGTCAACAACTCACTGAGGCAGAGCCATTGTGTGAGCTAACTACATCCGTAAGTCAGCAGGTAGAGAAGGCCAGGAATGAGTTAGACCAAGCTGAAGAAACCATAACCGCATATCTTGGTTGGCAAGATTCTGATGTAGGAAAAGCAGCGAATTTTTCCAGGATCCAGGAAACATATAAGGACATACTCTTCACAGAATGGCAAATTCAAGTGATGAAGGCAGAGAGGGCGACTTCAAGATGCAAATCAACTGCAAGCAATCTAGTTGATCTGGTCAACAACACCCTCTACTTAGCGAACATGATTTCCCAGTGTACACCAGGAAGCATAACAACAACAAATATGATAGAGAAAACGAGTTATCCTGACTTAGAGGAGAAGGGTAGGTTAATCGCTGGGGTTAACACTTTGACTTTCGATGCATATTGGCTCTTTTTGATCAAGCCACACACACAAAGATCTGCCCTCAAGTGTTTAACAGATGCACTTGGGTGTATAATTCCTGATATTCAAGATGCCACATATGCCGCCCAGCTCAGTTCGCGCCTCAACAAACCGCCTGAAGTAGAGCCAATGCTTGCGATAAGTCAACTCAAGTTTAAAGGCAAAGAGCCTACCTGATGAATCATGACGCCGATTGCCAGATCGCTGAGGGAGATAGGATCGATATTTATTGATACCAATTTAGTAGCATTTCATTTTCATAGATATTTAGACTAATTTAGTATTTATAGACCCTTTCATGTTTTTAGAAAGGGTCGTAAAGTTTTGTAACAGACTTAAAATACTGAAGTTTGCACTACTGTGCTTCAGCCAATATTCTTTTATGAAACTGGGCCAGTTGTTCTTAATTTGACGAGGAAGCTTCTTTATGCAATTGTGCACTATTGTCTTTGTTGAGAATGTTTTTTGCGTTAAAGGAAGAACTACAACATAGCGATTGATATTTGGGAGTGTTAAGCAGCTCATATGGTATTTCTATCTATGTTTGAATTCATTCCTTTTATATGAATTGTTATGTAATTATTCTTGCTATTGTTGATTATATGCATGCGCTATAACCGCAGATCTCTATTCATTCCACTATTGGATGCTTTATGATGTGCCTGTTCATTTAATCATGTATATGACAATGATATAAATGATAAAGTGTAGCAATTTCGCTTTAATCACTTTGCTTAACTATTTATGCACAACAGTCTTGAATGAATTAATATCTATGTCTTAAAGATGGAGTCATCTATATGCCTGTCTTTAGACACAGACCATCAAACGCTACGCTTTAGAGCTCAATAAGTCCCCGGGATAAATCATAGTTATTATATTCTTGCTGATAGTTTTAGTTATTCTCTTACCGCTAGCATAGTCTATAAGTCATTCATTCATCCCGTTTATCTATTTCTGGGAAACTGGTCCCATTATCCCTAGTCGGAGCCACTATTCCAAACGGAAAAGGAGCTGTACTAAAGTCCGGACTGGGTGGTTATCCCCAATGTTGTTGCAGCGATTTTCGAGGCATCAACAGGTTGTAAAGTTCTTCTTTGGTTAAAGTTAATACAATCAGATTCATTTTTCTCAACAAATTGTCTTATATGGTTTGTTTCATGAATTCCTTGATCATCATCATAAATATGCTTTATTATATTGGTTTTTCAGGTGTTATTTAATGTGTGTGCTTGTTTGTGTTTGCAAATTCTTTACAAGGGAGCTCATTAGATCAACGGAGCGTGGCTTCTACAAACTTGCACTGGACCCAAGGTAGGACTAAATAACTTGTTTGCCTTTACTTATAAATTGCATATTTAGAGAAAGATAGAATTTGTTTGGTTTTCTTGTCGCTAGATATCATTAGATACTAAGGAGGTCGGTCTTGTCTACAAGAACGACTTATCCGGCCGACAAAATGGCGACTCCACTGGGGACTTGAATTTTCGATTTTTTCCTTTGCTTTTACTTTGAATTGAGAAACTATGTCTTTCTTTCTGGTTTTTTGCTTGATGTGTGTGGGATTGGGTACTTATTAGATCCTGGTTTGATTTTTTATTTTTCGGATTTTTGGAAGAGGACTGCACCTTCTGTGTTAGGTAAAGTGCGGACCTGTCTGCACTGTTACAGTATAACACAGAGCGGTACCGCACCTGGTTCTACTGGGAGCCTGCGGACCCTGTCAAAAGTTTGAAAAACCTAAGATCCTTCTGCCCAGTTAGGTTTAGTTTTTGTCCATCGCTGTTAGTTTATGCCCAGATCTGCACGTGTCTTGACAAAAGTTCCTTGTGAGTTAAGTTCCATTGGCATTCTTGAGTTAAGCTTGAGACGAGAGATTACATACCTTTTGGCTTCATTGGGAAGAGAGTGAAACTTGTCAAAGTAGAGGAGATTCTTGCTGGACCCTGGGAGGAGCTTGTACATCATCAATGCACTAAGGTTGTAAAGTTCTTCTTTGATTAAAGTTAATACAATCAAATTCATTTTTCTCAACAAATTGTCTTATATGGTTTGTTTCATGAATTCCTTGATCATCATGATAAATATGATTTATTATATTGGTTTTTCAGGTGCTATTTAATGTGTGTGCTTGTTTGTGTATGCAGATTCTTTACAAGGGAGCTCATTTGGATCAACGGAGTGTGGCTTCTACAAACTTGCACTGGACCCAAGGTAGGCCTAAAACACTTGTTTGCCTTTACTTATAAATTGCATATTTAGAGAAAGATAGAATTTGTTTGGTTTGCTTGTGGCTAGATATCATTAGATACTAGGGAGGTCGGTCTTGTTTGCAAGATCGAGTTATCTGGCCGACAAAATGGCGACTCCACTGGCGAATGTACCTCGTTTTGCGTCATTATGCTGGGCGCATGTGAAATTATAACAAGCATAGTTTTTCGTTTCAAGCTTGTGTAAAAATGAAACCGAATCCAAGCAGAGTTCTCTATGGTTCAAGCTTGTGTAAAAATGAACTCATACCCGTTTTACATCTCGTGATTGTTGTTTTTATCTGCTAAATTCTGATAGATGAGCCTTGGTTGTTTTCATTCCATCGCGACCATGTCTTTGGCTGATCATATGCTTTCACTTGGTTGTTTACCCTTCTTGAGCGACCACATCTATGAGTGGTTTTGTTAGCCAGCCTCTTAACCATTACATGTTTTGAGCAGTTCCCCCATCACCATAACCAATTGCTACCCTTTATACCACTCGTTCCTCTAGGACGAGTCCTCTTTAAGCTCTTTTCTGACTCATAAAATATGAAAAGATTGCCGAGCTTTCCCTTTTTAAACTCACTAAAATGGAATTAAAAGGAAGGTTCACTTACAGCTCTTATTTGATCGTATAAACATGAAAAGATTGCCGGACTTTTGTCGTTTCAAGTTCGATACTGGTAATAAAACGACGTGTCCTTGATTGATTTTTTACTTTTTTGGATCAGAGACACTAATTATGAAAAGTACTCCTTGTTCGTAATGGTGAAGCGGTTCTCTCAAGTATTATTTTATACTTTTTCGGGCTTGGGAGACACAAATTTATGAAAAAGGGCAACCATGGAGTTTTCTTAAGTTTTTTTCAGACTCTCTAAAATTGAAAAACGCCGAGTTTCTCCTATACTGGACTCGTTAACATTTAACAGTAAAGGACCTGTTCAATTACAAACAAGAACGGACCACTCCTTCTTAGGGTTCGAATTAACTAAGTCAGACTCATCCGAAGGATGAGCTTATAATCAAGCAAATGTTATCCTCCTCAAGCTTGTTAAAAATAAAGAGGTACTTGCCAGAAATGGTGGGGGAAAAGAGAGAAAGATGAGCCTATTTGTCATACATTGTAACCACTCTTGAACATGACACTTTTTATTCACCTGGGTTGGGAAATCCTTTGCCTAACAGTTGATCAAACCATATTGAAAGTCTTCAGTAGGTTTCTGGGTATTATCTTTGGGTCAATTGTCACCAAACCATCTGCTGTGTCGTTATGTGTTCAAGAGGTCAGTGCAAATAAACCATTCATCTGCAAAATATCTGTCATCCATCTTGGCCATCCCTGAGTCAGTCCTTGCAACTATATTTCTTCAGACTTGATCTATGATTTCGTGTTGTGGGCTTGCCTATGATGGATCGCTTTCTATCGACTTCAGCTCATTATCTAGAAATATGATCTAGAAATCATCAGTACCTTGGGATCTACATGCCCCAATGGCAGGTTTCTCGCCTTCGACGATAGTTCGCATCATTGACCTTCGATCAAAGGATTCCGTGACATGTTCGACATCAACACATCTATTTACATTTCATGGATTGTACTGAGTACTTTGAGAGCCATTGACATTACTGGTGGTTTCTCTCACACTTGTTAACAGTTTACATAATTGACTGGTAATCAAGTGGTTTCTACCATGTTCGACTTCAACACATTCATTCACATGGATAGAATCATACTATTTCAGGAAGTAGAAATCAAGACCCTGGATCTAGTTTCCACCATCCAGGCTATGAGGAATTTTGTATTCATTATACAGTGGACTATTCATAAACACGTGGCTGTGTCCATACTGTGTCTACATGTGTCTATACTTGTGATGTATTACAAGATCATTCCTATATCAGAGTAGTAGTTAGTTTTCTAGTTAGTTTTGATCTGAGTATGGGAATGCCTACCTCAGCGATGATATGATCTCATATATATATTTTGCATTGAATTTTTTTACAGGTTCCAACTGGGCTCTCCATAAGATGATCCTCGAAATGATAAAGTGCTTCACTCTTCTTAGATGATAAATGAAATCCTCATCTACTACAGACTTCGAACTTTAGGGGGCAATCTGTTACACAAAATATTGTCACCGTGACTATTTGCAGTCAGTTTGGGTCTATCATCATTCATACTGTCCTCCTTAGTAAGTGTCAAACCTCAGCTCTTCATGTCAAGCTTTAAAAAATAAGAGAAAGACTTTGAAAATCAATAAACCTCTGGTTCCGCACTTTCTCTTACTATTACCTGCGGTCCCGCACCCCTTGTTCATGTTACCTGTGGACCTGCACGCTCTGTCTCTAAAGGAGTGGGTGCGGACCCCTGTGAAAGTAAAAAAGGCACATGTTTATTCTTAAAAACTTACTTGTGGTTAATTCTAGATGATTCTAGAAGGAATCTTGACGTGGATGGTTCGCTCCTAGGTGGTTCATGCATCCCAAAACTAAAGGAGCTAATCCCTTGATGAGAGGAGCTTATCCCTTTGAAGGAGGGCTTTATCCCTTTGAAGGTGGACCTAGTAACTTCCCTCCATTGCACTATAAATTAAGGCATTGGGCTGGTTGCTAGGGAGGTTAGAAGCTGAACATTTTTTAGGGTAAATGTTTTTGGAACTGAGACTTCCTAGTTAAGCTTGAGAGGAGAGATTACATACCTTTTGGCTTTATTGGGAAGAGAGTGAAACTTATCAAAGTAGAGTAGATTCTTGCTGGACCCTGGGAGGAGCTTGTACAACATCAAGGCACTAAGGTTGTAAAGTTCTTCTTTGATTAAAGTTAATACAATCAGATTCATTTTTCTCAACAAATTGTCTTATATGGTTTGTTTCATGAATTCCTTGATCATCATGATAAATATTCTTTATTATATTGGTTTTTCAGGTGCTATTTAATGTGTGTGTTGTTTGTGTTTGCAGGTTCTTTACAAGGGAGCTCATTTGGATCAACGGAGCGTGGCTTCTACAAACTTGCACTCGACCCAAGGTAGGCCTAAAACACTTGTTTGCATTTACTTATAAATTGCATATTTAGAGAAAGATAGAATTTGTTTGGTTTGCTTGTCGCTAGATATCATTAGATACTAGGGAGGTCGGTATTGTCATAAGAATGACTTATCCGGCCTACAAAATGGCGACTGGACTTGAATTTTTGATTTTTTCCTTTTCTTTTACTTTGACTTGAGAAACTGTGTCTTTGTTTCTGGTTTTTTGCTTGATGTGTGTGGGATTGGGTACTTATTAGATCCTGGTTTGATTTTTTATTTTTCAGATTTTTGGAAGAGGACCGCACCTTCTGCGTTAGGTAAAGTGCGGACCTGTCCGCACTGTTACAATATAACATAGAGCAGTACCACACCTGGTTCTACTGGCAGCCTGCGGACCTTGTCAAAAGTTTTAAAAACCTAAGATCCTTCTGCCCAGTTAGGTTTAGTTTTTTTCCATAGCTGTTAGTTTATGCCTAGATCTGCATGTGTATTGACAAAAGTTCCTTGTGAGTTAAGTTCCATTGGCATTCTTGAGTTAAGCTTGAGAGGAGAGATTACATACCTTTTGGCCTCATTGGGAAGAGAGTGAAACTTGTAAAAGTAGAGGAGATTCTTGCTCAACCCTAGGAGGAGCTTGTACAACATCAAGGCACTAAGGTTTTAAAGTTCTTCTTTGATTAAAGTTAATACAATCAGATTCATTTTTCTCAACAAATTGTCTTATATGGTTTGTTTCATGAATTCCTTGATCATCATGATAAATATGCTTCATTATATTGGTTTTTCAGGTGCTATTTAATGTGTGTGCTTGTTTGTGTTTGCAGATTCTTTACAAGGGAGCTCATTTGGATCAACGGAGCGTGGCTTCTACAAACTTGCACTGGACCCAAGGTAGGCCTAAAACATTTGTTTGCCTTTACTTATAAATTGCATATTTAGAGAAAGATAGAATTTGTTTGGTTTGCTTGTCGCTAGATACCATTAGATACTAGGGAGGTCGGTCTTGTCTGCAAGAATGACTTTTCCGGCCGACAAAATGGCTACTCCACTGGCGAATGTACCTCGTTTTGTGTCATTACGCTGGGGTCATGCGAACTTATAACAAGCATAGTTGTTTGATTGCTGTTCCATTTTATTATTGTTGTTCCATTCCAGATTTGCCGTTCAATTCTTTATTTGTTGTTCCATTTTGCTATTTGCTGTTCCATTTACTTGCATTTGTTATTTTGGTGTGAGAGACGATCCAAGGCTGTAGTGAGCCTCGACATTCACTGCCTTGCTCCCAGATCCGTGATCCATGCTCTAATTTCCTTTCCATCAGTTTCCAAAGGGATGGGCTATCGCTGCCGAACCCTTGACTGGTGAGTTGCTTGGTTTTCTGAATGTGTGATTTTCCTTGCTTTTATTTCCTTTCCTCCAGTTTCCAAAGGGATAGGTTATCGTCACCAAACCCTTGACTGATCAGTTGCCTAGTTTTAAGAGTGTGTGCTTTAGTCCTTTTAAGTAATTTAGTTATAGGCAAGCATCCATTTACTCTTGTATTTTTAAGAACACTGTACTACTAGCATTACTCTGACAAATAGACTCGGATTGAGTCACTCTTTGTAATAACCAAACGCTCCCGGATTGACATACTAATGTGAGATAACTAGAGGTGAAAGAGACCCTTTTTATAGCTCCACATTTTGGCGCCGTTGCCGGGGAAAAGAGTGTAGCCATTTGTTTTTTTCAGAGTAGTGTATGAACCTGCTAGGGAAGGGTTGGAATTTAAAAACAGAAGGTAAGAACCTGCGTGCGGATCATGTAAAAGCCCTGCTCCACTGTCCACTTTCCTAACATATTTGTTCTTGCTTTGTTTGAATAGTAGTTCATTTGAGTGCATGACTAAGCAGAAAAAAATAGAAAAGAATATCAAACCTCCATCCAAACCCGAAAAAGCTAAGGGGCCAGTGACCCTTGGCCGAACGACCTTCATAGACGAAATCTATAAGAAAACAGAATCTCAGCCATCAGTAGGCCCTAAGAAAATCATTTCTAAACAGCCTACTAGTTCCCTTCAGGCCACAGGATCACCCTCTGTAGCCTTTGCTGAGGTGCATAGTCAAACTGAAGAACAGGACTTTCAAGAAATTGAAAATTCTGCTCCAGAACTATTGCAGGAAGGGAATTTCAGCAACTTTTGTGAAGGAGAAGGAGAAACAGGGGAAACCGAGGAACCAAAATCTCCTATTGAAACAAATCAGCCATTAAATAGCCCGGATAAGGGGAGTGCTGCAAAAATCATTGTTGAAGGAATCCAATCTCCTCAGACATCAGGTATTCTCATTATCCCAGATAAGGGAAGTGCTATTAAAACTACCCCAACCGTTCCCTCTCAACCTAGGAATACCCTCCTAGATATCCCAGAAGGTTATTGGCATATATTCGATCCTATGGCTCAGAACCAACCAAATGCTCAAACCTCTACATTACAATATCCTATAGTGGATTCTGCAGCAAATGCGCCCATGAAAGCTATCCCTCTTCAGCATATCCCTACATTTCACGGTCTCACATCAGAAGATCCGGATGCATTTTTATTCGAATTCGATGTGTTATGCAGGGGATATGATTACACCACCGATCCCCAGAAATTGAAACTATTTCCCTCTACATTAAAAGGGGCTGCTTTAAGATGGTTCATGGGATTAGGTGGTGGGGTTATCAACAATTGGGATCAAATGAAAGAATCCTTCCTAAAGAAATATCATGATTATTGTAGGTCCAGAGAATTAAAGGACGAAATATTTCAAATGATAGCCAAACCGAATGAGACATTAGAAGAATATGTGGAACGCTTTCAGTGCAATCTACAAAGATCCCCTTATGCATCACTACCTTTACCCGATAATGTATTAAAAACTGCATTGATAAGGGGCATGAAGGAACAATGGATAGAAACATTAAATATCATGGGAAAAGGGGATATTTATCAAGAAAATTTTGCTGACATCATTGACTTATGTATCAGGAGTTCGAGAGGTAGCACAAGAATAAAACCGGCAGAATATGATCGGTTTGCAAGAGATAACAAGGTATCAACAGAAGGAATAACACGTGTAGAAATTGGAAATTTATTAGAAAATTTTAAAACTGATATTCTGGGGACACTAACTACACAAATTGATATTGTGCAGGCTAAACAAAAGCAGATGGAGGCAGAACAGAATTTGGCGATCTTCTGCCCCCGATGCAGAAAAAAACATAGCCACAGAGAATGTCTGTTGGATACAATCCAAACATGCTCCATCTGTACAAAAGATCACCTTACAGAGAGCTGCCCCTCACTTCCTGGATTGAAAGCGGTATATAAGGAAGCGGAAGAAGAACCAGAATCGGTGTACTTGATCAACCAACGTCGCCAGTGGCAGCCGAGACAATCTGGTATGTTTCCAGACCCAAACTCTTCTTCTCAGCCTCCACAGTATAACGCTCAACAATATAGTATGTGGCAAAATCAATCTCAACCCCCATTTTCAAACTGGTCATCACAATCGTTTCCTTCTTCAAACCCATGGCTGAATCAGACAAGCCAATCTGGTTGGCTGAATTTTCCTTACACTCCACCATATTGGCAAAATGGCCCATATCCTCCACAATGGACTCCCCCTACTTCACAAAGTTCACCCTGGCAGACAAACTGGCAAAGACCGATGCACCAGCCAACAGGAACTATTCCACTCCCTCAACCTACTCTGCCAGCCTTACAACAAAATCCCCAGTCTAATTTGAGACCGCAACTCCCAGCTCAACCCAATCCCAATCCAAATAACAGACTGGTCCAATCTCTCCAAATCATCGAATCACCAGAAATAGGACCTGATCTGAGGGAGTGCAATGATCTTCAGTTAAGATCTGGACGTATAATTGGAACTAAGGGAGATAAAACAGTTCATATTGAAGATCAGTTACCTAGAGAACAACAGTCACAACAAGAGGATGTAAACAAGCATCAAACTTATAATCAAGCAACCACATCCTCTCCTCCATTCCCAGAACGATTGGTCATCCCTCGACCCATACAATATCCTGACTTTGACATTCTGGGAGAATTACAAAATCTGTACATAAAAATCCCATTCCTCCAAGCCATTCAAGACATTCCTATATATGCAAAAACTATCAAAGAATTGTGCATCAAGAAACCGAGGAGGAATACAACAACTAATCCAAGGGTCCAAGTAGTCGGTACTTTATCTGATTTACTGTCTGGGAAAGAAACACTCATTAAATATGAAGACCCAGGAAATCCAATTGTAACTGTTCAAATTTATGGTCAGACTCTGTCTAATGCCTTAGTTGATCTAGGAGCCGCAATTAATATTTTAACAACCGCTACTTGCCAAAATCTTGGTATTACATCTGTAGAACCCACTTCTACTCTGTTAGAACTAGCTGACCGATCTATGGTGATACCAGAGGGTACTCTACATGATGTCATGGTCTTTGTAGACTCCTGGGAATATCCAACCGATTTCCTGATAATCAATCCAAAAACCCGACTTGATGGACACCCGCTAATTCTAGGAAGACCTTGGATCGCCACTGCCGATGCTTACATTGGCTGCCGGCAGGGAAATATGACTATAACCAGAGGACCGAATATCAAAAATTTAGTTTTATATCCTCCAGCGCAGCCAAGTGCCACAATAATCAAAACTAATAAACACCCTGTATCATACCTTATTGATAACATTAGATCTCCATTGACTATACAAGAGGCACTTGATTTTAAAGATCAAATAGAATATGATGCCATTAATAATTTCATCAGTCAAACTGAATTTAGATCCCGCGCACAGTGTCACATGATAGAAGCAACATTTGATAATGAATTAGAAGAATATCCTCTGAAAGATACACATGACCAAACGATACCCGTTACTTCTGTTACAAATAGTAAAATTGTGGAAATTGAACCGGGAAAAACTTTAAACATCAATGCCAATCTCACACCTGAACAAGAAATGAAGCTCATCCATCTGTTAACAAAATATCAAGAAGCATTTGCATGGGATTACCCTAATATGAAAGGAATTGATCCCCAATTATGTACACATCACATTTATATAGAAAAAGATGCCAGACCTGTTCGTCAGCCACAAAGAAGACTTAATCCTCATCTAAAGGATGTGGTAAAAGCTGAACTTCAGAAACTTTTAGATGTCAATTTTATCTATCCTATTTCTGATAGTAAATGGGTCTCTCCGCTTGTGGTGGTACCAAAAAAGAATGGAAAATGGAGAATTTGTGTGGATTACAGGGTACTAAATAAAGCAACACAAAAAGATAATTTTCCTCTCCCATTCATAGACCAAGTATTAGATACTTTAGCAGGAAAAAATTATTTTCTTTCCTAGATGGCTTCAGTGGATACAATCAGATTCAGATTGCCCCTGAAGACTAGGACAAAACTACTTTTACTTGTCCTTGGGGAACATTTGCCTATCGAGTTCTACCCTTTGGCCTATGTAATGCTCCTGCCACATTCCAAAGGGCTATCCTTAGCATTTTTGCAGATTTAATAAACGATGGACTTGAAGTATATATGGATGATTTTACACCATATGGAGATGATTTTGATCCAGCACTAGACACCTTAGAAAAAGTCCTACAGTGCTGCATTGCTACCAGGCTTTGCTTAAGCCACGAAAAATGCTACATGATGATGACCGAAGGACTTATCCTAGGACACTATGTTTCAACAGCCGGCATTCAGGTAGACCCGACCAAAATTCAAATACTTTTGCTTATTCCCACTCCTACTACTCAAACAGAGGTACGCAACTTTCTTGGATTTTCTGGTTATTATATAATATAGACGATTTATAGAACATTATTCACACATTGTGGCACCTTTATATGCACTAATTGGTAATGTTGATTTTCTTTGGACAGAAAAATGTGACCGTGCTTTCGAGAATCTAAAGAAGCTCGTATCTATAGCCCCAGTCCTTCGAGGACCAAACTGGGATTTACCATTCCAGATATCATCTGATGCCTCAGATACAGCCATTGGTGCAGTCCTTGGGCAGGAAGAGGATAAAAAACCATATGCCATCTATTACATCAGCAAAAATTTATCCCCTGCTGAATTGAATTACACTGTTACTAAAAAAGAATTCCTAGATGTGATACATGCTGTCAATAAGTTTAGGCATTATATTACAGGCTATCCTGTTATTTTATATACAGATCATTCTGCCATTAAATATCTATCAAATAAGCCTGTCACAAATGCCAGAGTAACTAGATGGTTGATTTTATTGCAGGAATTCGACATCACAATCAAGGATCGGCCTGGCAAAGAAAACCATGTAGCCGATTTCCTCTCAAGAATACCAAAACCAATCGATGCAGCAGCAGTTGAAGATCAATTTCCAGATGAGCATCTGTTTGCTGTTGCTGTTCAAACACCCTGGTATGTTGATGTTGCCAATTACCATGCAGTAGGTAAGCTACCAAAACACTTGACCCCTAATGAGCGCAAGCGGATTGTTCAGAAGAGTACTCGATTTTCGTGGATTGGGGGCTATTTGTTTCACATAGGGGTAGACATGCATATCAGGAGATGTGTTCAAGAAGATAAAATCTTTGACATCCTAAAAGCCTGTCATGATGGACCATGTGGTGGACACTTCGCTGAGCGTAGAACTGGACATAAAGTATTGCAGATAGGATACTACTGGCCCACGATTTTCAAAGATGCAAAGAAATTTGTCCAAGCATGTGACAACTGCCAGCGAGCAGGATGACTTGGTCAAGCCGACGAGATGCCTCTGAAGCCACAATTAGTCATTGAACCATTCGAGCGATGGGCTCTTGATTTCGTTGGCCCCATCAACCCATCATCAAATCAGAAAACATATATCTTGGTGGCAACAGAATATGTCACCAAATGGGTTGAGGCAGAAGCATTGCCAAGAGCCACAGAGGACTCTGTAATACAGTTCCTGTTCCATCTATTTGTACGTTATGGCCTTCCAAGGGAAATAATTACAGATGGAGGACCACAATTTATTGGAAATAAATTAGCTGCAACACTCAACAATTATCATGTCTAGCATAAAATTACTACTCCATATCATCCACAAGCGAATGGGCAGGTAGAAAGCAGAAATAAGATAATAGAATCAATCCTAACGAAAACCATTGCGTCACATAGGCGTGATTGGGCTGCTAGACTACCTGAAGCACTGTGGGCTTACAGAACAACATGGAGAAGCACCACTGGTTACTCACCTTATCAATTAGTGTTTGGAAAACAACCTATTTTTCCCATAGAGTTTGAAATCCAAACCTTACGAACCACACAGGAAGTTGGCCTAGATCTAAGCGAGGCACAAATCAATCGACTACAGCAGATCAACGAATTGGACGAAATTAGGCTCTCTGCACTACAAAATACAGCACTGATTCAACAGCAGCGGGCTAAATGGCATGATGCGCTCATCAAGAACAAAGTCTTCCATGAGGGAGACTGGGCTCTGTTATACGACTCTCGATTTCAAGGCTTCCTTGGGAAACTCCAGATTCGTTGGTTGGGACCATATGAAATCCAGAAGGTGCATGACAACGGGACCATCACGTTAATCACCGTTGACAGTTCTGGATACGCCTTCAAAGTGAATGGCCATCGAGTTCGTGTCTATCGCAAACCACTTACTCGGGAGTCCTTCTGCCAGCAGCTACGTCGAGACACTGATATGGAGATTTTAGGAGAGGAAGAGAAATCTTCCTCACCTGTAATTCATTAAGGAATTCACTCCTTTCTTTTTTTACAGTCTGTACATAAGTTCTTTTTTTTCAAGATGTTCTTGTATATATGTTTGAACTCAATGTTTTTTTGCTTTCTCAAAATTTTGATTTTTTCCGTTCCGTTTCTAAAAGAACGACATTTGCGTGTTTTGCTGTTCCTTTTCAAAAGGAACAACATTCTAGATTTTTTTGCTGTTCCTTTTCAAAAGGAACAACATTCTGGATTTTTTTGCTGTTCCTTTTCAAAAGGAACAACATTCTTGATTTTCTGATTTCTGCTGTTCCTTTTCAAAAGGAACAGCACTTTCGATTTCTGTTGTTCCTTTTTCAAAGGAACAACATTTTTGATTTTCTGCTGTTCCTTTTCAAAAGGAACAACACTTTCGATTTCTGCTGTTCCTTTTTCAAAGGAACAACATCTTTGATTTTCTGCTGTTCCTTTTCAAAAGGAACAACACTTTCGATTTTTGCTGTTCCTTTTTCAAAGGAACATCATCTTTGATTTTCTGCTGTTCCTTTTCCAAAGGAACAACATCTTTGATTTTCTGCTGTTCCTTTTCCAAAAGGAACGACTTTGCTTGTTCTGTTGTTCCTTTTTCAAAAGGAACGGCGCTGCGGTGTGTTTGCTGTCCCTTTTCCAAAGGCACAACATATTTTGGTTTCTGCTGTTCCTTTTCCAAAGGAACGACATTTTTGCCTCTTTTGCTGTTCCTCTTTCAAAGGAACAACATTTTTGGTTGTTGCTGTTCCTTCTTCAAAGGAACAACATTTTTGGTTGTTGTTGTTCCTTCTTCAAAGGAACGACATTTTGAGTGTTTTTTTTTTCATACCATTTTTTATTTTTGTTGTTCCTTTTTCAAAAGGAACGGCATTTGCATTTACATTCTTCGTCTTTTTCAAGAGGAACACCACTAGCATACTTTTGCTCTCCTTGTGAAACAGCTTACTCCTTTTGCTGATCTCAATAAGAGGATGCTTCTTGCCCATATTCTTTCAAGTCTTTAAAATACAGCTATGCACTTATGCAATGAATATAAAATCACAACATACCGAAATCCGCAAATCATAAATCGCTATATTTATAAGGCTCTGTATTGGTAAGAGGACAAAAGGAAGGATATACTTATTTCTTATCTTTTGTTGTCATTGTTTTACTAATTTTGCTCTGATTGGTTATCTTTATCATGCTGATCCCTTTAACCCCCTTTGATTATTATTTAGGAATAAGAGCAAAGGGCTTGTATCTTCCTATTGAGATGATAAGACTTCTTCCACCATTCCTACTCTTAAGGAGTGTTGAACCACCCTTTGTGTATAAAAAAGACTCTATGAAAAATAAAAAATGTGTGTGAACATGATTTATGAGATGTCAAATGCAGGATAGGGGGTCTCATCAAGAGCCAGCTTACCATGATCATGAGGATGAAAGTGAAGTGGCATTCCCACTATGGCCACCACACCAGGGATATGGTCCTAAAGGGATATCAAATAAAAATTGAACCTTGGGACAGGAGGTCTCATCACGAGCTGACCTGCCCATCTTTCACTCCTTCCTCGTGAATGGCATTATGATTAACTGGTCATCAAGCCTACATAATGGCCTACACTTTGACATAACAAAATTCCTAAGTATACACAAAGGATCATGGTTCCAGGGGCGAAAGAAACAACTCTGCCAAGGTTATGGACACCTGTCGACAGCAGAGCACTGTTAATGGCATTGAAGTCATATTAGTTATTCCAATGGGTAAGATACTAATACTCTTTTGTTTCTTATATCCTAAGGAACTAATCATATATTATTTCCTGATTTATACATCGCATGAACATTTATTACCACCAATCATGGCAAAGGAAGTGACAATGACCACTTGAGATTTGGAAAGTACAACAGACGTCCTATCCCCTAGCCTCATATCATATCACAGCAGCCTCTTACGTAATATGCGATCAAATCTCCACCTCGATTTCGGTAATTCGTTGTCTTTCTAAAACATGGCATAATTCCACACGCTATTCCTTTATGACTTGGTTGCAGATCGGGTGCTGCTCCTTTATTTGACGGCTGGGACAACCTATCACATTGCTGGGGGGAGGTTAACCTCATTATTCCCTGAACTACGTGTCAGCTCACTATTCGGGAAAGATAGCGTATGACGACATGGCATGGCTTAACGGCATGACATTTCTATTTTTACGCAAGCTACTGTTGTTGCATACTTTGTGTTTTTTTTTGCGATTAGCACCCTCTCTGTGTTTCAAATAGCACAAGCAGTGTTGTTCCATTGAGGATCCACAGTGAAACCATGGGAGGAAGGGCAATTAGAAGCAAACCTCCGAAGTTGACAGTCTCCGCTGCTGCCCGGGAGATCCTGGAAAGAGCAGGGTGGCTGAATTATCTTAGTCGCCTGCAGGAGTCTAATGAAACAATAGCAATCGAATTTTTGCAGAACCTGCAGGAGAACCACTCCACAATAAGGGGGAAGTGTATAACGGTCACCGACGATATAATTTCAGAAGTCTCAGGACTACCAGCCACCGGACCAGTATGGACACTAAAGAAGGAAAGATTACAGAAGATCATGGAAATTTTCTAGGACGAAGGCTAGAGCTTGACAATTAAGGGGAAGGGAGTTCTGCCAGCAACCCTTGGAGAACCCTGGATCGAATTAGCAAGAACAGTTCAGAGTTACATTACCTGCGAGGAGAGGAAAGACGTGGTAAGGCCACGACATCTTAAGCTCTTAGCTATTTTAAATAAAAAATGCTCTATAAATCTACGTGCACTTCTGAATTCATTACTGCATGATGCTGCACGAAGCCTAAAAAAGGCACAACATGAAGAGTCAGTCATCAGTCACCATGGATTAATTCGATTAGTAGTTAGTCATAGTCTTACCCAGCAGCAAAGAAGCTGGGATGAACTGATTGCAATGATTGAGGGGGGAGTGACAGCATCATCCCCAAAACGAAAACATTCTACAAGCACACCCGAACGTCTGAAAAAACACAGAGAATCAGTAAAACAAAAACATGTTGCTAGTGCATCTAAACAACCAGAAATACACCAGGAATCGGAAAAGCATAAGCATGTCACCGATACACCCGAACAGCCAGAGAGGCCCAAAAAATCAGCCCGGTTAGCTCGAATAAGAGGAAGGCTGGAAAAGCTCCAGGGGAGCATCAACCAGCCAGTGATAATCGAGGACGAGCAACCGTCACGACTAGAAGTAGAGCTAGAACAATCTGAAAAGGAGGCCGAGCAATCTAAAGAGGGGGCTGAGCAATCCAAAAAGGAAAATGAGGAAGCAGCTGAGAATTCCGAAACAGAAACAGAAGCTGAGCATTTCGAATCTAAGCAAGAGGAGGAAATAGGACAGCAGGAAGGTAGCCCACCACAAGATCCAGTGGGAGAAGATGAATTGGCCGCAGTTTTGGCCAATATGGGTGAGTATGGCCAACCTTCCAATCCAACAGACCCCCACAACAAACCCCAAGAAGAAAATGCGTCTGAAAAATCACATGCAGTAGAGGCAGAAGAAGGAAAACTGCCTGGTCATGATGAAGCAGAGATAAGAGATACTGAACGGGAACACTCTGTCCCCAAGTCACCAGAGGAAATTCCGGAGGGAGTAGGAGCAGAACAAGCAGTTGTCCAGGAAGAGACGGAACCAGCTAAGGTTCCTACCCCAGAACAGCCAGAACAGAACAACGAAGAAGCACCCCAGGAGAAAGATCTAGAGACTAGTCCAGACCGCAGTAGACAGCCTGCTGCCCCTTCTAACGAAACGCTGGAAATTAAGAAATTGCGAAAGGAACGACAGAAATTATTGAATACAATAGTCCAGCTCCGACAGCAAATTAGAATTCTGAAAGCAAACCAGAAGGTAAGGAAGACCGCAGGGAAGAAAAAGAGGGCCACTGCAGTAAAACCCCGCAAGGCAAAAAGGCGAAGGACCAATGATCGCCCTGCTGTTCCAAACCCTGCTGAAGAACAGACTGCTGTTCCAAACCCTGCTGAAGAACAGACGGCTGTTCCAAATAATGTTGAGGAACAGACTGCTGTTCCATTTGAAAAGGAATAGCAGCAAGCTGATATTCGTGTTAAAAAAGAAAAGGAGAACAAGGAAATCCAGACAGAGGCACCACCCTCAGGGGTAATAAGGGTTTTGAACTCCAAACAGCGTAATAAGAAAGTTCAGGTAAAACTCCCGGCCTCCACTGACCGATGGAAAAGAGATCCGAAGACAAGAACCTTGCATAAGATGATGAAGCAAGCCCAGCAAGAAGCTGAACAACTTAGAGAGCAAACGGTCCCCTGTGCGAAATATGAAGAGTTACAACAACAACTAAGGAACGTCAATCAATCCGAAAGCTAGGCCTTTGAAGGGTGGCGAAAGGAACAAGAGAAAGCTGCAAAGGTAACCCGTAGGCTAGATACTGTTATCAAGCAAATGGATACCTTGTGTTTTTTATACAATGACGTTTTAGCATGTAGGGCCCCTGCCAAAAAATATGCTTTGTTTCTACTAGAACGATATTTATAATTAAAAATAAAAGCTTTTAAAGCAGGCGCCCCTATACAAATCAACACTGTCAATGACTTTATAGACTGTTGTAAACATTATGGGGTGAAGGTCCAAAGATTGCTGTGTGAATTTTATTTGCATAACCTCGTGCTAGATCATGAGACTAAATTGAACCTTGGTCCTTTTGTTGGGGACATTCAGTTGCAAGCATTCATCTCATTCAGAGTTAATCAGATTAAATGGCTCAAAGCCTATAACACTTTCCAGAGGCAGGAAAATGGCCTAGACTTGTGGGTAAGGGCTGAGCCTAGGGACCCAATGCAGTTATGGAAAGCACATAGAAACCTTATGAGAACTCCAGGTGTCATTGAAACATTAGGACCTATGCATGAGGCACTCATTCGACAAAGTTTAGAGTATTTTCTTTCTATCAAAGACCTCGCCATTGATGCAGCCAAATTTCGGTACCGAATCTCTAATCCAAACATCCAGCTCAGGGAACCATTTAAGTATGAGAATTTTCAATTAGCTGCCAATCGTTTGAACCTCTATGGTGAGAGCATTTTGAAAGCAGGGCCATCCTGGTTAGGATATAGATTTCGCAGTCCAATTATTTGGCACCCTGCACCCGGATATTAAGCCCTGTATGAGATGCCTGAGGGTCAAACAGGTCAGTTCTTTGACTATCTAGTCACTCATCATGGCTGTAGGCCTCCGCATGAGATTCCTTCTCCAGCCTATTCTCTCACTGCCTTGCATGTCAACTACAATGTTTTCATGAGGGCATGAAACAGGGTAAGCAGGGGGGTGTGTGGAGTACCAAAAAGGTATGCTTTTGATGATCATTTCAATAGCTTTTCAGTAGAATTTGTAAACCTTTTTGCATCATGAATCCGGAAAACAATAAAGAATTATAACAAAACATGTGAATTAATATACAAGACTTAATCACTGATAATTGTTATTCTTCTGTGCAGGAAAGGGTGAAAACGAAGAGTTGCCGTTCCAAAGGAAAAGATAAAGACGAGATAACTGCTGTCCCTTTGAAGGGAAACCAAATGCAAACAAGGCTAAGCAGATCAAAGCAAATCGGCCCGGAAAAGGAGGAGAAAACACCAGCTCGGCGGAAAAGAAAAGAAAAGATTAAGGACTGATAGTTTGGCGAATCCCTCAGGATCTTTGATCCTGAGGGATCGCTGCTTTATTTATCTTGTTACTTAGACATCTCCGCCGTCACCTTTATATAAAGGGACAACACTGTTAACCTAGGGATATATACTTTTATGTAATTTTCTGTAAAAGATCAACTTTGATCATCGAGTCTCGTTGAGAACTGGTTCATTGTACTTTTGTCTTATGCGTTAATATAAACTTGGTGATTACCGTATCTTTGCATCTGGATTAACTCAAAGCGGTGTACCCTTGAGGCTAAGGGCCCGGCCCCGGAGGACACTTGCTTCTGTACCACTACAATTTGACTTCTGTGTGGTTTTCTTATTGTTGTTATCCGGTAAACTGATATGCTTTCTGAATTGCCATTACATGCTCTATTAAGATTAATCCATTGAGGTTTTTACAGATAGAATTGTGTATTGACTCTACATTATATTACTGATACTTTCAGAGTTGATTGAATGATTATTAGTCTTGGCCGAATATTATTATCGTTTCGTTACAGAGCTCTTGTACTGAACATTTACATCATAGATTCATTCGAAGTTGTATTCAGAAATAATGCTGTTAAATTAAGATTGATCAGATTACTGTTTCAGAGTGTTACGTGTGTATGATCTATTGGCGTTGTTCCATAACTTATCGATAGTTAGTGCTGTTCCATTAGTGAGTTCTGCTTGATTTGCCTTAAGAGTGAGAGATTGATATTTGATTGTGAAGAGTGCATTTGGGTTAATAGATTAAGTTTGGTTATGACTCGCGAGACTTAGTTGTTTGATTGTTGTTCCATTTTATTATTGCTGTTCCATTCCAGATTTGCCGTTCAATTCTTTATTTGCTGTTCCATTTTGCTATTTGCTGTTCCATTTACTTGCATTTGTTATTTTGGTGTGAGAGACGATCCAAGGCTGTAGTGAGCCTCGGCATTCACTGCCTCGCTCCCAGACCCGTGATCCATGCTCTAATTTCCTTTCCATCAGTTTCCAAAGGGATGGGCTATTGCTGCCGAACCCTTGACTGGTAAGTTGCTTGGTTTTCTGAATGTGTGATTTTCCTTGCTTTTATTTCCTTTCCGTCAGTTTCCAAAGGGATAGGTTATCGTCACCAAACCCTTGACTGATCAGTTGCCTAGTTTTAAGAGTGTGTGCTTTAGTCATTTGAAGTAATTTAGTTATAGGCAAGCATCCGTTTACTCTTGTATTTTTAAGAACACTGTACTACTAGCATTACTCTGACAAATAGCCTCGGATTGAGTCACTCTTTGTAATAACCAAATGCTCCCGGATTGACATACTAATGTGAGATAACTAGAGGTGAAAGAGACCCTTTTTATAGCTCCACACCGACTCGTCGATGAGCAACTGAAAGTAACTAAGACAGTAAATGCATGGAGACACTAAGTGATAGTACAAGTGTTTGACAGTGCATGAAAAACATGAATGAAAGATTCAACAAACAGATCAACATGCATGTAGGTGAGGCAGTTCGTCGGTTGGGCAAACATCTGTGCAAAACAGTTTCATGCATGCGACAACAGTGAGATAGCAATGAAAATTGAAATAGAGCTAGGACAAGCTATTATATATGTAAATGACAACAAGCATTCAAGGAAATTAAGCAAACAATACTCCCACAAGAGAAAACACAAAAAGTGATAGAAATGTAGCACAAGGTATGGGAAGTGGGCTTACCCCAAAACGACTAAGATGAATGTGCTGACTACTCCTAGATGTGATGTGGGATGTCAGATATGCAAGGTTGATGTGAGGAATGAGATTTGTAGTGTCTGGTTGATAAGTTTTGATGACATTGAGGTTATGACTTACATGCCACGAATCTAGGGGAAGTGACACTTGGTGGGAGGTTTCGGAATTTCTCCTTACATGTAACCTCTAACTGCTAAACATAGATCCCTGAAACAAGGGATGCCTTTGCATGATGCCTTGGGATAAGCAGCCCATGCATACAAGACGTTTTTTCTTAGTCCCGAAGGGAACCGGTCAACTCAGCTGCGCATGCAAGAGACTACTCAATTGATAGAGAAAAATGCACATTTCTGGTTGGGAGCTGGGTTGGCTGCCCAGGAGATTTGCGCAATTTCCGGGCAGAGTAGCCGACTGCTACCCAATTTTGTGAAAATTCTGGGCTGAGCAATCTTGCTAGGGAAATTTGCGTAAATCCTGTTGGGAGTGTTGGCAGGTAGGATTGCACAATCCTGGAGCCCAATAGGCTGCGAGAGAGGATTGTGCAATTTCTGGAGGGAAGGATGGTTTCCCTCCAGAAATGCGCAATTTTAAAGGGGACATTGCTCAGCCTGCAGTCAGACCAAGTCTGAGTGAACATCCTATGAGGGGAATGGATCAAGTTGTGACTGATAGTCTGCCTTTGTGCAATAAAGACACTGAAGCATGTGAACTTGACGAAGCAAGGCAAGCTGCTATGAAGGTTGGAAGGGAGGCTCCAAAGCGAAGCTAAGGCAAAATTTTGGAGGGTGGTTGTAGCCGCTACAACAAGAATGTAGTGACAGATATTGATTGTGGCACAGAGGAATCCACACCTAGTATTAAAAAATTAATTAAGGCTTAGTCATACGATTAACATCTATTCAATGAATCAACACGTGATTAGGCCATCGTTCGAGTGTTTAATAACATTTATTCTGATGTATTGTGTAATGATTATTTGTTGTAAACATAGCAAGAAGAACATATTCATCCATATTATAAAATATTCTTTTTGACATTTATTCATCGAATCGATGCATAATAAACACATCGTTCGAGTGCTTAATAACATTTACTGCTTATAAAAAATAAAGAATAAGCACAAGGCTCCACAACCAATATCCATCGTAGCAGATTGAAACGATGTGTAGACACCCTTTGCACACTTCTTCTACACATTGCCCCGTTTGACAACAATTTTAAATATATTCAATCAACCTCCCACCACACATATTAGCAGATATAAAAAAAAAATAACAAAGACTTAATTTTACTATTAATAGAATATTTTTTTTGGTAAATGCATGTCTATTGAACATTTATTCGACAAATCTATACGTAATCAGGACGTTGTTCAAGTGCTTAATAACATATTAAAATAATAATTAAGGCTTAATCCTATGATTAACAAACATCATTTCCTATTTTAATGGCATGTACCATTGAAATCATAAGTGTTTATACTAGGGTAATGGTGAAATCCTCATATATTTAGAGCTGAAGTGAATGAAATCCTACTGAATTTTGAAAATGGTTCTTATTTTTGGGTTCTTGTTTGTTGGTGCTATAGATTTATCACATTGTTACATTGTTTATAATAAAAATAAATTATAATAGGTTCCTCTCATCTAAAGGTTGTGCAATCAGATCAAATAAGAGACCACAAGTTGACGAAATATGGACCCTTGTTCAGAATCCAAATGTGAAATGGAAGATGAAGCTTAAGTATTCTTGTTTCAACATTGTATAAAGAAGCATGGCACAATATACATTAGTGATTAAACCAATAATATTTACGAGATAAAAGGCCAAAGTTCAATACACAAAAAGGAATGAAGCAAAAAGTTTAATTGACGTCCTCGAGAAACTCATAGCTTATAGATGTATGTTTATGGCTAGAAAATTTATGGTACTCTTTGCTTATCTACTTAGTTACCATCTTATTGTGAACAAGGACAATGAAGAAACTAAGAGACCTTTGTAATGCAATACAAAAAGAGTTAAGTGATTGTGATTGTGGTTTATTCAATACTAAAAAAGCTAGTAGCCGTTAAAGGTAACAATTTAGAAAATGGGGTGACAATAGCTCCAAAATTTCTTCCAAGAAATACATAAGTATGTGTAAAGTAAAGGAGTCAATCTAAGATTTATGTTTACTTAGGTTGTGTAAATATGAATAGGCGTATTCGAAGCAAGGTAATCATGATGATCACTTTAGGAACACTACCTTAAAATCCATGTGGGTATATTTCTATCTGTTACACCAACTACTTAGACATAATCACATTGAACGTAATAAAGCATCAACTGTAATTTGCCCAAATCTCATGAATTATGACCTTTGTTATGATTGCATGTAACCTAGATACTATTTACTATTTTCTCTATCTGACTTTATGTCAATATTTAAATTTGCAATGATTATAAAAATATAATAATTATGATTTAATTGTACTTTTGTTGTTGCAAATGTTTTGATAACTATTTAAAGAAATGCATCTAGTGGAGCATGTAGATTTATTATGCATATTCTGTCTTATAAATAGATAACTAATAAGACAAGTTGAGTTATTAAGAAAATACTTTCGGTAGTAATAACATAGGATAATTTTTCTGACACATTTTGAACCATCCAATGCAGTTCATCATTGAGTTATGTTATTACATTTTAGAGATGACTCTATTACTTGGAATTAAAAAAAAAGAGATATCGATCCAATTATCGCTATTGAACTTGTTGATGATGCTGGAAATCTGTCAAAAAAGGGGGTATCCCCGATGTGAAGTCCCAATTAGACCTCCCACTATTTCGAGTAGGAGCCCAACTCAGAAATATGGTCAGTTTCCATTGTCCTTAGGGATTTGCATTAGCTACCATTATTAACATAAGAGGTCATACAAACATTCTTTGAAACAAGCAAGTAAGATGACACTGAGGCAAACAATTGTGATACATATAAGGTACTTTCATGACAAGGAGAAAGAAAGTGAGCCTCTAGAATAAAAGTAATAGTACTATCCTAAAAGAGACACACAAGATCATAAGAGGATCAAAATCTAGTCTGCAAAGTAGTTCAATAGACAACCACGATCATAAAACCAAACACAACACACCATCAACAAGATAAGTACCAAAGCCACAAAAATAATTCAATTTCCTTAATACATATGAGAAAAAAATATAAAGAATAATCTTACTATATCTACGACCATGCATGGAAATTTGTTGGCTCATCAAGCTTAATATATTAAGTGGAAGTGCCAAGATATACAATTACAATGCTTCCACACTAGCCCCAATAGTGGAAACTTTAAGTCACCCCTTGGTCCTCCAAAGAAAGGTCTTCTCTCCTATGCCAATTCTAGAGAGGCCGAGGTGAAAGTTCAAGTCCCAATTCCCCTTTTGCTTGAGTTATGTGGGTGTATTTATAACAAATGAGGTGACTCTTCACCTCCCATGTGACTCTTGACCTCCCCCATGACTCTTGGTCTTCTACAATGACTTTTCGAATTCTTACATGACCTTAGAGATTATATATGACTTTAGAACTCAATAGTGACTATTCACATTCCATGTAGGACCCTTGGTCTCCCACATATTTACATTTTCTCATTTTGATAAATTACACAATTACATTCCACAAATGATGTGGTAAGAAACTTTGACACATGTGACTACTTGAATATTGACCATGATGACATGGAACTTCATGATGATGTGGCATTGCCAAGTTTCTCCTTTTGCTTCTTTCTTTACATCTTCATGATGGATCTTGCCACTGCTTTGTATTCATCCTCCAAGGGGATGATTGATCTAGAGTCTTCATGTGATCTAGATATTTTATCTTCTATGGTAAGATAGTGTCCCTTCATCTTCTTGCTTGATGACTTCTTCATGGTTCCAACTTCACAAGCATATTCTCATATGATCTTGTTATAGAAATATTTGGGCAGTTCAACCCCAATCTTATATGTCGATAAACTAGGGCTCTTTGTTATAGACATTTTTGGGCACTGCAACCCCAAGCATAAATGTCCATAAACTAAGGGCTCCTAAGTCCCTAAAGGTGTTGTTCCAACCCCTAAAAGAACAAGGTCAACTGATTACAGCTTCTCCCAGAAGTTCTCCATGAAAAACCACTCAGAACTGGTCAAAACTGGACCATTTCACCTGCTCCATAGGCAAAGTGCATTGCATCCCACCTAAATACACACAGTAGGTGTGTTGCATGTCAAAAGGCCCTTCTATGGGGTGCGATGGGCGAGAAGGGACAAATGACAGGGTCAATCCGCGAGGTGGAGAAGCATGGAATCTTCCAGAAACTTCTCCTGTGACACTTGCCTCTCTGAATTCGACCAGGGATGAGTAAGAGATCATCAATATCCAAGTGGAATCAAGAACTATCAGAGGGGAGACACTAATCAAATCTCACAAGCTAACTCACCTCCCTTGCATACATCTATATATGGATCCCTCATCCCAAAGATCCAGAGGCTGGAATTTTGTATCTTGTAAGGAAGTGCTGCTGGTTTATTGGTACAAAATCATAGTGTTGGGTGATCTAAGCTTTTCATGAAGGGAAGAAGGGCTTCTTGCTGAGAGGATGATTTTGGGTCAAAACAATTGGTTGTAATCCTCTTGGCTCTTTCTTGATTATCAATAAATCTATTCAAGTTTCCCTCCATACTCTTGTATGATTTATGTTTTATGCATTTGTATGGTTAATATACATCTGATCCTATATTGCTTATGATAATAGATCTATGTTCTTGTATAGTGTTATGCTGCTTTGATTCTACAGGTACTCTGTGAAGCTGGGTATACATGAAAGAAAGTAGCAAAGGACTATAAGAAGAGAGAGGAATCGAGCAAGGAACCAAGCACAAGACAGAGGTTGGTCTCCTTTATTATTCTCTCATCTATCTTTCATAAAGAAAACGAAAGTAGTTTTACTTTGTTTGTTTCTAAGGTAGCTACCAGCCTTAGTGGGATTAGTAGTTCTGCATAGACACTATTCTTGGTAACAAAATGGCGACTCCACTAGGGAGCGAGTAGATTTTTTGTTCATATACATTTGTTTACTTTATAAACTTACAGACGGAGCCTGAAGTCAAGCCAGCTAGCCTTCGAACTGCATTTTCTATGCAAGTGAAAAGTAGATCAACGCTGATTCCGTCAATATCTGGGTTTTTTTATAAATTAAACAATTGATTTACAAGCTCTCTAATTTCCCTTGTGGTGGCTCTAGTAACCTCCTTAGATCTACCCCTGTGATTGATTTACTGATTATCACTTGCTCGGCCAAAAATCCTAGAACTGGACTGCAAACTGTGACCCGGAACCCAATGAAAGTCTCGTCCCTGGTCCAGCGCACTATCTGTTCCGTGAACCTCAAATTCAGCGCACTTCCCGAGTGTAGTAGGTGCGTTGCATTTCAGTTTCACTGTGTTACAGGTGCGTTGATCAGACAAGGCCTTGTTCCTAAATTTTGGTTTCTGTTTTCACTCTTTTCAGATCTATTCAGGAGTTTTGCTGCCTGTAGTCAGTACACCTATGTTTTAAACCCCTTTCCTTGTTGATATTCCGCCTCCATTATGCAAAGAACTGTAAATTTTTTTATGTATTTTCTGAGTCATTTTCGGTTCTCCTTTACAAAGAAGTAGCGTAATTGTACTATCGTTTCTTGAATTGAAAGTGTCGCAAGTGTCGTTTTCAGTCATAGAAGCGAATCTGATTGTTCTTGATAGTCGATTACCCTGTTACTCTTGTATTTGATCTGAATTGGTAGTTTTTTTCTAGTGTCGAAGGCAAGTTTTCATTTCCAAATCGCAAAGTGTTGTCATTGTCTTCATTTTGATTTTGAAAAGAAGCTTGTTAGTAATTGTCGCTTTGAAAAATAATTCAGATTTGCGCATTAGCTTTCTTTTCATCATTCACATATTAAGAAGGCCGAAAACAAATACATGCATGTGCATTTGCATTTAGACTGTTTGATTTGTTTGATTTAGGACAGTGCATATAGTGTGTGCTCTTTGCTTTTTGTTGAAAGAATACTGCCTCTCTTTCCTTAGTAGCTAGGATTTTCATTGCACAAAGAAGATAAAATGACTGTTTATCATCTTAGATTGCATTTTAGGAATTGTACATCTACATCACGCGGTGAACCTGAAAGGAAAATTTCTTAAGCAAGATCAACTATAAAATAAATTTAATGAATCTAAAAACGCTTTGGAACCTAACGCACAACATCTAGAAGTCTAGGCTAGAGACGTATTCCGACGTTGTAAAGCTTGGTAATTGTTGTTTTCATTGTTGGATGGGTGATTCCTCCACTTTGAGACAATAAGTGCTAGTACGGACTTGTGCTCCCACGTACCGTCAAGTATATTTTGGGAGACCATAATAGGCTTAATCCTTTATCCACAGGAAGCCGTGTCTGCCGCCCTATCGATCGCAATGCACTGAACACAGCATTCGGGAAGATTGATTGCCATACCGTAAAAAGTATTCTGCAGTTTTGCGATTGGTTTGGTAATCCCTCTGTCTAGATTTCCAGAGCAATCCCTTTCGTTCCTTTTCAAACTCCTTAACGGAAAAAGTCCATTTGAGAACTTGTCACTTCAGGCTCATTAAAAATCGAAGGCAACTAGAGTCATCTTTTGTTTTTTCTCGACTCTTTAAAATTGAAAAAACAAGTTGTGTCAAAGTGTCTAAAATTTATTTTAAACGAATAATTATCACCTTTCCTACGTTGGTCTTGGGTTGAGAAAATGGAGTCCACCAACCAAGGAGTTCCCCTTGGAGGAAATCCTAGTCCCTTCTCCTCTTGGGGAGATGTTGGTGCGCCCCATATGGCCACATTGTTGCTTCCGGGATTGACAATAGGCTTGCCCGTATGGCTTTTCTCAACCTCTATCGTTCAAAACACCGTGATTCTTGAACAATCGAGTTAGCAACTAAACGATTCCAGAGTTACCCCCCAACCCTCTACTTCATCCAATTCTTCCTCTCCTCCTTCCTATTCGCTTGATGAAGCTGGTAAAGCCAAAGATCAAGTACTTGAGAAGAAGAAGGAAAAGAAGAAGAAAGAGAAGAAGAAGAAGGAGCCAAAGGTGAAAAGGGGCAACCAAGAGTCGTCTAGCGAAAATCGACACACTGCATTGACCAGGCCTAAATCGCCATGTGTCATTTGCAAAGGAGACCACTATCATAGAGATTGTCCCTGCATCCCTCAGATCTTAAGGGATTGGTCTCCTTGTTTGCACAACCCGGTGTCGTCAACCTATGATGATCATTTTGAAAATACACCGTCAACTAGTGAAAGTGAAGCCCCTGGACAAAAAGGAAAATGCAAATTTCCTTGTAAACTGTGTGAAGGCGATCACGCCGTCCACCGTTGTCCCTTCTTAGACGAGGCTAAAAGAGTTTTGGATGACCGTCCGGTTTCACCGTTACGGCTCCCTCCTGGATATAAGAAACTCTTGCCAAGTCCATCACTAGTTGAAAATCCAGCTGACACGCCCTTGTGGTCGGCCGAAGTATCTATCACTGAAGAAAAACCATATGAATCCATACCAGACGAAAGTCAAAAGGTCGAGGCGGCAGTTGACCCGGTCTTGCCTTCAGAGGTTCCATCTTCAGATGATACAGTCATCGAAGAGAACAAGGATGACACCGTCCAAATTCTTTTCGTAAGCATAGAATCCGATGAACATGGGGGCAGTTTACCCATCCCTTTACCGCAGGAAGGAAGTTCGCCAGAGTCATACCTGGCTGTCTATTCGGTCCCACCTCTAAGCAACCTAGTTGTTTCCTTTGACTAGAATCTACCAGGCAGACCCCGTTTACTGGCTAATGTACCCTTCCGAATCATTGTTCAAATATATAGAATGGTTATGGCTGGTACCATCATAGATGAAGGGGCTTCTGTGAGTATCCTTTCCTCGACTGCTTGGAAAGCGCTAGGTTCGCCATCGCTTTTTCTTGAGATGAGAAATCTGACAGGTTTTGACAAAGGAACCAGTCGACCATTAGGGATCCTTCGCAATGTGCCCATAACATTGAGAGGGAAAACTGTTCACATGAATGTAATGGTACTCCAAGGACCCCTGGATTATAATCTACTCCTTCAGCGAGACTATATTTATTGCATGGAGGCCATTGTCTCCTCACTCTTTAGAGTAATGTGTTTTCCGCACAAAGGAAGAGTGGTCAAGCTCGTAGACTAGCTTTCATTCCCCGGTTCACGCATAGCAAATAGTCATATACCATCCCTGAATGGTATTTTCACGCAAGGAATGTCTCATCAATCCCCAGTCCATCCACCTAATGAGTGCGAGTGATTCGGGGGACATGACTGAAACCCAGGGGGCATGCACCCTCATCTGCTTCGACAGGAAAAATTCAGGTATGGGATAGGTTTCCGTGAAGGATATCTGACTAGTCTGACACTCCCGTCCGTCTAGGAAAAGGGGGTTAGACTGGAATAAGATTCCCTCGTCAAAGTTATGTGAGTGGAGGCATTTGTGCAACTCGCCTTTGTTTATTTCGGTATACATCACCGAAGAAGTGTTTTGTTTGCGGTGCGAATAGAACAATCTTTGGTAACCTGTAAGAGGTAGGCCTTTCCCGATAAAACAAATGTTTTGCCTGCAAAATTGCGGGGTAATCTTGAAACTCTATGTCTCTATACCTGGGGGAATGCAAACATTTTGGCATGCAAGCGAAGAGCGACCATTTCTTTTTTAAATTTTTAGGTCCTCTAACCCTTTAAACTCGTAGGATTGGTCGTTTCCTAACTTGCATAAAGAAAGGATGTGGGGCAAAGCTTTAAAAAAATTCCGTTTTTAGATGAGACATTCTTATTATATGACTGGATTAATCGAGCAGTTTTAACGTGGACTTCATGCTCGTTAAAAAATAAACATAAGCAATGAGCAAATGTTTCCCCCAACGTTTAAGCTCATTAAAAAATGAACCAATTTCTGGTAAATAACCATCGTGAATGTAGTACTTAAGCCTTTGAAGCCTTGGTCGTGTTCTCATCATCACCTCCACTTTGTATTGGCCGATCATTCACCTCCACTTGATTGTGAAGAGTGATCTTGTTAGCCATCCTTGTGACATTGCCATGATTAGAAAATTCCAAACCTTACCTGGAATCAACTGCTACTCGAATTTATCACTCATTCCTCAAAGACGAGTCTCCTTTAAGCTCTTTTCAACTAACTCGTAAAATATGAAAAGATTGCCGAACCATTGGCCTCTCCAGCTCGTTAAAGTGATCAGAAGTGCTATCCCTCCTTTAGATTTTAATCTTTTTGGACCTGAGGGATTATTACACAAAACGATCGAGCGCTTGTTTTGTTCGGCTCATTAAAAGTACCAAAAATTCATCCCTTCTGTATTGTTTTATACTTTTTCGGACTTAAGGGATTAGATGACGAAAAAGGATTTTTGGAGTTTCCTTTATGTGCCTTTTCAGACTCTCTAAAATTGAAAAGGACCGAGTTATCTTTGTCGTTGAACTCGTTAAAACCTAATAGCAACAAACTTGTCCATAACAGACAAGAACGAGTTTCACTATCGCTAGGCTCGTTGAAACATAGCGATGGGTTTGCCTAAAGGGAAAATTATAGAACAAGCATATGTTATCCTCCTCAAGCTTGACAAAAATAAAGAGGTACTGGTCAGCAATGACTGGGGAAAAATTGGGAAGAAAACTTGAAGAAACTTTGTTGGTAGCAAGTCGCTCTTGAACATGACACTTTCACTTTGCATCCAAGTCAGGTTGGGTTGTTCCATTCACTGGTCACATCACCATGGTTACATCACACCATCCACATTTGGGGTTAATGCTACCAATCCATCATGTCAGTGTCACCGATATGTTCAAGAGAAGTCACTCAGAGAATTCACCTATGTCTCACCCACTATAATACATTTTCGCTTCATTCTATCATGACTGCCACCCTGAATCATATATCACCAGATCATTTTCACCTCCATTAAAATCATTTGCTCAGTTCCATGTCATCGATGTGGGATTCATTAAGGCCCTCCTATGACGGATCGCTTCTTGTCGACATCAGCTCATTATCCAAGAAGTCGATCTAGGAACAACCCTTACAGTACTTTGAAGCTTGCATGCCTCAATGGCAAGTTTCTCACTTCTGGCGAACATGTTTACATCAATGGCCTTCGACCGAAAGATTTTGCATGGTGTTCGACGCCAAGTCCCTTATTCACACCATGTGAATTTTACTGCAGTACCTTGAGGATCATTATCATTATCGGTGACTCCTCTCGTGCCTGTTAACATCTTACATCATTGGCTGGTAATCAGGCGATGTCTTTCCATGTTCGACTCCAGAACATCTCTCACATTGATCCAGGTGGATATTGGTGGCCACCCGCCAAGTCCACCTGGACCCCCACCATTGTCTTTCTCAGCATTTTCAGTTTCCTTAATTGTAGCACAACTTACTATTTTTAGCAGTTTTTCGGGTCCTGAAATTCCGGAGCCGTTTTGAGGCCCTAAACGACGTTTTTTTGGGAATCTGGGGCAACATGGGTCCATGGACTGATGTTGCCTCCCAAAGTGGTAGTACTCGGATAGATATTTCTAACGAGCTATCGTACGCGTCAAACGGAGATCGTATGCCAAAGTTACGACCCCGGGAAATTGATGTACCAATTTACCCAAACGGGGCCCACAATTTGGCGTTTCATCTTCTAGGGTTAGGTTTCGGGATGTGAAGGGTTTTTCATTGTTTCTCAACAATAAATAGGCCTTGGAGCCTCATTGTAACACAGTTCGAAACAGTTCAGAGGCATGTAGCCGACACATCTCTTCTCAGAGATAAGCTACCATCGCCCTAGCTGGGTTATTTCTATTTGTAAGCATATTTCAGTATTTTACAGTAATGAAATGAAGTATTATTTCCACTGCATCTCTGTTTTTATGGTTATCGCATCTCTGTATTTATGGTTATCTCTGTAATCTATTGCGTTCCTATTTAAATCCGGATCAGTGGTATCAGAGCAGTCTGCTTTTTCTCTGTTTTTCTTTGCATGTCCCCAACAAGGTCGGGATATAAGGAGTTAGGGCTTGAACTGGTTGAACCTTTGCAAGACCATCCTCGCAAATCTCGACGGCCTCCCATGGCGGACGAGAAGAAAGACGAGGGGGCAGGAGATCCCATCAAAATCTTGCTCGAAGAAGCCCTCGAGCGACAACGGAACGCGATGATGGACAGCTTTGCCCAGATCCTTCAGCGGCTACCCAGAAGCAACGCATCGGCTTCTAGCAGCTACTCTGGAAACGCCACACCCTTTAAGGTACAAGTTAATTTTGAAATCCCCATATTCGAGGGTCAGATAGACGCAGATGCCGTAGATAAATGGTTAAATCTGCTAGAGGGTTATTTTTCTGTTCATGAATTTTCGAGTCGGGAAAAGATTGTTTTTGCCCTTCTCAAAGCAGCCCCCCACGTCAAGGACTGGTGGGAAACCTACTGCGAGCAGAAGGATGAAAGTACTGGCTCACTATTTTCAGCTGCACCCACCTGGGATTCGTTCCGGGATGCCATCAAGGAGCAGTACTACCCAGTCGGAAGCTATGAGGATGAATACATAAAGTGGACCACGCTGCGGCAGGGCAGGGACCAAGACGTGCCGGAGTTCACCAATCTTTTCCATACCCTTCGCACAAAGTTGGGTATCAAGGATTCGGAGCAACATTTGATACTCAAATACCGTGGCTGCCTACACAAGTACATCCGGGAAGAAATACAGTTCCTAAACATCCCCTCGCTCGGCGCAGCATACCGATATGCCGTCAAGGTCGAGCAGAAGTTTAAACAAAAGAAGCGAGACTTTGGATCTGCGAATCCAAAGCAGGGGAAAGGTGCCCCTAAACCACAAAACAAAGGACAAAGCCAAGGCGGGACAGCCCAAGACAACCAGCCGAAGCTGCAAGCAAAGAACAGCGCCGCGAAGCCGAGAAAGGACACTGGAAAATGGTGCGAGTTCCATAAGAGCTCCACTCACAACACAAGTGAGTGTTGGGCCAAGCAGTCAATGGTGGCTGAGCTAAAGGTTTCAGAATAAGATGCATGTTCCGACTCTGAGTCAGAACCCGATAAGGGGTATGAAAAAGGGAAGCAGATCATTGATGCGGATCCCAGTGCCACTGTTGCTACCGCAAAGATCCAGAAAAATGAACCCGAAGATCCAGAGGAGGAGGAGCGTCTCTTCCACTCCCAGATGTGGGTAAAGGGCTCCCCGATACAGTTCATTGTTGATAGCGGGAGTCAAAAGAACCTCATTTCGGCAGAGGTCGTGAAGCGGTTGGGCTTATCGACCACAGCACATCCACAACCATACACCATTGGGTGGCTTCACCAAGGACGAGATCTTTGCGTGAGCCAGCAGTGTCACCTTCCATACAACATCAAGCCCTTCACGGATGAGGTATTGTGTGACATTGCTCCCCTTGAAGTTTGTGATGTATTACTAGGACAACCATACTTGTGGAAGCGACATGTTGTGTATGAATCAAGGCCCCGTGCTATTATTATTACATTGGGAAATAAGTTGTTCAGGATACCAGAGGTAGCACCACTTGCCGCCATCTCTTTGATTACTGCAAAACAATGCAGTAAGATCATTTCCAAAACCAGGAAATTTGTTTTCCTGATGATACGCCCTCAAGGAAAGAAGAAGACAGTGGCCGCGGCCTCCAAACGGGGTCCCTCTGCACGACAACTACAGATGGACAAGGTTGTGGAGGAGTACGAGGACATCTTCACCTCCCCGACAGGGGTTCCTCTGCACTGTCAAGTCAAGCACTCCATCGATCTGACCCCAGGTGCGCCGCTACCCAATGGACCAATTTATCGGCGCTCCGTTCTGGAGAACGATGAAATCAAGAGGCAGATTCAGGAGCTCCTGCAGAAAGGTCACATCCGTCCGAGTTCATCGCCCTGTGGGAGCCCGATCGTGTTGGTACAGAAGAAGGATGGGACGTGGAGACTCTGTATTGACTATCGGGCGCTGAACAAGATCACTGTCCGTAATAGGTACCCGATCCCGCGGATTGATGACATCCTAGACCAACTAAAGGGGGCGAAATATTTCAGCAAGATCGATCTGAAGTCAGGTATCACCAGGTACCAATCGAACCCTCCGATGTGTGGAAGACTGCCTTCAAATCCAAGGAGGGCCTCTTCGAATGGTTGGTCATGCCTTTCGGATTGACGGATGCTCCTGCAACCTTTATGAGGCTAATGGATGACATCTTGCGGCCATTCACCAACTCCTTTGTAGTAGTATACTTGGATGACATTCTGATCTTCAGCCAGAGTTGGGAAGAGCACCTCCACCACATCCGTCAGGTTCTCCAAACACTGCGGCAACACAAGTTATGTGCCAATTTGGAGAAATGCACTTTTGGCATGACCCAGGTTCAGTATCTAGGATACATCATTGATGAATAGGGGGTGCATGTCGATCCAGCCAAGATCCAAGTCATTCGAGATTGGCCCTCTCCAACCACTCTAACAGAGCTCCGCAGCTTTCTAGGTCTTGCCAACTTCTACCGCAGGTTTGTGTTGGGGTTTTCTCATATTTCTTGGCCCTTGAGTCAAGTCACCAAGGGCGGGGCGAAAGCAAAATTCTTTTGGTCTGAATCTCAACAGAAGGCATTCAGGGAGTTGAAGGATCGCCTCTGCACGGCACCAGTGCTCGCATTACCAGATTTACAACAACCATTTGAGGTCGAGACAGATGCCTCTGACTATGCTATTGGCGCAGTCCTTACTCAACATGGACATCCAGTGGCATATCACAGTGAAACACTTTCAGACACAGTCTGGAAGTACCCCACTTATGATAAAGAGATGTATTCCATTGTACAGGCCTGCCGACAATGGAAGCATTACATTTTGGGGAAGGAAACGGTCATCCACACAGACCACCGACCTTTGCAGTTCATACAGACCCAAGGGAAATTGCAGAATGATCGCCATCAGAAGTGGTCTACATACCTGCAACAGTTTCACTTGAACATCAAGTATAAAAAGGGTAGCACCAATAATGTTGCAGATTGCCTCAGTCGGCCACCGATCATGGCGCTAACCACCGTGCTCAACTCTTGTGGGCATGAGACTTCTGACTGGCCACTTCTCTACAAAAGCGACCCAGAATTTGGCCACACATACCAGACGCTCTTGGAGGGTCAGCATGTCGCAGATTTTCACCTCCATGATGCCCTATTATGCCACCTCGGTCACCTTTGTGTTCCTTCAAGCGAGCGTGCCAAGATGATTTGGGAAGCACACTACAGTCGGGCTGCTGGGCATTTCGGGGTCGAGAAAACAGTGGCAGTACTGCAAATTATTTCTATTGGCCGAATCTTCGACAGGATGTTGGGAAGTACATCCGATCATGTACTGCCTGTGCCATTGCCAAACTGACCATTAAGAAGCACGGCCTCTATACCCCATTGCCTACCCCTAGTCGACCTTGGGAATCCATCTCCATGGATTACATGTCAGGCCTTCCTTCCACTAAGCATGGAAATGACTGTGTTTTTGTGGTCGTCGACAGGTTCTCGAAGATGGCCATTATGATGGCCTGCAAGAAGAATATCACAGCAGAAGCCACTGCTAAACTCTTCTTTGAACGAGTGTGGGTGCACTTTGGGATTCCACAGTCTATCATCTCAGATCGAGACAGTCGGTTTCTCAGCACATTTTGGTCCAGTCTCTGGTCAATGCTGGACACCAAACTCACGAAGTCCACAGCCTTCCATCCTCAAACTGATGGCCAGACAGAGGTTGTCAACAGGATGATTGTGCACATTCTGCGCATGTATAACTCAAAGCATCCACGCACATGGGACGAGAGCCTCCCCTATGTTCAGCACAGCTACAACCGAGCTCTTCACAGCTCCACTGGCCATAGCCCTTTTCAGGTGGGTTTGGGATTCCAGCCACTATGCCCCATTGATGTGGCCATACCACTTGCAGCTACTCACATGAATTCAGCTCATGTCCAGTCCGAAACAGATAAGGCCACCAGCTTCATTGAGCGCATCCAACACATTCGCCAGCAGGTCCATGACATTCTTGAGAAATCAAATGCCAAGTACAAGCAGCGACATGATCAACACCGGGTGCCACACAAGTTTCAGGTGGGCGACAAAGTCTGGTTGCATTTGCAAAAGGAACGCCTTACTGGAGCCTACCGGAAATTGAGACCACTCCGATATGGTCCTTACACCATTACTAAGGCGATGGGAGACAATGCATTTGAGCTCAGCATTCCCCCATTCCTTGGCCTGCACCCAGTGTTCAATGTGGACCGCCTTCGGCCATACTTTCCACCATTGCTAGACACATCCGACATTGCAGAACAGCTCAAACCCACAGAATTAAATCCAGATTGCATGGAACAAGCTGCAACTGATCGGATCATGGACACACAGATCAAGAACACTCGCCAACAAAATATCCAACTGTATCGAGTTTTCAAAGCAGGCCAACTCCTTCAGCAGGGCAAGTGGCTCACCAGGGAACAAGTTCAGCAGAAGTTTCTTCATCTCATGGAGGAGCTCAACGCAATGGAGACCATTGCTTCCTAAGGGGGGAGGAATGATCCAGGTGGATATTGGTGGCCACCCGCCAAGTCCACCTGGACCCCCACCATTATCTTTCTCAGCATTTTCAGTTTCCTTAATTGTAGCACAACTTACTATTTTTAGCAGTTTTTCGGGTCTTGAACTTCCGGAGCCGTTTTGAGGCCCTAAACGACGTTTTTTTGGGAATCTGGGGCAAGTCCATGGACCCATGTTGCCTCCCAAAGTGGTAGTACTCGGATAGATCTTTCTAACGAGCTATCGTACGCGTCAAACGAAGATCGTATGCCAAAGTTACGACCCCGGGAAATTGATGTACCAATTTACCCAAACGGGGCCCACAATTTGGCGTTTCATCTTCTAGGGTTAGGTTTCGGGATGTGAAGGGTTTTTCATTGTTTCTCAACAATAAATAGGCCTTGGAGCCTCATTGTAACACAGTTCGAAACAGTTCAGAGGCATGTAGCCGACACATCTCTTCTCAGAGATAAGCTACCATCGCCCTAGCTGGGTTATTTCTATTTGTAAGCATATTTCAGTATTTTACAGTAATGAAATGAAGTATTATTTCCGCTGCATCTCGGTTTTTATGGTTATCGCATCTCTGTATTTATGGTTATCTCTGTAATCTATTGCGTTCCTGTTTAAATCCGGATCACACATGGATCGACTTGTACTTTCAGTGAAGATCGAACGAGATTGAAGACCCCGGATCTAGTTTCATCCATCTAGGCTGCGATATATATTCAGGAAAATAAAGACATCAAATGTACATCATTGCTGCACAGATAATCATCTAATCTAAGGGATGATGGCTCTACCAGAATCATCAGTCTACACTCAGACGATTGTTTGTCCTATGTACATGAAAATGAATTTATAAAGCTGAGCATGGGAATGCCCGCCTCAGCTAGATCATGAAAATATTATGAATATAATGTATTGTATTGTATCTTATTATAGGTCTCCTTCCAGCTTGAAAGAACTTCGGATCCTCATGATAAAGCATTTCACCCGACATCAAAAATATTAACGACCTCATGCTTTAGGGGGCAACTGTTATAGAATTTTTTTGGCACTGCAGTGCCAAGCATAAATGTCCATAAAATAAGGGCTCCTAAGTCCCTAAAGGTGTTGTTCCAACCCCTAAAATAACAAGGTCAACTGATTATAGCTTCTCCCAGAAGTTCTCCATGAAAAACCACTCAAAACTGGTCAAAACTGGACCATTTCACCTGCTCCATAGGCAAAGTGTGATGCATCCCACCTAAATACACACAGTAGGTGCGTTGCATGTCAAAAATCCCTTCTATGGGGTGCGATGGGCGAGAAGGGACAAATGGCAGGGTCAATCCGTGAGGTGGAGAAGCATGGAATCTTCCAGATAATTCTCCTGTGACACTTGCCTCTCTGAATTCGACCAGGGATGAGTAAGAGATCATCAATCTCCAAGTGGAATCAAGAACTATCAGAGGGGAGACACTAATAAAATCTCACAAGCTGACTCACCTCCCTTGCAGACATCTATATATGGATCCCTCATCCCAGAGATCCAGAGGCTGGAATTTTGTATCTTGTAAGGAAGTGCTGCTGGTTTATTGGTGCAAAATCATAGTGTTGGGTGATCTAAGCTTTTCATGAGGTGAAGAAGGGCTTCTTGCTGAGAGGATGATGCTGGGTTAGAACAATTGGTTGTAATCCTTTTGGCTCTTTCTTGATTATCAATAAATCTATTCAAGTTTTCCTCCATACTCTTGTATGATTTATGTTTTATGCATTTGCATGGTTAATATACATCTGACCCTATATTTCTTATGATAATAGATCTATGTTCTCGTATAGTGTTATGCTACTTTGATTCTACAGGTACTCTGCGAAGCTGGGTATACAAGAAAGAAAGTAGAAAAGGACTATCAGAAGAGAGAGGAATCGAGCAAGGAACCAAGCGCAAGACAGAGGTTGGTCTCCTTTATTCTTCTCTCATCTATCTTTCATAAAGGAAAATGAAAGTAGTTTTACTTTGTTTGTTTCTAAGGTAGCTACTAGCCTTAGTGGGATTAGCAGCTTTGCATAGACACTATTCCCAGTAACACTCTTTAGCCCCTAAAAGTGTTGTTTCATACCCTAAAGGATCATGGTCAACTGATTACATCATTCCCCAAAAGTTCCACCTGAAAATCCATCCAGAACTGGCCAAAACAGGACCATACTGACTGCTCCATTGTCAGGGTGTGATGCATACTGACTTCTACACTAGCCAGGTGCGATGCATACTAAAGAGGCCTTCTGTGGGGTGCGATGAGCGAGGATGGACAAATGTCCGAGACAATTTTCTAAGTGGATGCTCATGGAATCTTCCAGAAACTTCTCCTATGACACTTGCCTCTCTGAATTCGCCCAAGGATGAGTAAGAGATCCAAAAAATCTCGAAGTGGAACCAAGAACAACAAGTGGAATGACACTAATCAAAAACCTAAAGATGACTCACACCCTTGCATACATTTATAAATGGTTCCCTCATCTGAGAGATCTAGAGGCTGGAATTTTGTAATTTGTAAGGAAGTGCTGATAGTTTGTATCTGAGAAAGAGCATTGTATTATTGGGTGATCTTGCTTTTCATGAGGTGAAGAGGGCTTTGATGCTGGGAGGATGATGCTAGATCAAACAGCTGGGTTGAAATTCTCCCTTCTATTTTAATAAAGTTCTTTGAGTTTTCTTCCATACAATTGCGTATTTGTGAATGCCATTGTATTTTCATTGTATTTCTGATTCTAAAATTCTTATGATATAATAGATCGAGATGCTTTGATGGTGTTTTGTTACTTTGTTTCTACAGGTATTCTCTAAGCGGGATAAGTATGAGAGGAGTTGCAAACTCTATCAAGGGAGAAAGAAATCAAGCAAGGGGTCAAGTGGAAGATCCAAGTTGGTTCCTTTTCCTCTCTCTTATCTGTCATACATAGAGGAAATCCCAAATTTCTTTGATTGTTTGTTTGCTAGGATAGCTGCCAATCCTAGAGGGCTAGCAGATCGAAAAGACACTAGTTTTCCCAGAAACAGATCTCCTTCTCTTCCTTTCCAAGAATCATCCTGTCATGTCAAGATTTAATACCTGCAAGTGGAATTGACTCATGAAAAGATGACATTAGTCTGGAAATATCCTAGTCTAGCTTGCTTCTTGAAGATGATTGATTGAGTTGGGATTGGGCACTGGACAGGGAGGAGGACTCAAGGATTATGTAGTGCGTAGTTCTAGGGGTAAGGAGTGATTCACTGAAGTTTGATACCATACAATGCATAATTCTAGAGGCATGGGAAAGATGAATGTGCAGTTGAGGAGCTTAAGGAGGCAATCTTGAGGCTTGAAGTTGCCTGATATGTTGTTCTGGAGAGAAAGAGGCATAGGGTTTGCGCAGTTGTGCAATTCAAGGATGAATGAAGGAAGCTTGAGGCTTAACAATACACATTGCACAGAAGAAGGCTGACTATGAGGATGATCTCCATAGATGTGGGGCTCAAGGGATCGAGGTTGAACACTAAGACTATGCAGTGCATAGGTCTAGAGGTAGGAACTGTGCATTGTATAGTTCCAAGAGGCAAGGGTTGAGCTTGAGCACTAAGACTATGCAATGCATAGTTCAAGGAGGCTCAATTGGGTCAACTTGGTCAGGCAGAAAGCTTTTCAGGATTTGGTGAATTCTAAGATCAATGAAGTATAATTGAGACCAGGATTGAACTTATGAATGATTGTACACAATCAGAATAATTGATGACACGACATTGAACACTCAATACGCAAGAACAACATGATCCCCTCAATGCCATGATAATACACCAACCTCCTCCAAGTGCAACACTTAGGGTACACTTTGCGATGACAGTGATGACACTTGTACGAAAATGCATAAAATTTTGGGAGTGGGTCTAGTACATGTCTACATGGTAAACATGACCCATTGGTACCAAATTTTCCTCTCGCAATGAACCACAACTTTTATTTTACAATGTGCAACACTCACGCCAAAATATGACACTTGCGACAATAAGAGAAAAGTACAAAAAACACTTGCAAATGTGAGCAACATTGAAAGAAACACATACCAAAGCAAAGATAACATTAAAACAACACTTATTTAAGTGAAAACAAACAAAAGTGACAGTCGAGAAAATGAAAGCGACACTTGTGAAAGTGAAGGTGCGAAAAAGTGATAGTTGGAAAAACTCACTGAAATAGAAGTACAATTACAGCCAAAAGTGAGAGGATTTTAATAAAAGTGCACACTTTATATCAATAGAGGTTCATCATTGAAAAAAAACTATCTTGATGGATTGTGCTATGCTTGTTCAAGCTTTTGTAAAATAATGAGCTCATGAACTTATTACAAACTGAACACGTGTAAGAAAGTGACCTTGACACTTATAAAATGAGAAGAAGAATTAAACACTTAGCACAACATAATAGATCATGAAGCAACTATGGAATGACAGATTGTTAGATCTGCATTATGCTCCAAAATTCATGTGTAGGAAAAATTTTGGAGGGTGTTGATCGCAGTGTCAACACTTGGCGATACACTAATAGAACTCCAACTTCTCTGTTCATATTTTTTCCTTAAGAGCAATGTCCAAGTATTTCAGGAAGTATTGATTCATCACATGGATTACCTTGGATCCCCCATTTGACCAGGTTATGGATATAGTCTCCTCTATTCCTTTTCTCAGCTAAACACATTCACAAAGCTTGCAAATCACAATTATTTTGATGCGGGATAAGGGTAATATACAATTGCGAGTTTAAGATGATTAGAGTCTTAATTTTCATCTTTGGTGTTTCTCCACTACCAACAGGCCTAGAAAATACCTCGATGGAGTCACTACATGAACACAAGCATTGCTTCACTTCCAGCGAGCCTGAAAAGTACCTCGAGGAAGTTACTTTATTCACCTCTCTACACAGAAATCCTTTATCTTCCTTTGCCCTTTATTTATTTTATTTATAGGATTGTTCTTCGACACTTATTTATTTCACAAGGGCGGAAGAGGGATACCTACTTATTGATATCATAATATTTTGTTCCTTGAGACAATATTATATACACCTTTGAGATTGGTTTGCTCGCTATTGATTTTCCCCTTTCCCTTCTTCTACTCGATTGGATCGATAAGAAGAACACCATTTAATTACAACACCGAGTCAAGGAATGAATATCCTATTATAGATATGGGCTTTATGGTTCGACCAAAGGATTACCATTCAAATGGACCATATTTTCCATTCAAACATCATTGACTTTAAAGATATGTAAACCCAATATAGAGAAGATGATAATAGATAAGCCAAGCATTGCTCGTCATCACAATTTACCTTTTCAAGTTTTTCCACATTGTGTTTTGAGCCAACAAGAGACATATTTCATGCAAAGTCTTATTAAAAAAAGCAAGGAAGACAAGAAAAGGCATAACAAGAAGAAAAAATCAAAACAAAGCGGATGTAACCCTTAATTAAAAAGCAACACGAGAGACAAACAAAACAAACAGACCAAATGAAAGGATGGACACAAAGTAATATGCAAAGGTAATGCAATGCAATTAAGGGACTAAATGCACCTAAACCTACTCCTAAAATAATGGGCTAGATAGCAGAGGCTAATTGTAATGGAATTTCTAGTGTATCCACTGTAACCTCTCCTGACTTGCAATCACATAGATATAAGCAACTAAAAGCAATATAAATCATCGTGCAAGAGTAAAGATAATAATTTGAAAATATTGCACAATGAATTGAAGGTATTGATTATAAAAAAAAAAGAATGTGCCATATCGACTAGTTTGAGCCTTCAAGCTTTACCTCATTGATTGAAATGTCAATCATACAAACCTTGAAGGCTGCTCATGGAAGTACATTGATTTGTCTTTTCAATTTTAACAAACACTAAGAAAGTTTGAAAGTTGTTATTTGTGACAAATCTTACTATGTAAAATTTCAATATCCATTCAGTGATTGGATCATGATATCTAGAACAACATATTTGAAAACACTATTTCTCATGAGAAAATAAATTTTCAGTTAACACATTCGATTAGAAAAGAGAATATTTGGAGGGGAATTTGATCTGATCTTGTTCAAAAGCCTTACAAGATGGCAAGAACATGACATAACCATAAGTTCACGTTGAAGTGCCTCAACTATTAGACATGCATATGAATCATGAAATGAGAAACCATGAAGGTCATTGGATTCAAGAAAATCAATCAATGTAAAATGACTATGACCAGATTGGTGACTATAAGATACTTGATTCTCCATTGGTTCGCTTTGTACCTGATTAGACATTATGCCAACAATATGAAAGCTTAAGGAATTGAAAAAAATCACTAACATAATAAAATTATGAAGCCAATTAGGATACACGACTAGTGAAATATTGGAAACAAGGGTCAAATCAAACCAGGTATTCATATCAACACAAGTGTTTTGATTGACTAAATGAAAATCATTTTTTATCATTAAAGAAGAGAGATTGTTCCAAAAAAATGATTAACCTCACGACATACATAAGAAGGATAATAAGGTGATCACTCTCAAAAGTGTTTGAAAAAGAGAAATACTTCAACCTAGAAAGAACTTTATCTTGATAAATAGAATGACAAGCTTTGAAACTATGTAGATTTGAAAAAGATGTGCTCTCCAAACCTGGGTGTAGTGTAAGGGATTCACATGATGAAGAATTAACCAAACAAGAATCTTTCATTTGATCATAAATTCTATCTTGAAGATCAACTTGAAAATATTGAAATTCCTTTAAGAATGAACTCACAACCAATGGAAGACTGTTGAGGAAACAATTATTTGTGAAAATATGGATCCAAATTAGTTCATGGTTCTCAATAGGATTGTGAGAACTTGACATAACAATCAACATGGGCTGAAGTGCCTCGACTTCTTGACTGATCTCTGAAATTTCTAATGGCGGGTCACCGAATTTAGGTGGCTTAGAAAAATCAACAGGTAAATATGCACCACTATCATCAGATATATTAATGAAAACATTATTAATTCCAATAGGGTGATCAGACTTCAGATTAAACATATCAGATTCTTGTTGGATAGAGAATTGAGATACATCAATTAGAGAACCCCTTGATTATTTCGAGTTGTAACATGTTCCTCCTGACATATGAAATATTTACATTTGAATAAATCAAGAATAATAGATTCAAGATTTTCATCCTTTGATTGTAGAATCAAACCATCCTGTACCCGATTTCACCCATGACTAGCTGGATGAAGATATAAAGGATTTAGAGAAATTGTTGGTATAAAAAACTTATTGCACATATCTGGGTACAATGAGTAGTGTGCTATAGGTTGAGGAAGGATGAAAAGACTAAGGAGGAGAAACACCATTTGTAACGAAATCAGATTGAGCTTGTAAGAACAACATATCAACGTGCATGTTATACCCCATGAGATTATTTTCATCATCATAATGATCGAAAATACCAAAGATTCAAAGATTCAAAATCCTAACAAATTGTTTCTTCAAATTTGATATCTGAAGATGCATGTCTCAAAGAAATTTTAGAATCATTTTGAATTGAAAGAGAATCCCACCGCATAAATGAAGATTGAAAACTATGAGAAGCAGATTTCTAATTGATATCGTATAAATTCAAGTCCTTAAAAAAAGGTATAGTTTGATGTAATTAGTCATGGTGTTAAGTGAAACATGGATGTCATGGCGTTGGTTGTCTAAAGTCTCAACTTGAATGAAGGATTTGAAATAATTTCATAGGTTATCAAGATCACAAGATTAATGATTAGCTAGAAATGCAAGATTGTCATCTTGAAAGAGGGAAGAAATATGGAACATATCTTGAACATTTAATGTAACTACCTTTTTCTTGATTACTTCTTGAAACAACATGTTGATCAAGCGGATCATGAAACAAGGGATCAAGAGATTAGATGGTAGAGGCTGAAAAGTATCTCTTGAAGAAATTATGTTTTCAGTTGAATCATATTCAAGATTAGTATTAAGTACTTGAAAAACTAAGGGGTAAAATTTTACTTCAGGCTCTGTGTAATTTCTAAGTCATTCCAACTTCTCCTCAATAAGATATAGATCATGGAAAATTGGTGGAGGTTGAATGAATGGATCAATAATTTGATTTTCATATTTCCCAAGTTAACATCATCACCAGGAGGCACCCAAATTAGTATTGGAAAAGGAGGAGGAAAATGAAAAAATGAAATATTTGGTTCCTCCTCACAAATTTGGGGTTTCTCATGATCAACATAAGTTGGAAGAGAAACATCATCTGGGGTTTCAGAAAAATATTTCAACGAGAGAAGAATCAAGCTATGAAACGTTTCATTGATGAGATTTGGATCCATCACTTCCTCGAGAAATTCATAGCAAAGGAAAAAATTTTGATTAATAAAATCCTCTACATATTCATCAGATTTCATTCCGAGCATATCAATCCTATTACATACATCTTGATAATCATAGTTGTCAAAGGCTTGATTAAGCTCCTTGAGAAATTGATCAAATGAATGAATGGAAGCAGATGGTAAAGTATGACCACTTCTTAATTCGACCTTCAAGAGTGAGGGTGGATAATATACAAACAACATATTCACCATCGATTTCATTAGATTTTCAAAAAATAAGAAAATCAGATTTATGTTTGGCTATGAATGTATTGCCATCACCATAAAACTTGAATTGAGACAAGTCATGAAACTTCTTCACGGAGATGAAAACTTTACTAGGAGATAGGTTAGAAAAACATTTCGGGATTATGATTTGGAAAAGAGCCATTAAATATTAGAGATTCAAAATAGACTCAATGAGCACAAATTGTCAAATGGCCTACCTTCTAGCACCAACTATTGAAGGTGTTGGAAATCCATCAATCAAGGGGGTCTCTTCACTGCGAAGTCCCAATTAGACCTCCCACCATTTGGAGTAGGAGCCCAAAACCGGAAATATGGCCCACTTCCAATGTCTTTTGGGATTTTCCTAGTTTTCCATTATTAACTTAAGAGCTTATACAATCATTCTTTGAAATAAGCAAGTAAGCTAACGCTGTGAGGCAAACAATTGTGATGCATATAATGTACTTTCATGGCAGGGATAAATAAAGTGAGATTGTAGAAGAAAATTAATAGTATTATCCTAAAAGAGACACATAAGAGCATAAGAGGATTGAAACTTAGTATGCAAAGTAGTTCACAAAACAACTATGATAATAAAACCAAATACAACACACCTTCAACAAGATAAGCATGAAAGCCATCAATATTTCTCAATTTCCTTAGTACATATGAATAAAAGATATACCGCAAACATCTATATTTACGATACATGCATGAAAATGTGTTGGCTCATCGAGCTTCATATATTAAGTGGAAGTGCCAAGATATACAAGTACAATGCTGCCACACTAGCCCCAATAGGGGAACATTAAGTCACCCCTTGCTCCTGCAAAGAAATATCTTCTCTCCTATGCCAATTCTAGATAAGCCAAGGTGAAAGTTCAAGTCCCAATTCCCATTTTTCTTGAGTTATGAGGGTGTATTTATAACAAATGAGGTGAATCTTGACCCCCCTGGTGACTCTTGGGCTTCTACAATGAATTTTCAAATTCTTACATGACCTTTGAGATTTTATATGACTTTAGAACTCAATAGTGACTCCTTATATTCCATATGGGACCCTTGGTATTCCACATATTTACATTTTGTCATTTTGGGAAATTACAAAACTATGTTCCACAAATTATGTGGCAAAACACTTTCACACATGTGGCATTTTGAGATGACTATTAACCATGATGACATGGAGCTTCATGATGATGTGGCATTGCCAAGTTTCTCCTTTTGCTTATTTCTTTGCATCTTCATGATGGATCTTTCCTGTGCTTTGTATTCATCCTCCAAGGGGATGATTGATCTGGAGTCTACATGTGATCTAGATCTTTGATCTTCTTTGTTAAGCTAGTGTCCCTTAGATGACTTCTTCATGGTTCCAACTTCACAAGTGTCTTCTCGTATGATATCCTCCTCTTCCTCTCAGAGCATCATCCTACCATGTCAAGATGTAATACCTGCAAGTGGAATTCACTCATGATAAGATGGCGTTAGTTCAAAAATATACTAGTCTAGCTTGCTTCCTGAAAATGATTGATTGAGTTGGGACTGTGCACTGGATAAGGAGGAAGACTTAGGGCTTGTGTAGTGTACAGTTCCAAGGACCATGAGTGATGGACCAAAGCTCAAGACTGTGCAATGCATAGTTATGGAGGCCTGGGCAAGATGAATGCGCAGTTGAGGAATTCAAGGAGATAATCTTAAGGCTTGAATTTTCCCACTACGTGGTTTTGGATAGAGAGAGGCCTAGGGATTCATAGTTCAAGGAGGTAGGATGGAAGCTTGAGGCTTGACAATGCACAATGTGCAAAAGAAGTCTGATCTGCACAACTGTGGGGCTTAAGGAGTTAGGGTTGAGCACTGCCACTATGCAGTGGGTAGTTCTAGAGGGAAGGAACTGCACATTGCACAGTTCTAAGAGGAAAGAGATGAGATTGAGAATTGATATTATGCAATGCACAGTTCAAGGAGTCTGAGTTGGATCAATTTGGTCGGGAAAAAAGCTTTTCAAGGTTTGGCTAAATGCGGGATCAATGAGGTATAAGTGATACTGGGTTTGAAATTATGAATGATCACAAACCCTTAGAATAATTTATGACACAAAATTTAACACTCAGTACATAAGAACAACATGATCCCCTCAATATGATGATAATACAACAATCTCCTCCAAGTGCGACACTTAGGGTACACTTTACGACAACAATGACAACACTTGTACGACGATGCATAAAACTTTGGGAGTGGGTCTAGTACATGTATACATGGTAAAAATTACCCATTGGTACCAAATTTTCCTCTCGTAATGAAACAAAACTTTGATTTTACAGTGTGTGACACTTCTCATGCCAAAAGATGGCACTTGCGATAGTAAGAGAAAATTGCAAATGACACTTGAAAATATGAATGACATTGAAAGAGACACATGTAAGAATGAAGATAACATAAAGTGACACATTCCAGAGTGAAGATAACATTAAAACACCACTTATTAAAGTGAAAAAAAAGTAAAAGTGACAATCGAAAACATGAAAGCGACACTTGAGAAAGTAAAGGCACGCAAAAGCGACAGTTGGAAAAACTCACTGAAATAGAAGTATAATCACTGTCAGACCAGGCAGTAACTCCTCAACACAAATTGATTCATATATCTTATTCCTTTAGGTAGGTCTTCATTATATACATGAGGGAGAGACTGTTCACTTAATCTCCCGATGACTGTTCATATTACTTATTTATTTATTTACATTATATTCACCCAATCCTGATGATTAGGTGTCAACATTCCCCCCCCTAATCTGAAGGGATGTTGGTGAGTCCAAGAATCATTCTGAATCGTTCAAGCTTTTCTCTTCCAAGCGATTTGGTGAAGATGTCTGCAATTTGCTCATTATTGGAACAATGATGAATATGGATTGTTTTTGCCAAAACATGATGTTGAATTAGATGATATTTAGTATTGATGTGCTTCATCCGATCATGGAACTTTGGGTTCTTGGCCAACTTTATTGCAGAGGTATTGTCAATCATGAGTGGAGTTGATTGTACTTGTTTTACCTGCAAATCTTCAAGAATTTTCCTGTGCCACACAATTTCTTTTGTTGCTTCAGCTGCTGCCACGTATTCTTCTTCTGTTGTGGAATCTGCTAGAACTAATTGTTTGCGTGATCTCCTAGGAGACAGCTCCTGATCCAAGACTCATAGCATATCCTGAAGTAGATACCCCAGTTTCTTTGTCTCCATCGAAGTCTGAATTAGAGTATCCAATCAAGATGAAGTCATCCACCTGTGTATACTTGATTCCAAAGTCTTGAGTTCCCTTCAAGTACCTTAGAACTCTTTTTGCAGTAGACCAGTGTCCCTCACAAGGCTTTTGCATAAACCTGGAGAGGATTCCAACAACAAATGAAATGTCTGGTCTGGTAGTAGTTAAGTAGTTGAGACTTCTTACAAGTTGTCTATACTTTGTTGCATCCTCAAATTATTTTCCTTCAATAGATGTAAGCTTTAAGTTTTGTTCCATTGGAGTAGTAAGAGGATTGCATTTTGTCATGCCAAACCTATTCAATAGATCTCCAATGTATTTCTTTTGAGAAAAAAATATGGACTTCGGATGTTGGGTTACTTCAATACCAAGATAGTAATGAACATAGCCCAAATCAGTCATTTCAAAACTTTTCCCCAGTTCCTTCTTTATGGATGCAATGTAGCTTTCATTGTTCCCTGTCATTAAAAGATCATCTACATATACCACAAGATATACAACTGTTTTTCCAACTTTCTTGACAAATAAAGTTGCATCATCAAGATCATAATGTTTGAAATTGAGTTTCAGAAGATGCTCAGTTAGTTTTTCATACCAGGCTCGTGGTGCTTGTTTGAGGCCATACAAGGACTTCACCAGTTTGCATACTTTATGTTCATGTCCTTTCATAGCAAATCCTTTAGGCTGGGACATAAAAACATTCTCTTTTAGATCTCCATTCAAGAAAGTAGTTTTTACATCCATTTGATGGACTTTCCAACCGTTCTAAGCTGCTAGGGCAAAGAGTGTTCGGATGGTAGCCCATTTTGTTGTGGGGGAAAAAGTCTCCTCATAATTGACCCCTTCCTTCTGTGCAAAACCTTTTGCCACAAGCCTAGCTTTGTGCTTGTCAAGTGAGCCATCAGCTTTATACTTGTTCTTGTAGACCCACTTGCAGCGAATTGGTTTTGTTCCTAATGGAGGATCAACTAGCTTCCAAGTGCCATTATTTATGAGGGCATCATACTCCTTTTGCATCACTTCTTTCCATTCATCATGAGAAGCAGCTTCTTTGAAGGAAGTTGGTTCAAAATCTGTAGACAAGTTCAATTCACAATCATAAGAAACATCCATATCAACAGGTGAATTAGAGTCATCTACATCACCTCCATTTTGCCGGTTTGAATTTCTAGTTCCTGTCTTTCCAACCTCATCAGGATGAACACTTTCAAGTGTCTTTGTCAGCCACTTTGGGGGACCTTTTTCAGATGGTCCATGCTACTCCGCTGATTGAGTTGGGACTGAATCAAGATTGAGTCTCTCAATTTTGTCAATCACATCACTTAAAGCATCATTCGTTGTTGGAGTTTCATGCAGGGGAGAGTGTTCTTTAGAAGAAGATTCCACATGTTGATCTAGTATAGGAATCCCCCCTTCAAGATGTGGATTCTGATTATCAAATTCTTGAAATGATTTTTCTTTTGCAAATCTATCCAAGCGATCAAGTTGCTGCTCAACAACAGTGTCAGTTTTGGATGATTCAAGAAAAATTACATCTCTAGATACAACAAACTTTTTATTTACCTCATCATAGAGACGGTATGCTTTGGAGGTGTTTGAATACCCCAGGAAGGTACACTTACGACTTCTAGCACCAAGTTAGTTTCTATGTACCTTTGGTATCAAGGCATAATAGGTGGAACCAAAGACCTTGAGATGCTTTACCGAAGGAACATGTCCATACCACATTTCATATGGAGTCTTGTTTTTAATAACATTTGATGGACATCTATTCTTTATATATGCAACACATAGAACAACATCAACCCAAAACATTATATTTACATTTTTGAAGAAGAGCATGGATCGTACCATATTTAAGATTGTCCTATTCATTCTTTCAGCTACACCATTCTGTTGGGGATTATAAGGAACAATAATTTGATGTTTGATCCCATGTTGGCGAAGATAGTTTTAAAATTCATTTGATGTGTATTCTTTTCCATTATCAATGCGAATAGACCCAATATGAGATTGTGCATCATTTTCAATCCATTTATGAAAATTCTTGAATGTTTGAAAAGCATCAGATTTGTTCTTCAATAAATAAACCCAACACATTCTGGTGTAGTCATCAATAAATGTCATGATATATTTATTTCCATTTGTAGAAGGAATAGGCATTGGACCACATAAATCAGAATGAATGAGTTCAAGTTTTCTATGTGCTCTTGAATGTGAATCATGAAAAGGCTGTTTGCTATGCTTTCCTAGAATGCAAGCATCACATTGCTTAAGCTTCCTAGGAATTGTAGGCAAAGCAGCAACACCATTTTTCTTCAACAAGCAGAGGCTGTCATAGTTCAAATGTACAAATATAGAATGCCATAATAAACTTGATGGAAGTGTACCTTCTTCATGATGAGAATTTTATGAGAAATGTTGTGCATGAGCAGAGGTTCCTTGCAGCTTGAGAAGCCTTTATTCTTCTATTCCCCTCATGACAAGTGAGTGGTCAGATGCTTTTCTCACCTCAAGCTTGCCATCAAACATATGAATGGAGTGACCTTGCTGGTGGATGTGAACCAAGGACAACAAGTTTCTCTTCAGCTGTGGGAGATATAGAACATGGTGCAAAAGAAAGTCTGGAAGACCAGGCAATTTAAGCCTGATTGTGCCAAGCCCTGATGGCTTGATTTTTGATTGGTCTGCAAAGTATACTGCTCCATCAACATTGTCAATAAATTCTTCAAAAAAATATTTTCTATGAGTCATGTGGCAAGTTTCTCTTGAGTCAAGCAACCAATCATTTCTCCAAGAAGCAAGTGAAGCATTAAATAAATCTTCATTTACTCCAATATTACATTGTGCCACAACATAGTGAGTAGATTCGGGTGCTTTACCTTTGTCTGTATCATCAGTTTTACCTTTCTGTTGGTTTCTTTGCTGCTCCATTTTGTCCCACGGTAGCTTGCATGTAGAGGCATCATGTGATCCATTTTTTTTGCAGCATATGCAATGTAAATATGCCTTTTCTCCTTGAGAGTGTCTGCCCCCCCTACCTCTGAAATATATTTCTCTTCCTCTTCAACCACCTCTTCCTCTGGAAGAATCTTTAGCAGGATTCTTTTCTTTATGAGCAAGGCACACAACCTCTTCATAAGATTCAAGGGCTATCTTCTTTCCAAAAGCTTTCTCTCTTTCAGAATTTTTTTTCACAAGAGAGTCAAAGGTGATATCTTTGAGATTTCCATTTGCTTGCAATGACTCAAGATAATTGGAGTAAGTAGGATAAAGTGCCTTGAGAAAAGTGATAAGAGGAATTTCCAATTCAACCTTAGTGGATTTGATTTCATGCATTATAGACTTTACTTTAGATGCAAGAGCAAGAGGATCATTATTTTGCAGTTCAAGAGTGAAGAGTTTAATCATGAGTTGAACAATTTCAAGTGCAGAATGTGAGTCATAGAGTTCCTTCAGCTTTTGTAAGGCTTCAAAAGCAGTTGAAAATTGTGAAATATGGTGACTCACCTCTTCATTTACAGATGATGCGATTAATGCATAAGTTTTGTTGTTCTTGTTTTCCCAAATGACAAGCTCTTTATGAGAGGTAGGCTATTCTAGCTCTTTGTCTCCATCTCCGACACACACTCCTTTCCAAAACTCATTGAAAATGAGGGTGTGTTTTATCATTTGGGACCACTCAGGATAGTTCTCCTTGCCAGTGAGAACTATTCCCACAATAGATATGATTGAATGCATACTGTAACAAAAACATTTACTGCAATTTTTTTTTTACTCCTAATGGGAAAAAATATATTTATGATATGATTGGACAGAACATTCAAATGTCAATACGCAAGACTGTAAATACACAAAACTATACAACGCATTCAACTGGACAATGCTCTGAATTGGATAGTGTAAATACAAAAATTTATAGCGCATTCAACAAAGGTATATACAACACTCCAACAACGTCTCTCGGCTACCACAATGGGCTCGAATCAGTGCAACACTTTACCAATACACCATTGTGGGAAGACACGTAGTAAAAATACCATACCATAGATAGCTCACTAATGTCATAGACAACGTTAACTTACAGCTCAACTAATACCATAGACAATGTACGCATCTACCATTGTAAATGTGGAGGTCTTCATTGTCATTGTCGTTACAGGTTATGAATAGAAATTGGGATTTCGGGGCAAGAATGCACCAAAATCTGAGATAAAACTGGAAAAATGCTTGTTCTCCAAAAGAAAAACCAACCAAACCAAGCAAAGCCGCCCACTACTTCATGTCCTCCACGACTCCACAATGAAAAACCCCCTAAACTCTTCGGGATGAGAACACGTACGTTCCTTCTCAAATTCAAAACTGGAGAGAATCAATCAAAAGCTGAATCACGACGCTGAGAAAAGCAACCAAATCCAAGCTGCTAATTGGTGGGCTCCAGTATTGTAGCAATAATTCTACAACTCCTGGAACTCCCTTCTTTAATTTTATCAACCCGGTAGTTCATAACAAACTTGGAAGCGACGGTGCTGTATGCACAAGTACTAGCTCTTGCCGCAGCTGTCACTTGGTCAGCTGGCACAAGTCCGCTAGGGGCTCAAGCCAACTTCTATGAGCTCTTAGAAGAAGCTTGTTAACTGATGGACGAAAGCTAACTCAAAGGAAGCTAATCTACTTGTGGAAAGAAACTGAAAGCCAAAAAGAAACGCAAACCCTAGCAAACCCTAATTCTACCAACTAGTCCTACTGATGCAAAAATGAGAATGAAAACTACGAGAAGAGATGCCATTACTTCTATGAAGGTCAAATACATGTGTCTACACTACCTCTAGCTGAAGAAAACATCTTTTTGTGTTTTTGACTAAGCTATGAGAATTATCATGCATGTGCTTTTAACTAGCTTTTCACTGTGCAGAGGTGGATCAAGGAGTAGAAATGCTTGGGAAAGGTTGGGAAGGTTCAGAGAGGGTCTAGGGGGTCCCTAACACCCTTCCAGAGAGTCTCACAAAGTTTGGCTGCCAAGAAACCGTGTTTATGAGCTTCTACAGGAAGTCTGCAGGGGTTTCTACAGGATGTTCTGTAATTCTTCTACAGGATGTTTCGAAATGGGATTTTGGAGCATGGATGGAGGGAAAAAGATGGAGGAATGAGTATGAAGGTGAAATAGGGGTGTGAAGAGGTCTAGGACTTGGTGGATGAGGCTAAGGAGCGATTGGATTTGTTCAAGGATGGATGAAACGATGTTGCACAAGAAGATGAGAATCATGGCAAAGTAAGCGGATGAGGCAAATGTAAGGTAAGGTTTATAAGTGAAGGATGAAGCGGGTAGGTTGGATGGAGTATGGGCAGGTAAGGAAGGATAACAGGTACTCTGCAAGTGGTTTTTCAAACTGAACAAACAAAGACATGCAAGAAAACAAAGATCTAGTTACAAAACCTATGACGTAGTTACTTCACTCTAATCTGACCTAACAGCAAAAGGAAATGAACAGAAGTTTATTTGTAGTGAAACCATGTGAAACGACTATGAAACTAAGTGATCATAAACCTAAGCATGCATCCAAACTGATATCAAGTTCTACGAACAAGATTCAAACACTAATGATTGCATGGTGAAGCAAAGAAAGTGTTTTTGTTTGGGACAACATGGTTACTTCAACTCCAGCCCCTGATCCAATAAGGAAGAGGTGAAACCAAAAGCGTTTGCTGACCCTTTTTTGGAGCTTTTTCCTGTTATTATCCTACCAATATATTCTAAACATGAACATCTACTTTAACCATCAAAAGAAATCTAAATAACGAAGCAAGATCTAAATCTAAATAGCAGATTTTATTTTAAGAACGCAGCAAACACATAAAGATAAACGAAGGAGGTACTGGGTGCTTGAGATGGGCCCAACCCCAAGAGCTACAGCCTCCTAAGAGAGATTTATAGCTGGTGCAAAGCTGGATTCATCTTTATTGATCAAGAAATGAAGAGTTACATCAAAACTGTCCACAAGAAGAACTTGAACATGAGCTGAAAGCAAAGCTAATCTATTGCATAAAAATCGAACTACAAACTAGCTAACTAATGGCTACAAAATGACTAACCACTAGCTACTATCTACTGGCTAACTAGCTAACATCCACTGGCTAACCAAAATGAGGCCCTAAGCATTCTTATTTATACAATTTGAGGACCCAACAGTCCTCCTAAAATTTAGGGACTCGGCTGCCCAAGACTTGTAGTTAACAGCAGTCCTACTTGACTTGCTTGGCTGCCCTTGTGTTGATTGATTCGGTGGCCCTTGAACTCCGAGTTGATGGTGGAGAATTTGAGGTAAGGGCCCATAAATGAAGGAAATCCTCTCCCTAGTCTTCCCACGAATTTGGCTGCCAAGTGCTCATTAAGACCTTCAATTTTGTCTCCAAATTGACCAAAAAGGCTACACAAAGCACCCATTAGACTTGTTGGCATAATGACTAACCAAATTCACTCTATTAGCATAAATATAATAAAAAACATGCAATAAACTAATGAGAATGGTGGATTAAGTCGAATTAGGTGGTTGAATGAGCCCAAATAATCATCCATTTTGGGGCTCATCACTAATCTCAAATAACCTCTGGGACACAAATGCCTTAAATGGTGAAACTTCAGCTGAATCGTTCAAATAATGGCGTAGAGCTCCTAGCAAATCGTGCATGAGCCACAACTGGTTCGCTAGGAGACAACAACTGAAGAGAGTGGGAAGGTTCACCAGCGTTAACTAACAGAGAGCATCATTCGAGCAGCAAAGAGACGCTCTGACAGCGTTAAAACTTGGGACAACGTATATGGGAGCAGCATTAAAACTTACGAATTAATAAATAAACTAGGACAACGTTAAAACTTGGGATAGCATATATGGGAGCAACATTAAAACTTGAAGCATATGCCAACACCAACCTTTAATCTATGCAACACAGATTTCAAAAAAACTCAACGCTCATACCATGTCAGACCATGGATACTTGCTCGTTTCTCTGTGAAAACTGTGCGCTTACGGTGCTAGTTGCAGGCGACACTAGGAGCTGGGCATTCTTTTTCAGTCCAAGAGACGTTACACCAAAATAAAATGTGCAAACAATGATTAGAGAGCGCAGGGAGGACAATTATGAATAGCCCAGGGAACGCAGAGGGCATAGGCAATGGTTATGGCAGAGAAAACTAATGCAAGGAGTTACAACTAATTTTAGGGACTGAAGACCTGTGTTTGATACCATGTCAGACCAGGCAATAACTCCTCAACACAAATTTATTTGTATATCTTATTCCTTTAGGTAGTTCTTCATTATATACATGAGGGAGAGACTGTTCACTTCATCTCTCGATGATTGTTCATATTACTTATTTATTTATTTACATTATATTCACCCAATCCTGATGATTAGGTGTCAACAATCACAACCAAATGTGAGAGATTGCAATGAAAGTGCACACTGACTGTTGAAATAGGTTGATCATTGCATATGAACTATCTTGATGAACTATGATATTTTTTTTCAAGCTTGCGTAAATGAATGTGCTCATGAACATATTACGGACTGAACATGTGTGAGCAAGTGACCCCGACACTTAGAAACTGAGAAAAAGACTTAAACACTTAGCGAAACATTAATTGACGATGAAGTGACTATGGAATGAAAAATTGTTAGATCCTAAATAGGCTCCAAAATTCACGTGTAGTAAAATATTTGGAGGGTGTTGATCATATCATCAATAGAACTATATGTCAATATTTAGCAATTTTTATTTTTGTTTAGTGATAGTATTCATGGTGATAAATGGATGAACAATTCAATTAATAAATTTTTAGTGCCAAAATCGTGGGAAATGATCCATTACATCTAACTTGAACCAACATGGGCTTAATATTGAATAAGAAACATCCTTGATCAAGGGAACACATGATTGGATATACCTTTAGGTCCGCTAATATATTTTCTCCATAGCTAACATGCGACATAGCAATTATTCATGCACGCAGAAGAAAATTTGTGTTATGGTTTCTGTACATGCATTCCTTCACATAACCTTTCTCTTTCATGTATTTGTATTTCAAATCAAACATGCAACACATTCATACAATATAGTTTATCCATAAATTACATATCATTCAAAATACCTTAATTAAATCCTCAACTAATATGTACTTGGTAATAATAGTAAAACATTCTTGCAGAACAGGGAAATATCCATGTAAAATAATGCGGAAATTAATGTTTAGAAGTGTTTTGTGGGTTGGAGGTGTGCAGAGGGAGACTATGTGTGGACATAATTTTTTTACACATTCAATTTAATTTTTTATCTCATTTACCTAACATTATAAAGTCCTTAAAATATTAGATGGTTGTTTACTATTTATATAAGACTAGTAGATAGTAGATATATCTAGAGTGCATGCTTAGATATTCACGCTATCAACTTACACTTCGATCCTCGCACACATACCCCTTGTTTCACACGTCCTTTCCTTTGCATAATTGAATATGTAAAAGTATAAAAACGAAAAATTGAGTTAAATTGTTAGAGTGACTTTTGATTTCCTAATTATTTGTGCAGTTTTCTATTTTAAAGTTATTGCTTCCCTCGCACATCCATTCTCCCACACATACATCCTCTTTCATAAATTCTTTTTTGATACACATTCCCAATTCTTATTACATTTCAATTTCTAACATCGTGGCTTCTCCATTTACTTTGAAAAAAATAGTGTGGGCCTTGATTGAATTGTTGATGGTTAACAATAAAATTTGCGTTAGAGAGAAGAGTTCTGGGAAGGCAGTGTAACTACAATCCCCCCCCCCGCAATGTATGACAATCGTAGATTTTTGAAAATTAAGTTTTCGTTGTTAGATTGAGGATAATTGCAAATCAATCATGACAATCATCATAACCACTTTCAGAGTCTCTAGAACTATTAATCACATAATTCCTTTTTTTCCTATTTTAAAATTTTTTTGCAACTTCTAATAAATATGGAAATTAAATTAGGGAAATATTGTTTGGTTTACAGAAAGGGGAAAAATAATATTTTTTCACTCAGAGTACGACAACTCCTAAATCAATGGAGATCTACATTGATATAGGGTAAATCCAACATATTAAAAATAGGTATTGTTGGGATGGGGTCCCTTGGGTTAGTTTTGGGGTTAAAAACCCAAGTTTTGATGTAATTTTTGTGAAAATATTTAAAGTATCCACAATTTGTGGATACAGAGTGCATAGGTAATGAGGAGTAAAATAGGTTTTTGCCCCTTGTTTATGTAAAGTTGAGTCGGTTTTGAGATCCATCCATGGTCTGCGGACCATGGGATTGTATAAGTAGGTGTGTCTTAGAAAGTCTAAGGCATAATCTGATGATGATGGATGTAATGGGTCAATAGAAGATAACACAGAGAAGTGAGTCATAGAGGAGGGCAAGGCTCTGTAGCTGAGCATGTAGAGGCCTAGAGTAGCGTCCACAACTGAGTGCGTAGACCCCTGCAGTTGAGTGTGCAAGGTAGTCTTGAGTCTGTAATGCCATATTGAAGATCAATAAAGAAGATTTCTGAAGAATTCCTGTGTTTATCTTCTTACTTCTATTTAATTATGATTGCAAATATATGTTGTGATTGAATAATATCTTTATAAAATACTGATCTATTGATGCACAAATTTATGGGATAATTCTTAATAACTGTATGCAACTCATGTTAAGTACTTTCACGAAGATTGTAAACACTATGTTATGTTTATTAAATACTTAAGTATAAATGCATGAGCTCAGATCTAGGGTTATTTTTTGATGTGCTTAAGTGGATGATTCAACTATTAAGGGTCTCCAAAGACCTATCATAGACCATCTAGATGCAGAAACTTGGTTCCAACATCCCTCCATACTGCTTTGGGTGAGGCTTCAACCTGTGCTACGTAGGTTGATGCTGAAAGGGCTAGCAGTGTAGGGTTTTGTTAGGCACAATTAACTCTGAACTTGGGTCAGGACCCACCAAGCCAACAAATGGTTCCGTTGTCGGGACCGAGATCTACTTAAGGAGACGTGTGATGTTGCACCACTGGAATATGACCAAGAAGGAAATAGAGAAGTGGTTGGATAGAAAGATTCACGAATTCACAACACAGGAAAATAGGAATTCATGCCTGTCAAAGGAGCAGTTGTTGGATAGATATTTGTATATAGAAATGCATGAAATTTTCTTCTTCACCTTCACGATCAAATTATATGAGTGGATAGATAAGTTGGCAGACGATCAAGGGAGGTGGAAGCTTGACAGTCCAATAGTGTGGACTCCAGAGTTGGTACAACAATTAGAAGCGCATGAAGATAAAATCGCGCGCGCTGTTGACCACTGGCTTGATTGAATTATAGGAGGTTTTTTTACAGAGTTCACGGTTGATACCTCAGTTAGATACAATGAGGCGGAGTGAAGGTTTTTCAAGGGACCACGAGGTAAGTATTTAAGATATTTGAATACCTAGATAAAAATGTTGTTGTGTGAAAAATGGGTTATGCCATTGCCTTGATGTTCAGATCTACACGAAGTGGACAGATCTTTAGAAATCGTGAAGGATCAGGATTGGAGTACAATCCTTTGATTGGACCCCCTGTGAGTGACAACGAAGGGGCGAAATGAACCTCGCCGTGAAGCGTTGTTCAGCTAATCACTGAGGGGTTTCCTTGGATACATCACCCATCCACTCCACCTCCGCCTCCACCTCCACCGCATACACCTTCGCCCACTCCTCCACCACCACCACCACCATTCAACATGTCAAATACAATGAAGCTGCCAATTTTCAAGGGCATAGGGAGCGAAGATACAGATAAGTTTTGGTTTGTTGCGAATGATGTCTGTACAACGCGGTAGATTACTGATGACAATATACACAAGGTGCAGTTGGTTACCACTCTGTAGGTTCATGCACTGACATGGTATATCAAGTATTTTTTTGATCATCTTGTGGCCACGCTAGCAGAGGCTAAGGATGCTTTTAATAAAGAGTTCAGTAAGCCTATGTTTGACTCAGAATCAGTATTTGGGTTTAAGGAGATCACGATGAGGGTTGATGAGACACCCTGGGAGTTAGATCAGAGGTTGAAGTGTGTGATTCGTGAAGCTAATACGCAACGCATAGATGGTCAGCACCACGAGTGGTTTATAGCTTTGCTTCTGCCCCAAATGAGGATTTCTTTGTCATGGTAGAAGATAGGGACTCAGGTAGAAGCCCTGGAAATTGTGATGAGGTTGCATGCAACACCCATTTAGGATGCGACTTTGGGAGTCCAATAGATTCACTCGTAATTGTAGAACCTCTGCTTGGAATTGCAGATCTTGAAAAAAGAGAAGGAGGCTAGGCTAGATGTGTGCAAGGAAGTATGGGGCCTGAAGTGTAAGAGCCAAGGCATGATAAAGACCACTGCCTTGATTTCATGAATTATATTATAGGAGGGGGACTAATTCCCCTGAGGCTAGAAACTCTAGTAGGACTGAGTGCGGGGGTGCGCTATTTGTTAGGTGGCTGGGAAAAATGTAATGAATAATGACCATTTGCTGCAAAAGTTCGTTTAGACACCACAATAATTGTTTTGTGGCTTCTGTAAATCAGTGGGTCATGATGAACGCCACTGTTGTAGGTACGAATTGATGATGGAAAGAACACCTCCCTACTGAATGCAAGAAAAAACTCAGCCTCTAGAGCATGGTGTTGGAGGAGCGTGCGGAGGATATCAGAGATGAGGATGAGGCCAGGGAGGAGGAGGGCCTGGTAGAGGCCGAGGTCAGGAGATTTGTTACAATTTTGGAATGCCAGGGAACTATGCAAGGGAGTGTCAGAATCAGACACACCCGCCATGTCAATACTACAACCAGTTTGAACACACTATAGAATAATGCCCTGTGTTGATAGCTAAGATGCTGGAGAAAAAGGCGCAGCCTCAGCAACCTACACAAAACTCACAAATGATGAGAGTTGAGCCCCAGGAGTTAGATCCGAATGTGAATATCATGTTGAGAAGAGGGATAACAACTAGGGATCATAAGGGAAAATAACCTGAAGAGGACAGATGAGTCCATAATGCCCCAGAGAAGGAAGTTGGTTTTGATCTGGAGTGCATGAGGCAAATGTTTATGGAGGCCAAGAAAATCTTCGCTGAGGCATCTACCTTAGGAAGCTAGAACAAAGTACTAGAAACTAGTGCACCTACAAAGGTTGATCCCTCTGTTCTTACCACGTTCTTGGAGACCTGCATGAAGCTGTTGTGTGATAACAAAGCTGTGAAAGGCCTGCTGGAGTTAATAAACAAATGGGCTAGTAAGGAAAACACCCCGAATGGACATCTTGCAGTTAGAAAAATTGGTAAACGTAAGGCAAGAACAAGGTAGGAGATGAGGCCCACCGCGCAGATAGGAGAATATGAGATGGATCACGTCATTTTGGATTTGGGGTTTGACGAGAACATTTTAACTAAACAAACATGGGAAAGAATGGGGAGACCTGCGCTGCAATGGTCTCTGATCTATCTTAGAATGGAAAATAAGAAGAAGATCATTCATATGGGACAAGTACATGGAGTAATAGTGGATATAGAAGGTGTGAGTGCGCTGCTTGATTTTGAAGTAATAGAGATCGTTGACGACAGTAATCCATGACTCGTGCTCTTTGGAATTGACTAGGCCATTGATATGAACGGAGTCATCAAATTGAAGAAGAGGACAATGTTGTTTGAATGGAAATTGCTTTGGTTGGTAGTATCGTTGGACCTTGCAGAAGGACTACGCTATATTGAACCGGTCCGCTACTATGAAGAAAGTGATGATGACTTGGATCATATCTACAAAATAACAATGCGATATCAAGAGTGGATTAATCCAATAACAGATGGATAGATTGCATGGGACCAAGAAAGTTCCTGTACCTCATATTCAGATGAAGATTTGGAGCACTGGTAGAATAAGCTACATGAAGTATCTATGTTGCACTACAACATGATGACAAAATCACTGCGTTGTGTCTTGTCGAAGGTAAGGAATTTACCTTATTATGGTGGTTTAACTGATGTGGATAAGTTTTTGGATGAATTTGAACGAGAGGTCCCTGAGGATCACTACTTCCAAGCGTTAGACTTGGCACTACGTGTTACACCTGAACGATGGTGGGGTATGCACAAGGATAGCTTTGATGAATGGCGAGATTACAGAAGAATGATGAGGTTGCGGTTTGGTCAACCTAATCTTCGATTGACTAAGAAATATGATGGGAGGAATGATCCATGCGATCATATAGTGAATTGGGCCAAAGCCACAGAACAAAGCCACAGTCAGAGTGGGTACACTTGTTTTTCCATAATTTAGACACAATCCCCATGAAGTGGTAGTTGGAGATAGAGCTCCGCCATGGCACTGCAGAGTAGGATATGTTAAAGGAAGGATTCTTAATTACCTTCAGTTTTGAAGACGGGTTCAAGAGAATTGATGAAGCTCTGTAGGAGATTAAGGCAACGATCTTCAAAATACCACAGGAACCTCTGGAATGGGTCCAACCAGAATGGAGCACCTAGCTGTGCTAAGCGCTGGAATGTTATAATGTGACCATTGACGAGGACAATGAATATATAAGAAATATTAATATTCCATAGGCCGAAGGGCATCGTGAAGTTGAAGGTCCACAAATAGAGAACCCAAACATCACTGTGCCATTAAAGACAAAGCAAGTGAACATTCGTACTGAAGTAGAGCCAAAATTCTCAAAGATTGGGGATAACTAGGACGATGCCATAGTGGATAAAGTTGTTGAGTTACTTCGCGAGTACCAGGATATTTTTCCTACCAAGTTTTCGGACTTCAAGGGCACAATAGGCGACTTGGGTGTTATGAATATTACTCAGAAGCCAGACGCGAAGCCTATTAAACAAAGGCTATATCGTCTTAATCCAAAATATAAGGAAAAGGTTTGTTAGGAGTTGGATAAGATGCTGGAGGCAGGCATCATCGAACCTGTGGAAGAATCTTATTGGGTGAGCCGGATGGTGGTTCAGGAGAAGAAACATAAGGGTGAAATAAGGATTTGTGTAGATTTGAGGAAACTTAATGATGCCTATGTCCATGATCCATTCCCAATGTTGTTTACAGATGAAGTATTGGACAACGTTGGAGGGAAGGAGGCCTACTCATTCATTGATGGGTTTTCAGGATACCATCAGATCAAGATCGCGCCAAAGGATAGGAGCAAACCAAAATTTGTGACAGAATGGGGTTGTTTCTAGTATACTGTAATGCTGTTTGGACTCAAAAATGCGCCTTCGATATTCTCTAGCGTAGTTATAGCAACATTTAAGGAATTCATTCATAAGTTCTTGGAGGTGTATTTTGATGACTGGATAGTGTTTGGTTTAGTGAAGCGCCATTTAGCAAGTTTGCGCCCGATGATGGATACGTGTCATAGATACCTAATCGCGCTGAATATGAAGAAGTGTTTATTCTGTGTCCCCTTTGGGATATTGCTGGGTCATGTAGTGTGCAAGTAATGACTAATGGTGGACCCTACCAAGATCACGGTGATAGTGAATTTGGAAGCTCCAAGAAGTTTCAAACAACTATGCGCAACGCTAGGACATATAGGATATGATAGGAAGTTCATCAAGGCTTATGCTCAGATTACCATGCCCATGGAGAAACTAATGAAAAAGGATGTTGCGTTCTATTGGGATGAAGAATTTCAGTGGAGTTTGGATGTATTGAAAGAGAAGATGGTCACCGTGCCAATTTTGGTTTTCCTGGATTGGAAGAAGGATTTCCACGTACATGTCGATGCCTCTTGCATTGCATTGGGAGTGGTGCTAACATAGGCCAGTGAAGGAGAGATGGACCACCCTATAGCCTTAGCAAGTAGGAAATTATTGAAGGCCGAGAAGAATTACTCAACAACGGAGTGCAAAGAATTGGATATGGTGTACGCGCTTCAAAAATTTAGGCACTATCTTTTGGGCAGACATTTCAAAATGTACACAAATCATTCTGCCTTGAAATACCTGGTCAATAAGCCTGTGTTGGGGGGGAAGATCTGCCAATGGTTGCTGCTATTCCAGGAGTATGACTTTGAGGTTATTGTGAAGCTAGGTAGGTTGAATGCAGGACCTAACCATCTATCATGGATCGAAATAGGAGAGGAGCCTACTAATTTGGAGGAAGGATTGCCTGATGCACAGCTCTTTGTGGTGCGCGTAGAAGATAACCACTTTGTAGATATTATTCACTTTTTGACTACAGGGATGGCACCGAAAGGGTATACAAGTCAGAAAAAGAAGGAACTAGTAGTGTGCATGATGGATTTATTAGTGATTGTAGGACATTTGTATAAGATGGGTGCAGACGAGATATTGCGACGATATGTGCCAGATTTTGAGCGGAATAGCATCCTCACTAAAGCTCATGGAGGGGCTGCGGGAGGATATTATGTAGGAAAGCCGACAACGCAGAAGATTTTACGCACAGGTTTGTGGTGGCCTATGCTGCATAAAGATTATAAAACGTATTGTAGGGTATGCAATGCATGTTATCGAATGGGCAGACCATCACGGAGGGACGAGTTGCCACTAAATCCTCAAGTATCATTGCAACCATTTGAAAAATGGGTGATTGATTTCGTTGGGACAATTCAGCCCCCAGGAAAGAAAACTGGTGTGCGCTACATCATCACCGTAACGGAATATCTAACTAGATGGGCAGAGGCACAGCCGGTGAAGGATTTTACAGGGGCTACAATAACGAAGTTCTTGTTTGAGTATGTGTTAACCAGGTTTGGCTACCCAAAGGTGTTGATGCGTGATAGAGGTATGCACTTTATAAACAAGAAAATTAACGCGTTGACTGAGGAGTTCCAAGTCTATCATCAGAAGAGAACACCGTATCACCCACATGTTAATGGAACAGTCGAGGCTTTTAATAAGATTTTGGAGAATGTGCTAACAAATGTTTTCAATGCGCAGCGGAATGATTAGGATGTGCGCATACCTGCAGTGCTATGGGCATACATGACTACTTGCAAGAAGTTGGTAGGACAAATGCCAATCAGGTTGGTCTATGTTGTAGAAGTTGTGATGCCAATGGAGTATATTGTACCTAGTCTGTGGATAACAACTGTCACAGGTATGGAAAATCACGAATCTTGGAGGAACAACTCAAGCAACTAATGAAGCTTGAAGAGGACCAATTGTTGGTTGGATTCCATTAGCAAGTATAGAAGGAACGTGAAAAAGCGCGGCACGGTCGACACATCAAGCTTCGCACCTTCAGGGTAAATGATCGGTATTGTTATATGATAGTAATTTCACTAAGTTTTTGGGGAAATTTCAGATGCATTGGTTGGGCCCATATATTATCAAAGAAATTATAGATGGAGGCGCAGTTTAGCTCGTGAAGCTGAATGGAGAACCTTTTCTGGGAAGGGTGAATGGAAGCTGATTGAAGCCATATACAGGGGATCTTGCACAATGACTATATGGCGACAAGATAGTCTTAGTGCTCCAGGAAATTGTAAGGGGGTATAGGACTATAAGCTACACTACCAGGGTTGGAGGACTGCATGGCAGGAGGGATGTGCAGAAAATAGTGAAGTTGTAGGATAATAAGTTGCACGTAGGCAGCTGTGCTATGGAGGGAGGTACCACGAAGAACATCAAGAAAGTGACTGTTGGAGTCATTGTTCATGATTTGACAGCCAGAAGATAGTTAAGAGGAGTGGGCTGGCAGAATTTAAGGCCAAAATCTTTGAAGATCTGCCGCCAAAACAACATTAATGGTCAAATTTTGGGGGAATAGTTGGATTTGACTTCAAACCCCCTATAAATTACGTGTGCCTGTCCAATAGAGAACACTTTGAACCCTTAGAGTTTTTATTGAGTTGTGTTGTTTGTTGCCTATGAACCACTTGTATTGGGAGGATTTAGTTTCGAGCCTTGCATTTTCCAAGTTATCAGAGTTAAACTAGAAATTCATCCTGGAAAAGATGCTAGGATCAAGCCCTGTAGAGACTATGAGTACTGGTGGAGATGTCGCTTCTGAAGGAGCTACTCCAAAGGTAGTGAGTATGGAATCTTTGGCTCCTGTGCCTATAGCACTGAGTTTGCCTAGGCCGAAGCCTACCCTTGCTAAAGAAACACAGAAGTCGAAGAAGGATAAACAAAAGAAGCTGGTACCAGTACATGAATCACCTAGAAAACACTCTACTGCTCAAACACAAAATAAATACAAGCAGCCCGAGAAGGTCATCGATTTGGAGGCAGAGGAAGGAGAGGGCACAAAGGATATAGATTTTGAGGTAATGGAGCCCATTACAAAGTTTCTTGAATATATTCCTCCACACAAGGGGAAGGCGAAGGTCCCCAAGGACACAGACTCAGACAAATTTGTCATTTCTACGCCCCTGCTACAGGAGAAGGTTCCCTTCGAAGGTCTGCAGCTTGCGCAGATCCACCTGCTGAAGATGGAATATTGGGACCTTGCAGATCATGATAGGTTCCCTAACCTCGTGAGATCCAACTATATGAAGCGTCTCTACTACGTGCACTCAGGTGCCACCATGCTAGAGACGGAGGAATGGATCCGTGGAGTGGAGAATTCGAGATTATTGAACCTGTTGTGGGTGCCCCATTATCCATGAACCCCTATCAACACAGCCTGTGTGTGTCAACTACTTAATCTGTTGCACGATGGGTGCTTATGGCTAGGAGGGCCTATACCCATTGCTGACATGCTCATCCATAGGATCACTTGCCTACTGTACAAGGGTTTGAATCTAGCCAAGGAGTTTGCCAGAAAGACAGGAGAAAAGGATTTAGCTGAAAGAATGAAGAGGGAATTTTCCCTCATGAAAACGGCGCATGGATACTCAATCACATCCATCAAAAACCCCATGGTACAAATCACCACACAAATATTAGCAAGGAAGGTAATCAGGAAGTGTCGTGTGGAGGAAGTTCCATCGCCTGTGGTCTCTCTAGTTGCACAATGCGCGAAGGGTGTGCAGTTCCACTAGTCAAGGTACCTATTCCAGGAATTCCTCATGAACTGCCTCGAGGTCCATGATGAGACCAAGCCATTCCATTATGCTTGGTTGTTTCTCTACATTGTGTTGTTTTCATGGGAGTTGCAGGAGGACAACGAGTTTCCTCCTTTGAAAGAAGGATTGTTGGAGGCTGCGCATTTTGCCTCCCTATGGGCTACAAAGGACCCCACGCGAGTCACATAAACAAAAATACTCTAGGTTCTCATGGAATCAAGCCTCCTCATGGCCATCAATGAATGCCTAAGGTTATCCCCAACCTTGTACACGTAGTTGTCAGCTTATGCCGCGTTTAGGGCTGACTTCCATCGAGCTACATTCAGGCACAAAAGGAACCGCAACAGAAATGGCATGACTTTCCATATTTGGTCATCGATACAGACATACATGAGGTAATCAAGTGATGGCCAACTGAGTGTCATGCCCCCTCAAACTTGGATGCCAGAACCAGTAAGGGCATAGGAAGCTTGGAAACACAAAAAAGAAAGGATGCAACCAAGAAGGCTGCACAAAACTTGGCTGTATAAAGGAAGAAGGAAGCTGCAGAGAAGGTCCGGATGTAGAAGGAGCATGCTACTAAGGAGCAGGCTTAGCAAGAGCAGCATGACTTAGAGCGAAGTGGCAAGTCGCCTTCACCCGAGACTGAGGAGGAAGAACAATTTGAACAAGGCAGTGGAGGAGATGAGGGGAAGAGCACCCCATTTGATCTAAATAAGCACAAAAAGGAGCAGTGGGAAGGTCCCTGCAAAAAGAAAAAATAAGAGAAGTTGCAGGGTGATCCCATGATACTGACGGAGGGTGATCTTGATGAGATCAACGAAAAAATATAGGATACTACAACTGAAGGGCTGCAACAGTTTAAGCAGTAGTATCTGTAGACAGTGGGGAGTGTCCAAAAGGATCTGTGCGAGTTGTAGATCTAGGTAAGCGTGGGTCAAGTGAGCGCAGCACAAGTGAGCTTGGCACCAGGGATGAGTCAGGCTATGGAATTGGTAAGGACCCTTGATCTTCACACTGTTGCACTACTCGAAAGGTCTCTATGCGGAGAGTCAGCTGATGACCGCATCATCTTGAGCACCCTTAAGAACATCGGGCTGAACATTGCAGCACTCCCCAATGAGCTTCTTCATGCACTGTAGGTAGGGGTGACAGAGGAATTGAAAGCTCGGGAGTGGTGCACTCTCAATTTGATTAGTGAATATAGGGCGAACAACGAACATATGTTCACCGAGAAAACACAGGCCTTGAAGGAAAAGGAAACACTTTAGGCATAGAGTTCCAGGCTCGAGTTTGCAGTTGTAGAGGCATGAAGGACAGTGCCAGAACTTCACATTCTAGAGGACACATAGATGGAAGCTAAGATCAAGATGCTAGCTACTAGAGTGTGTGAGGCAATTGTATAAGTTGGATGAGTTTAATTCAAACTCAACATGAAAATAATGGATTTGCAACTCAAATCACAGCTTACTACCTCGTCCGAGGTCAAGGAGCAGCGGAGAGTTGCTATAAGAGAATGGATGGCCACTTTGGACACTGTAGTTGTTGATTGTTTGGACTTATTTGAGTAGGAAATGGAGTTGGTAACGATTCTACAGGAATACCCAACCCTGTAGATGAGGTCAGGGTGACGGTGCACTCAATTTCTCCAGCGCAGCGCCTAGCCAAGTTGAAGGAGGGGAAGCAGCTCCTCGCCCAAGTAGAAACAGCTCGGAAGAAGGAGACCTTGCTTAAGGCCAGGTTGGGGCCTTGGTTAGAAGAAGCTTACCAAGTCACAACCAAAATTTGGGAGAAGTTGACGAGCTTGCAGCAAACACAACAAACGATGAAGTTGTCCGCAAAAGGACTAGCTATAACGCAACTAGTAGAAGAGGTCAAGGAGGAAGATATGCAGAGCGTTGTTGAGGTTGCAGTAGGGCAGGTGGAGCTGGGGGATATCCGTAACAAAGATCGTAGCACCAGCCAAGGGACTTGAGGGTGAGTCACGACCTTTGTGTTGGGGTCCTGTTGGGATGGGGTCCCTTGGGTTAGTTTTGGGGTTAAAAACCCAAGCTTGGATGTAATTTTTGTGAAATGATGTAAAGTATCCATGATTTTTGGATACGGAGCATGTAGGTAATTAGGAGTAAAAGGGGTTTTAGCCCCTTGTTTATGTAAATTTGAGTCGGTTTTGAGATCCACCCATGGTCCACGGACCATGGGATTGTATAAGTAGGTGTGTCTTAGAGAGTCTAAGCATAATTTGATGATGATGGATGTAATGGGTCAATAGAAGATATCACAGAGAAGTGAGTCATAGAGGAGGGAAAGGCTCTATAGCTGAGTGTGTAGAGGCCTAGATTAGTGTCTGCAACTAAGTGCGCAGACCCCTGCAGTTGAGTGCGTAGGGTAGTCTTGAGTCTGTAACACCATATTGAAGATCAATAAAGAAGATTGCTGAATAATTCATGTGTTTATATGCTTACTTTTGTTTAATTATGATTTCGACATATGTTGTGATTGAATAATGTCCTTATGAAATATTGATCTATTGATGCGCGACTTTATGGGATAAGTCTTAATAACTGTACGCAATTCATGTTAAGTACTTTTGCGAAGATTGTAATACATTATGTTATGTTTATTAAATACTTAAGTAGATTTGCATGAGCTTAGATCTAGGTTTATTTTCTGATGCGCGTAAGTGGATGATTCGACTGTTAAGGGTTTGCAAAGACCTATCGTAGACCTTCGCAAAGGTCTAGAGACCGTTTAAAGGAAGTGTCAGTACCGAGCCCTAAGGGCTTATAGATATTTGCGAAGGCAGATCAAGGGAAATAAAATACATCACACTGATCTCTGGATGCAGAAACTTGGTTCCAACATCCCCCTATACTGCTTCGAGTGAGACTTCACCCTACACTACACAGGGTGATGCCAAAAGGGCTAGTAGTGTAGGGTTTTGTTTGGCGCAATTAAATCTGAACCTGGGTCAGGACCCACTAAGCCAACATGTATATAGATACATGTTATTTGTGGGAATTAAACATTATATATTTGATAAGTCTCATACGTTGTTATTATATTGTTCATCAGAGGGTATGCACAAAACTGCGTAACATTTGTCTTTCAAATTCCTAGTTCGATAACGAGGTAAGGTTGAACACTACTATGGTCCAGTTTCATTTTGATCACTGTTGTTGTATTTCATCTTTTTAGTTGGGTTGTTTGACTATTTTCTATTATTATTAGGTGGTATAATGATTTGCCACTAAATTTATAGACTTTGATTTTATTATTTCATATCCTTTAGAATTAATTGTTAGCTCATGCCTTTTATCATCCATTTGACTTCCACATGGAATATTGTGCATCAAGTATTCAAAAAACGATACATCTTCAACTTTAAATCTTTCATTACCAAGGCTAACCATTTCTTTGCCCATTATCCTAATTGATGAATCATCTCCAAGAATGACACTGTTACCCTTGATCTTCTTTTGAGAGAGAAATATTATTTTATCTCATGTCATATGGCGAGAAAATTCATTGTCTATAATACCATTGACTATCTTCATTTTGAACACATAACTCTAGACTGCATTCCTCTTGTTTTTCTAGCTTCATTTTCCATATCTTCTTTGTTCTTTGACTTCCATTGCTAACAACATCTTGTTTTCTACTTAGGATTAGAAACCTAATTGTACCTATTCTACATTCTTGAGCTTTTTTCCTAAGGTTATTGCATTTGTACCATTAATGTAATCCAATAAGGGAGAAAAATAATTATAAGAGCCCTGGTGAAAATTCCAAGTAATAAAAGTTAGAAACAATAACCATGGAAGAATGGGACACTTATTAGAAGCTGAACGTTGAGAAAGGCATCCTAGGGGGTGTTCATTTGGTTGTTTATGGCTAAGGAAATTGACAAAGGAAATGGCTAAGGCATTAAAAGGAAAAAATGAAATTTTGGCACATTTATTTATGAAAATAATGAAAATTAGGAGAAGAAGGATGTGAAAGGTCACAAGTTAAATGTGAAGAGGAAATTGAAGGAAAATAATGGAAAATGAAGAAAATAGAGGCCTCATTCATAAAAAGGCTTCTGAGGATCAGTTGGTAACCTTTTGTCAGTTTAGTGTTGGAACTCCCTCATTATTCTCTCTCTCTCTCATACTCTTGGATACTTAGAGTTTTCTTGGAGCACTCTTGGAGGGTGTGGCATAATTGGATTCTTGGAGAAAGAAGGCAAAGGAAGAGAAAGAAAGCACAAGAAGGCATCAACATCATCAACTACATCAGATTTTCTTGGAGGTACCAAGTTGCATGCATGATTTCTTCACTAGTTTTGGCATGCATGGCATATGCACGTGGTCTCTTGGTTGTGATTTTTCATTGGCATGAAGGATTGCCTAGATCGATAGTGGACTTACTAGCCTTGCCATTTCTTGGATAGCCATGGTGATTGTGAGTTTACTTTCATTGTTTGTTTTGATTGGTTCTCATGTTTCCTTAGTGTTGGCTTAAGGGGGCTTGGACCGAGGTTCAGGTTTAGCTACGGTAACCAACAAAACCCTACACTACTGGTCCTTTCGGCAACAATTTACGTAGCATAGGCTCTAGTCTCACCCAAGGTAGTATTTGGGGATGCTAGAACTAGGTTTTTGCATCTAGAGGACTATGTGATAGGTTTATCCTACTTCTAGGGCTTTATTCCAATCTTCGTGAACCCTAACGCTTGAAATGTAGAAATTACAGTAACTTACAAGTAACAGATCCAAACTCTGTGCTATTTATTCTAAACATTCATAACATCAAGTAAACTAACAGATCTACCACTTTCGCACATTCATTAAGTATTTTTCAAGATAAATCCAGTAAATAGAATGAATATATAGTAATTGCAGATGTAAAGATTAACCCACAGATACACAAGTTATGCTCCAAAATAGCCTTTATTATGCTCAGATCTTCACTTACAGACTCTTTCTACCCTATGCACACACCTGCAGAGGCCTACACACTCAGCTACAGACTTACCAAGGTCTCCGCACACACAACTGCAAGAGCCTTCCCCTTCATCTAAGTACATAAAAAAAACTTCTTACATAGATCAAATACCCATACATCAACTTTTCCCTTTTTCATGACTCTCTATGAATCCTTTTTATATCATCTTCAATTACAATACCACGGTCCAGGAACCATGGACGGGTAACAAAACAACTTAACTTCTGAAAAACTAAGGGGCTTTGACCTTCTTAAAGCCCCTTTGGCTCCTAACAACCTTCGCGCTCCGCTCCTCAAAACGCGGAGACTTTACAATAATAGCAAGATTGTTTACAAAATTGACCCCAAGGGACCCTGTCCCAACAGGCCCCCAACACAAAGTCGTGACTCGTCCTCGAGTCAATCTGCTAGTGGGGATTCTTTTGCTTCTTGTCTCCAACTACCAAAGCAAATGGTTTAGGTCTCAGCAACCTAGGCGATGTAGTAGGAAAACTAGTAGGAACATGTTGGGTCGGATCAGGCTCATGTTGGGTTGTAGTAATTCTCTCAAGGAATCTTTCATGCAACCAATTAGTTCAATTCATGAATCCTAGTTGTAAAATATTCTCCTTCATTATTTCCCAATCTTCCGCGGACTTAAATAAATTCTTTTGGCGCAATCTAAAGCGCAAAGCTCAAGGCAAATTCTCAGGAAGCAAAGTGTTCGAATGTGGAGTGGGATGTTGTATTTATAGCCTAATTTGAATTCAAATCCATTATTTCCCTCCAAATCCTTGTCATTAATGTGTGTTTGGTGGCATATTTCCAAAGAAATGTGTCTTAAATGCTCCCCTCTGCTCCTTTTAACGGAAAAATTGCCATCCAATCAACTACAATGCTTCCAACAATCACTTTTTGGCCAGGTTGCATGGGACCCACCATTCTAGCGCAGCTCCTCCATCGCAGCTCTCTATTGTGCCTTTCCTCAATTCATCGTGTAACCCATTCACTTCGCCCAACCATCCTTCTGGAAGTGTAGTTTATAGTCCTGCACTCCCTTGCAACTGCCTGGAGTACTAAGACTATCCTGCATCCATATAGTCATTATGTAGGGGCAAGATCATCACTGTTCAACTTTAACCAACTCCCATTTAACTTTCTTGGAAACAGATCCCCGTTCAGCTTCTCGAATTGAACTCCGCCTCCATCCGTAATCTCCTTGATAATATAGGGCCCCAACCAATGCATTTGGAACTTTCCCGTAAACTTCGTGAACTTAATATCATACAACAATACTAGATCCCAATTCTTAGAGGTACACTATTTAATATGGTGATCATGCCATGCCTTTTCGCGATCCTTTTGCACCTGCTGATGAAAAGTAGCCAAGAAGCGATCTTCCTCCAACTCAATTCGCTGCATGAGGTGTTATTCCATGGTATCCAAATCAACCATATCTGTAACTGCAACAATACACAAACTTGGCACGATGTACTCCATCGGTATCACAACTTATTTTTCATAAACCAATCTAAACGATGTTTGTCGTGTCAAATTTTTACAGGTAGTTCTATACGCCCATAGAACAACTGGTATGCACACGTCCCAATCATTCCATTTTACATTACAAATCTTCGTTAAGGAATTTTCCAGGATTTTGTTAAAGGCTTCCACTATTCCGTTTACTTGAGGGTGATGAGACATACTCTTTTGGTGGTACATTTGGAACTCTTCTACAAAGGCAACAATCATTTTGTTCAGAAAGTGTGAACCCCTATCACTCATCAAAATTTTAGGGAAGCAAAACCGAGACAAAATGTATTAAAAAATGAACTTCACAACTATGGCTGCACTACAATCCTTCACGGGCTACGCCTCAACCCACCTGGTCAAATATTTGGTCGCTGTAATGATATATCTGGCTCTGGTCTTCTTTCCTAGTGGCTGAATTGGTCCCACGAAGTCTATTGCCCATTTATCAAATGCTTGTAATGACACATGCAGGTTCAAAGGCAACTCATCCCTTCGTGATGACCTCCCCATTCTCTAATAGACATCACATGCCCTGCAATACTCCTTGGAATCCTTATGCACAATTGGCCACCATAGTCCTGCTCATAGGATCTTCTGCACAGTTTCTCTTCCCGCATAATGTCCTCCCGCAACTCCTCCATGCGCTTCAATGAGGATACGTTGTCGTTCATACTCCAGGACATACCTACACAATATTTCATTGGATCCCATTTGATATAAGTGTCCTGCATTAATAGAGAAATTTGCAGCCCAGACCACCAATTCCTTCTTTTGCTGTGTTGTATACCCTTCCAGAGTAATACCCGTATACAAGAAATGGATTATGTCTGCAAAATGGTCATATGTGACATGCACAAAAAAGAGTTGTGCATCAAGCAATCTTTCCTCCAGATTTAGGTTTGCCACCATTCTCAATCCACGAGAGGTGATCTGGTCCAACATTCAATCGCCCTGGATTCAAAATTACTTCAAATTCATATTCTTGAAAGAGCAACAACCATCTACAAATCCCCCCCAACATAGGTTTGGTGACCAGGTACTTCAAAGTAGAATGGTTTGTATACATTTTGAATTGCGCACCCAACAAATAGTGCTTGAACTTCTGAAGTGCACACACCATTTATAATCCTTTGCGTTCTATGGTTGAATAATTCTTTTCTACCTTAGACAACTTCTTGCTCGCAAACCCTATCGAATGGTCAATACCACTTGTGCCTGGCTAGGTTAGCACAAATCATAATGCTATGGAGGATGCATCTACATGTAAGTGGAATTCCTTCTTCCACTTGGGGAACACTAGAGTAGGCACTGTGACCATTTTTTCCTTCAAGACGCCCAAACTCTTTTGGCAATCATCATCCCAGCAAAATGTCACATCCTTCTTCAATAATCTCTCCATGGGCACAGTGATCTGTGCATATGCTTTGATGAATTTCTTATAATATCTTGTATGGCCCAACATTGTGCGAAGCTATTTGACATTTCTTGGAGGCTCCAAATTAATAATCACTGTAATTTTTGCAAGGTCTAACATCAAACCCTGATTGCAGACAACGTGGACCAAGAGTATCCCATATGGTATGTAGAATATGCACTTCTTTAGATTAAGGTACATCTGATACTTCAACAAGTATCCAGCATGAGGCGAAGACTGACAACATATCTTTTTACTAACCCAAAAATTGTCCAATCATCAAAGTACACCTCCAAAAAATTATGAATAAATTCTTTTTAAGCTGCGACTACCACCCTAGAGAAGATTACAGGGGTGTTCTTAAGTCCAAATGGCATAACTGTATACTGAAAACAACCCGATTCTATAGTGAAGGTGGTCTTACTTCGATCCTCAGGCGTGATCTTGATCTGATGATATCCTGAGAACCCATCAGTAAATGAATAGGATTCCTAACCTCCAACATTCTCTAATACTTCTTTTGTGAATGGCGTAGGAAATGGATCATGGACACAAGCATCATTCAATTTTCTTAGATCTATGTAGATCTGAATTTAACCCTTCGTATTCTTTTCCTGAACCACCATAGGGCTAAACTAATCTGATTCTTTTACAGGCTCAATAATCCCGACTGCAAGCATATTATCCAATTCTTCACGCACCTTTTCCTTGTACTTAGGATTAAACCAGTACGAGCGCTGCTTCACTAGCTTCACATATGGATTCAGAGTGATCTTCATGACACCCAGATCACCTACTATCCCCTTTAGTTCTGAGAACTTGGTGGGAAACAAGTCTTGATACTCCTACAATAACTTTGTGACTTTGTCAAATGTGTCTTTGTCCAAATAATCACCTATGTTTGTGAACTTCGGTTGTGCTTCTAACCCAATATTCACCTGTTTGGTCTTCAAGGGCTTCGAGATATCAGGGAATTATGCCTTAGGCCCTGCAACTTCGTGTTGTCCTTCTAACTCAGGAATATTGATGTTCCTAAGATCTTACTCGCCTTCCTTAGTGGTCACATTGTTGTGAACCCATTCTGGCTATGGTTCTTCTCCCCATGCTTTCGTCCATCGAGCTAGATGCTCACGTGGATCGTTCCTTCCTATATATTTCTCTGTAATGTGGGTATTGGCATACCAAAACTGTAGCTTCATCATCTATTGATATTACTTCCAGTCTACAAAGTTGTTCTTATGTGTACCCCACATCTGGCAGGCGTAGCTCTCAATGCGAGGTATAATGCCTAGAACCGATTTCTCTGGTACATCCCATTCAAATTTATCCAGAAATAAATTAACATCTTCTAAAATATCATAATACGATAAGTTGCGTACCTCAGTATATATACATTGGAGTGACTTAGTAAGCCTGCTACATCGCAACGATGATAACTCATGCAATATGTTCTACCAGTGCTCAACCTCCTCATCTGAATCTGAATTGCAGTAGATATCCTTTTCCCAAGTAATCTGCCCATCTACCATAGGGTTGATCCAATCCTCATCCCACGCAGTAAGCTTATAGATTTTCTCAATATTTTCCTCCTCATAATAATCCTAGACTGGTTTAGTATATCACGCACCCTCTACCGGATCTAATGGAACAATAACCCTTGGTTCCTTCTTTTCAAATATCATACTACGCTTCTTAAGGTTGATGACTGTGTTCATATCAAATGCCCAATCAATTCCAAGCAACGTTGGGTATGGGTTACTGTCATCCACTATTTCAATCACTTCAAAATCGGCTATGGCACGCACCCCTTCAATATCCACAGTTACTCCATGTAGGTGCCCCATAGGAATAATCTTTTGTTGATTCACCATTCTCAACTGGATTGGGGACCACTATAGTGTTGGTCTTCCCATTCTTTCCCAAGTTTTCTTTGGCAAAACATTTGCATCAAACCCCAAATCAAGGATTACCTAGTCCATTTCAAATTCTCCAATCTGGGCAGTCAATCTCATTTCGTGACTAGTCCTTTTCTTGCCTTTGTCCATCTTATGCATTGCACGCTGTTCTGGTAGTGGCTTATCCTTGCCAGTGCAGTTATCTATCAACTCTTGCAGTCCCTCTACTGCTTTGTCCCTCGAGAGCTTCATGCAGGTCTATAAGAAAGATGCTAACAATGATGGATCTGTTTCTTGCACAATACTAATTTCTGTAGGCTTCTTTATACACGTACTTTGAGCCCTTGATGTAGAAGCTCCTGCGTCTGCAAAGCTCCTCTTTGCCTCCATAAATGTTTCCTTTACTTTATTCACATCAAATCTAGCCTCTTTTTCAGCAGCCTTGCATACCCATACATTTTCCTATGGTTGTTTCCCTTTATCCTCCCTGGTAGCTATACCACTCCGTGTAAAAATATTAACACTTGGCTCACCTTCACGTGGTTCTAATCTCATCATTTGGATGTTCTGCGTAGGTTGCTGGGTCTAGGTCTTCTTTTCTTGCATCTTCATGATGAGTATGGGACAATCCTGTATGACATGATCAAACTGACGACAATACTGACAAGAGGGGTTCGTTAGATTCTGGAAATATAATACAAAGTGACCTGGTTCTCCACAATTGTAACAAATGATATGGCCTCGGCCTCTTCCAGCTCCTCCTCCTCCTCATCCTCATCCCTAGAATCCTATGCATCCTACAGTTGCGCCTTGTTCCTGCTGAGGACGTGCCTCCATATGTACTCTATATGTTGGTGTTATGTCCATCATCAATTCATAACTTCGGCAATTGTGCTCGTCAAGACTGATAGATTTGAAAAAATTTAAAAACAATTGTTGGGGAGTCTGCACACACTTCTATAACAAAATGATAATTATCCATTGTATGTTTTCTTGTGATCTGGCAAATCGTGCACCATACCTGGCCTTGGCCCATACCTGTACTTGGCCCAGTCGTGTTTCAGGCTTCAGGGGAACATGACCTCCCCCAACTAGATAATTCAAGTACACTGGGAAATGATCCTTGTCGTGACCATGGCCTTTACATTTTAAACACCATAATTCTGTGTCGAACCTCATTCTGGACTTATTTTCCCTTCTTGAGGCTCTACAACTCCATATGCAGGCTAGCCAACTATGATTGCATCCGTTGCACTCCCAGATTCGTATCCTAAATAGGTGAGGCCTCCAACTTCATAACAATCTCTAGTGCCTTAGCTTGCATTCCAATCTTCTATTGTGACAGTGGAAATCTTAAATGGGGTAATAGTGAATCAATATACCAATCCTTGTGTTGGTCATCCGTGACCTGCATATTAGCCTGCTGCAACAAACATTTCAACCTTTGATCGAAACCCTACACATACTCATTTACTTTATGTTGGATCTCTTTGACTTCTGTTACCATTATGATTTAGGCTTCTTGAATTCATTATTCAGTGCATCCTTCGTATCTTTTAGCGTCACAGTTGGGTGAGTTGAACAATATTTAATATACCAACTCAACGCTTTATTTTTCAATGCTATGACCAGTTGCGCTTTCTTCAGGTCATCATATGTTATCTTCTGTGAATTCCATAGAACATCTGCTACAAACCAAAAATTTTCATGGTCTTCCATCCCTAGGCCCTTGAATATGGTCATCTTCATATCATTCGCCAGATTGAATAGTGGAGGTGTAGTTGGAGGTGTCTGAGTTGGAGGTGATGATGGAGGTGGAGTGGATGGATGTGGTATTCCCGTGATACCCTGACTTACCATCTACGATGCACCTCGAGGCATCTTCAGAACACTACTTTCTTCACCACTATTAGAAGCTCCCAACAATGGACTATATTCAACACCTAAATCTAAATTTCTTCTGAATGGCTTTCCACTTTCTGTAGCTCCCATTAAACCTCGACTAAACATGAATTCAATGGAATAACCCTTTTCTCACATAATAACATTTTAATCTAGGTTTTCAGGGACTTCAGATACTTACCTCTTGGTCCTTTGAAAAGCTAGCGTTCAGCTTTGCTATAACTAACAGATGTGTCAATCACAAACTTAGTAATGATTCCACCCAAAATAATATCAATCCAGTAATCAACAACCCTCGCGATCTTGTTTTCTGACCCTTCTAGATGCCTCACTAGCTCTCGATTCCAAACAATAGGGCTATCCAAATTCCACATGCCTTGATCGTCCGCCAATTTAGAAAACCACTCGTATAACTAGCATGGAAAAGAGAAGAAGAAAATTTCATGTTCTTCTATATACATGTATCTATTCAACCACTCTTCCTTTCACATGCGTGAATTCCTGTTTTCCTGGGCTGCAAACTCGTGCAACTTCTAATCGATCCACTTTTTTATCTCTTTCTTAGTTAGTATCCACTTATTGCTCATCACATATTCCTCAGATAGATCCTGGTCTCGGCAGTGGAACCACTTGTTGGCTTAAGGGGGCTTGGACCCAGGTTCAAAATTAGATGTGCTAACCAACAAAACCCTACACTACCAGCCCTTTCAGCAACAACTTGCATAGCACAGGCTACAGACTCACCTGAGACAGTATTGGGGGATGTGAGAACCAGGTTTCTGCATCCATAGGACTATGTAATAGGTTTCTACTACTTCTAGGGCTTTATTCTGACCTTTGCGAACCCTAACCCTTGAACTGCAGTAATTATAGTAACTTATAAGTAACAGATCCAAACTCTCTGCTAACTATTCTAAACATTCATAACATCAAGTAAACTAACAGATCTACCACTTTTGTGCATTCATTAAGTATTTTTTAAGATAAATTTAGTAAACAGAATGAATATATAGTAATTGCAAAAGTAAATATTAACCCATAAATACACAATTTATGCTCCAAAATATCCTTTATTATACTAAGATCTTCACTTATAGACTCTTTCTACCCTGCCCACACAACTGTAGGGGCCTGTGCACTCAGTTGCAAAATTACCAAGGTCTCTGTGCACACAACTGCAGGAGCCTTCCCTTTCACCTAAGTACAGAAAACATACTTCTTACTTAGATCAAATACCCATACATCGACTTTTCCCTTTTTCATGACTGTCTATGACTCCTTTTTATATCATCTTCAATTATAATACCATGATCCACGAATCGTGGGAGTGTCACAAAACAACTTAACTTCTAACAAAATAAGGGGCTTTGACCTTCCTAAAGCCCCTTTGAATCCTAACTACCTTTGCGCTCCACTCCTAAAAACGTAGAGACTTTACAATAATAACAAGATTGTTTAGAAAATTGACTGGAGGGGACCTTATCTTAACACTTAGCTTGGGTTGAGTTATTAGTCCTGGAAGCCTTGGTTGAACAAACACTCTTAAGTCCTGTAATAACTTGGGTTGAGTTACTAGTCCTAGAAGCCTTGGTTGGAGAGATGTTCTAGAATCCCTTAGTGGGTTGAGTTACTAGTCCTAGAATCCTTTGTTGGACAAACTCTCTGGAAGCCCTGTATAAGCTGTGGGTTGAGTTACTAGTTCTGGAAGCCTTGGTTGGAAAAACGCTCTGGAAGCCCTGAAAGGTTTGGATGGAGACCAATTTGATGATGGTTTTGTGATTTCCGACTGTGAGGTGGAATCACTATTTGATGGGTTGAGGTGGATGACCTCTGGAAACCTTGGTTGAGTTTTGATTGATGTGTTCTGTGAGATCCCACATTCATGCTTGGAATATGGCACGGGGGTGAATAGCTGAAGAGAGATTTGGCTCATCCATTCTATGGTCAGGTGGAATGTGGTAGTCCCATCTCCAGTTGGTTTATTGCATTCATTAATGAGAAATTAAGTCCCTTGATTTTCATGTGTAAAAGTACTAATGTATACATGGATTTTGATTGCAGATATGACCATTGTATTTATGTTCCTATTATGCTGGTTATATGTATATTTTTTGACAACAACTATGTATGCCTCTCAGCATGTTTTTACTTGTATCTAAAAGGATAAAGTATCTATGATCTAATAAATGATAAGGCAGAAAATGACATTAGGAAACAATGGTTCATGGCGATTCCCAGATAAGTAAGAGATCCCTACACTTAATTATGTTGTTTACACTTGTAGGTTACATGTTGATGATACATTTGACGAAATTCCTATCATGGCTAGTAGGGGTCTAGTTATGGTATTTTTCAGCTTATTTCTTTTGCATCCTTATTTCCTTGTATTCTTACCAATTTTAAGTGATCATTCCATTCTAGGTAGTGTCTTGGGCTGTGGGCCGAAAAAGGTGGCTCAAATCACAAAATGGTATAAAAGCAGAGTGTTAGCTTAAAGACTAACTCACCTGGGCAGTGTTGGGGAGTGTTATAACTCACCTAGGCAGTGTCTGGGTAGCGTTATAACTCGCCTTGGTAGTGTCTGGGGAGCGTTACTCTAGCCTAAGTTGGTTAAAATAGCAGTAAGAACTAGGGACAGGTTGTCTAAGTGGTTGAACTGTCTCGTGAAGGTTTTGTGGGTGATGTTGGATGACTGTGTATGATGTTCCATCAATCCCACTTCCTTAAGGTCACCTAGGAGGTCAAATCTGATCATAGTAGCCTCTCGTTTCATGTTTACCTTGGTTGGCATGGTTAATTGGGTGGATGTGGGATGTGGGAGCAATGAGCTCAAGAAGGTGATCTTGAGGGAGTTTCATGCGAAACCATATTCATGTCACACAGGTTATCAGAATACACTGACAATAGTGAAGAGATATTATTATTGGACGAATTTGAAGAGGGATGTAGCAGATTTTGTGGCTAGATGCTTTGATTGTCAATGAGTGAAGGCAGAGTGGAAACATCCAGTTGGACTACTACAACCAATTGTGATACCAAAATGGAAATGGGAGGTTATTTAAATGGACTTCATCACAGGGTTTCTGAAGACAGTGAAGCAACATGATACCATCATGGTCATTGTGGACAGGTTAAAAAAGGTTGCACACTTCATTCTGGTGAAGTCTATGTTCTCAGCTAGTGATTTGACATAGGTATTCATCAGACATGTGGTTAGACTACGTGGGTTCCAAACAAGATTGTGTCAGATAGGGATGCAAAGTTCACTTCCAAGTTTTGGAAGGAGTTATTTGCAAGTTTGGGCACAAAGTTGGCCTCCAACACAACTTATCATCTGCAGACAAATGGATAAACAAAGAGGGTCAACAGGATATTAGAGGACATGTTGAGGATGTATGTGATGCATCAGCAATGGAAGTGGGAAGAGTATCTCCCTTTGATAGTGTTATCCATGATAACCCCTAGAAATATTTTTAGTTTGATTAGTCATTTTAGATAGGGTTTTTATGTTTAGGTTCATGTAAAATCTATCATATGGTACATTTAGTGTTTGATAGGGTCATCATAAAAGAGGAAAGGTCATGATTCCATTTGTACTTAGGTCATCATTTCGTAATTTAGTTACCTAACAGTTTTACAAACTTTCGCAGCAACTCTAGTTCAGCAAACCAAGGATTTTCTATGAAAGTCCCTAACAGTTCTGTAGCAAAACGGTCCATCCTAACACTTGTCTTGCTATGAAAGTCCGTTGTTGTGTAAAAATAATATTTTAAATTATTGTTAGTGATGTTAGAGTTGTACTGAGTCATAAAATGCCAGTATTCTCGTGTCCTCCACTTCTTTTCTTTCATCCTTACCTTTCCTTTTCCACTTTATACCATCTTCTGCTATCAAAAGTTCACAAGTATTTTCACTATAATAGGGTTTTGCGTTGTCAAAACAAGTTTAGTTGTGGTCTGAGTGTGGTCTAGGTGTTCTCAAATTGATTTGCAGGTAAAGAGGAAGCAACTCACAAGCAACTCTTGACATATTGTTATCATGGCATCCTGAAAAAAGTACGAAGGAGGTGTTGTAGTGCATTATGATCCCACGGATATGAAAATTCTTGAAGAAGACCCTGCTTTTGTACAGTCATTTTCCAATGTGGGATGCCTGCGATTTTACCAAAATTGTAGGGTTTTCATGCACAAATCACTAAAGACTTCTTCATCAATTTCACTGGGATTGGCACGAAGGTTTGCATATTGAGTTTTACTGTTTCTCCAGACACCAATTCCCATGCTACTGAAATCCCAAGGTCAGGGGAGATGTGGTTTAAAGTCCAGAAGTCCCAGATATAGAATTGTGATGAATTTTTTAAGGAAGAACATCAAGGGATTGATATGACAACGGGCATCTCCAGAACCTACCTTAAGGAGCATTATTCCAAGTCGTTGATGGTTATCTAAAAATATTTTACATGAGAAGGAAGGTTCCATATGGTCTACCATTACCACTTCAGGTTGTTGCTCCACTTCATAAGTAAACAACCCTTAGATATTACCTTCTATCACTTCAGAAGTCTAGGGAAAATGGCTGACAAGGTTCAATCTAAACCAGACACAAGTAGCACCTCTGTTTTTCATCGTGGTCTTATCAAATTGCTAGTGGTTGAAGAGCTAGATAGATTAAACATAGATTGTCTTACCTTCTTATTCTTAATTGGATATGAATTAGATGTTGCTACCCCCTCTAGGAGAACTCCAAAATCTAAATCCACAACCCGTAGAATGTTGGGTGTGGATCCTAATTATCTTATTTATTCAGAGGTATCACTGCATTGTACCCCAGTTCGTAATGTGGTGGAAACGTCGACCGTAATATTTGCGCTAAAAGGGGGATCTGGGGGGCGGCATCGATCTTTAGGAGCCCCCCCCGGCAAGGGATTGGGGGCAGTGCCCCCTAAGCTAAAAATAGATGTAAATTTTCCTTGTAAAATGTTGTAATTTCATAGTCAATCTGGGTCGTTCATTAGGTGGAGATCTGATGGTAGAAGTTATGTTTAATTTAGGGTTTTTTTGCCCTAAAAGGAAACCCCCTCACTATATATTAGGGAATTGTATTGTGTCTATGTACATCTGTATTCTGAGTGAGAAATATAGAGGAGATTGTGGGAGAGCGAAGAGGGAATTACAACGGATCTGTTGTAGGTTGTATCTCTTCAGTTTGCTGATAATATAAAAGGAAGGATTGGTTGTTTCTCTGTGGACGTAGCCCAAATTGGGTGAACCACGTATATTTGTGCCTCTCTTATTTTATGTGTCTTCTGTGTTTATATTTCTTCAATATATTTTATGTGTTCCATTCCTCTGTAATATATAATTTTCTAACAACTGGTATTAGAGACAGGTTTATTTGGTTGATAAACTCACGGGAGAGAAGGGTTCTTGGTTCGAGTGGGAGAAATGGTGAAAGATGGTAGGTTTAGGGTCAAAAAATTTAATGGCCAAAACTACCAACTATGGAAGATGTATATGGAAGATTATTTGTACCAGAAAGATCTGTACCAACCATTGAGCGGAAAGACAAAGAAGCCGATGAGTATGACATACACAGAATGGGATATTATCGACATAAAGGCACTTGGAACAATACGGTTGTGCCTAGCGGTGTCGGTAGCCTTTAATATTTCAAAAGAAATGACAACAGAGGTTTTAATGTCAGCATTGGCCAAACTATATGAAAAAACCTCAGCCTCAAATAAGGTACTTCTTATGAAGCTTTTATTTAATGTGAAGATGTCAGAAAGTGGATTTGTTGCTGATCATTTAAATGAATTTAACAAAGTTACCAGTCAGTTAAGTTCTATAGGGGTAAATTTTTATGATGAAGTTAGGGCTTTCTTATTTCTGTGCTCATTGCCAGAAATTTGGAATGGTTTAGTTATGGCCATTAGTAACTCTGTCTCTAGATCTAGTACTTTAAAGTTTAATGATGTTGTCGGTGCAATCCTTAGTGAGGAAATGCGATGGAAAAGCTCTGGTGAGACATCAGGTAATGCTTTGACTGTGGAGACTAGGGAAAGAAAAATGGAAAGAGGAAAGAGCCTAGGATATCGTATTAAGTCAAGGAAAGGCAGATCCAAGTCCAGATCGGGGATAGTGTGCTGGAAATGTAGGAAGAAAGGACACCTAAAGAAAGACTGCAAGTCTCGGAAGGGAAAAGAAGGATACGCGCAACAAGAAAACAATCATGAAGCAAATGTGATAGGTGATCTGTTTCAATATGCTTTGATTCTTTCATTAGAAAATATTATTGATGCCTGGGTTGTAGATTCAGGGGCCTCATTCCATGCCACACCTGATAGGAAACATTTTCTTGATTATGTTTAAGGAGATTTTGAATAGGTTCAATTGGGTGATGATAAACCCTGTAAAATCATTAGAATGGGTACAATTTTCATAAAACAACAAAATGGAAATCAATGGATATTGAAGGAGGTAAGGCATGTTCCATATCTGAAGAAAAATCTAATTTCAACAGGGAAGTTGGGAGGTGAAGATTGTGTGACTACTTTTATAGATAAAACCTGGAAGCTCACTAAAGGATCCCTGGTAATAGGAAAAGGAGAAAAGGTTTGTACATTATATTTATGTAATGGTATTTCTAATTCTGTTAATGCTTTAACCTCTACAATAAAAGATACGACATTGTGGCAGCATAGGCTTCGGCACATGAGTGAGAAGGGGATGCATATTCTTCACTCAAGAAATTTGTTGCCAGGTTTGAAGCATGTTGATTTAAAGTTCTGTGAGAATTGTGTTTATGGAAAATAGAAGAGAGTTAGATTCCTCAGAGTTGGGAAAGAAAAGAAAAGTGAAAAATTAGAGCTTGTGCATACAGATATATGGGTACCTGCTTACGTATCATCTCTTGGTGGCTATCGCTATTATGTTACTTTTATTGATGATGCAACTAGAAAAACCTGGATTTATTGTATTCGAAATAAATATGATGTATTTGATACTTTCAAGAAATGGAAATATTTGGTTGAAAATGAGACAGGAAAAAAGGTTGAAGTGTCTCAGATCAGACAATGGAGGTGAATATTGCAGCAAAGAGTTTGATAGGTACTATTCAGAGAATGGAATTCGCAGATAGAAGATGCTTCCAAGAACACCACAAGAAAATGGTGTGTCAGAAAGGATGAACATGACAATCATGGAGCGTGCAAGGTGCATGAGATTGCATGCAGGATTGCCTTTACAATTTTGGGCAGATGTTGTAGATATTGTTGTTTATCTAATAAACATAGGGCCTTCAAGTTCCTTGGATGGTGGCATTCCAGAGGAGGCATGGACAGGTAAAAAGGTAAACTACTCATTTTAAAGACTTTTGGTTGTGGAGCCTTTGTCCACATTAATAAAGAAAATAGAACAAAGCTTGAGGAAAAATCAAAGAAATGTACCTTTATTGGATATGGTGTTAATGATTTTGGTTATCGCTTTTATGATTATGAAAAACACAAAATAATTAGGAGCAGAGATGTCATATTCAATGAAAAGGTTTTGTATAAGGATTAGCTGCAGGAAAAGAAACAAGAAAAAGAAAACAAAGAATACACAGTGCTTGATGAGATCATAGAAAAAATGAAGGTGCCCGATAATCATAATGATCAACAGCAAGAACAAATAAAACAACCACAACAACAACAAGTGTTAGAAAATTATATATTACGGAGCAATGGAACACATAAAATATTGCAGAAATATAAACACAGAAAACGCACAAAACAAGAAAGACACAGATATACGTGGTTCACCCAGTTTGGGCTACGTCCACCCCGAACAGCCAGTCCTTCCTTTCTATTATCCAGCAAAAATGAAAAGACACAACCTATAGCAAATCCGCTGTAATATCCTCTGTTTTCTCTCACAGTCTCACCTCTCTGTTTCTCGCTCACAGAATACGCATCTATCTCACTGCCTCAAATACAATACCCTCATACAAAGAGAGGGGTTTCCTTCTAGGGAAAAAAACCCTAAACTAAACGTAAGTTCTACCGTCAGATCATCCGCCTAACGAACGGCCCAGATTGACTAGAAATTATTATACTTTTACAAGGCAATTTTACAGTTGTTTTTAGCTTCGGGGGCGCTGCCCCTGAAACCCCCGCCAGGAGGGGGCTCCCAAAGGTCGCAGCCGCCCCCACCTGGACCCCCCTGCAGCGAATATTTTACGGGCGGCGTTGCCACCCCCATTTCGAACTAGGGTCCTAGGTGGCGATACCTTTGAATATAGAAGATAATCAGGCTCCACACCCAACAACAAGTACCTCAAACACCTCAAAGTGGTGTTAGAAGATCTACCAGGATAAGTAGACCCCCTGAATGACACTCTCCATCATTATATTATGTATTATTGACTGATTCTGGTGAACTAGAATGTTATGAAGAAGCAGTGCAGGTAGAAACCAGAAAGAAGTGGGAGCAATCCATGAAAGAAGAGATGGACTCCTTAGCACATAACCAGACTTGGGACTTAGTCAGGTTTCATGCAGGTAAAACAACATTGTAGAATAAATGGGTTTACAGGTTGAAGGAAGAAGATGGAGGCAGAAAAAGGTATAAAGCTAGGCTTGTGGTGAAGGGGTTTGCACAAAAAAATGGTATAGACTTTGATGATATATTTTCTCCTATTGTTAAAATGACTTCAATTGGAACTATTTTGATTCTAGTAGCAGCTGAAGATTTGCATCTTGAGCAGTTAGATGTAAAGACAACCTTTCTCCATGGGGATTTGGAGGAAGAGATATATATGCAACAACCACAAGGATATGAGGTAAAAGGGAAGGAGAAACTAGTGTGTAGGTTGAAGAAGAGCTTGTATGGCTTAAAACAGGTTCCAAGGCAGTGGTATCTAAAATTTGACAGGTTTATGTCTGAACAAGGTTATACTAGATGTCACTCTGATCATTGTGTTTATCTCAAAAGACAAAATGATGGAAGCTATATTATATTGTTATTGTATGTAGATGACATGCTTGTTGTAGGTTCTAACATGCAGGAAATAAATGTGCTCAAAAGAAAATTGGTGAGCTCATTTGCAATGAAGGATTTAGGTATGAGAATAACTAGAGACGTGAAGAATCAAAAATTAACATTGTCTCAGAGTGAGTACATAGAAAAGGTGTTGAAAAGATTTAATATGCAAAATGAAAAACCAGTTAGTATACCTTTGGCTAGCCATTTCAAACTAAGGAGGTGTGTCCCAAGACTCGGGAAGAAATGGCTTATATGTCTAAAGTTCTATATGCATCAGTAGTTGGAATCTTAATGTATGCAATGGTCTGCAGAAGGCCTGATATTGTACATGCAGTGGGACTTGTAAGCAGGTACATGAACAATCCAGGAAAATAACATTGGATGGTGTTGAAGTGGATTCTCGGGTATTTGAGATGTACCACAAATCAAGCATTATGCTTTGGTGGTTCAAACATTGCTCTACAGGTATATGTTGATGCAGATATGGTGGGTGATAGAGATAACAAGAGGAGCACAACAAGGTATGTGTTTATTGTATGTGGAACATCTGCCAGTTGGGTTTCAAAACTGCAAAGTGTTGTTGCACTCTTAACAACGGAAGCAGACTATGTTGTTGCTACAGAGGCTAGTAAAGAAATGATTTGGTTACAAAGGTTTCTGGATGAATTGGGTAAGAAGCAGGAGTTGGATTGGTTATATAGTGACATCCAGAGTGCCATACATCTTGCAAATAAATATGAATTTCATTCCAAGACTAAACACATACAGCTCAAGTACCATTTCATATGGTTAGTGTTGGAAGATGGACAGTTGAAGCTGGAAAAGATACACACTATCCAGAATCTTGCAAATATGTTAACAAAAGTTGTAACCGGGGAGAAATTGAGATTCTACTCAGTTTCAATTGGTCTTCAAGTATGGTGAAGTAGATGAGAAACAACCAGGTCCAAAGTGGAGTCATTGTCCAACAAATGGAGCAGCGGTGGAGTTTCTATAATCAGTGTCCAAGTGGGAGATTGTTGGGTGTGGAGCCTGATTATCTTCTTTATTAAGAGGTATCACCGCACTGGACCCCAATTTGTAATGTGGCAAAAACTTTGCCTGTAATATTTGCATTGCAAAGGGGGTCTAGGGGGGGCGACAATGATCTTTAGGAGCCCCCCTAGTAGAGGATCGGGGGCAGCACCCCCGAAGCTAAAAATAGATGTAAATTGCCTTGTAAAATGTTGTAATTTCATAGTCAATCTGGGTCGTTCATTGGGCGGAGATTTGACGGTAGAAGTTATGTTTAATTTAGGTTTTTTTCCCTAGAAGGTAAACCCCTCGCTATATATGAGGGAATTGTATTGCGTTTATGTACATCTATATTCTGAGTGAGAAAAAGAGAGGAGATTGTGGGAGAGTGAAGAGGGAATTACATCAGATCTGCTATAGGTTATATCTCTTGAGTTTGCTGGATAATATAAAAGGAAGGATTCGCTGTTTCTCTGTGGATGTAGCCCAAATTGGGTGAACCACATATATCTGTGTCTCTCTTGTTTTATGTGTCTTCTGTGTTTATAATTCTGCAATATATTTTATGTGTTCCATTGCTTTGTAATATATAATTTTCTAACATAGAAAAGAGCAGCAACCAGTGGCAGAGCAATCTATAATAGAGGCTTCCACAAGCACCAAAAGGACGATGACCAGAAGACATATTCGAGAACAGAGTACAAACAAGGGCAAGCTAATTGATATTCTATAAGCTATAAAAATTAAAGAAAGCTTAGTTGAGCAACTTATAGAAGTGACCCAAATTGAAACCAAGAAGAAAATAAAGAGGGCTAAGAAATTAGAATTTACTCAAGAAGAACATGGTTTCATTTTTAGGCCAAGGAAGCCTGTCACATGATCAATGCAGCAAGCTGAGGAGATACCTGAAGTACCATTAGACAAAAAAAAAACCATCAAAGAAGCCAACAAAGAAAAAGAAATGCAAGGAGGTTGTTCAAGGAAAAAGTGAAATAGAGGTTCTACATGAATAGTTATCTAGACAAGAAGTTATCAAAACCAAACTTGAGTTTGAAGAATGGAAAAATGAAGTGTCAAAGCAGATAGAATTTTATGATGAAATTGCAGACAAATCTAAAAAGATGATAAGGAGGACTTTGCCTTTGCACAGAATGTTGGAGCATATGTATAAAAGGAATAGATGGTTACAAGTAGATAAGAAAAGCTTACAGGGACAAGTCACAACACTAGAAACTCAAATTGAAATGATCAAGGTTGAACTCAAAAAGAGAAATCTCAAGATCATTGCTGAAGTAGATGCTACTCCATGATATGGTAAAATTCTTAATTTTTTCTTCACTACACCTAAACCAGTAAACTAAAACTTATATATAGTCAACATGGTATTAGGAGTAATAAGGAGGCATTAAGAATCATGAAAATTTGAAAAAATTGGAAGTTTGAAATTTCGTAGCAACTCCCCATAATGAAGCTCAGAATTTGCCATGAAAATGTTGTAGCTTTTCATGGAGGTTAAGACTGGTCTAAAGTCAGCAAAGGAAGTTATCAATGCATATATTTATATTAAAAACATCAAAGAATACCTCAAAACTAGCAGAGGGACAAAAAAGGTAGCACAAGGATGTTTTTTGAAGTTGCTACCAAAATTTGCTACGAAACTGCTGAAGACTTTGTTTTTTGTTACAAAACTATAAAAAACCTATTTTTTCTTTCTTTTTTGAAGATTTTGAATATCAAACATCCAAGTTCCAAATGGATTACAGATCATGAAGGGTGTCCACTTCATCATGCAAAACTCCTATTTTTCAGAATGCCAAGTCAACACATAGCCACATCAGCATAATAACCATCTCATTAAAGAAGACAGTCAACAAAAATAAATCTAATCAACATCAACAGGTCAAAGTGTAATGACTCTCCAGAAAATTCGGCAAGCAGTTGGGCTTGGTTATCTTCATCAACAAAATGTGGTTAGAGTTTTAAAAGCTAGTAGAGTCCTAGTTGAATTCCAACTATGTAAAATAGAAAATCCCTATGAGGACTCTGTCAGTTAGAAGAAAAATAGGAATAGGTCTCTTAGATAGTGGATCGAATTTGGCCCAGGTGATAATTTAATGTAAATAGATCTTTTCTCTATAAATAGGTATCTTTTCGACTTTGAGAAGGATTGATGGATAATGTGAAGAACTGATCGTATGTAATATTTTGATCCTATTAATAGAAAATTTGGGGCAACTCTGTTTTTTTATATGAGATTCATGTCATGGCTTTCATGTGTTCTTACCATGTTGTTTTCTATTTTGCATAGTATCTTGATTACTTGGAAATCTTGTCAAATTTCTCCAATTTCCTTCATAATTTTACTATGTATGACTGTGGATGTTAATTTGATATCAGTTTAAAGCTATAGATGCCTCAACTTCCATTAAACACTATTGATGAACATATTTTGTTTTAATTTGACTCTGTGCCCAATGGTAGCAATCATCACATTTTTCTTCACCTGCAGAACCACAAAAAAAATCAGAGTTAGCCATATGTTGTTTGAGTTGTTTCAATTAAATTTGATAAACATTTGAGAGAGGACTCTCAGATTGGAAGGGCTAACTTCCAGTCCAAGTGGTCTGAAATAGTTACACTAGGTTAGAGGTTAAGACAACCCAACTCTTTCTAGCCTAGCGATAACATGTAGAGTTCACATAAAGCAATGGTTTTAAGGAGTCACTGAGGATGATTCCTTTTGAGGCATTGTATGGGAAGAGTTGCAACACTCCTATCAGTTGGAGTGATCTGGTTAGCAGGGTATTGATTGGACCAGATATGCTGACAGACATGGAATAGGAAATGCAGGTGATCAAGAAGAATCTCTAGACCACACAGGATAGGAAGAAGATTTATGTAGATAGGAATAGGTTGTTCAAGGAGTTCCAAGTTGGGGAATAAGTGTACTTGCGCATCAAACCGAAGAATATTTCCTTGTGGATTGGCTCATGTGCCAAGTTGTCACCATGGTTTTGTGGACGCTTCAGCATCATTGAGAGGATTGGGCCATTATCCTATCGACTTGCAGTACCTCCGACAGTGAAATTCCATGAAGTTTTCCATGTATCTTTGCTTAAGAAGTATGTTAAGGATGTTGATCATGTGATTGACTGGTCTGTATTGTAGGTGGAACCAGATGGATAATTCCATATAGAGCCTCAATGTATATTGCAGATTAAGGTGCTCATGCTCTGGAACTGAGCAATCGATCAATTTAAAGTCCAATGGAAGCACTTTGGGCCTGATGAAGCTACATGGGAGATGATAGATGAGATGTAGACCATGTTTCCTTCCTTGTTTTCGGTTGAGCCAAAGTAAATTGACATGGTGGTTAGGTATTGGCTTATGGTGATTGATATATGCTTTGTGATGGTTTGATATATGCTATAAGATGTTTTGATATATGATTAGACATGGTGTTTAGTATATGCTTTGATACATGCTTTGGTATATGATTTGGCATATGTTTTGGTATATGTAAACACGTGTATGGATGTAAATACCATAACGAGGTATGTTATAAAGTGTTGACAGCTAATCCTCATGATTGGGTGAATATATGTAAATAGATAAATAAGTAATATGAACAGTCATCGGGAGATGAACTAAACAGTCTCTCCCTCATGTATATAAGGAAGACCTACCTGATGGAATAATACATACGAATCATTTTTGCCTTAAAGGAGTTACTGCCTGGCCTGACATGGTATCAGAGCCAGCTCCCAAAATAGTTGTAACTCCCTTCTGCCTACTGCTCTCTGTCCACTGTCCATTGCCCCTGTGCACTCTGTCTGCCATAATTAACTCTGAATTCTCTGACCTGACAGCCTCAAACCTGAAAATCCTCTGAATCGCTGAGTTGAATGCCCTTGAAGCCATGCTGTTGTGTTGAATGGTCCGAGTAGCTATGCGGAGGAGCAGTGAAACGCTGCTGGTGCATGAATCGACTCCATGACCATGTTCACTGCGTGAATCAAAGCCTCTATCTGCAAAAAAAAAAAATCTGAAGATTTAGAGATCAGCTGGACGACTTGCAATCATGGTATTTACGCTGGTATGGCTATGTGTTGAAGTTTCTTTAGCAATCTGTTGAAGTTTCTGGCTATGCATTGAAGTTTTTTGGCCATACATTGGTATACAAGCGTGGTGTTCACTGGTTTATGAAGGGAAAATGTTGAAGTTAATGCCATAAGTTGAATGCTATTTTACCATTGTATTAACATTGTTTTAATATTGTATTAACGCTGATGTATTAAGGTTGTTTGGTATGGTACTCACGTTGCTGTATTAAGGCTATTTGGTATGGTATTTACACTATTTTGAACGCTGACAGCGCTGGTACAGTATCACTCTGTTGCACTCATTTACGGAGATAGGCCTCTACTACGCTGTCTTTATTCCATGTCGAGCAGCCACCGTCGAAGCCCCAACTTTCTCTATTGTATTATATGCGCGTTATCTGTTGCACATGGTATTGTATGGGCTATGAAATCTCTAAATTTGAAAATGGGTTGTATGATGCAGTGAGTGTGGAGTATCTCTATCAAAATCCTGCCGACAGTTGTTGATGTTGCATTGACTATGTAATGCATTGGCTTCTATGGTGGGTACCATGCATTGGGTTTTTCTCTTGAAGCCATTACATGTGTTGGTAAATTGACTATGCACTATCCAATTTTATGAGGACCAAATAGTGTTTTTAAATTGTGAAAAAATCCCTTTTTTATGAAGACTGAATGGGGTTTTTAAATGGTGAAAAGTTGACATCAATGGTATGGTATATACATATACAAAGGGACATATGGTAATTGAGTTTTTTTATTATAAAGGGGACGTATCGCATATACATATATAATGGTGGATTTATATGAGGTTTAAAGCAAAACACTTATATGGGTCACATGGTATTAGATTGATGTGCAGTGAATTTAAGTTGGGAGTACTGCGTGAAGGGCCACTATCACGTTGCTGGAACGTTGTTGGAACTCTGATATAAACCTTGTTGTATGCGTTGTAAAGCTTTGTGTCCAGCGCTGCACAGTTTTTTATATATATTTATGGTATATTTAGGTTGCCATATATATATATATATATATATATATATATATATAGATACACACAAAGTCACTCATATTTCGGCTGTCTCACCCATATATTCTATACTTTAACGTTGTCTAGATGAATTCCAATTGACATTTGAATTTGTTGTCCCATCTTATTTTTCCCATTAAGAGTAAAAGTTTTGCAACAGAATTTTTTTTGTTACAGTATGCATTCAATAGGAAGAGGTGGTCGAAGAGGAAGAGGAAGATATTTTGGAGGTAGGGGGGGCAGACACTCTCAAGGAGAAAAGGCAGATTTGCACTGTATATGCTGCAGGAGAAATGGATCACATGATACCTCTACATGTAAGTTACCATGGGACAAAATTGAGCAGAAAAGAAACCAAGAGAAAGGTAAAACTGATGATACAGACAAAGGTAAACCACCTGAATCTGCTCACTATGTTGTGGCACAATGTAATATTGGAGTAAACGAAGATTTATTTAATGCTTCACTTGCTTCTTGGAAAAATGATTGGTTGCTTGATTTAGGAGCAACCTGCCACATGACTCATAGAAAAGATTTTTTTGAAGAATTTACTGACAATGTTGATGGAGCAGTATAATTTGCAGACCAATCAAAAATCAAGCCATCAGGGCTTGGCACAATCAAGCTTAAACTGCCTGGTCTTCCAGACTTTCTTCTGCATCATGTTCTATATCTCCCACAGCTCAAGAGAAACTTGCTGTCCTTGGTCCACATCCGCCAGCAAGGTCACTCCATTCATATGTTTGATGGCAAGCTTGAGGTAAGAAAGCATCTGACCACTCACTTGTCATGAGGGGAATAGAAGAAGAAAGGATTCTCAAGATGCAAGGAACCTCTACTCGTGCACAACATTTCTCATACAATTCTCATCATGAAGATGATACACTTCCATCAAGTTTATTATGGCATGCTAGATTTGGACATTTGAACTATGATAGTCTCCGCTTTTTGAAGAAAAATGGTGTTGTTGGTTTGCCTACAATTCCTAGGAACCTTAAGCAATGTGATGCTTGCATCCTAGGAAAGCATAGCAAACAGTCTTTTCATGATTCACATTCAAGAGCACATAGAAAACTTGAACTCATTCATTCAGATTTATGTGGTCCAATGCCTGTTCCTTCTGCAAATGGAAACAAATATATAATGACATTTATTGATGACTACACCAGAATGTGTTGGGTTTATTTATTGAAGAACAAATCTAATGCTTTTCAAACATTCAAGAACTTTCATAAATGGATTGAAAATGATGCACAATCTCATATTGGGTCTATTTTCACTGATAATGGAAAAGAATACACATCAAATGAACTTGAAAACTATCTTCGCCAACATGGGATCAAACATCAAACAACTGTGCCTTATAATCCCCAACAGAATGGTGTAGCTGAAAGAATGAATAAGATAATCTTAAATATGGTATGATCCATGCTCTTCTTAAAAAATGTAAATATAATGTTTTGGGTTGATGCTGTTCTGTGTGCTGCATATATAAAGAATAGATTTCCATCTAATGCTATTAGAAACAAGACTCTATATGAATGTGGTATGGACATGTTCCTTCGATAAAGCATCTCAGGGTCTTTGGTTCCACCTGCTATGCCTTGATACCAAAGGTACATAGAAACAAACTAGGTGCTAGAAGTCATAAGTTTATCTTCCTGGGGTATTCAAACACCTCCAAAGCATACTGTCTCTATGATGAAGTAAATAAAAAGTTTGTTGTATCTAAAGATGTAATTTTTCTTGAATCATCCAAAACTGACAATGTTGTTGAGCGGCAACTTGATCACTTGGATAGATTCGCAAAAGCAAAATCATTTCAAGAATTTGATAATTAGATTCCACATCTTGAAGGGGGGATTCCTATACTAGATCAACATGTGGAATCTTCTTTTGAGGAACACCCTCCCCCGCATGAAACTCCAACAACAAATGATGCTTTAAGTGATGTGATTGATAGAATTGGGAGACTCAATCTTGATTCAGTCCCAACTCAATCAACGGAGCAGCCTGGACCATCTGAGAAAGGTCCCCCAAAGTGGCTGACAAAGACACTTTAAAGTGTTCATCCTGATGAGGTTGGAAAGACAGGAACTAGAATTTCAAACCGGCAAAATGGAGCTAATGTGGATGACTCTAATTCACCTATTGATATGGATGTTTCTTATGATTGTGAATTGAACGTGTCTACAAATTTTGAACCAAATTCCTTCAAAGAAGTTACTTCTCATGATGAATGGAAAGAAGCGATGTAAAAGGAGTATGATGCCCTCATAAAGTATGGCACTTGGAAGCTGGTTGATCCTCGATAACGAACCAAACCAATTGGCTGCAAGTGGGTCTACAAGAACAAGTATAAAGCTGATGGCTCACTTGACAAGCACAAAGCTAGGCTTGTGGCAAAAGGTTTTGCACAGAAGGAAGGGGTCGATTATGAGGATACTTTTCCCCCCATAGCAAAATGGGCTACCATCCGGACACTCTTTGCCCTGGCAGCTCAAAACGGTTGGAAAGTCCATCAAATGGATGTAAAAACTGCTTTCTTGAATGGAGATCTAAAAGAGAATGTTTTTACGTCCCAGCCTGAAGGATTTGTTGTGAAAGGACATGAACATAAAGTATGAAAACTGGTGAAGTCCTTGTATGGCCTCAAATAAGCACCGCGAGCCTGGTATGAAAAAATAACTGAGCATCTTCTGAAAATCAATTTCAAACATTATGATCTTGATGATGCAACTTTATTTGTCAAGAAAGTTGGAAAAACAGTTATATATCTTGTGGTATATGTAGATGATCTTTTGATGACAGGGAACAATGAAAGCTACATTGCATCCATAAAGAAGGAATTGGGGAAAAGTTTTGAAATGATTGATTTGGGCTATGTTCATTACTATCTTGGCATTGAAGTAACCCAACATCCGAAGTCCATATTTCTTTCTCAAAAGAAATACATTGGAGATCTGTTGAACAGGTTTGGTATGATAGAGTGCAATCCTCTTACTACTCCAATGGAACAAAACTTAAAGCTCACATCTATTGAAGGAAAAGAATTTGAGGATGCAACAAAGTAGAGACAACTTGTAGGAAGTCTCAACTACCTAACTACTACCAGACCAGACATTTTGTTTGTTGTTGGAATCCTCTCCAGGTTTATGCAAAAGCCTTGGAAGGGACATTGATCTACTGTAAAAAGAGTTCTAAGGTACTTGAATGGAACTCAAGACTTTGGAATCAAGTATACACAGGTGGATGACTTCAGTTTGAGTGGATACTCTGATTCAGACTTTGATGGAGACAAAGAAATTGGGGTATCTACTTCAGGATATGCTATGAGTCTTGGATCAGGAGCTGTCTCCTGGAGATCATGCAAATAATCAGTTCCAACTGATTCCACAACAGAAGCAGAATATGTGGCAGCAAATGAAGCAACAAAAGAAATTGTGTGGCTCAGGAAAATTCTTGAAGATTTGCAGGTAAAAAAAGTACAATCAACTCCACTCATGATTGACAATACCTCTGTAATAAAGTTAGCCAAGAACCCAGAGTTCCATGATCGAAAGAAGCACATCAATACTAAATATCATCTGATTCAACATCATGTTGAGGCCAAAACAATCCATCTCCGTCATTGTTCCACAAATGAGCAAATTGCAAACATCTTCACCAAAGCACTTGGAAGATAAAAGCTTGAATGATTCAGAATGATGCTTGGACTCACCAACATCCCTTCAGATTAAGGGGGGGAATGTTGACACCTAATCCTCATGATTGGGTGAATATATGTAAATAGATAAATAAGTAATATGAACAGTCATCGGGAGATGAAATGAATAGTCTCTCCCTCATGTATATAAGGAAGACCTACCTAATGGAATAATACATATGAATCATTTTTTCCTTAAAGGAGTTATTGCCTGGCCTGACATAAAGCTCCACTATGCGGTATGGGTGGCATGTTATTATGATATCATGTGGTTATGTTATCATGATGTTATGATGTTATATGAGTTGGAACTCAACAGGATGATCATTGTAAATACCATAATGAGTTGTGTTATAAAGCTCCACTATGCAGTATGTTGTCATGATGTTTTTCTCTTGAACATATCTTTCATTGTAAATACTGCATTGAGCTATGTTATAAAGCTCCATAAGCAATATGTATTCTTTCAACAGGTTGCTGAGGTATATGTGTGATTGAACACTGAGGATGGTGTCCCCCAAGGGGGAGGGTTCTGTAACAGGCTTGGTGAAAATTTCATGTAATAAAAGTTAAAAACAATAGCTATGGATGAATGGGGCACTTATTCCAAGATGAACGTTGGGCAAGAAATCCTAGGGGGGTGTTCATTTGGTTGTTTATGGCTAAGGAAATTGGCAAAGGAAATGTCTAAGGCATTAAAAGGCAAAAAGTTACTTTTGGCACATTTATTTATGAAAATAATGGAAATTAGGAGAAAAGGAGGTGAAAGGTCATAGGTTGCATGTGAGGAGGAAATTGAAGAAAAAGAATGGAAAATGAAGAAAATAGAGGCCTCATTCATAAAAAGGCTTATGAGAATCAGTTGGTAACCTTTTTCAAGTTCAGTGTTGGAACTCTCTCGTTATTCTCTCTCTCTCTCATACTCTTGGATAGTTAGAGTTTCCTTGGAGTGTTACACAACATTTTGTCACTATCCATGTACTCCCCGTTCCTCAATCTTGGAGGACCTCTACAGTGACCCTCATATGTTTCCTTGCCATGAAGAACATGTCCCTACATCCCTCTTCATCTGCAGAATGTTTCCCTCTTTCATAATTTCTCAATAATCTTCCTTCAAGCTCAGTTTTCAAGACCGGTGCTAGTTCTCAGTTCTTCCCATGCGTCGGTTTTTGCAGTGTTTAGAACCAAGACTAGTGCTAAACAGTTAAAGTGAGCCATTCATCACCCATTCCGACCCTCTTTTGGCAAGTTTTTAAAAATGGAGTCGAAACTTCCAGGTCTAGAAGCTTCATGAACGGAAGTCTGGTAAATGGTTGAGCAAGATAGAGCCGAGAGAGACTATTTGGGCTCCTTTCCCCTATTAAAATGGAACAAACCAAAAGGGATAAGGCCTCTCCCACCATAATAGGATCCATTTCCCCTCCATCAAAGCTATATAAACTCCCCATTTCACACCCTCAACTAGCTAATGAAAGGGTTGAAATAATGTGCAAATCTTGAGAGCCATATTGAGAACCTTAGCCTTCTAGTTTGTGTGTGAAGGGAGAATAAGCTTGTTGTGTTTGGTTTGGAGCAAAAGGAAAGAGGCCTTGAACTTCCATTGTTTTGAGGGTGAATCATGAGATGCTTCTAGTGGTGTTGGAACCTAGACATGCCAAAGGGAACCTGCAATGTCAAGGCTCCGGTTGTATTTCTCTTTGAAGTTTTATTAATACAACTAATGGTTTGTTTTTATATCATGTGTAATATTACATTTGATAGCTTAAAAGTCCTTGACCTTTTAAGTAGATTGAATTAGATTTTATGCTATCATGTATGTTGTTTTCTCTTGCATGTTTATTTCAGGTATTTGAATGAAAGGAAGCTGGAGCAAGGAGGCAAGGTAAACATTAAGTGGATTAGCACTATAAGGGGTAGGCCCTCTTATTCGATTCTAATATAAGGAAATTTACATTAGATTGTTATGTTTACAGCTAGACCCACTCTTGGGCCAGAGGGATCACCTTTGTCCGTAGAGGATATTTACCTACTCCACATGGATCACTATTGAAGGGTGTGGCGTACTTGGATTATTAGAGAAAGAAGGCAAAGGAAGAGTAGGAAAGCATAAGAAGGCATCGACATCAACAACTACATCATATTTTCTTGTAGGTACCGAGTTGCATGTATGATTTCTTCACTAGTTTTGGCATGCATGGCATATGCATGTGGTTTCTTGGTTGTGATCTATCATTGGCATGGAGGATTTCCTAGATCGATAGTGGATTGCCCAACCTTTCCATTTCTTGGATAGCCATGGTGATTGTGGGTTTACTTTCATTGTATTTTTTTGGTTGGTTCTCATGTTTCCTTAGTCTGGGTTGAGTTATTAGTTTTGGAAGCCCTGGTTGAACAAATGCTCTGGAAGCCCTGTAATAGCTTGGGTTGAGTTACTAGTCCTAGAAGCCTTGGTTGGAAAAACACTATAGAATCCCTTGGTGTGTTGAGTTACTAGTCCTGGAAGTCTTGGTTCGAAAAATGCTCTAGAATCCATGTATAAGTTGTGGGTTGAGTTACTAGTTCTGGAAGCCTTGGTTGGAAAAATGCTCTAGAAGCCCTGGAAGGCTTGGATGGAGGCCAATCTGATGTTGGTTTTGTGATGTCCAACATGAGGTGGAATCATTGTTTGATGGGTTGAGGTGGATGGCCTCTAGAAGCCCTAGATGAGTTTTGATTGATGTGTTCTATCAGATCCCACATTCATGGTTGGAATGTGGCACGAGGGCGAATGGATGAAGAGAGATTTGGCTCTGTCATTCTATGGTCGGCTAGAACGTGGTAATCCCATCTTCAGTTGGTTTATTGCATTCATTAATGAGGAATTCATTCCCTTATTTTCATGTGTAAAATTACTGATGTATATATGCATATTTTTTTATAGTAGCTATGTATGGATCTCAACATGTTTTTACTTATATTTGAATGGACAATGTATCTATGATATAATAAATGATAAGACAACAAATGATGAGGAAACAATGGTTCATGGAGATTCTCAGATAATTAAGAGATCCCTACACTCAATTATGTTCTTTACACTGGTAGGTTACATGTTGATGATATGCTTGACGAAATGCCTATCATGGCTAGTAGGGGTCTTGTAATGGTCTTGTTCAACTTATTTATTTTTCATCCTTGTTTCCTTGTATTCTTACCAATTTTAATTGATCATTACATTCTGGGCAATGTCCCAGGCTCTGGGCCGAAAAGGTGGCTCAAATCCCGGAATGCTAGAAAAAAAGAGCATTAGCCTAGAGACTAACTCGTTTGGGCAGTGCCTAGAGAGCATTATAACTCACCTGGGAAGTGTTTGGGGAGCATTATAACTCACCTAGGAAGTGTATGGGGAGTATTAATCTGGCCTAAGTTGGTTAAAACAACAATAGAACTCAAGCACAAACTATCTAAGTTACTGACTTGTCTCCTGAAGGTTCTATGGATGATGTTGGATGACTATGTGTGATGTTCCATCGATTCCACTTCCTTAAGGTCACTTAGGAGGTTGAATCTGATCATAATAACCTCTCGTCTCATGTTTACCCTAGTTGGCATGGTTAATTGGGTGGATGTAGGAGGAGGGTGTTACAATAATTACTTTTACTAATGTCACTTTCATGCATACTTCTGTGTTTGTTTCTTACATTGTTGTTCATGGTATCTTTGAAGGATTTTCTTCTTTTATATTATTTTCTTACATAAACAGTACAATTAAATGATTTGTGGGCAATGTTATAGCAAAGAATAATATTCATTAAAGAAATTTGAGTGCCTTGATATGGAGGATATTCTTGGAGGAGTTGATCCTTTTGATGGAGTTGGCTTGATTTTATTGCTTGCTTCAGAAATTTCAGACTTCTACTACTTTCTTGTTACATGTCCTCCTGTGGGGCTGATCTGATCATTTTCCTTTTGGTTCTCACTTTCTTTTCTACTGCTACTTTATTTGAATATTGACTTATTAAGTACTTTAACAAAGCTCTCAAGCTCTTCCTTGCATGTTGTTGAGCTTGATTCTCCTTTGGATGCCTCACGATTTTCCTTATAACCAAGGCTTGATCCGGATTTAGACAAGAACGCAATAGATTACAGCAATAACCATAAATACAGAGATGCGATAACCATAAAAACAGAGATGCAACAGAAATAATACTTCATTTCATTACTGTAAAATACTGTAATATGCTTACAAATAGAAATGGAAATAACCCAGCTAGGGCGATGGTAGCTTATCTCTGAGAAGAAATGTGTCGGCTACATGCCTCTGAACTGTTCTCCAAAAAACTGTGTTACAATGAGGCTCGAGGGCCTATTTATTGTTGAGAAATAATGGAAAACCCTTCACATTCCAAAACCTAACCCTAGAAGATGAAACGCCAAATTGTGGGCCCCGTTTTTGGGTAAGTTGGTACATCAACTTCCCGGGGTCGCGAATTGGTCGTACTATCTCCGTTTGACGCGCATGATAGCCCGTTGGAAAGATCTCTCCGAGGACTACGATGGAAAAGATGATTTTTAGTCAAAAAAATTGCTGGCGGTGGATTTCCCAAAAAACGTCGTTTAGGGCCTCAAAACGGCTCCAGAAGTTTAGGACCCGAAAAACTGCTAAAAATAGTAAATTGTGCTATAATTAAGGAAACAGAAAAACTGAAAGAGATAGTTGTGGGGGTCCAAATGGGATAGGTGGGTGGCCACCAACATCCACCTGGATCATTCCTCCCCCCTTAGGAAGCAATGGTCTCCATTGCGTTGAGTTCCTCCCTGAGATGAGGAAGCTTCTGCTAAGTTGGGTCTCTGGTGAGCTGTTCTGCAATCTGTGATGTGTCCAGAAATGGTGGGGAGCATGGTCAGCGACGGTCCACATTGAACACTCGGTGCAAGCGAAGGAATGGAGGAATGTTGTGCTTCAAAGCATTGTTTCCTGTAGCCTTGTTACTGGTGTAAGGACCATGTCGAAGTGGTATGAGTTTCTGATGGGTTCTGGTAAGGTGCTCCCTCTACAAATGTAACCAAACTTTGTCGCCCACCTGAAACTTGTGTGGTACCCCTCCAGGTAAGGAGAAGTTGTTCCTGTGTTCTGTCACGACTGTATCCCTCTATTGTTGCTGCTGTGTGGAGGAACCCTTCGCAGGGGTCATGGATGTAGCAATGATCTTCCCCTTACTTTGGGAGCGAACCAGACAGAAAATAAATTTCCTAGTCTGTGAGATGAGCTTGCTGCCTTTCTTAGCAGTGATCAAAGAGGTGGCGGTAGGTGGGGCTACCTCCGGTATCCTGTATAATGAATTATCCAAAGAAATGATGATAGCACGAGACCTTGACTCATACACAGCATGTCGCCTCCACAAGTATGGTTGGCCTAATAGTACATCACAAACATCCAAAGGTGTAACATCACACAATACCTCGTCTATGAAGGGTTTGATGCTGTAGGGAAGGCGACACTGCTGGCGAACTTTGAGATCTCGTCCTTCGTGAAGCCAACCAATATTGTACGGCTGTGGGTGTGGTGTAGTTGGTAGGTCCAACCGCTTCATGACCTCTGCTGAAATGAGGTTCTTTTGGCTGCCACTGTCGACAATGAATTGCAGCGGCGAACCCTTCACCCACATCTGTGAGTGGAAAAGACGTTCCCCCTCCTCTGGATCTTCGGGCTCATTTTTCTGGATCTTGGCAGTAGCAACAGTGGCGCTGGGATCCGCATCAATGATCTGCTTCCCTTTGTCATTCCCCTTGTTGGGTTCTGACTCAGAGTCGGAACATGCATCTGATTTGGAAGCCTTCAACTCGGCCACCAGCGACTGCTTGGTCCGACACTCACTTCTGTTATGAGTGGGACTCTTGTGGAACTCACACCACTTTCCTGTGTCCTTCTTCGGCTTCGTGGTGGTGTTCTTTTCTTGCGGCTTTGACAGGTTGTCTTGGGTCACCCCGCCTTAGCTTTGTCCTTTGGACTTCAGATTTGCAGATCCAAAGTCTCGCTTCTTCTGTTTGAACTTTTGCTTGATTTTGACAGCGTATCGGTATGCTGTGCCGAGTGAGGAGATGTTCAAGAACTCCATCTCTTCCTGGATGTATCTGTGTAGGCAGCCGCGATATTTGAGTACCAGATGTAGCTCAGAATCTTTGATACCCAACTATGTGCGAAGGGTATGAAAAATATTTGTGAACTCTGGCACATCTTGGTCTCGTCCCTACCGCAGCGTGGTCCATTTGATGTATTTGTCCTCATAGCTTTTGACAGGGTAGTACTGCTCCTTGATGGCATCCCGAAAGTCATTCCAAGTGGGGGCGGCTGAAAACAGTGAGCCTGTACTTTCATCCTTCTGCTCGCAGTATGTTTCCCACCAGTCCTTGACGTGGGGGGATGCTTTGAGAAGAGCGAAAACAATCTTTTCCCGACTTGAAAATTCATGAATAGAAAAATACCCATCTAGCAGATTTAACCATTTATCTACGGCATCTGCGTCTATTTGACCCTCGAAGATGGGGATTTCAAAATTAACTTGTACCTTAAACGGTGTGGTGTTTCCAGAGTAGCTGTTGGAAGTTGATGCGTCACCTCTGGGTAGCCGCTGAAGGATCTGCGCAAAGCTATCCATCATCGTGTTCCTTTGCCGCTTGAGGGCTTCTTCGAGCAAGATTCTGATAGGATCTCCTGCCCCCTCGTCTTTCTTCTCATTCTCCATGGGGGGTCGTCGAGATTTGCGAGGCTGGTCTTGCAAAGGTTCAACCAATTCAAGCCCTAACTCCTTATATCCCGACCTCGTTGGGGACATGCAAAGAAAAATAGAGAAAAAGCAAACCGCTCTGATACCACTCATCCAGATTTAGACAGGAACGCAATAGATTACAGCAATAACCATAAATACAAATATGCGATAAACATAAAAACTGAGATGCAGTAGAAATAATACTTCATTTCATTACTGTAAAATATTGTAATATGCTTACAAATAGAAATGGAAATAACCCAGCTAGGGCGATGGTAGCTTATCTCTGAGAAGAGATGTGTCGGCTACATGCCTTTGAACTGTTCTCCAAAAAACTGTGTTACAATGAGGCTCGAGGGCCTATTTATTGTTGAGAAACAATGGAAAACCCTTCACATTCCAAAACCTAACCCTAGAAGATGAAACGCCAAATTGTGGGCCCCGTTTTTGGGTAAGTTGGTACATCAACTTCCCGGGGTCGCGAATTGGTCGTACTATCTCCGTTTGACGCACATGATAGCCCGTTGGAAAGATCTCTCTGAGGACTACGACGAAAAAGATGATTTTTAGTTACAAAAATCGCTTGGCAGTGGATTTCCCAAAAAGCGTCGTTTAGGGCCTCAAAACAGCTCCGGAAGTTTAGGACCCGAAAAACTGCTAAAAATAGTAAATTGTGCTATAATTAAGGAAACAGAAAAACTGAAAGAGACAGTTGTGGGGGTCCAAATGGGATAGGTGGGTGGCCACCAACATCCACCTAGATCAAGGCTTGTCTTAATGAGGGGATACCTTTGTTTGTTGAGAATGTTGTCCAAAATTTTAGTTCCTTTAGCCAACTTCAAACTATAATTTTCTTTTTCTAATTTCTTCTTTGTAGAAATAATTTCCTCCTCTATTTTTCACATTCCTTTGAATTTTCTTTCAGTTGTCCTAGAAGTATTTTGTCAATCATCTTAGCTTCTTCAAATTAAAATTTTAGAACAATAATTGATGACTCATTAGACTCATTCTCTTTCCTTTCATAATTCATCAGTTGATCTTAGGCTTCTTCTAGGTTGTTTCACAAAGAAACGTTCTCAACTTCTAGATCCTCATAGTGACCTTCTCTTTCTTTTAGCTAGCTCTTCATTACTTCTTCCATGCATCTTGATTATTTTGGCTAAATTTTAAGGATGATAACTATTTTCTCTATTCCACAAAGATTATGATCCTCATTTTCATATTCTTGTAGTAACCTTTTATTTTCTCCTATGAGCTTCTCTATTTCTTTTAAGGCACTAACAAGCAATACTTTGATCTTTGCTTCCCCATCATCATCCTTTGGATCTATCTTCTCTTTATTTTTTATCTTCATTTTGTTGATTAATAGATTGAGCATTCAAGGGTAAGAGGTTTTCTTTATCAATATTTCCTTCACCTTTTGCATACGAACGTTTGGAAGAAGAATGATGTTCTTTAGGATGATCATCACATAGCGATAGCTTACCTTTTCCTCTTCTAGATATTCTTGAGATGGAATTTTCTTTTTCTGTATCTAATTTTTCTTCTGGTTGAATTCAAGTTCTTCACCAAGAAATAATATATCCATTCTTAGGATCATGATTTCTTCCGACCTCTACCTTCAAGATGTTAGGTTGTCTTTCAAGAAACCTCGCTCTTATTTCTATGGTTGGAAATATGATTATACTGAAAATGGGGGAAACTTTTTGAATAAAGAGTCCATACAGGTGGATTGTATTTGAAAGAGGGTAGAATGACCTGTGAGTGAGTTTTTAAACCCAACATTTCAGACTACAAAGTGAGTCCATCCTCAGCGGAATGCTAAATATTTTGAGAAGATTTAATGTAAAAGAGCAGATGATATATATGTATTTGTGTGAATGAGAATTTCGGAAAACTTGGTCGGCTAAATATTCAAATTAAATTAATTTAATGTGTATAATCTTTATTAATTAAAACTTTTATAATTTAATATATTATTATATTAGTTTATTTGGAAATTTTTATTTATATGTGTTATTATTTTTATTTATTCTTGATTTAATTTAAATTTTTAATGATTTGAATAAGTATTTTGTGATTGTTATATCATTTATTAGTTTAAGAGTTTGTAAATATAATACATCTAGAATAGTTAATTAATGTTTTTAAAGAATGTTTATTTAGTTATTATTTTATGAAGTGTATTATGTGTTTATTCTTTAATAGTTTATGTGTTTATAATGAAATCAATTTTAATTTTATTGGATAATTAAATATTTTCTTATTGTTTGTGAAGTTTTATTAATGTAATTAATTACTGTAAGAATATATTTATAATAAATGATGAGACCTAATGCATGTTTAATATTTATTGGTTTATGTGTTTGATATGAATTATTTTTAGTGTTTGAATTTATCATAAAGATCTAAAGATTTTATTAATGTTTATACAGAAAAATGTAGGTGATTATAAGGTGTGATGGATCATAAGCTGAGGGTTTTATTAATGGAATTAATTAGAATTATTTATTATTATCATTATTATTATATATTTATTTATCTTTGTTTTTTTCAGTGTAATGATATTGATAGGAATTAGTTATCTGTATGTTTCGAAGGTTTTGTAATAAAGGTTTCCAGGTATTGCTTATTTTTAAGCCTTCATCTCGGTTCATGTTGTTTTTCCTTTTTCCAATTTCCAAAGCTTCCTTAATTTTCCTTTTTAATTGATGGTCTTCTTTAACGATGAGTCTTGCTTCTTCTATACAGATGTGGTGTGCGGAAGAACACGCATGTTCAACTAAGGCAGATTTAGAGGCTCTATTTCTATAGATGTCGACAGCATGTTCTTTTAGTCTAATGTTGAGGGATCTGCCAGTTTCTCCTATGTATTCGTTTTCACAGGAGCAGGGGATAATGTATACTCCTTCCAGTAAGCTTGGGTTTATAGGGTCTTTGACTGAGTTAGTTAGCTTCCCTATTGTGTTGTGGGGTGTGAAAGCTACATTGATGTTGTGTTTTTTTAGAATTTTTGCAATCTTATCCGTGGTGCCTTTTATGTAAGGAAGGGAGATTTTTGGAGAGTCGGAAGGTATTGTCTTGTTTTCTTTTCTTTTTAGAGTTTGGTGGATGGTTTTGTTGATGGTGTGTTTTTTGTAACCATTCTTTTCGAAGACTTTACGAAGATGGTCAATTTTTGGATGTAGGTGTTCAAAGTCTGAAATTCTAGAGGCCCTCATGGTTAGGGATTTTATAATACCTGTTTTTTGTTTAGGATGGTGATGGGAATCTGCATGCAGGTATCTCTCTGTGTGAGTTTTCTTTCTGAAAACTTGGAAGCCAAGTTTTCCATTATTCTTTGTTAGAAGGATATCTAGGAAAGGGAGCTGGATGTCTTTTTCGATCTCGATAGTGAGTTTTATGTGTTTTGAGAGGCTATTAATGTAAGTGAGGAAATCTTCCAGTTTGTCTTTCCCGTGGCTCCATATAGAAAATATATCATCTACATATCTTTTCCATTCTTCAGGAGTGTAAGGAAAAGAGTTTAGGGAAATTTGCTCAAATTGTTCCATGTAGATGTTGGCTATTATAGGCAATAAGGGAGAACCCATGGGGGAAACTTACTGGCACAAATAAGAAGGAGGTATCAAAACCTTGAAATGTTTTACTAGCACTGACCAAAAAGAGGCACCAACCCCCTAAAAATGTTTTACTGACACTGAATAGAAGGAAGCACCAACCCCCTAAAAATGTTTTACTAGCACCAACTAGAAGGAGGCAACAACCCCCTAAATATTTTATTGGCACTGACCAAAAGGAGGCACCAAGCCCCTGAGATATTTTACTAAAACCGACCAGAAGGAGACACTAGTCCCTTGAGAAATGCACACACCAACTTGAAATCATTTACTAGTAGATCCCTATTTCACACATTTTCAAACTCTGATTTGTAGGTGTTCTTGTTCAAACAACTTTCTTGATTTTTTACTTAGTTTGTCTCTCCTCAATTTCTCCTCTTCTTATTCACATCAATAATTTCTATGTAACTTCAGCGCTATCCATAATCCTTACATATTTCTCCTTTGCTATGTATCGATATACTATGATTCCTTGAAGGCCATACTCTGATCCTCTTCTTTACAACTCAGAAATAAAATAATATTTCAACATATCATACTTACAGATTTCACAACATAGGGCCAACTTCACATGTCCTTCTTAGATTTATCCTTTGACCTCTTATGTGATCACACATCCTCTACAGACATCATGCCATATAATTGTTACACACCTTTTGCACCACAACACCACATCACACGAAAAACCACTTTTGACATGCTTAGCTTAATCCACACATCGCTTTCAATTCTCTTGCTTATTTATACTACACCGAATCAACAAAATGTGTCAGAGATGACACACTAAAAAAAATCCTATAATATTTCTTAATTACGTGCCTAAAAATATGGTCCAAATGACCCTAATCAAACTTATTTAAATGAACCTTTGGATCCTCAAGGGCTTAACTTTAATTACATGCAACCACATGATATGACCCTTTTTAAACATGTGTTCCAAAAAAATTATATCTGGGTCCACTTATTTGTAACAAGTTACTAGACACTTGGGTCATTTATCTACTTTGGTTCCTTTTAACTCTAGCTCCAAGGGTGTCAAATAATCCCATATGATTGAGTGGAGGACCACAACCTTAAACAATGTGTTCTGGATTTTCCTTATTTGTCTTTAGCCCCAAGTGCTTTGACATTTATCACTTCATGACCCAAGGCTAGGATCGAGTGATTAAGCCCAACGGGTGCTTAGGTTCCCAAGTTAAACAACCACCAACTTATTAGCACATGCCAAATGATCTCATGTTTCAACCAAATCCAATAGCGAAGAAGTCACTTCACCCCCCCACCCTGACTATATAAACTTTAACAAGGGGAGCACAATTTGTTGTATATTCTACCTAACTTGACCTCATATTTTATGAACATGCCAATAGATCTCGTGTAATGATCAAATCCAATGACAAACAATTCATTATGCCCTTGGCACCTCCAACACCACCCCCCCCCCCCCCCAAACTATCTAGAATTTAATTGGGGGATCCACAATCTGTCACTTAACGTCTACAACCCTTGACAGAAAAATATTTATTTATCACTCACCATTGGATGGAAATGCATGTTCCTATGCTGATTAGTGGTGGGTAGTGGCCAATGGATGTCAATCCCATAACATGTCCGTAGGGTGCCTCGTGTCATCCTATACACGTCACCACCATGTATCATCATTTCATTGGGCCACCTTATTATTTAAGCCACATCATTACAACCTCATTTGCCACATTATATCACCCTGTTGCTCATCATCCGTCACTACTATGTGCACATCATTAGACCAAGCGTTTCAATAAGTGTTTGCGTGCTTGCTGCCAATTTCCTTGGTGACTAGGATCTATGATCGAGGGCCTTGTTTCCCTACTAATATTTAGTTTTCATGCTCCCTCCTAAGATTTTAACTTGTTCTTTTTACATCACGCTAATGAGGGGCTTGTTTTGGAACCATGAGCCTTTGGAACCCTATCTAAGATTGAAACCCTTGTTTCTACTCTTCCCTGGGAATATAGACTAAGTGTCATATACCATTAGAAAAGTATTTGAGAGGAATATCCAACTAAATACTTTGCATGTTGATTTTATCTACTACACAGTTAACATTCTCCCATGATGTTGGGCTTTGACATTAATGACATTGCAGTTAACATCAATGAAAACATATGCACAATACTTAAATTTTCAATTTAACTCTTCACTAAACTTTGATTTAACTTTGACCTTCACTCAACTTGTCAAACTCTCAATTTCAACTCTTTACATCAATAATTCAACTTTGACTCCTAATGGAAAAAACTCTCCAGAATTTCTATGACTTTGCTTGACATTCACTTCATCTAACAATAAGAATAATATTGCTACTTACATATTGATTTTTATTAAGACATTTAAACATACTTTAGCTCAAACTCTTAATTTTAATTAGACATTTGATTCCTTCATTTTTAACTCGTGGTGTGTTTTATTTTAAAAAATAACACAAATACCCATCACTTTAATGGTGACTTAAAACCTATACCAATATTTCATTATATATCTAAGAACTTTCCACTCTCAATTATTTGATGTTAAGTTTTCTCCAAACTCCATTTAACATCTTAATGATATCGATGCCCAGAAGTATATACCTTCTTGGAATCATCAACTTCTAAAAGAATCCTTCGTGTCCAATATGGATAAATGGCCCAAAAACACTTTTTAATGTCACCTTGATTTTATGGAAAGAGATTTTCATTGATTTTTCACAAACCAAACACAAATACATGGGCTGGTTGATGATATATTCACATTCATTCTTTCATGTGCAAGTTGAAGATTTAGGGAATCATGGTAGCAAAGGAGCCCGAAGAAACTGCCAAGGTTTAATCTTATATCCAAACCTAGCCTAATTTCTCCCACTTGGCACCCTCTTCTGCACTATTGCAAATGCGTGGGAGCTCCACACTTTCATCCCCCTTTAATTGATATTTTAAACAATATAACTTCACATTGCTAGGCAGTTCTCAAACGTTGGGTAGTTCTCATTCTCAACAAACTTCATCTTTTCACACTCCAAGTTTCCTTTCGTCTTGTTGCACAATGGCAACTTATTCATTCTCTACTCTAACATAATTACAAATCATTCTCTTCAATTTCTGCAGCAGCACAATAATACACATGCTTCTCGCGACCCTCAAACAACTCTTATTTCCTGCTCGAATTACATTTCCAACTTATTCCTTTTCAACTTCATGCACGAGATCATCAGCCTCACGGGATTCTTACATTTTGCAGACTTGATATGTTTAAAAATAATTCATGACAAACAATTCACTGTTTTTTCTCCTGTTAATTGAATCATGTAGCTTTATATATTTTATGGTGGCTCACATGGCGACCATTTTTCACACGTCCTCACATTTTTGGACAATGAACTTCTCTTTAGCTTTAAGTCATGGTTGTTGTTTGGAAATTCTATCAATGTCAAAAATCTTGTATTTGATGGCCTCATCCTTCACTCGTACTTGTAGCATACTTGCTCGATGTTGATGCCTTCATTTTTGGCACACTTCCTCCATTGTAAAATCAATATTGGAATTTGGCTTTGATACCAAATTTCATGTTATGAGTAGCCAAAAAGAATGGAGTTGTCTATAATGTGACTTTTTGGAGATTCCGGTGACGGAATCCGGCGGAAGAAATTGAGGTTAAATCTTGATTTGTTGCAGTTAAAATGGTTTTTAACTGCATATTTGGATTCAGCACCCTCGAAAACACCTGGGACGCTTTCATTGTGTAGAAACTAGCTATCAAACTTGTGATTCCAATAAATTCCTTCCGGATTTCGACCGGAAAAACCCGCCGGAAAGACTTTCAAAAAGTCGCGTTATAGACAATTGCAAAAAGAATTATTCAGATAGAAAAGATTACATAAGAACAACAATATTCATAAAATAACGCATTGTATTAACTTACAACAACAATATTGGACACACTCACTTACATCAATATAATACATGAGGCCTAGTAATATATCATTCAAGTGCCCACAATAAAACTTCCAATATGGTTGATCTCCATAATATATCCATGAATATCTCCACAAATATCTCATCTTATTCTATGTGATCTCCATTCCTAACTTTTGCCATTGTCCTTATTCAAAGACTTCGAGAGTAAGTCTACTCTCATTAAAATATTATAATGATTTCATCATATCATAATTATGAATCATTCCTTCAAATACAAGTTGAAATTTCTAATTTATTTTAAACTTATTAGAAAGAAAATTACAAATAAAATACATTATAAAATATACATTAAATTGGTCTATGAGACTCTCTTGTCTGTAAGATAGGGAATTGACCTTCGTGCAACTATTTGATTACTAAAGTCTATGTAGGTGTACATACTCTACCCCTTCTAGATTTCAACTTGTGACCTTATAGGAAGAAACACATGTTATTAATTGTTAGGCCCACTCAAGGAACATGACTTCCATTATTATTTTTCTTATCTTAAATGTTAAAGAATTTTGAAATTTGTACGTTTCTTCCTCTATATTTTTCTTTTCTAAATTTGTATGCACTTAATTGACATTCAATTACTAAGTTGCTTAGAAATATTGAGGAACTTATCTATTAGGTGTTCAGTCACATGTATTATGGGATTGGGTAAGATTTAAAAAAAGAAACCCATTAACAAATATCCATTATTATGGATTAATATTCATAATGTAATGTATAACATAAAAATTGTTTTTTTGAGCTATAAAAAATAACATAAACAAATTTTTAAAGAAATTCAAAATACTTACTTTGAGTTGAGTAGGCTTTGTAAATGGTTGTTAATAGAGATCACCACTTATTGATATTTTATTTGGATACCATCCATGAGGTGAGGCTATTGCCCAAAATTTCACTTAGCCACAATATTATAGCATAACAACAAACTTATAAATGGAATATGATATGCATGGTAAAACCCTAAAAAGGGAAATTGGGGTGGCAGGTGCAAGGGGGTGATCTTAGCCTGGGAGGATAGGAAAAATATCCTATTCATGGCATCTAGGAAAGAAAACAAATAACTAGGCAAAATCGTATCCTCTTCTCATTGGCTTTCTACCCTTGTAATTTATCAGTGGTGGGCAACTAAAAAATTATAATCGACCATATAAATTTCAAAACCTCTCCCTCATATCCTAAATTTAACTCCATATTTAGGCACAATTGGCTTAGTCTAAATGGAAGCCACTCCATTCCATGTTTTAAGGCACAATATTACAAGGGTGGATATGGTAGCTAAGTTTTACACCTAAAAGGAGGTGAGATTGTTATACATTAATGGATGTTGATGGTTTCAAGGTATCCCATAACCAAGATGGAACCTTTCGCTTCACTCGTGCATCACTTGGTGTCTTGTAGCGTCAAGTTGAGGAGTATATTGGCACGATTTGGCACCGATGAGGTTTTGAAATTCTCCAACATTTAAGCTATCATGATTGTCACTATTTTCTTAGTAATCAATTCCATGCATGCTTGGAATGATGCAAGGTGAGGTTATTACTCAAAATTGCACATAGCCATAGTATTATAACAAAACAAAAAATTTATAAATGACATAATTTATGCATTGTAAAATATTATAAAGGTAAATTAGGATGGAAGGGTAGGGGGGTGACTTTTAGCCTCAGATGACGGGAAAAGTATACTATCCATGGGGTCTAGGAAAGCCAACAAATAACCAAACGAAATATTATGCTCTTCATGTTGGCTTTCTCACCTCATAAGTTGTTAATGGTGGGCGACTCAAAAATTCCAATCAACCATATGAAATTCAAAACCTCTCCCTCACATCCTAAATTTAACTCTATATTTAGGCATATTTGGCATGGTCTAGATTTTATCTCATAATTCGCTCCATTACATGTTTTAAGACACAATAATACAAAGGTAAATATGATAGCCAAGTTTTCCACTTGTGAGGAGGTGGGCTTTCTATACATTAATGGAGGTCAATGGTTTAAAGGTATCCCATAACCAAGATGACCCTTGTCATTTCACCCATGCATCACTTGGTGTCCTATAGGGTCAAGTTGAGGAGTATACTGTCACGAGTTGGCATTGATAAGATTATGAAATTTTCCAATTCTTAAGCATTCTTGTCCGTCAGTCTTCTATAGGTAATTAAGTCAATGCATGTTTTGAATGACGTGCAAACATATCAAGATAAGCCTTTCATTGATAGCTCTAAAGCTTATAGTTAATTATAAAGCTATTTATTGTCCATAATTATCTATTGAATGTGCACGAACAATTAAACGATGTGAAAATAATTATGCACCAACATTCACTCTTAAGGTTAAATTGGAGTTGAGGGGAAGGAAGGAGGATCTATGTGATACCCACCAAAAAATACATCTTCCTTCATCCATATACAATATTGAATATGAAGGGACTTGGCTTCAATGAGTGGTTTGGAAAAATTGTTTCTTAAATAATCTTCTAAATGACAGAGTGCGAAAATTCAATAACTTTCCCATGAAGGAGATGGATTATGTAGTGAATATAGACCTTGACATGTTTTGTGCATTGACACTCAACTAGTTTACATACATGATGGATGACACTATAACTATCGTACTAAAGCATTGTATACAAATCTTGGGCAAAACCAAACTTTCTAAGGAATTATCAAATCCAAAAAACATGACCAACATTGACAACGTCTCAATACTATGCATTTATAGAAGAAATAGCAGTTGTAGGATGCCTATTGTTGGATAGAATGATAGGAATTAAACCAAGGTTGAAAGTGTAATCATAAATATCTTTCTAATCACCAATACCATCTACCCAATTTGAATTTGTGAAACCTGCTAAGGAAGAGGATTTTTGTTTAGTATACTTGATGCCAAAATAGAAAGTACCCCTTATGTAGGACATGATACATTTTGTTCCCTTGGAATGACTCTCACGAAAATCATGGATGGAGTGAAATATGAAACCAAGAACAATGGGGAGGTCGAGTATGGGAAAATACTTTGTACCAGCTACCTATATAAAATAGGATGAACCTTAGGAGATGAATAATTGGTGAAACGTTTATCACCTAACTGAAAAGAAGTAGGGTAAGACTCGGTTGTCGTTGCTACAACACACTCCAAAATTTTTGCCTACATCTAAATTTTGAAGCCTACTTTGAATTTGCATACTATCATTGAAAACATGAAGAGTCATTGCATGTGTTTTCTCTAAGTGTTTTTGTCCCTTTTGCAAGAAAATCAAAGTGTCTTCTTTTAGCATATGGAGTGTTGCACAATGCACAAAAGCTAGTTTTGGTGGTTTCAAGGGGTAATATTTGTGTAAATGAGTTGGTGTTACTATGTAAAGATGCGTCGCACTCATTTCAAAAGTTTCAAGCATTGTCACACAAGTGTCGTCATGGTCGTCACAAAGTGTATCTTTGGTGTTGCACTTGGCGTAAGTCATTGCAAAGTTGTCGCATTGAGGAGAGGATGTTGTTCATGTGTTCTGAGTGTTCCATGTTGTGTCGTCAAATAATCTAAGTGTGTGATCATGTTCAGAGTCATGCCTTTTCCCATATTTCTTTCACTAATCTGACACTTAGTCAAATTGGGAAAACTCCCTGACCGGTCCACTCAGCCTCTTTCAACCAACCTAAAATGTGCATTACATAGTTTCAACCCTCAAGCAGTAGCCTTGTCTCTTGGCACTACGCAATGCGCAGTTTCTTCCTCCCAGAACTGCACACTATGCAATATCAGCGCTCAAGCCTAGTCCCTGAGCTCCAAAAATACACAATCCTTTCCTCTAGCAAGGCCTGAACTATGCATTGCGCAATCTCAGTCCTCAATCCTCAACCTTAAGCTCCTGAGCTATGCAATTTTGCAATCACCTAGCCTCCTTGTCCTTATAACACTGCGCAATGGGAAAACTCAGTACTTAAGCCCTCAAACTGGCTCCTAAACTCCCCAACTGCACAATATTCAAGCCTAGTCTAGCCTAAACTACACATTGTACAGTCTCAAGGCTCAGTCTCGACCATTCATTTCCTGAGTTGTGCAATTGTGCAATCCCTTAGCCTCTCTCTCATCCTGCCACCCAGTTCCAGCTCAATTAGTGGATCATCACGCACCATCTTATACTAGGGGTTTTATTATACTGATGTCATCTTATCATGAGTGAATTGAAAGTACATGTATTCTATCATGCTATGATAGGATGATGAAGAAGGAGATGGAGGAGGAAACCATGTTAGAAGACACCTCTTTAGGTGAAAGTACAAGTTGATAAATCAAGAATAATTAAAGGGACATCCATTTGTGACCACAGCTGAAGACCTAATAACACTAAAGACTCCTCATCTTTAAGCCATATGGAGGTGAAGAAGAGAGCATCTTCAAGAAGACACAAAGTAAGAAGCAACACAGAACAGCTTGACATTGCCATATCATCATGAAGTCCATGTCACCAGCGAGTCCGTGTCATCCGTTTCATGTCATGTCATGTCATGAGTCATCATGTGCCACATAATTTTGTGGATTATGTAAATTCTTATTCGAAAATTTATTGCAAAATGGATGTCCAAAGGACATGTACAAAATGTAAAGAGTCATGTAAAAGTCAAATAGTCATAGGGAAGTTAAAGAGACATGAGGGTAGTTAAAGAGTCACAAGGGATATGAAGGATCACCCTATCTGTTATATATATACCCTCATTGTACAAGCAAAGGAATTTTCACCTTGGCTTCTCCCATAAGGTACCAGAGAGACAAGTTAGTTGTTTTGGGGAACAAGTAGTGACTTTAACATTCCATTGTTGGAGCTAGTGGTGTTCATTATATACATGTGTCTTGGGAATTTTACTTAATAATGAAGCCTAATGGCCAACACGTTCTTCATGCATGGATTGTGAATATTTGTAAGATTGATCTGTGAATATTTATGATTCATGTTTGTTTTCACTTGTACTAAAGTAGTTGAAATATTTGATTTATTTTAGTGCATATCATATTGAGAATGTGTTGTAATTGTTGTAACGAACATCACATATTTGTGGAATATTCCATTGGATGTTAGATGGATCTTTCATGTTTGCATGTGTCTCTGCTAGGGTGATACTATTACCTCTCTCTTACAGGCTCACTTTCCTTTCCCTTCACATTAGAAGGACCTTGACACATCTACAATCGAACATTCACCAAGCACACCTACTTATTTTTCGAAGGCACACATACCATTCTCTTTCTTGCTAATAACTAAATCCAAGGAAAACCTTCAAGAAAATGACAACCAGGTCTTATTCTACATGGGGCTCCTATCCCAAACAATATGCGGTCTAACTGGAACCGCATATCAGGGATACCCCCTTAAATGTTGGCAGGTCCAGTGCTGTAAACATGTCTGGCGCTAGGAGGGAAGCTAGATTTTTATGGCTGATAACTCCACCCACCCTCATCATATTTATTTTGGTCAAGGTAGTAACATTCCCAACACCACTCCAACTAATATTCCTAAAGTTGGTAGATCTTCTCAACCCGATCTAGAATCATCTTGTGAAATTTCATATGAGCACATCCAACTGATTCGGCCAATAACCCGTCACTTTGCAAAGGTTATTGGATTAATTTCTGGAGCACACAATCTTCCCTATTTTCCAAAGAGAAAAGAAACAACTCCTACCAGGGTAGTGGTTTTTACAATCGAATATTTGGTTTTTGCTACCCTTGAAGAGTTAGTAAAATCTAGAAAAAAACACATATAAACCAGAGCATCCCCCATGATATAATGAGGGGGATGGGGATAATGTTATGCTCTCAAATGATACTTTTTACAAGATAGGTGGTCTTGGAGAAGATTTCTTAAATTTTGAAGAAGAGGAGGAGGATAAAAACGAGAACATGGCTGACAAAGGTCTAGATTGGATGAATCAGGGCCCACTCGCTCTTCCCTTTTTTATACATAATATGCCAAGACACATGGAAAAGTTGCGAACAAAATATGACCCTAACAAGGCAATCAAAGTGGAAGACCATTTGGACAACTTCTATCTACACCCGCAGATGCTCGAGGTACGTTATGATGATGTTGCATGTAGACTTTTTCCTTGTACCTTAGATGGTAGGGAGGTTTCTTGGTAACATAGTCTTCCCATAAATTCAATTCAGAATTGGAGGGGGTTTAAAAAATTATTCCTTGAAAAGTTTGTTAATGAAAAAACCCCAACCATGTTATTAAAGGAGTTAGGGAATTTGAAGATGGGGGAAAAATAAAAGGCTAAGGATTTTAATCAGAGGTTCAATTGGGTATTGAACCAATTTCCTCTAGATATTACATTGCATTCCTCCATCATGATCGATTACTACACATCTTCCTTACCGACAAGCATCATGCAGTTTGTGAAGAGAATTGCGAAAGAAAATTTGGCTGAAAATTACGAAGAATCCATTTGGGGTTGAGAAGGAATTATGTGCAATTGGAGTCATTATTGACGATGAACCATCAAAAGAAGCCAAAGAGAAAGGTAAAAGGTCTTAGGCCTCTTCAAGCATTGCTAAGGATAAATAAGCCACTGACCTTGAAATCTTGACCTAGAGCATCAAGTCTCTGTCCAATGACCTGGCAGAGTTAAAACAAAGGTTAAGCGAGACCACCATCAACATAAAGCCCCCAAAGTTCAACCTCTTGAGAAGGACAAACAATAACAACAACAACAACAACAATCAGCTGGAAAAGTCTGCACAAATTTCGAACGTTGTGTTAAATTTTGAAAGAATGGGCATGAAAAAATATTGTTCTTTTCATTATGAGTATCATTCATAAATGACATGCCCACAGTGGAATCGCAGCATGAATGCTTGGGTTGTGCACATCATTGACACAATACTTTAAGATGAGCATACTAAGCAAACAGAAGAAAAGGAAGACTCTATTGTGGCTGAAGAGACTGCGAGTGTCGAGCATAGAGTAAATACTTTCAGTTGTTTGTTCACTACTGAAAGAAAAATGTTGAAGAACCACCACTGACTGAGGCCTCGGCTCAAAAGAAAAATAATCGATACAAGTTGAGGAGCCAAGGGTCAGTTACTGAACAAGAGCTAGCGAGGTAGAAGTTGAAGGAACACTTGTTAAGTAAAATCAGATTACATGTCAACTCAACTCAGAACACTCAGGATAAGTCTAGAAATGTTGCCAACATAAATAACACTTCCACCAGCAGTAGAAACAAGACTACCATTCTGCAATTGTCAAATACATTCATTCCTCTAGATACTTTGGCAATGCATGTTGTGATAGATCATAATATAGTTGAAGACATGAAGAAATATCATGCAAACATTTCAATCTTCGAACTTACAAGGATCACAATAAATCTTTGAACTTATAAGGATCGCAATCAGTGGGAACTGCTATTCCAAGCTCTTAGCCAACCTTCATTAGTGGATAATGCATCTTCACAAAATGGATCTAGCAAGTCTTATGGTCCACTAGGGTCAATTTTTAATGCATTAACATTAGAAGTTAGCACACTTTACCCTCTGTTTTTATTGACTTTCAAAAATTTTTATTACAATGTTCACAATTGCTCAGTTGATTCTAGTGTATCCATAAACATAATTCCATTATCTGTAGCCAAGAAAATCAATGCTAAATGGGATAACACTGCTACATAGATCATTCAGCTGGATAGGACTCTTGTCCAGGCTATTGGTGAATTTAGAAATGTTCTTATTTTCCTATCATCTAATAACCAAGTTCACCAGTGCATAACCATAGTAATTGTGGTCATCCCAAAAGCCTATGGTGTATTTTTAAGATGGGACTGGTCTAGAAAACTACAATAGTATTTTTCTACCGATTGGTCGCATTTATGGCTACCGTATAAGGGCAGGAATAACAAAATCTGGGTCAAATCAGAACCTTGCCTGAAACATATTGTCACACCCTTCGAGGGGAAAACAAGCCAGTTTCTTTCATAGATCTGATTTTTGGAAATTTCTTTCTAGAGACTGACCTAGGGTGCTACCTTGTTCAGCCTTGCCTAGTTCCGCCAGACACACAGTTGGAACTCGTTCCTAGTGCAAATGGCGGAAATGATGTATGTACAGTAGATAGTATAAGTACTAGAGTAGGTTATAGCTCTTCTATCTATGATGTTTGGACTTTGTATTTTGACGGTTCTAAGACATAGGAGGGCTCTAGAGCTAGTTTTGTTTTAATAGACCCGCGACAGAGAAAACACTTGATCTCTAGCCGCTTGGAATTTGAGTGCACTAATAACACTACGAAATATGGAGCACTCATCCTAGGATTATAGAAGGCCATTGACCTCAAAGTTGAGGTACTTAAAGAAATAGGTGACTTTGAGATTATTGTACAACAGGTACAAAATACTATACACTGTGTGTCACCTAATTTGAAAAGTTATCAACAAGAGGTATGGAATCTGATTTCTCAATTACAATCTTTCAATATTGTATTTATTCCTAGAATGTGTAATGCAACTATGGATGCATTAGAAAATTCTGATGCTAGGTTGTCACCACTTAGGGATGTTTTTTCTATTGAAAATATTTATAAGCCATCCATCCCTGACAATATCACTAATTTATGCATTTTCAATGATGACCAACAGATACTACATTTCATGGAGAATGTTGATGTGTTCAAGGATGCAATCATTGATGAAGATGAGCACGATAAATCGATGCAATATGCGGCATGAGAAAACAAAGTGAATCCCTTCCCTAAGGGTGTGGTATCATTGGAAAATTTGTATGGATTACAAAATCGTTTTTGAGGACTGGTGAATGAAAAAACTCACAATTCAATGTTGTCACATGAGAAAATCAATCTTGGAAATGAAAGTGATCTGAATTTTATCAATCTTGGTACTTGTTACAAACCTCAAGAGCAGCAAGCATTTATCTTGCATTTTAAGTGATACCAAGATGTTTTCACATGGATGTATGATGAGGTCAAAACATTTGACACGTGAATATTCCAGCATGTTATTCCAAAAAAGGAAGGGACCAAACCCTTTCAACAGAAGTTATGGAAGGTACATTCGACACTTGAGCCCCTGATTCATAAGGCATTAAGGAATTTGTTGGATGCTTGGATCATTTACAAAGTGTGACATTCAACATTTACTTCTAATCTTGTCTCAGTGAGGAATAAGTCCAGGGAAATATGCTTGTGTGTAGATTTCTGAAATCTCAACCGCGCCTCGAACAAAAACAATTATCTTATGTAGTCAATGGAGCAGATAGTATCAGGGTCAGAAATATTTTCTGGTTACAACCAAGTTCTGGTCTCAGAGCCTGACAGGCTTAAAACCACATTTCGAACGAAGTGGGGCATGTTTGATTTCAGGAGAATGCATTTTAAGTTGGTTAATGTCGGTGTAGCCTTACAACGTGCAATGGACATCACATTTCATGGTTTGGTTGGTAAAAGTGTGGTGGTGTATCTTGATGATGTCATAGTATTTTCAAAGAAGAGATCTGACCTCCTACGGCATCTGAAGCAAATCTTTGAGCAATGTAAAAAATATAGGATATCTCTTAATCCCAAGAAGATTATTTTTGCAGTTTCTGAGGGAAATATCTTTGGCCATATCATAGTAAAGAGTGGGATTAAAGTAGACCCTAAAATTTTAAAGGCTATCACACAAATTCCCTTCCCAGTGAACAAGAAGGCCATGCAATCCTTCCTGGGGAAGATAAATTTTTATTTTTTTATTTTTTATTTTTATTTATTTATTTATTTATTTTTTATTTTCCTGCAAGTTCATCTATGATTATGCTCAAATAATAAAACCTATGCAGGAGATGGTTAAGAAGGATGCAGTATACGAGTGGGATGAAAGGGAAAAAGATGCGTTCTTCCATATTGAGCAAGAAATAACAGAGGCACCAACCCTATACAACCCATATTTAAACATGGATTTCCTACTCTCACTTTTGCTTCTGACACTTTTCTTGTCGTTGTGCTTACGCAAAAAGATGATCAGAATAATGAGCGACCTATATCCTTTATGAGTGATAGCCTCAAAGGACATGTACTTAACTAACCCGCAATTGATAAATAGACTTATGCAGTCTACAAGGCGATGAAACATCTTCAACCCTATCTCTTGAAGAATCATTGTATTATCATTGTTCTGCACCCAACAGTCAGATCATTGTTTGTACAACAAGAGATGGGTGAAAGAAGAGTGAACTGGATGACTAGTTTACAAGAGTATGATATGGAATTCAAACCATTTCACACTATTAAGGGCCATGTTCTATGTCGGCTAGAATCAGAAGTAGTGGATACACAAGAATATGATACATATAGATGGGAGCAGGAACTTGAGATGTACAACGTTGAGCGAGATACCCCCACTAATATCTCGAACTCTTGGTACACAAATGTGCGACAATATCTTTATCATGGTACTTTTCCTTCTCATTTATCTCAATGACAGAAGAGGGAATCTGATTGAAATAATTATCTTACCAGTTGGTGCATGGGGTTCTTTTTAGAATGCACCATAATGGATTATTGCTCAAATGCTTGGAAGCACATGATTAAGAAAAAGTGTTACATGATCTCCATGATGGACCAACCAAAGGACACTTTGTGGGTGACACTACAGTGCACAAAGTCATGCGGCTTGGTTTTTATTGGCCTACGTTACTCAAATATGCTCACGCATATGCCCCTAAGTGTCCAGTCTGTCAAAAGTGTCTCAGCCGAGGAAAGAAGTCAGTCGCCCCGTTGCATCCTATCACTATGGAAGAACCATTTCAACAACAAGGTATGGATGTCATCAGCGATATTTTTTCGCACTCATCAAAGCAACACTGCTATATTCTGAATGCCACCGATTACTTTACGCAATGAACAGAAGTGGTTCCACTCAAGTAAGTGAACGATCAGGAAGTCATCAACTTCCTCAAACAAAATATCATTTCCAGGTTTGGCGTTCTGGCTTCACTTGCATTTGACAATGCAACGTACTTTTAGTCGTTAAGATTATATGATTTTTCATTGAAAAATGTTATTATATTGAAACATTCATCTAATTACTATCCGTAGGGAAATGGTATCATTGAATCCACTAATAAGAAACTTATCCGCATTATCAAGAGATTGTTTTCTCTGAACAGAGGAATTGGCATGCTGCTTTCGTGAATGCCCTATGGGCTAACTGAGTCACGCCTAAACCTTCTTTGAATACGTCCCCCTTCTTCCTAGTGTATGGAAAATTATTCATCCTACCACCTAACATATATTTTCCTGCCCTTCAACTTTCACAAGAATCCGAAGGAAAGCCATGCTTATTGGTTTAGAGTAGGATAGACTCCCTCCACAAGCTATAGGAAGAAAGACATAAAGCTAAAGATAAATTTTCTCTTCACCATAGTCGTATCAAGAGGTGGTTTCAAAAGAAGTTTGTAGGGAATAATGAATTCAGTGTGGGCGACCTAGTCTTGAAGTGGGACAAAGCCCATGAAGGCAAAGGAAAACATACTAAGTTCCAATCCTTATGGATCAGACCATTCGCAGTGCATGAGAAGCTTGGAAAACACACATATCATCTCCATTATTAGAGGGAAGATTGACTCTCTTCCTGTTCATGGCTAAGATTTAAAATGATGGTCTAGGGTTGTGCCCTACCCTTGTACATAGTCTCTTTTGTTATTTGTTTGTTTGGTTGTATGTTGTTCATGTAAATAAGAGTCATGTGTGGACAAGTTTTTTGGCTTCATTGCATGTACCTAAATTTGAAAAGAGGCTTATGACACTATAACATTTGGCTAATTATCATTCCTTCTTCCCCATTTGGTTACATCTTTTGGTAAATGATGTTCTGATGGAAAAACAACTCTTGCATTAGGAGATATTTGTGTTGAACCATGATCTCTATGTCCATTCTAGAAACCTTACACCTTCACTCGGTTCTCTATGTTTTAGTGTTTTCTGTGCTTATCCAATCAAGTAGGGAAGGAAAGGGGAAAAATCTAAACGAGAAAACCTAAATCAAAGGTTCTATATACTTCTTTGAAGGAACAACCTCTTCTACTCTCAATAAGTCTGGATCCCTCTTCTGCCATGACATGAATAAGTTCCTATGCATAATCCTCTATAAAATATATAATTTGGTGAAAGAAGAGAAAGGCTTCTTGCACAGGGAGGTGAAACAAGAAACTTCGTCGGGGTACTATCCAAGCTCATTGGTAGCAGAGAAATGTTTGTGTTCCTGTAGTGACTATGTCAGGATACTTTCTAGGCTTGTTAGCAGCGAAGAAACACCATAGATGAAAAACTATACTCTGAAAATTTAAAGCTTGTGAAATATACTACCATTTCCTATTTTGAAACATTGCGGTATGGTTGGTTTTATGTTTGTGTTTGACGGAGAAAGGACAAAGGGGGCTAAATTTGTGCACAAGGTAAATAAGGAAACAAAGTGGTAGGAACAATGAATCAATATTTTTGAAACAACTAGACCATGCACAAAAGATTCAACCAAGGTAGAGAAGCTAGAATTCAACTAGTGTGTTGCCAAGTGTGGTCGCTGCTACAACACCCTCCAAAATTTTGGCCTACATCTAAATTTCGGAGCCTACTTTGACTTCACATACTATCGCCGCAAACATGAAGAGTCATTACATGTGTTTTCTCTATGTATTTTAGTCCCTTTTGAAAGAAAATCAAAGTGTCATCTTTTAGCATGTGGAGTCTCACACAATGCACAAAAGCTATTTTTGGTGGTTTTGAGGGGTAATCTTTATTTTAATGAGTTGGTATTACCATGTAAACATGTGTCACACTCATTTCCAAAGTTTCAAGCACTGCCACACTAGTGTTTTCATGATCGTTGCAAAGTGTATCTTTAGTGTCACACTTGGCGTAAGTCATCACAAAGTTTTCACATTGTGGAGAGGATTTTGTTAATGATTTATGAGTGTTCCATGTTGTGTCATCAAATAATATAAGTGTGTGATCATGTTCAAACTTCAGGGTCATGCCTTTTTCCATCTTTCTTTCACTGGTCCGACACTTAATCAAATTGGGAAAACTACTTGACTAGACCACTCAACCTCTTTCACTCATCTTGAACTTTCCATTATAGAGTTTCAACCCTCAAGCAACAACCTTTTCTCTTGGCACTACACAAAGTGTAATTTCTGCCTCCCATAACTGTGCATTGCGTAATCTCAGTGCTTAAGCCCAACCCCTGAGCTCCAAAACTGTGCAATTCTTTCCTCTAGCTAGGCCTAAACTGTGCATTACGCAATCTCATTCCTCAAGCTTCAACCTTAAGCTCTTGAAGTGCACAATTACACAATTACCTAGCATCCATGTCCTTCCACCACTATGCAATGGGAAAACTCAGTGCTTAAGCCCTCAGCCTAGCTTCTTGAACTCTCCAACTATGAAATCTTCAAGCTCAGTCCAACCTCAACTGCGCATTGCGTAGTCTCAAGGCTCAGTCCCAGCCCTTGACTGCATGAGATGTGCAATTGTGTAGTCCCTGAGCCTCTCTCTCAGCCTACCAACCAGTTCCATAACAGTCAATGGATCATCATGCACCATCTTAGACTAGGGTTTTTATCGGACTGATGTCATCTTGTCATGAGTGAATTTCAGATACAGGTACTCTATCATGTTATGATAGTATGCTAAAGAAGGAGATGGAGGAGGAAACCATGCTAGAAGACACCTTTGTAGATGAAAGTATAGGTTGATCAATCAAGAAGAAGAAAAGGAACACTAGTTTGTGACCACATCTGAAGACCTAATAAAACTGAAGACTCCTCATCTTTAAGCCATATGGAGGTGAAGAAGAGAGCATCTTCAAGGAAACACAAAGCAAGCAGTAGCAAATAACGTCTTGACATTTCTATGTCATCATGCAGACCATGTCGCCATGTATTCCATGTCATCATTGCCATTTCATGTCATGTCATGTCATGAGTCATCATGTGCCACATAATTTTGTGGATTACCTAAATTCTTATTCAAAAATGTATTGCAAAGAGGAATTCCAAAGGACATGTATAGAATGTGAAGAGTCATGTAAAAGTAAAAAATTCATAGAGAAGTCAAACAGTCATGAGGGTAGTCAAAGAGTCACAAGGGAGGTGAAGGATCACCCCATTTGTTATATATACACCCTCATTGTACAAGAAAAGGAATTTTCACCTTGGATTCTCCCATAAGGCATCAGAGAGACAAGTTAGTTCTTTTGGGGAGAAAGTAGTGGCTCCAACGCTCCACTATTGGAGCTAGTGGTGTTCGTTGTATACATGTGTCTTGGGACTTTTACTTAATATTTGAAGCCTGATGGCCAACATGTTCTTCATGCATGGATTATGAATATTTGTAAGACTGTTCTTTAAATGTTTATGATTCATGTTTATTTTCACTTTTATTAAAGTAGTTGAACTATTTTGGTTATTTTAGTGCTTATGATATTGAGAATGTATTGTAATGGTTGTAACATTCATCGCATATTTGTGGAATATTCTGCTGGATGTTAGATGGATCTTTCATGTTTTTGTCTATCTCTGCTAGGGTGGTACTATTACTTCTCTCTTAGAGGCTCACTTTCCTTTCCCTTCGCAGTAGAAGGACCTTAACACACCTACAACTGAACATTAACCAGGGACACCTACTTTCTTTTCGAAGGCACACATGTGATTCTCTCTCTTTTTGACAGCTAAAAACCTTTAATAAAATGACAATTAGGCTAAATTTTGAATCGATCTCCTATCCCAAATGGTGTGAGGTCTAATTGAAATGGCATATTGGGGATACCCCTTTGAATGCTGGCAAGTCCACCACTATCAATAGACTCATAGTTTTCCACCTGAAACAAATGAAGAAGGTTAAGATCATACTTATATTAAGAAACAAAGATCCCCTTTTCAAATTGTTGGATATGGATATTGACGAAGTAATGAATAAGATCTATGTTAAACAACTCAAATAGGTCATAATACTAGAGTTAACATGATTGAATTGAGGGTAATTACCTCTGGTGATAATTAGGTCATTGAAATAAAGAAAAGGATGAGGAGGTCACCATTTACATGTCAAAATCATAACCCAAATTATGGCATGGCCATTGAGCCTTGACCTCACTGCAACCAAGTAGTTAATAACTAACCCTCAACTAGTGTCTCTTTATGAATTATGTGTCTTAGAAGTGACCCTATATCACATGCATGAAATGCACCTCTACGTTGCACTACTCATAACAACATGTGAAGGATCCCCATAACTATAGTACTATGGATGGCTTAGTTTAGTCACTTACCATCGTGTCTTCATTAGAGGTCCTCTAAATATTTCATTTTCAAAAGAAGGATTTATTATTAACATTCAGTGTCATTGACCCATCAAATTCTTGCTTGATGATTTCTATCGTGGACAATTCTAAACCAAGGTTTCCTTCATCCATTGCATTTCAAATACTAGTCATGATTAACAATGCCATCATCTGTCCATGTATTGTTGACAAAGTTACATATTCTTGTATCATGTTCACCATGGTTTGATGAAAGTTCAGTTCTCCTACGCTCCCACCATCTATCATAACCCTTAGTGATTATTATGATCACCCTTCTCAACTTGAAGGGATATTCCAAAACGTCTTCATCAAGTTAGGGGGAAGGACAATCTTGATTAATGTTGAAGCCATAGATGCTCCATTTAACTATAACATCCTACTTGGACACAATTATATGTACGTTATGAAGGTTATTTCTGCCTTAGTCTTTTATACTATGATGTTCTCTCATAATGGAAAGGTTACTACTTAGATTATGTTACATATTGCAAGCCTTAGACACCCACCACTTTAGACAACATCTTATTTTTTTCCTCACTATCCCTATGATTTTAAAATTTGCAAAGTATTGCAAAAATTTTCCATTCTTGTGCAAATATGATAAATAACATAGGAAGGTTGGATCCCCTAGAGAAGAAAATCAGCTAAATTTCAATTATTATGTTATGTAATGGTATGGTTGTCCTTTACATGTCACTTATGCATCTCTGCTCATGGTGAAGTTTTTCTGCATTCATATATATGAAATCAATTGGAGAATCAAGGAAGAATACATGATTGATGTGCATCTTCTTCTGTAGTTCGTGTACATATACATTATTGTTGTACATTTGTCATACATTTTGATTATTGGCCTATGTATAAAATACATATAGGTACACACTTGTGGTTGATATACACAAAATATTATTGTTCGCTATGTTAAAAGGTCTTGGCATTGATATGGCATATCATTGTAAACTTGGCAAATAATATGGGACTATTTCTTGCCACCCTGTGCACATTTATTGTATTGAACTCTGAATGACTTGCAATAGTCTTGATGAGGGTTGGCATTTTTTATGTTTTTATTAATGGCCTAGATCTATGTTTGGGGCTTGATGTGGGCACTACTTTTCCCATGCATTAAATCAATTAAAAGTTTTCCTTATTACACTAGCTTTGCAACTAGCTAGCCTTTGGAAGTGATTGTCCCCTACAAACCCAAATTTGTAGTTTTAGTTTGGCATTCTTGGCTAATATTTATGCTTTTCTCTTGTTAATTTTGGAACTATTTTTTCCCTAGATGATCAATTGCTTGTTGAAGAGGTATAAAACATAGTCTACATAATTTCAAGAGGTTAGCATTGATTACAATTAAATGTAGTTTCTCATTCTAATGTTAAATATTAAAATGGCCTTCGAAAATGTATGTTTTCAAGTTTATTTTCCCTTCTCTCTCTCTCGTTTTGTTTTTCAAAAGGAAATTGGAAAAGAATGATTTGTTGGTTTCTATGATTGTAAGAAGTTTTATCCTCTATTCATTCCTAATACTTACACTCTCCATTAAAAAAAAAAAATTCCCTAACTATGTATTATAGGTTGACATTTTTTTGTTTAAAATAGTTGCTATTACTTGTTTCATGGACCAAAGTGAGGTTTCTTTCTTTTTGTGGGTAAAAATAATAAAATTCCCAAATCCTCCTTGTATTTTTAGCATTGTAACTTGAAGATTACACGTTGATGAATGTTTTGGGTGCAAAATATTTTTATTTAGTTTGATAAACCTTTAGTTTAAAGTTGCTAGTGTTGAAAAGTGTGCAACAAGAAATGCTAAATTTAGGAAGTGCGAAAAATAGAAATGCTAAAAATAGCACTTCTAAAAATAGCAGTTTTGCCAATGAGCATTTTGGCCACCTTGGGTGAGAGGTGAAACTGCTAAAAATAGCATTTCTAGGTCCCTTCCTATTTATAGCAGTCCCTGGTCTATCTGTAGGAAGTAAATTCGAATTTGGTGTTACCAGCAGTTTGGAATATTAATTAATTAATTCGCCATGAGTTAATTAGTTAAGGAAAAGCAAACTTGAAGTCTTTGTGAGAACATGCAATTATTTCTCCATTAATTGGGGGATGTGTCCTTGATTTGCTCCACTGGTTGAGGAATTAAGGATGAGTTCTATATTGAGAGGATCAGTTGACTTAGTTTAACTTAGTCAAGTTCAGTTAGATTAATTTAACAAGTTGTTAAATTAATGAGATATAGTTTGTTGATGCTTGCATGCATGTGACAACTATTATTTTCAGATAAATGTGTATTCACTCATGGATAATTGATGCATGTCAGTTCTGTCAGAGACCCAGTTAAGATCAGAGAAGGGACAGTGTACTATCAGTTGGATGGATATTTTTCCTATAAAGAAATCTCATCCATGATGAGGATTTATCTCCTTCAAGTTTGTGCAATTAGATCAGAGGTTAGTGAGTGTGTGAAGAGGCCAATTCACACAGGTGGCAGCACTGGACCTCAAGGAAACTGCACAAGGAAATAGGAGGCTTGGAGGGCCGAGGAGAAAGTTTGTGAGAAGCCTTTGACTGTCTATGAGCAGCAGAGGGATTGTACTGAGAGCTGGATAGCTTCTTAGCTAAGGCTTTATGTAATCCAGACTATATTTCCGCTTGTATGATAATACAGAGATGGGGTTTTAGGCAGGTGCTTTCCCCGAGTAAATTCATCTGTGTTATGTGTGATTGATTCCTTCTTATCAGCTATATGTGTTCTTATTGATGTTGCTCATGGTTGATTAAGCTTCCGCTAAATTGTCTATAGAAGTAGATCAAGTGTTTTTCTTTAGTACATTGCATTACCAGGTTGATCTACAGGTGGGAAATTTCTACATGGTATCAGAGCTAGCTAATCTGTAGAAAAATTTCTACATGGTATCAAAGCTAGCTGATTTGTAGGAAAAAATCTACAAAATTCTACATGGTATCAAAGCACAGGTGATCAAGGAGAGAACAGTATACTGAGAGGAGATTTCAAAGTTTTGAGTTTTGGGCCAAGAGTTTGTAGAGAAGATTTGAAAATTTCTGTACAAAATTTTCAGAAATAAATAGAAGATTTGGATTCCTTGTGGAAAAATACTAAAATCAAAAAAAACATCGGCTGAATCGGAGTTCGGATGAGGGAGAGATCGTTGATTTAAAATTAGCTCTTTTTCTAGAAAATTTTGTAACAGCGAGAAAGTGGAAATAGATTGGTGTGCTAGCCAAGAACCTGTATGCATTTGAGGTACAAGATGCATGCAAAGCCTTGAGGAGAAAGGCAAAGGTTAGACACTTGGTGGTTGAAAGGGAGAGTAAATTACTTCTCAACATGCAGCGCTAGAAGAAATCTCAGACGATTGTGGAGGAGCCACGATTGGTGTAGCAGCTTCTGGAGGTTGTGGAGCAGCCACAACAGGGGAAGTCGAGTGGAGATTGAGTAGAGACATCTACTCATGCAGAGACGTCCAGTAGGGGGAAACTTCGAGCCAGGTGGGTAGAGGGATCACATGCAGCCATACCTCCAGGTAGGAGGTGGGGTGATATAGAGTGATTGTCCCAAGGAGGAGGGGCAAGATCCTTGAGGTACCCAACCTCTTGGATGAGACTTTGCTACGAGAGCCCCGATGTGGAGTAGTAGGAACTGATTGGTTGGGTAGAGACAGATGCGGATGGAGCGGCAAAGAGAGATACAGTGTAGGGAATCTCAGGACAACGTAGAGCATGCAAGCTACAGCAATGCGAGAGGCACAAATGTGTTGAACAGTGTGGGGTAGCACAGAGAAGGGTGCAACAGTGCGATATGCATGGAGATATTGCAGTAGCGCAGAGGTCAAAGAGGGAGCACTTGTCAACAGCAGGTAGAGCTTTAGCATCAAAGTATGTTTCCAGCCCAAAAGAGAGGTCAGTTGGGAGTTTTTTTTTTATTGTTGCTGGAGCAACCGCACTTGGTAGATGTGTTGCATGTAGAACATTCCAGAGTTACAGGATTGGGTTTGAGAGGAAGCCTTTATTGTTGAGAGGTACTGTTGAAAAGTGTGCAACAAGAAATGCTAAATTTAGGAAGTGCTAAAAATAACACTTCTAAAAATAGAAGTTTGGCCAATGAGCATTTTGGCCACCTTGGGTGAGAGGTGAAACTGTTAAAAATAGCATCTTCTAAAAATAGCATTTCTGGGTCCCTTCCTATTTATAACAGTCCCTGGTCTATCTGTAGGAATTAAATGCGAATTTGGTCTTACTAGCAGTTTGGAATATTAATTAATTAATTCTCCATGAGTTAATTAGTTAAGGAAAAGCAAACTTGAAGTCTTTGTGAGAACATGCAATTATTTCTCCATCAATTGGGGAATGTGTCCTTGATTTGCTCCACTGATTGAGGAATTAAGGATGAGTTCTATATTGAGAGGATCAGTTGACTTAGTTTAACTTAGTCAAGTTCAGTTAGATTAATTTAACAAGTTGTTAAATTATTGAGATATAGTTTGTTGATGCTTGCATGCATGTGACAACTATTATTTTCAGATAAATGTGTATTCACCATGGATAACTGATGCATGTCAGTTCTGTCAGAGACCCAGTTAAGATCAGAGAAGGGACAGTGTACTATCAGTTGGATGGATATTTTTCCTATAAAGAAAGCTCATCCATGATGAGGATTTATCTCCTTCAAGTTTGTGCAATTAGATCAGAGGTTAGTGAGTGTGTGAAGAGGCCAATTCACACAGGTGGCAGCACTGGACCTCAAGGAAACTGCACAAGGAAATAGGAGGCTTGGAGGGCCGAGGAGAAAGTTTGTGAGAAGCCTTTGACTGTCTATGAGCAGCAGAGGGATTGTACTGAGAGCTGGATAGCTTCTTAGCTAAGGCTTTGTGTAATCCAGACTATATTTCCACTTGTATGATAATACAGATATGGGGTTTTAGGCAGGTGCTTTCCCCGAGTAAATTCATCTGTGTTATGTGTGATTGATTCCTTCTTATCAGTTATATGTGTCCTTGTTGATGTTGCTCATGGTTGATTAAGCTTCCGCTAAATTGTTTGTAGAAGTAGATCAAGTGTTTTTCTTTAGTACATTGCATTACCAGGTTGATCTACAGGTGGGAAATTTCTACATGGTATCAGAGCTAGCTGATTTGTAGAAAAAGTTCTACATGGTATCAAAGCTAGCTTATTTGTAGGAAAAGATCTACAAAATTCTACACTTAGAGTTCAGGCCATAAATAAAAGTGATTAGTTTTGCATGCTATGTGGAGTATTGAAATACCCTATTTCGAAATGACAAAGTGTTTGATGTGTTATGAACGAGAAAGAGAATATGCTTGAGTATTATATCTCACTCCAACTCTGGGTCAATATAGTTGTTGCTTAATATTTATGAATTACCTACAATAGATTTGTGATATATCTATGAATGAAAATTCAACTTGATTTTTGCACGCATGTGACGCATATTAAATTTCAAAGATTAGTATGGTTAACCTAGATTTACTAAAGGCTATTGAAACCCTATTGCAAAGGCTAAATAGGGTTGTTAGTAAAGATTTGAAATTGGTAAAAAAGAAAAGTGGAAACCCCAATTCCCTATTAAATACTTCTATGTAATAATGATATTGAAACTCATTTATCAATTGAAATATGTGCATTCACTAATAAATTTATGGCATTTAAAAAAAACAATGATAAAAGAAAATAGACATGAAGAAGCTTGTGAATAATAAGGCACCTAATTGTAGGCTCAACCTATAAATTCACCCAAGATGATTATGACAGCATGATATTATATTACAGGAAGCTAAAGTATTTTGAAGGTGGTTAAATACAATTTCAGGGACAATTTTTTTCTCTTCCCCTTTATCATTCACAACGTTTATTTTTGCTAATGTACATTCATTTCATCCTCATTCTATCATTTTTAATTCTTGTCTATATGACAATCTCTTCCTAAAATATGACATTGTCCTTACATATTTTCACTACAGTAAAAGTTAAAAATCCGCAAGAAAAAAATAAAATATATATATATATATATATATATATATATATATATATAAGGTTGTTGGAAATTACTTAAAACAACCATGGAAAAGAGTTACATGTCATTGTTTGATGATGTTAATTGTAGAGACAATGAATTTTGTTGAGTGTACGATTCAATATGATTGTATTTCTTCATATTATTTTCATGTGTCATATCATTGTTTATGCTTCAACAATTATATGTTGATCTAGGCCATATTTAATGCATTTGACAAAAATTTGCAATTTGTGCATTTTTTTTTAATATGATACTTTTTGTTATTGATGTTTTGATTTGTATTTTAGATGAGATTTTTTAGCAAAAATAATAGAGGAAATAGACGGGGAACAGGAAGAAGGCCCAATGTTTTTTGGCAGGAAGGCCAAAACAAACAAATTCATTTTTTTATACACTTTTATTTGAATTTGGAAAAATTTAATTAGATTTTACATAACTTTTGTCGTCTAGATGCCCTTCCTCTACCAATTAAACCAAATGACTTTTTTCAACCTCACTCTAATATTGTTGACATTCTTGAGTCTCCTAGATGCCCTGCCAATGATGGATGGAACCATGAACCTTTACAACCTCACTATATTATTGTACATTGGCTTGCCATGTTTGTGAATGCTCCAACTACAATTGCTCTTGATCATGTGATTTATTTTGTTTCTTCTTTTGCTAAATCTCTTCCCAAGCATCCCATCTTGTCGTACTGGAAGATAAAGGGAAAGGACCTCTGGGTAAGCCTAATTTCGACTCCATTGGATTTACTTCTGCTTCCAAGCTATGCACAATCAAGGTAAAGTAGTAAAGAAAATGATAAATTTATTTTCATGATATGCATACAAAGATTTTTTGAACTTTGTTCACTCTTCTTTTCTTTGACATTTGGCACATTATATTTTTACATGTTGGGACATATGTGACATATTTTGATGATGAAATGGATATTAGATGTTATGTTTTTCGGGTGGCACAAGGTACATATGTTGATTTGATAATGGTTTCGTGAATTTTCATATTGCATATTTATGTTGTTTCCTTACAATTATTTGTTGATTATAATTGGGAGTTACAAGGTAAAATTATGGATATGTTGGGTTGTGTTATATTCTTTCTACGACTAACCTACATAGTGAACTGGGGGGTTAGAGGGGGGGTGGATCCCCCCCTTAGTTGCGTCGATTGCGTAGCGGGGGGGTCACAGGGGGGTGGCAGCCCCCCCTCTCTGTGGGGTTTGAGGGGGGCGAGTAGGCCCCCCTCTACAGGGTCTGGGGCAGCACCCCGGGAAAATTTTTTTTGGACCCTATATTAGGTTGGGCAAACCTACCTATGGTTTTTGGTCCATGGTTTTGGACGCGATGGTTTTCAGTCCATGGTATTGGATGCTTCAACATGTATAAATATGTATTGTAACATTGAAAGGAATATAATGAAAAATCAAGCTGGTATTCCCGGTTTTGGGATCCAAGGGAAAATCTCTGTGTATATGTGTTTTATGTGTTATGCTCTCGCATTGTTTATTTTATGTGTTTTGGAATTCGTATGTAGGTAATTTCTGTACAGGGTTAAAACCTACAGAATATGCGACAAGTATTAAAGGAGTCAACAAGATCCCAGCTACTTATAGTTATTTGTAACTTATTCCTTCCCTTAAATATATTTACCATTATTATGACGTTAGTGAATATATATCAATTAAGAGGTAGTTCAACTCCAAACTAATTTCCATTGGAATAAAAAGAAAGAAGATTGTGAAGGAGAGAGAGAATCTCTATGGAGGTATGCTAAAGCTTGAAAGTTTGTCAGCATTCCATATACTTCTATTTTTTTAGTTTTTTAGGACTAAGACTATCTTATTGGTAGCAAGGGACACCTTGAAAGGTAGTGGAGATAAATAGTTTGGCTTTCTCTAAATTGTTCTTCAAGGTTTATTTCTTTGATTCACATTTATGTTCATTTTATTTAGAATTTTTAATTCGTTAAATGTTGATTAGTTTGATTCTCGCACAATTTAATGATAATTGGAAATTACTTGAAGTAATCCAGTGAATACTTATATCTATTGCTTTCTTTGGGCAGATAGTTTCCATTGTATGATTCTTTTATGTATTTTGCATATAATGATATTCTCGATCCTAACTCTCATATGGGTCTGTAAAAATAATACACACACACACACATCTATATGTGTATGCAAGTGTGTGTGTATACCAACATATACATATATGTATGTATGTTGATTTCTTTTAGATTTGGCTTACTGAGAATTTGATTTGTTGTTGATTCAGTTCATTTATACTTTGAGAAAAACTATTGTTATTTTCATTCATTTTATTATTTTAGTTGCTTTATGTTTACATATATTCAAAAAATAAAAAAGAAAAATTATAAAAGAAAAACGATATTTCTAGATTCAAGGGCCTAAGTCTTAAATATGGTTGTATGTTATTAAGGATAAAAACACATGGTAACTATCAAGGTAAACTCGACTCAGTGAAAGAGTCAATGTTGTTAGGTCCAAAGTGGTGGTTTTTGGCACATGGATTTGGTGGTTCATGTTATTAGAGACTATAGATTACATGTTTTAAGGCCTTTAAAAGGCTTGGGGATTCTCCATTATAATATGCCTGAGTTGAGCAGAGGGCTCACTGGACTAGGCCAAGATGTTGGCAATCTTTACTCATTTTAATTCAAGGCATGACAACGTTTAAACCATGAGAATATTAGATCTATTATTTGCAACTACTTTCTTGCAAGGGGTTCCAGAGTAAAATATGGTGTTCATGTGTTGTGCATGGTTTATGTGTATTATTGCTATGTATGGTTTTTTTTCATGATTTCTTTCATAATATTTTTTATCTCTAATAAATGGTATTAGAGCCAAGGGATCATGACTTGTAGAAGGAGGTGATGGTTGCAAATTCCATCACATTGTATAGTGAGGTTGGTTTTGATTTGACTCACATACATGAATATTTCCTAAGAGGAAATAAAGGTCCAACAAGGTGAGATGCAACCATAGAAGTGAGATCTAGTGAAGAGAGCACATAGTGTGATTAGGTGTGTAGACATGATAGAATGGGCCATGAGTGTTGGAAATCAATAACAATTTTTCTTTTTTTACTTTGGAGATGAAATTTGTAAATTACATGTATATGAGCATACAACTTTATGACCTAGTTAGGCATGCATACCCTTGCAAGTAAATTTTTGGAGTAGACCTAGGTGACAAGGATGAGAGCACATGAATTTCCCCAATCAAGTTTAAAGTGGGGAATGTTAGGTTAAACTTGAATCACTGAAATAGTCAAAGTTGTTATATCCACAGTGGTGTTTCCATGCACATGGTTTTGGTGGCCCATGGATTACATGTGATGAAGTGTTTAAAAGACTTGGGGATTCTCCATTGGAATGTGCTTGAGTTGAGAAAAGGGATCATTTGGTAGGGATAGGATGTTGGTTGGCTTGATTTTTTTTAAGCCATGAGAATAGTAGATTTATTATTTGCAACCAGTTTTATGGCAAGGATTTCCATAGTAAATTATGGTGTCCATGTATAGTGCATGGTTTATGTTATGTGAGATTTGAAAATGTTATGCAAGAAGAATTAACAATTGTCATCGTCAACATTACCTATGATTAAGGATAACCAATAAACTACATCATACTTTTAGATGTGACTTAGCATTTTAAAGACTCTGCATTATTGCTAATAACATCCTATCCTCTATGTTAGATTTATCCTTTTAATTTTTTATCCATGCGGAAAATACTATTTATATTCCATATGTGGAATATACATGTTTTGGTCCTATACATCATAGGCTCGAAGCCATTACATTGAAGCTCATCATGTCACTTGTGGGAATTGAACCTGGGTGGGGATGGTCTCAATCATTCTTCCCAATTGACTTGTCGTAATTTTTTTTAAACCCCAAGTGACTTAATTTTCATGTTTGAATGTACAAAATTTGAGTAAAAATAATATAATTAAAAATAATAATATAAAATACATATACATTTTTTTTAGAATAACATAAAGTGCGTGCACAAAAAAACAACAACAATAACAATGACTTTATATTTCCATAAATAAAAATAATCATTGTGAAAACCTATTAAAATACCACTCCCATTCCTTCTCCTAACTATTGGTAATTAATAGTTCCACTACCCTATCTTGAATCAGAACATTAAATTAAAGTAAAATAAAAAACTTCACAAATCTCCCTTACTACAAATTCTCTCTAAGGCATCAAGATCTATCTATGTTAGATGATCTCTTATTTAACTTTAATCAAGATCTATGTTAGATGATCTCTTATTTAACTTTAATGATATATTAAATAAACTAAATGAATAAATTTCGAAAAATATCTATGCTAACCATCCCAGCATTATAAGCCTTAATTACAATTTCAATTTTTTTGGGATTAAAAAGGGTGTTACACTCAACATCAATTTATGTTTAGTCCTATAAAATATTGTTTTTGAAAATGCTATGCTCTATATTCTCATAATGTTGGTTAAAATTTATATGGTATCTCTATGTTCTCTTTGTAAAGTTGCATTGATGTGAATCCATATGATAAACATTTGAGTGTATCTAATTTAGTGCTTCTAGGAAAGACAAATATTCCTGGGCTTGAAAGTAAGACCAATGACATCAATCCACATTATTGGTATTTATTTTTGAGTGTATCTGGGTTAGTGCTTCTAGGAAAGACAAATATTCCTCGGCCTGAAGGTAAGACCAATGAGATCAATCCACACATTATTGGTATTAATTTTTTTATTTTTCTTTCGTAAAGTTAAAGATTTTGTACACTTTGAAGTCCTAATTGTACCTCACAAAGATGCATATTTCACTTTTGTTTTCTATCCTTTGTAGACATGATACTCCTTTTAACATTTTTATGGTTCGTACTCCATATCCTCATAATTTTGAAATCACATCTCCTTTGAAAAGTCTACCTCCATGAATGTGCTTACTCACACACATTTTCATCCTAATATTATTGAAAGCATTCTCAACGTACTTCATTTGATTTAAGTGAATCATTAATTTTTAGCATAAAACTTGATAGGTGATATTAGGCCCATTTTTTCATTGCTTATTTTATAAATGGGGAGTAAGATTCAAGAGAACATGGGAATGGGGAATTTTGGTGAACAAATATTCAACTAAATTATTGAGCATCAATCGAGTTGGATCAAGGTGTAGAAAATAAAAATGAAGGTGATTAAGGTAATCATAGTTTATAACTCGTTTGTTTTAATGTTTAAAAGAAAAGAAAAAAGACAAACAAAAGAAAAGGGGGAAAAGGGGAAGAACAAGTTTAGAGATATAGTCAATTTATACAATGCTTAATCTCTACATAAAATAATAATGTATAACATATTTAACACTTTTTCCATTATCAAGATGTAATACTAGATCTCATATGATATGTATTACAATGTAAACAAATATTTGATCAAAACTATATACTTGTTGTATGGAGAATTACATCTACAACATAAACTAAATTAAAAAAAAAATGGTATCCACAAAAAATAGAGACTAAAAATAACCATAATAATATTAAAAGAAACCATCATAATCCTATTTAAACCATTGATAGGTTCGTACTTTAATTTATTTTTTTATCTTTTTTAAATACTTAATAAATCTAGTGTTAAGATGGATTTATGTTTGGTTACTTTTTTTTTTTACAAATTTACTCCATAACAATGATATATATAATTATAATTATATATAGAGAGAGAGAAATATCATTTTTAAAGTATTTTAGTTTTCAACTAATTAATTTGCTTAATCAAATTAGCTCATTATAAATAATAAATAATAAATAAATTCAAAATATACTTTATTAAATTAAATTAAAATGATTTAAAAGATGTCAATATGGATTGCAACTCTCCCTTTGGTGGAACTTCTAGCAAGTAGCCTATGTCTCATCAATGGTGCTTCCCTAGATTTTTCTTTAAAACTTGTGCTATAAAAGTCTTCTACTCATTCTCCCTCTCTTTTGGTGCACAAAGCCCAATATATTTCCATTATCATCAGCCTCCTCTTTTTTTGTGGTTCACGATACCCAGAGAGATTAATGACTCGCTACATCCACAAAATATTGTTCGAGGCATATCCACCCCAAAGGATCACTTCAATTTGGGTCAAACATGGAACCTGACCCCGAAAGTATCAATAAAATTGAACCTATGACCTCTTAATAGCAGAGATTCTTAATGATGGGAACTCGACCAATTAAGCTAACCCTCAAGGCTAGCATTCCCATTGGCCGTTTTGCTGATGAAGAGGTAGATTTTATTAGTTCTAATAATTTTGTTTGTCATTTTTATGGGTTTTAGCCTTGGGTAGAAGACCTTCCCCCATCCCTATGCAAAGGGATTTTTTGTTTCCAAGTTTGACATTGCCAAAAATAAGGTTTTGATTCTTAACTCAATTCCATAGTTTTGGGGCAACACAAGTTTATGCATGGAGCCCTAGTCTCCCTCCTTGAATCCTTTGACAGAGGTTCTAGCCATAATGCTTGTTTTGGTGAGGTTTCCTAATCTATCTCTTCACCTTTTTAGTTTACCTACTCTTTGTGCCATTGGATCAACTTTAAGAAAGTTCCATTTTATCTCTTGTGAAACTTAGAGGAGCAATATAACAACACATACAATAATTTGTATGGAAATGGATTTCAGTTTAGGGTTTCCAATAAAATTTATTTTGACTAGTAAAAGCTTTTCTTGTATTTAGAAATTAGATTATGAGAGAATCTCCTTAATTTGTAGGGTTTGTTTTAAAACAAGCCATATTGTGCTTAATTCCCAAAAGGGTCTCAAAAAACAAGGTAACCACCTGGTGGATTGGTTCTATAGAGGATCACCAAATTGATTTAAGTGATAAATATCCACCTGCAGATCCTCCAACTTAATCAATTCCAAATTATGAATAAAAGGGACAAGAACATGTATCCCAAACCCTAAAAATAAAATATCTAGTCCCACATGATCTAGGGCAAGAAACTCAAGGAAAGCTAGGAACTCTACCAACAACAAGTTGGGAATACTAAGTTGAAGAAGTTAAAAGTATGGAACAAGAAAATCACTAATTCAAGATACTCCAAGCCTGAAACAATCAACAATATCTCTAACTACTTCAAAATAAACTTGGACAAATGTAAGGAAGAAGAAGAAGAAACCATATATAGAATATCAACCAATGGTGACAAGAAGTTGGACCTAGAATCCAGTATAATCATGTATTGCTTTTATGTCTTGTTATCTAACCAATTCGTGTGAATATACTCAAACTAAGAAATGTTGGAATGTAGCTCTTATAAGTATCTAGAAAAATGAGTCAGTAATGTTATTTTTCAGCCTTTTGAACATTATTGGTCTAGATCCATTTGCCTTGGACTTTGGAATTTCAATGTAATTGAGCTACATTTCCTGAGCTAAATTTCTATTCTATGGTTAAAAAAAATAATTTAAAGATAATAAATGGTTAATAAACTTTAAAAAATAAGGGTTGATAGGAGTGAGAGGGGCGATTCTTGGCCCTAATGGAAAAGTAAAGATACAATTTGCATGGGGACTGGGAACAATAACAAATTATCAAGTTGATTTCTCACCCTATGGCAAGGATTAAAACCAGAAATTGATCATAAAATTTAGGAAATCATGATATTTGGCGATTCAGTGATCATCATCTATCGAGTTTAGGAGTCATTTGGTCACTCAAAAGGGCCCTCCTCTTAAATAGAGGCAAGGATTCTTCTCCAACTCCATCAATTTGATAAGGTTGAAATCATACATGTGGTAAGGAAATTAAATTCCTCAATGGATATATTAGAAAATCAAGGATCAAGAATGTCACAAAGAATGCTAGAAATTAATAATATTAAAATAATAAATATTATTTTGCCATGAAAACCCAAGTTCACATAACAAGATTAATGATCTTAACCGATGAGCAATTAATTATAAGGAATACTGAATTTATTTTAAATAATGGGATAAGACAACACTCAAGGTCGTTGAATCTGCAGCTTAGATTGGTTTAGTGGCCATCTCTTATTAATCGTCATCGATTTCCTCTCGCGATGTACATTTTTCATTTAAAAACCAACACTTGGATGGTGCTCTCCTTCTCACTCTACATGGCATATCTCAAATCTTTTGTTGGGGAGAGGATATTTAGAAAGTTGAGTCAAAACCATTTAACTCACACTCAGTGGGATTCCCCTCCACACAATTGTCATAACAAGTGGTTTTTCCAACTTGGATCTTCTAGTGACTTTGCCCTACAATTATTGGGTTTGCATTCAATGGACAAGGCATAGGACATCAAAGGTTTCATGGTCCATCATTGTAGTGGGATCATTTGGTAAGTTAGTATTAATACCCCCCTTTTGGTCCTCTTCTGAGCAAACTCTTCTCATTTTCACCATCTCTGAGTTTGTCTTTACAAGTTGGTTTCGTTGTTGTATGTACATGCCATGGATTATGGTGGCTCTTCTTCATGTGATCCCGACTCCGTGGATGTCAATTTGATCTTTGATAGAGTCTTGGATGTGTTGGAGAGCATGAAATTGGGATATAAAACGAGGTAGGAAGCATAGGGAGAAGGCTTCTAATTCATTATATTTGATTCTTAATTCGAATCTTAAACTTATGCAAGCTAAGCTAGATAGGCTACAATGCGAGTTAAGGATGGAAGTGAATGCCATTCATTGCAAGATGGTAGATATGGAGGAATTGTATATCACCGGACTATAGTTTTCTCTAGAATAACTCATGACGTAGATAGAGATAGAGAAGAAGTGAGGCATGTTGGCCCATGCCCCTGGCCATCTAGGTTAACGATATGATGACTGGCATAGTGTTACCAAATTTTGTATAGTTTATTGTTAGGCTCTTTTGATACGATATATAGTAGGAATATTTTTATATTTATATGGAAAATATGTCATAATATTAAGTTGCATGTGTACTAGACTTCAAAATATATAGTTTTGATGGAGCTTGATGAATTTTGTAAGGGTTCTATCATGTATTCCATATTTTTCCTCTTTTAATACAAAACTCACTACTTGCTTCTTTAAAAAAAAATATTTATAATGAATTATAGATTTCTGGAAGACGTTGGGTTCACTATCTCAATTTTTTTTTTGGTTAAATTATTATGGGGCTTTCTAGCCACCTTAATTGAGAATAAATAAATCACCAAAAAATAAAATGTATTTGGATGGTATTGTGTAACCACTTAAACCACCAGCTATATTTAGATTTGAAGTGATTAAGGTTACATTTGAAGCCTAATTAAAACCATATGTGATGTTACTATGTTGAGAGGTGCTTTATAGCCCAATAGGAAAACAATGTTGTAGTGATCCATTAGTTAAGATGTTGTGGTTGAGTGTTAGATCAAATAATAATAATAAAAATAAAACATAATGTCGACTAAATTAGAAAAGTAATAATAAAAATCATAACTTGATTCAATTCAATTTCCTCCATAAAAAAATCATAATATGCATATCACATTCAAAGAAAATTAAATAATAATGATTCATATTTGTAAGCATGATATTTTAGAACTTCATGTTTAAATTTAATTAATAAACATATAATCACAAATACAAGTATTTCCATATATATAAATGTGAAATATATAGAAAATGTAACTAATAGTTATAAATTAAGATCCATTTTACCACATGAATTAAAATAAATTTGATTCATATTAGTAACCATGGTATTTTAGAATTTTGTAATTAAATTTAACCAACCCAAATCTATCTTAACTCCAAATCTATCAAGCGTCAAGAGGGATCAAATCTCTCAAGGTGCAAAACTTGAGGAAAGGTTTACACTTTGAGAGATTTGATCCCTATCTTCTCTTGATAGATCTTGAGTTAAGATGGATCTAGGTTGGTTATCTATATATATGTGTATATATATATATATATATAGAGAGAGAGAGAGAGAGAGGTTTGCATCTTGAGAGATTTTATCCCTCTCTGTGCTTGATAACTTGGAATGAAAGCACAAGAAACCCTAGAGTACTTCTCGATATTTAGTGGATGGTAAACAATTGACCCTGATTGTGAGGCCTTGCCCCGAGGGAATCAAAGAGATTCGAACTGTGATTAGTAACAACTAGAAACAATATCAAAGAACTTCATGTCTAGCTCTAAACCACTTGAGTTAATTATTATAGGCCATTTTGTCACATCTATTCAATAGGCATGCAAACTAGATCAATCAATATCCATGAACATGTTGTCATCATCCCTTCACAAAGGCTTAAGCATGACCTTTCCAAAAAGTCTAAGTTTCTAGGATTAACTGCCCAAAATCAATGATTTTAGCCCCAACGCACTCTGTCCCTTTTTCCATCTATGTTCATCACTGGTTGCTCCCTTCTGCACCAACACTGGCCAGCATTGGTTTCACCTTTCTGCAAGTGCGTTGATTCTAGAAATTTGGGAAAATTAAAAATATTTCTGAAGCTTCCTCTTCCAAAAGATTCCAGGGGTTGTTTTAACTATTTATGATGGATAAGAAGCTTGAATACTATTTGATCCTACCTTGGAGACTTCACTTCTTATCCCTTGAGCTCATCCTCCCATCATATGTGGATCTCAGGACCATAATTGTAAATCCTAAGCTGCCACTCTTCTCCTATAAATCTACTGCCATTCATAGCATCAATGTCAGCGTTTGGAAATTAATAGTGCCCTTATGATGTTGTCTTGAACCTAAAGCAGTCATCATTTTCATGTGTTAGGGTTGATATTGAGGTATTCTTTGTGACAAGGAAGGACAAGTCAACTTGGGGAGACATCTACAAGATCAGTTACTATTTATGGTTGTAAACTCTCTCCTATTTCTATTAATATAAAGAGTATCTTGTTTTCCTATATTTGTTGTGTTATGTTGGCACTCATGTATTTCAATGCCTTGTTGATTCACTGAATAGAGATGTTAGACTATGTTACTTGGTTGTTGTAGGTACTTTGCTTGTTTTAGTCGCGTATGCAAGTTCTAATTAAGCACTTGGAGCTACAATTGGAGCTTATAAATGAGGAGGAAAGGAAAGCTTGCTAGAGATTCGAGGTAAGCCTCTTTCCCATTCTCTAACTTTTCTAAGGAAAAATGTATGTTCTTGCCTTCTGTTGTTCTAGACCATTCCACTGGGTCTAGGGAATTCACCTTTGTCTGCAATCGTAAATTCTGCATAAACAAGTGACTCCGTTGGGGACCGATTTCTTCCCTTGGTGGTTTCCATGACCTTAGCACCTTTTTCACCTCTTGAATTAACCTTGATTGCCTCACTCAAACCTTTATTAATCCTAGGAAAACTCTTCTCTAAGCTTGATTTGATTTTTTGTGTCGTATTTTAGTCGAATTTTCCTCGCGCACCCCCTGGTTTGGAGACTGAGCACCCCAACACACTCTCTCCTTCTCTGCACCTGCACGACAAAGCACTGGTGCCTGTTCTCCACCTGCATTGATCCCTCTAAGATGCAAAACAAATCTTTTCTTGCCTTTCTCTCTGAATTGCTTTGGTCCTGCTTGTTTTCCTTCTGTCCTTGAGTGTTTCCTGCTCTCTAAAAAGATTTTCTTTTGGTTTTGATATCCTTTGATAAGAATTTATTTGGATTTTGCTTTGTTCTTGTCATTTAGGTCATTGGAAAACTTTTGGATTAATCATTGATTGCTTAAATAAATTTATATTACAGCGATCATTGTGTGCGATTTATTTCATCAGCGATTTAGTAGCATCTTAGTTTTCATTTCATTTGGAAATTAAGAGGATTGAAAAGAAAAATATCATCATTTTGCATTTTGCATTGCATTTAGGGTTTTGTGTGTGAAATTGGAAATTGGAACAGTTGCATTAGGGAAATTTACTTGACAAATTTTATTTGTTGCATTTTGTATGTTGCACTTCACTTTGTTTTCTTCCCTCTCATATATAGATTTTTGTTGAAGAGAAAGTTTTCATTTTACCATGCTAGATTTCATCTTTAGGATATTCAAGTGAAATTCGTGGTGAGCCTTGAAAATTAAAACTTAATTCAAGATAAACTTTAAAATTTATTGAATCAATCTTAAGGAGCATTTGAAACATTAACACAAATATCTAGAGGTATAGGCTAGAGACGTGTTCCAGTGTCTTTAAAAATAGGAGATATCATTTTTTGCCAGCGTTGCATTCCAGGGGTGATATCATGTTCCATGTACATGAGTGTATCAGATCATTCTCCATGTACCTCTAGGTATATTGGATTGCGCTCCACACATGAAAAGTATATGGTAACACTCTCATCATATGGTTATGCATTAGACAACACTAACACGAATTGTGTTTCCACGTACCTTCGGGTATATTTTGGAAGTCCACACTAGGTTGCAATCCTCACCTTAGGTAATCAAGTCAAATACCTTGTACATTGTGGTACACTGAACATAGAATTTAGGGAGATTTCTTGCCCATACGTAAATCGTTGGTTTTTCAAGGTGTTGTATTGCAGTTCATAGTTGCTTGGTGAACCCTTTTTGCCTAGTTACTCCTTTTTTCTTTATTTTTGTGTTAATTTTTAAAATTTATTAAACCAATGTGGAATAATAGCCTCCTCAACCCCATCGTTCATGTAGGATGCAAAGGTTTCCTCCTATTTCACCTTAGGCAACTCTTGGGCATTGAAAGTATAAAAAGAAATAAACTACTAAATCTAGTGCTTTGGGAGCATCCCCTTTTGGACCTCCATCCAAAATTATTCCTCTTGAATCATCTCTTCTTGTCAGTATTGAACCTGAGATCACTTCTTTATTAGATGGTGAGTCTAACACACTCGAAACAAAAGCACCTGAGACTTTATTACCTAAGGTCATTGAACCTAAGTTTCTCGACTCAGATATATTACAACCTGATATTATTCAATATGAGGACCCTCAATTAAATACACCTATTACTTCCGGCCCTTCCTCTTCTCTTCCTCTATCTTTGGCTCAAGCTCAACCCATATATCTTGGACCCAATGTTGAAGAAATTTCATCTAGTCTTTTGAGTATTGAGGAGATTCCTCAAGAAGAGTCTTGAACTACCTCTCTTTTTCATTCGAGAGGGAATCCTCTCTATCAAGTTCCTCCTCATATTCTAGTTCAAGATCCCTTGTCTAATTCATCTCTTTCCAAATCACCCTAGAGTTTTCCTTGAAACTCCACTTTAGGAAACTTAACCATGACTAAGTCTGTTGTGATCTCTCAATTTGCTCTGCCACTATGACTGAGATGACCAATGTTGCAGCTTCTTCTATGTTTGCAACATCACTAGAGACACATTTATATGGTGGCATGTATGTCATGTCTGGTTACCAGTAATTATCTGGAACCTTTTTTAGTGCAGCATCCAGTCCATGGAATTCTCCTATGTCATCCTCTTCTAGAATCCCATCTTGCAGTTCTTTTATGAGCGTTATAGAGTCTTCTCTTCCTCCTCCATCCCAAACTTCAATAGAGAAGAAATATTGTCCTTATGTTATTTGGCATGGACACCTACAATAACCCAATCCACCTTATATTGGGTGCCCTCTTCCTAGGGGGAATTTGCCTCCATATTCCTCTCCTCTTTTAGCAGGGGGAACCCTGTTGTCGAAATGTTTCCATCTCTTAATCAAATACTACAAGCTAGTGCTCAACCTCATTTGAGTCCTCCATATCCAAAAATGGCTACCAGTCCTTGGCAACCTACATTTCCCGTACAACCTAGCTCGATTATGGACCAAGTTCAAACCTCCCAACCTGTTCCACCTGCATCTCAGATTCCTGCTTTTCAACCTATATCTCAGCATGTTCAAGCTCAATCTCATGTAAGTCAACCTTTACAGATTGCATATTTAAGTCAACCTCTTCCACTAGTATATGGGACCTCCCACATCCCAAATACCTAGCCTCTTCAAGGTGTCTTATAGCCTCCACCACTCGGTCAGGCTATTCCTCAAATCTAAGTGGGTCAACATGTTTATGGTATGGCACAGGCACAAGCTAGCCAACCTTATGTTGAGATGATCCAAAATCCCATAGGGTAACCAAATCAAGGTATTCCTCAAATGCCTTACCAAGGTCAGGAAATGCAAACCCATCCATTTCAACTTTTGCAAGGTTATCCCTGAAATGGGCAGCAAGGTTGTGTTTATCTAGGTTATTAGAACCTTGCCTACCCAGGAGTGCAAATACATGTTTCCTAAGCCATCCCATCTTACCTAGGATACCCTCCACCAGACTTTAATCAAGAATTACCATTTGTGGCAACCCTTGAATTTCTAGGTCTCACCTGGCTTATAAATGATCCCATTTGTCACTTTCCATGGTGTTCAGTTATTCCTGCGAAATTTCCCAATGATATCCCAAATTTCAATGGAAATCCTGGAGAAGAATCGTCTACACATGTCATGACATATAATTTATGGTGTTCTTTGAACTCCTTACATGATTATTCTATTTGATTACATCTTTTTAAGCGGACACTTACTAGTACGGTAGAAAATTTGTATATTGAATTACTGTGATCTTTGTTCAATAACTTTAGTGCCTTAGAAACCATATTCCTAACTCATTTTCAGTTATCCATTTGGTATGAGATTGGAATTGACCTTTTGACCAATTTCAAATAATCTGATTCCACTCGCATTTCTAATCACATCCATGAGTGGCGATGTAGCCGTTATTTGTTCAAGGCCTATGCTATTGATTAGTTTTTAGCTAAATGATTCACTAGGTCTTTATTAGCACCCATCATTGAAGATGTTTCTAAGGGGGGAGTTGTGACCAAAGACCAAGTAATTACTCATGCCCAATATTTGGATCTTGTTTATACACAATCTCGCATGCTTTACGATAAAATACCAAATGCTTTGTGACTTGGACATACTACTCCCCAACCTTTCGGTAAAGAATCACATGCCACCGATGGTGTGATTGGTTCTGCTAGCCTGTAGTCAGTGAGTAAACTATCTAGTTCAATTCCTGTTTTGGCTACCCAAAACCCCTCCTCCATTACTCCTACGGCTTCTACTTCTAATATTAATGTCGTCGAGTCCACAAAGGGAAAATCTCAGCAACCAAGAAGTAAGAAGAAAGGAAAGGGAAAAAAGAAGAAAGATAATCCTCCACAAGACAAACAAAATAATCAGTCTTCTGAAGAAAAATGGAAACCTCGTTATCCCTGCTTAATCTGTAATGAGGATAATTTCTCTCGCGACTATCCTCATTGGGCGGAAGTAAACCAATTCCTTAAATCGTCTGTAGCACCTACTATATTGACATATCCCTTTCCTAATAAGAAGACTAACATGGTTTCTCGAGATCCTACTTCCTCTTCCTTGATTATGATGTTTTCCTCCACCAAGCCTAACAATGAAGTTATGGTGCCAATGAGGAATAAGGAATACAATAATTTGAATCCCTTAATTGGTCAGGCTATTTATCAACCTGCCAGTTCTAGCTCATATTTTTTGGATCCTACTCCAAATGTGATTCCTATTGAATTGACAATTAAACATCTCAAGGGCGTTATTCATAAATCCACATTCAACCCTCATGCGAGAGCCACTCATAATTATAACATAGTTAAGGATCTAGCTCAAGCTCCTTCAGTTATGTCAACTCTAAAGGTGTTTCAAAACTGTCTTGCCCAGAAGAAGGCTTTATTTTATGCAATTGGAGCTATTGATCCTTTGGATTCTAACCTTGTAGTCTTTAGTCATGAGAAGCATATGCCCCGACTTCTAGTGCAATTGGATTTCATGATTCAAGTTGTTGTTCACAGTAAGACCGTCCATCAGACCATTGAGAATGAAGGAGCTTCAACCTGTATCCTATCACTTTCTTGCTGGAAGGACATTGGTTCTCCTCAGTTCAACTAGCCATCAAATACCCTCAAGGCCTTTGATGGAAGAGGGTCAAAGCCTTATGTAATATTGAGTTCATTACAATTTGAATTACATGGCAAGACAATGTCATTAGAAGTCGAAGTTATCAATGAACCATTAGATTATAACCTTCTACTGGGTCATACATGGGTTTATGCTATGGCCATTTTTGTTTCGACTTATTTCAGAATGATAGATTTCCCTCACAAAGGGGGCAAAGTGGCTATTGATATATCACCTTCTTTTCCAATAATTTCCAAGTTATTGGAAGCATACCTCTTATGGGAGAAACCCCACATCCATATCATCATGTTAGGGTGGGATTGCTTAAATATTCTTCCCTTATGGGAACCTTTTCTCTTCCTCCTCCTCCTCTTCCTTATCCACTTCCCGATAACTCAAACCAGTTGCCTACATCAACATGATATCTTCTTCTACTATTCCATTTTATCCTTGGATAGTACCATATGCATCTAATATTGATACATTTCATGACCACATGTCATTAAGTCCTATCGAGCTCAAACATGAAGCCATCTATTTAGCCTGTGCGACACACTCTGATTTTTCCTCTTTGATCAATTATCTTGATCATTCCTTAGATTATGGAACATCTTCTGGTCCTTTCTCTGCTACATTCTCTATTGATGAAAGCATCATGGAGATCACGATGTCATATGATGCACCATGGGACGATAATCACCATCATTCCCCCTTGCTAGATTCCTCCAAGGATAATATTAGTGATCTTTATTCACCCAACATTGTTGAGATATCTTCAAATTATGTATCCATCCACGATATCAATTATAAGAATAATTTGTCGAATATTGAAGAGACTATCCCTCTGGATACTTCGATCAAGCCTGAAATTGTCGAGAATGTACATATTGGTGCACCTTTCACTCCCAATGAGATCAATATCTATAAATCCCTCTTCTAGTAATTTCACAATGCTTTCACCTGGCCTTATGAAGAGATTCCAAATATAGATCCAAATATTGTTGTACATGAAATCAAAGACATGTCTTAATGCTAAGCCAGTTTGGCAGTGCTTGCATTCAGTCCATCCTAAGAAGGCTGATGCTATTAAGGCTGAGGTTGGAAAACTTCTCCATGCTGGTTCCATATACCCATTACCTCTAACTGATTGGGTGTTGAATATTTTTCTTGTCAATGAAGAAACAAGGAACAATATGTGTGTGTCTCGATTACTGGGACATCAATTATGCTTGTCCTAAGGATAATTATCCTACCTCGTTTATTGAGTAGATTGTTGATGATTGTGCTGGAAGTGAAGTATTTTCGTTTATGGATGGATTTTCCAGCTACAATCAAATAAACATTCTCCCATCATACCAACATGAAACCACATTTATTTGTCCATGGGGCACATTTGCATGTAAAAAACTCCCTTTCCGATTGAAAAATGTTGGGGAAACTTTTCAGAGGGAAATGAATTATGCCTTTCACGACATTAAACAAATTGTACAACCGTATTTGGATGACCTACCTTCCCATTCGAAACATTGTGTTGATCATTTGATGCGTCTTAGAGTTGTATTTTTACGTTGTCGACATTATAACATCGGGCTCAATTCGCACAAGTGCGTGTTTTGTGTGCATTCTAGTCGACTTCTCGGTTTTGTTGTATCAAAGCAAGGAATTCATATTGATCCAGTGAAAGTCTAGATGATCCTAGATCTACATGCTCCTTCCTCTCTTGTTCAACTTCAATGACTCCAAAGGAATGCTAACTTTCTACATAGATTTGGTCCCACTTATGCCAAATTGACCAAAGGATTTACTCGGTTGTTGAAGAAAGGGGTTCCCCTTCATTGGGACGACACTACCCAAAAGGCGTTTGATGCTTTGAAATATGTTCTGGTTTGGGCATCATTGTTGTATCCCTGAGATTATCAACAAGATTACTTCATGTACCTCATTGCTGCAGTTACTACGATTGTTATGGTATTGGTTCAAGAGAACGATGTAGGTGACGAACATCCCATTTATTTTTTGAGTCGAAACTTGAATGATACCAAGATCTAATATACTCATGTCGAAAATTTAGCTTTGGTAGCTTTCCAAGTTGTCCAAAGATTTTGCCACTACATCCTGCTTCACAAGACTGTGTTTGTTTCTGATTGCAAACCCATGATGTAAATCTTGTCATAAAAATAGTTGGGTGAGAAGTATTCCAAATGGATTTCCATCCTCTAGGAATTCGATTTGGATTTCATCAAGTCCAAATCCAAGAAATCCTTAGTCTTTACTGAAAAGATCTGCAACCTTCCCACTTCTGAAACTGAAATGACATGTGACGATTATATTCCAGATGAGTCGTTGTTCCTGATAGATTCATCTGACCCATGGTATGGAGAAATCATCATATATCTCCAAACCCATACTTTCTAGCTCGATACCTCTTGCTTTGACCAATGACGTATCTGATATCAAGCTAAAAACTATATTATAATCAGCAACACCCTTTATCGTCGTGGTATCGATACGATTTTTTGAAGGTGCCTCACTCATGAGGAGGCCGAGAAAGATTTGAATGAATTCCATGTTGGGGCATGTGGTGGACATATGTTTGGTTATGCCACTACACAAAATATTTTGCGTGCTAGATACTTTTGGCCTACTATGTTTCGTGATTGTATCCTCGTGGTCCAAAAGTGTCATGCATGCTAGATATATGATCATAAAACCCATGCTCCACCAACTCCTTTACACCCTGTTATCGTTGTCGAAACTTTCATGAATTAGGGAATTTACTTTATGACATGTAACCCTCACTCGGTCGAGGGGCATTGCTACATCATTGTGGCAATAGACTATTTTACCAAATGGGTCGATGTGATGCCTACACATAATAACACCAACGAAACAGCTTCTCTCTTTCTCTTCAATCACGTCATTGCAAGGTTTGGTGTGCCACAGGCTATAGTTATACACCATGGGAAGCATTTCCATAATCACATGATAGCTGAGCTCACTGCCAAGTTAGGCCCTCACCATGAAAGATCAACTCCCTACTACCCCCACGTGAATGGGTAAGTCGAAGCAGTCAAAAATGTTTTGAAAACAATGTTTTAGCGTATGATAGGGATCCACAAATCAGATTGGTAACTTATCCTTTATGCATCATTGTGGGCATATCAAACCCCCATCTGGACTGCTATTGGATTCACACCATTTCAATTGGTGTATGGTCTAGAAGCAATCCTTCATATCGAGTGTCAAATTCCATCTCTGAAACTTGATGTCGAACTCCTCCTTGCCACTTCCGCAGTAGAAGAGCATCTTTTACATATGCCATGATTAGATGAAACCTGGCACGATGTCACGATGGAAAATGACGCCCATAAGAGGCGCATTAAGGTGCAACACAATAATAAAGTTAACCCTTATGCCTTCTCTGAAGGTGACCTTGTCTTGTTGTATGATCAAGAGTCTGATAAGTTAAGATATGGGAAGTTCGAGCCAATGTGGGTAGGCCCATACATAGTGAAATGTGTCCTTCCAAAAGGGGCCTATGAGCTTATTGATTTCGATGGAGTTCCATTAGTGCAACCCAGAAATGGGTTGTACCTCAAAAAATACTATGCCTAAATCATTTTTGCATAGTTCACTATGTACATACTATTTATAGGTGTGTTGAGTGTGTTTGCAGTGTTTTCCCTTTAGAGTTTCCTACAATTCATGTTAATCTTGCTTTACATTTGGTTTGGAGATGCCAGCGTCTCTTCAACCATTTGTTTCTTATGCTAATAGTGTTAGTTGTAGTATTCGGAACCTTTCCTCCATGGCGTGGACTATATATGCTCCAAATGGTGATTTAGTGAGTTTACAAGGGATTTGTATTGATCTCTCTACCAATAGCATCATTGAGTATAACGCAGTGACCGATTTTTTGTCTGATGTTATTTCTCATGGTATTTGTCATATAGTTGTCAGACTTGAATCACAACTTGTAGTACTACACTTGACTAATGTCTATTTAGTAATAAGTCCAACTATACTCTATATGTTTTTAAGCTTTCACCTTCTGGAAAGACATTTTGATTATATCTAATATAAGCACATTCCTAGAATTCTAAATGCATTGACATATGCATTGGAAAATCATGTTTTAGACAGACATTTGCAGCATATCTAAATCAAATTCAATCTACATCACATACATTGAACACGATAATAGAATGAATAAGAAACATTGATATATATCTATATATATATATATATATATATATATATATATATATATATATATATCTATATATATATATATATATATATATATATATATATATATATATATATATATATATATATAAGTTTGGTTTTACAAAATGATTTGCCTGAGACACATATGGACACACAACATATCATATAAAAAAAATTCATGCAGTCAAAATATGGCTCTATAGCCTCCTAGTAGACTAATCCTAATGATGCTCATGGTAACAAGCAACTACGCAGGCCATTTTGCATAACAAAAGACTAATATGGCTAGGCATACCAATAGTATGGTGTTGCAATCTCATAGGGATCTGATCGACCCTAGTCTCCTGTATGACCTATGTTAATCCCTCCATGTGTCACTCGACCTCTGCAAGAGTATCAACCACATTAAGATCCTGCAATATCTCTCATCGCCCTACAACAACTTATACTCCAACATGTGCTTGTTGTGGGTCTCAAGCATGATGAAGATATGATGAACTCATTGGTTGAACGGGTCCAACGTCTGCATGTAAAAATCGATAATTAGTCTTGGATACATGAAAAATACCAAAAAATTGTAAAACCCAAAAATAAAAAAATATTCAAAATGATTTTGTTTTACCTATGGCACCCCATTCCTCACCATCAAGAAGCACGAGCTTTGAGTCTCCACGGAAATTCAACCCATCATATGGGTAGTATTCAACCATAATGAGTTGCATATGTAGCCATCGAAAGAAGAGAGGTGTGAAACTCATGAAATATGGACCTGCGTGTCTAGGCATGAGGTTTACCCATCGCCTCATCCGTGCAGCTCTCAGATCTGGAAGCTTGGGTGAGATATGTTGTGAACAGAGTAATGGAATCCACTCTAAGCTGAATGAGATCAAAATGGAACCATACCCAAATTTCTTCAATCACCCATATTTTTCCTTGGTGAGTTGTTCCTTCATGTTTGCTAACACCCCCTCACTCCAGTTGAGTATAGTTGGCTCTATGCACTCTAATGGGACATGTTAGCCAAATGTAAAGTAGCACTATTGGCCAATCTATAAATGATGAATATGATGGTCCTAAGAGGCAAGCGGATCACATCCTTAATATTTATGTTCCCATATTGTGTTGGCTAGGATTGAGGTCTATAGTGTGCAACAATATAGTCCTTAACAATCTCTCCACCCCTTCTCGAACCAGATAACAAGATAAGAGAAACTATCCTCGGTAAACTTATCAAGAAATAAATGTCTTCCAGCTGTATTCTAAGCATATGTGCTCCAAGCCTGAAGGCATGTGCCTGAACATCCCATGCTATGACAAGATACTCCAATAGTTCCATCTTTTCTCTCATCTCAGGAAGCCAAAATAATTTGAGAAGCCCATAGTTTCTCAAAGCCCGAATCATGGTTGGATCATTGGCAACATCCATGTCTTGGTCTTCATGTTATCTTTCTCACCAAATAAAATCCATTTTGTTCTGATGGATACCTGAAACATGACAAGAAAATTAATTAGAGTAAATCCCATGCAAAAATATGAGAAAATTTTGAGTCAAAAGAGGAAAACATTTTTTTGAAATGTACCTAGTGCACCCAACTAAAGGGAGAGAGTCAAGTATAGCGCTCCCCATAGTTGAATTTTTACCGGCCCAATGCACCTTTTGACACTGCTAGGGTGCCCTGGAGCCTATTAAATCCCTAAGTCACCCAAAGCTTCAAAAAAATACATGAAATGAAAACCTAGAATCGTGAAAAGAAAGATGAAGGTAAGGTATCTTACCTAGAAGTGACAACACCAAAAATGATCCACCGGATTGGCCGAAATCAGTTGTTGAAGATCAGGGTAAAAATGCACTCAGGGCTCACTCACCAAGAGGTAAAATGTAAAATTGTAAAACTAAAATTACTTTTCTCCATTTATGGTCATTTTTATGATTATTTTAATTATTTATTATTTTGACCTAAATTTTACCTAATTTTACCATGAATCAGATATTTTTAATCTCTTGGTGGTGTTCTAAGCAAGTTAACAGTTGTTTGAAGGAACTAATGATATTTTTCAGTTGAAAATATCATTTTTTATGAAAGAGCAAACTTTTATCACTTTTCGGGATTTCTAAACTCACAAAAAAGGAACCCGTTGGATTCCTCTTTCATCTCTTTTCAGAATCCCTAAACATGAAAATATTGTCAAGCAAGTGTCTTTTCAAACTCGTTAAAGTAAATAAAAATACATCTCCTTGGTATAAGTTTAACCCTTTTTTAGACTGAGATAGACTATTTACGAAAAATGAAAACCTCAGTCGAACATGGCTAAGAGGTTCTCCTGAGTATTTTTTTCTACCTTTTCGGACTCAAGGGCTAACTCTACAAAAATTAACCTATGGAGTTTTATTTTTTGCCTCTTTTTCAAACTCTCTAAACATGAAAAAGGAGTCGAGTTACGCCTCCATTGGACTCGTAAAAACATCAAACAATGTGTTGTTTGGACTCGTCGAACATGACGAGAGTGAACCACTCCATCTCAACGTTCGCTAAAAATACTCAGAGGGATTCATCTGAAGGATGAATTTACAAATCAAGCATATGTTATCCTCTTCATGCTTGTCAAAAATAAAGAGGTATTGACCATAAATGGTTGGGGAAATTGGGAAAACATGATACTCCACTTATTAATGGTAGTGAGTTGCTCTTAGACATGACACTCTTTGACTTCATCTCTGTGACTGTTGGGTTGGGAAATTTTCTTGTCTTTTTGGTTCATCACACCATATCAAATCCTCCGCTTTTTCTTTTGGGTTAATCCTGCCAACTGCAAAAAATGTCGTCGGTATGTTCAGGAGAAGTCCTTCTGTTGATATTTTCTACAACACTCTTAAGCCTTCATTCATGTCTTCCATTCCTGAACCAATTCTACATCAACGTCATTCTATCTCAAATATTGATGCCCATTTTGTGTCGTTGATAGGGGATACATCAAGGTCTTCCTGCGACGGGTCACTTCCTATCGACATCAGCTCATTATTCAGGAAGTTGACATAGAAAATCCCTTTGGTACTTTGGATCTTACATACATCAATGGAAAGTTTCCTCGCTCTCGGTGATAGGTCTTCATCATTGGCCTTCGACCGGAAAATTTTGTGTGGTGTTCAACTTCAGCTCATCTATTCACAACATAGACATTGTACTATAGTACCTTGAGAGCCATTAACATCATCGATGGATCCTCTCACATCTGTTAACGACTTATGTCATTGGCCGGTAATCAGATGGTGTCTACCATGTTCGAGTCTAGCTCATTTATTCACATGGTTAGACTCGTACATTAGACGATCGAATGAATCAGATAGAATACCCCAGATCTAATTTCATCCATATAGGCTGTGATTTCAGGATTATTACAAAGTATGATGCCTATGATTATACATACATTCATCCAAGCATGGGTCCACTCTCTGTCTTCAATGGACGAGACTTATTGATCATTGTACATGTAATGTTAGCTTATGTGCTAAGCATGGGTATGCCTCCCTTAGCAAAGGTATCATGATGAAAATGTATTGTAACATATGATGATCTCGATCAGTTGTTCTTGATCCGAACTTGTCACAAGGTAAAGTACTTCAGTCATCAATTGTTGTTTCTGACTTTGTACTTTAGGGGGCAATCTGTTATAGGCCATTTTGTCACATCTGGTCAATAGGTTTACAAACTGGATCAATCAATATCTGTGAACATGTTGTCATCATCCCTTCATAAATCCCTAAGCATGACCTTTCCAAAAAGTCTAAGTTTATGGGATTCACTGCTCAAAATCAATGCTTTTAGCCCCAATGCACCCTATCCCTTTATCCACCTACATTCAGCACTGGTTTCTCCCTTATGCACCAGCACTATTCAACATTGGTTTCCCCTTTCTACAAGTGCACTGATTCTAGAAATTCGGGAAAATTAAAATTATTTTTGAAGCTTCCTATTCTAGAAGATTCTAGGGGTTGTTTTAACTATTTACCATGGATAAGAAGCTTGAATCCTATTTAATGCTACCTTGGTCACCTCTTATCCCTTGAGCTCATCCTCTTATCATATGTGGATCTCAAGCCCATAATGGTAAATCCTAAACTAACACTCTTCTCATATAAATCTATTGCCATCAATAGCATCAGGGTTGGTTTTTGGAGATTGATAGTACCCTTATGGTGTTGCCTTGAACCTAAAGGAGTCATCATTTTCATGCATTAGGGTTGATACTGAGGTGTGCTTTGTGACAAGGAAGGACAAGTCAACTTGAGGAGACATCTACAAGATCAACTACTATTTATGGTTGTAAACTCTCTCATATTTCTATTAATACAAAGAGCATCTTATTTTCCTATATTTGTTGTGTTATGTTGGCACTCATGTATTTCACTGCCTTGTTGATTCATTGAATATAGATGTTAAACTATGTTACTTGGTTGTTGTGGATCCTTTGCTTGTTTTAGTCATGTGTGCAGGTTCTACTTTTAGCACTTGGAGCTACAATTGGAGCTTACATGCGAAGAGGAAAGGAATGCTTGCTACAGATTTGAGTTAAGCCTCTTTCCCATTCCCTAACTTCTGTAAGGAAAACTTTATGTTCTTTGTCTTTTGTTGTTCTAAACTAGTCCACTAGGTCTAGGGAATTCACCTTTGTCCGCAAACATAAATTCTGCATAACACTAACCCTTGGGGATATATATATATATATATATATATATATGTGGCCCAAAAGAAAATTTTAGTTTGAAGCAACTATATCTATTTTTATAGTTTTAATAAAAATAAAAATAAGAAAATTCTAAATATAGAGATATGAAATTTATGTAAATATAAAAAGTATTATTAAGAATCATCATAGATTCATCTTAATTTCGGATCTTTTAAGAGGAATCAAGTAAACACTTCCCAAAAATTTTACACTAAAAAAGAGGTTTTGCATCTTGAGAGATTTGATCCCCTTAATTCTTGGTAGACTTCAGAGTTAAGATGGAGCTATACTCATAAAATGAATACAATAAAATTCTCAAATAAATACTTAAACTTTCATAATTAATTATAATATTGCTTAAACTTTCTTTAAACTTTCATAATTAATTATAATATTGCTTAAACTTTCTGGATATAAATTATTTATAAATTTATAAAAACTTTTTGAATGTGAAGTATGTATAAATTTAGAAACATTTCATAAATTTATATGCAATTTACATAAAGTTTAAATAATAAATAGATGTTTTTACATGTCTCTAGTTTGAATGTTTAAATAGATGAAATAAAAGATTTTTTATGTTTGTATAGTTGCAAATGTGGAGGTATTTTATGTTTTTAGGGGTTTTATAATAAGATGTGTCGTTGACAATCTAAAGTACTAGTCGCGTACCCACATGCCAAATAATGAAAAGTTTGAAATTTAATGGGTTTTATTGCACTTTGCATAATATTTGCAAAATCTTTTAATGAGATTGAATTAGTTTGGTTTAGTTTTTTCAATAATGATGATAATGATTATTCAAGGGGAAAAAATAGCATGAATTTATTTATGGGTGAAATGTAAATTTTATCTAACTTTTTTATTGAAATTTTAATTTATTAATATAAATTTACACAATTTTTGATGTCAATAATTGGCAGAGGAGGGTATGCTTGACTTGTAATTATTAATTCCATTAGATGAATCTTTTTACTTGATCCACTAATGGAATGGACCTTTAATTGGTTGTTAATATTTTTCAAATGGAGTGATGATTTATTCTTGTGTTTTTAGATCACATAAATTCAAGGATAAAGTTGATTAGATCTTTTTTCATTATGATTTAATTTAATTTTTTTAATCATGTCAAATACAAATAATGAATATGATATTATATGAGTATTAACATAATTTTTGTATAGTTTAATTGGTTAATTGTTAAAAGCATTTTGCTAATGGGAGGTGAGACAACTAAGACTCCGAGTATTTTACAACCACTAGTCATTCTAATTCATTGTTGGGAGGAAGTCTCAATGGATTTTATCATAGTTGGTTTACCCAAGTCCGAAGGAAAGAGTGTCACCATTGTGGTAATTGATAGACTTACCAAATATGCACACTTTTGTGCACTATATCATCCTTTCAAAGCTAGTACATCTATCACTGCATTTGTGGAAACAATTCAAAATCTACATGGAAACACAAAAATTATTATAAGTGAAAAAATTTATTGTCTTTGTACTCAATTAGCTCATAGATCATCTTATCATCATCAATCTAATGGGAAAATTGAGATAGTGAACGAATGTTTGGAAGTATATCTTCGTTACTTTGTATCTGATAAAAAAACACAATGGGTCAAGTGGTTACCTCTTGCAGAATGGTGGTATAACACTTCCACACCACAACAAAAATGACCCCATTTATGGAGCTTTATGGATATCATCCACCATCCATCACATTGTATTTAAGAGACAATTGTAAGTTTCAATTAGTGGAAGATCACATTGAGCATCAACATCAAGTTCTCCAACTTTTAAAAGATAACCTGACTCTAGCACAAAATCAAATGAAACAACAAGAACATCAACATTACAATGAAAGAAGTTGTGTTGTGGGTGATTGGGTATTTTTATGGCTACAACCATACAAAAAAATGCCCCTCAAGAAAGCCAATAAGGATAATAAATTATCACATAAGTACTATGGCCCTTACAAGGTATTGCAAATAATTGTTACTATGGTATGAAAATTGGAGTTTCCCATATCTTCGCGAGTACACCCAATTTTCCATGTTTCATGCTAGCTCCCAGTTCAAACTAGATTACCAAAACTTTACAAGGAAGGAAAAATCATATTGGAACCGGAATCAATCACAGAAACAAGAATCTGACAACTACAAAATCGATCAATTTCAAAGTGTCTCATTAAATGGAAGAGCTTGCTTATTGAATATTCCACATGGGATGATGAGTGTTCATATGGAAGCATCCAAAATTGCCCAAGTGTTGAGGACACCACTTTTTTTAAGGAGAGGGGAATGTTAGGTCCCTATAATACTAGTATAGCCCCCATATTGTTATTTTCGTGCACCATAAAAGCCCCATATTGTTATTGTTGTGCCCCATAAAACCTCCATATTATTATTGTTGTGCCTAATAGAAATCCATTATTATTATTGTAGAGCCATTACATTATTATTGTTATGTAGGCCCTTATTATATTTTGACCCTTTAGACTCCTATATATACCAAGGAGGTCTTGTCATTTGAATCATCTAAGAATTGTTCATTTATGTAATTTAAAAGGAGGTTGCCCCCTTGAAGAGGCTTATTTTCAAATCATTGATCTATCTTTTCTTTTGTTTTTGTGATCAGTTTACATAATACTTGTTTATATGACAATTTTTTTAATTAATCAATTTAATTAAAAGGGAAAAAAGCATAACTACTTTGAAGATAAGTCTCAACTTTTGATTTGTGTATACTACTAAAAAATATCCTAGTATATTTTGTGGAGGTTAAATCCTTACCATCCACCTAATGGTTATTTAATTCCAAAATAGACATGCTTATTGGTGCAACTAGTGTCACACTCAATATGAAGTGTTGGGAAAATTTCATGTTACGGGTGGTATACTCGATGAATATATGCAAATTTCTTCTAATGTCCATTCTCCAAGGCTCTATCATACCATAGAAACCTCATCAACATGCTTCTATGAATGGTGATCCTTATACAAGTCCTTGACTTCAAAGTAACAATTATGAATGAACCAACGTTCATTCAAAATATGTTTGCTTTGAATAGGGCTCAAATAGATTGAGAGAGAAAAATATACAATGGATTGAGAGGCTACAAACATAGAGAAAATGGGCATCAAGTAGATGAATGGGTGTAGGAGCAAAGTGGCACAATAGAGGCACTAGTTACGATTGGAAGTTTGAATTTAATGGTTTCTTCATCAACCATGAAGAAACAAATGATAAATTTTGTTGGGCATGGCCCAACTTGGTCCAAGTTTTGGGTAAAAGACCCCACAGAAGAAGGAGCGGACCACGTGGAGCTAGCGAAGATATATTCATCGCGCGGTCTTTTAGGGCTTTGGGGATGGGAAAAAGCCCTTATTTTGTAACGGGCATCAGGTATTAGCTTATGTTTTGTCAAATCCATGGTACATGGACCATGGTATTGTAGTAGGAATGCTTATATAAAGATGTAATGTTTGATAGCTAAGACATATCGATGAAGACTAATCACTAGATTATTATACATTTTTTGTTCTTAGTTTATATTTTTGGAGAAGGCTCCACAGTTGAGTGTGCGGAGACCTTGAAGAGTCTGCAGCTGAGTGCGCAGAGACCTTGAAGAGTTTGCAGCTGAGTGCGCAAACCACCTGCAGCTTGGTGCACAAGTCATAGAAATGCATGTAATTGAAGATCCTTTTAATAAACAAGAAAGTTTTGGCGAAGTATTGCATCTCTTTATGTGTTCATTATCTATTCTTATGTATCTAGTTATGCATGCTTTTCACTTAATTATGCAAAGAACTGTAAAATATATTGTTAATTGTTAGAGTTTATGGGTTTAATGTGAATCTGTTAAATTAGTCATCTGCACGAAGTTCTTATGCATGTGAAGTTATAAGATCAATATAAAATATAAATAAATAGACGGCGCCATTGCGCGGATATCCCTTCAGCTGTAGAAACCTAGTTCTGAAATCTCCCATACTGATTCGGGTGAGACTACGATATGCTTACAGGTCGTTGTCGAAAGGGCCAGTAGTTGAGGGTTTTGTTGGTGCGTAACACATATTGAACCTGGGTCAAGCCTTTTAGCCTTGTTGGCATTTGGCCCAAAAATGGATCCAAAACACTCTTGAAGTCTTCAAAATTTGCTTAAGATCATCTAGAGATAGAAACAATCACATGCCAAGAGCCCTTGGAAGGGCGGAAAAACACTATCGAGAGGCTAAGACACATGAAAAACAGTGAAAAACCATGTATTGAAGGCATACACAGTCCAACGCACAGCAGCCGTCAGATCTGGCCAATCAACAGCCTAGATCTAAGCGGAAAATCGCAATCGGCCAAACAGAGAGGACGACTTAAGTTTGGGCTCAAGACACCCCCGATCAGGTATCTCTGATGATTGGATCAGTGGGTCACAATTGGCGAAGGCAGGATCGCTATCGGGAAAAACAAAGAGCGCTAACCATGGACTCGGGGCATGAGCGATATGCGATTGCAATGAGATCGCATCGCTATATCACGGCGGAGCAGCACCATGGGGCGGGGCCTATGCATAGGTATATGCGTGACCCGAAGAACCGGACCTGACAGTGTTTTGAATAATATTTCATAAAATTTGAAATCTGCAGAAAGGCTTTTTCAATGCATTTTCACTGTTTGATACGTATTTATAAAATACAAAGGGAATCCTGGACTTGTGATATGCGGCAAAACTCGGACCCGAAAGGGTTCGAGAAGGGAAATATATGATATTTGAAGTCCAGAGGGAGCCATTTTCATGTGATTTTCATGATTTTTGTATTTCTAGAATACAAAGCAAATACACGAGGAACAGGCCACTAGCGACTTGCGATAGCGACCTAGAGGGTGGACCCGATTGAGAAATAGGCCATGTTTAAGGACTTTTGAAGTCCAGAAGAACAGAGATGGGTGGGATTTCTCATTGTTGCGGCATTTTCTGTTTAAAACAAAAAACAGTCATCATTCACATTTAAAAGGATAACAGAGGCCCGAAGACCCATTATATCACAAAACAGAGGCCAGGAAATAATTACCGGGAGACAGGGGTCGGAAAGGGAAAAAGGGGGCCACAACACGATGTAGCTCATCCAAACAAACAGAAGCGATCATGGAGCAAACAACGCAACTCATCCAAAACAACAGAAGTGATTGTGGAGCATCTCTGGCACGAGAGAGCTCCCAGACAGTGCAACAAACTAACTGAATGCAATTACTCTTCTGTCAGAAGAAGAAACCTTTGAGCCCATGCTTGCCTAGTCAGGGCATCAAACAGTTAACAAGACAGAGGGATAGATTAAGACCTCTCGAGCCTCAGAAGGCTTGAGAGCATTGTAAATAGGCCTATAAATATTTGTAAAATCAAAGTAACAAGGGTTCAACTTCTGGAGACTATGGAGACTTTGCTACTCAAGCTTCTCATCTTCATTCTAGCACTATAAGCTTCTTTTGTTGTTATATTTTCAATTTCCATTTTCTCTTCTATTCTAAGCTTGCACTTGAATAGGTTGTTCATGTTTTCTTTTGTTTCTAATGCCAAATAACTATCATCTTATCTCTGCATTGATAAATTAGATTTGCAAGTTTCATTTATTGCCTGTAGCCTACCATTCATATGTGTTTATATATGCATCTGCCAGTACAGTCAATATTCTCCATCTATCCATTGAATCTACAAACTATTGAGCATTAGTGATCTAAAGCCTTGTAAAGCTGACGGTGTTCATGCATGTCTTGAGTAAAAACAGAGTTGAAATGGTTATCTGTCTTGATCCAACCTTCATCCATTCCAATAGTTCCAAGAACAATATTGAAGATTATATGTTACTAGGCATCTCCGAGCTACAACCTAGGAGAGTTTCTTGGAGTGATAACATAATTGGCGTTGCTACCGGGGAGAGGAGAACGAAGCTCAACTTCCCTGGGAGATGACACAGATCCAGCTTTTATGATGGACAAAGTCTGGGCACTTTTTGGTTGTAATCATCTATCTGGTGACTCTACTGAAGGACGAACCTCTTGGTGACTCCACTTCTTAGTTCTGGCTCAGTTTGTGAGGCATACTTTGAGAAATCCTCAAAAGCCACAAGCTGACCCAATATCTGATCTTGAAAAATCATCAAAGAAAGAAAGGCATTGCAGAAAGGAGCATCAAGTTCAGTTAAACCTAAACAATATTCCATATCTTTTTAAGAGAATCTTGCAATAGAACAAATACATGTTGAGAGTATAGCATATAATACTAGCAGTGAAGAAAAACTCTCAGAGATTCATAAAGCTCCTTATTCTTTAGGTTCTCCTTTTTTTGTAAGCCCAAAGGAAACCTCACCTCCTATCCATCATACTCCTTTAGTCCTATCAATCACTCCTCAGCGCTCTGTCATTCAAACTTCCAGTACCCTTATAGCCACCACAGTTATGGCAGGCCCACAAGCACCTACCATAATGGAAAGAATCATAGCTGCTAGGTATGGACCTCTAGTAATGCCCACTCCTTTGAATGTCATGCCTACTAGAAAATATCAGAAGTATATGCCTAAGTTCACTAGGACTGAAGGTGTTACAGTTGAAGAACATCTTGAGTCATTCTATAGCTATGCTGATAACTTGGACATTAGTGAAGATGATGTGTGGATGAGAGTCTTTGTCCAAAGTCTAGATGGAGAGGCTATAAAATGGTTCAGAAAACTGACCCCAAGGTCTATAGCAGATATTGAGGCTTTAGGTAACACATTTATAAAGCATTGGGGGGATAAGAAGGATCTACTCTACTACCACACTGAGTTTGGGGACTTAAAGAGGGAAAATGGTGAGTTGTTGTCTAATTTTAATAAGAGGTTTAACCACATGTACAGCAAGATACCAGCTGAAGTAAAACCCACCACTACCTCTGCTAGACTCATCTATGCCAGTTCCTTTGGTTCTGACTTCTGTTTATTGTTGAGGGAGAGGCGATGTGATACTTTGGCTGATATGCAAGATGCGGCCTTGGAAGTAGAATCAAACATCATGGCTATAGAGAAGCTCAAGGGGAATGTTGATACAAGGAGACAGAGGGGTGAGTCTTCATCATCCTCAGATACCAAGATAGATAAAATGACCAAAATGATAGAGTCATTAGACTCTGAGATCTCCAAATTAAAGGTTGAGCAGCACCCTGGGAAAGGAAAAGTTCCTAACACCTTTGCTCCTAGAAATCCAAATCCATATAGAAGAGCAAATGAGCAGTTGCAGATTTTGCAAAGAAGCAAAGATGTCAATGAAGACCAAAGGATGAAGACCCCTTTCCAAAATGTAGTGATGGAAGAGGAGCAGTTTGATGAATATGATGAGATCTATTGTATGGAAGACAAAGGCAGTGCCCCCTTTTTGACCTCAGCTGCCTATGAAAAGTCATCATTCAATTACCAGATTAACCAAGAATGGGATGGTGAAGCTGCTCTGCAAACTGAAGATCAGCACAAATATAATCTGAGGTCGAAGATGAATAATGCCAAGGAAAATCTTGTTCAAAGAGTTGTTGTCCCTGTAGTACAACAAGCTAATAAGCAGAAGCGACTAGTAGTTGATCCCATCATCCTCAAAGCTCCAGCTCACGAGGTAAGAGGCCTTGATAAGTATCCTTCTCCTTTCAGTTTTGAATCAGAAATTCAGAAGCTAAGAATACCTATACCTCTTATTGAACTAGTGAAGAATGAGTCCTTCAAAAAATCTATCCTTGAGGCCCTTGAGTGTAACGCCATCCAAGCCTCCACCAACTACGTAAATCTGCAAGATGACAAACCAGCGGTTGTTCTAAACCCAATGATTGAAAATTATGAGGACAACTCCCCATCATTCTATGTCTCTCTGAATATTCATGATAAAATCCTTCACAACTACCTTCTGGACACTAGAGCCAGTCATAATCTAATGCCCAAGGCTGTCATGGAGGAGTTGGGTCTTGACATTACCAAGCTTTATCATGACTTGTTTTCTTTTGACTCTAGAAAAGTGAAATGTCTGGGATTAATCAAGGACCTAGCCATCACTTTGTCTCAACTGCCCATGAAGAGCATGATGATGGATTTTGTGGTAGAAAATGTACCCCCCAAGTTTGGCATGTTGCCTTCCAGAGATTGGATCAAGATATTAGGTGGAACATTGCAAAATGATCTCTCCTATGCTACTGTCCCAGTTTTTGGAGGTGAAAATAGGAGATTGTACAGAGAGGCCCAGTTGGCTTATATTATCAACGATGAAAGGAATCCCACTAATCATCCCATCTATGCTATCGACACTGATTTTGGAGCTTGTTTTCTTCAGATCAAAGAATCTTAGTTGGCCTCCACGCAGCTTAAAAAACCAGTTTTCCAGATCGCAGAGGAAGAAAACCCATAGATTTGGGATATGTTCTTTGATGGGGGTTGCTCTAAGGAAGCTGCAGGGGCAAGTGTAGTCCTTGTGTCCCCCACACAGGAATGCATTCATTTATCTTTCAAAATAACTTTTTAAGTCACAAATAACATAGCAGAGTACAAAGCCTTGATATTGGGCTTAAACGTTGCTAAAGAAATGGGCATCAAAGGCCTAAAAGTGTTTGGAGACGCATACCTCATCATTCAGTAGGTCAATAAAACTTTCCAAGCAAAGCATCCAAGGCTAAAAGCATACAGAGATGAGGTATGGAAGCTCAAGGATTATTTTAATAATTTCAGCATTTCTTACATCCCGAAAATGAAGAACCAGCTTGCAAATTCCCTTGTTTTGTCTGCTAGCATGTTTATCCCTCCCTTGCCTCCTAGATTGACATATGAAGTTCAGGTGAAATATAGACCTTCTCTGCCTGACAATGTCAAATACTAGAAAGTTTTTGAGGACGATGATGAAATTAATAGGTTTTTACAAGTCGTTGAGGAATTTTCTAAAATGCACATTGACCAAGAAAATGAAACCATGGAAGAATGCGGCCAGTCCAAGCTAAAGGACGAGATTGGCCAAGGAAGCATTGTCCAGCTGCCTAGTAACCATATACCCAAAGGATTGGTGCCTCTAGAGAAGTTGTTCGATCATAATGATGTGCCTTATAAGCCTGCCAAAAAAGAAAATGAGTCTGTTGTTCGTAAACATAATATAGGGAGCCCAACCCATCTGAAATACATAAATCTGTCCACTCATTTGTCTTCTACCTAGAATTCTGAGTATTGCACCCTCATGAAGCAATTCGCTGATATTTTTGCTTGGGAATACAGTGATCTTAAAACCTATGACACAAACATCATTCAGCATAAGATTCCACTGGAAAAGAACACCATCCCTTTTAAGCAGAAATTAAGACCTATCAGCCCTCTCTTATTACCTTTGATTGAGAAAGAAATCAAGAAGCTGTTGGATTCCAAAATCATAGTTCCCCTAAGGTATTCAAAGTGGATAGCTAACCTTGTGGTAGTAAGAAAGAAAAATGGAGAAATTAGGCTTTGTGTTGACTTCAGAAATTTGAACAAATGCTCTAAAAAAGACAACTACCCCCTGCCTAAGATGGAACACTTGCTGCAAAAAGTTTCAGGGGCTAGAGTCATGTCTTTCTTAGATGGATTTTCAGGTTACAATCAGATTGTTGTACATCCAGAAGATCAGGAAAAGACCACCTTCACTACTCCTTGGGGCACTTTCATGTACTCCAAGATGCCTTTCGGACTGATGAATGCTGGGGCTACTTTTCAGAGGGCCATGGACATAGCCTTTGTGGGAGAGAAGGACAAGTTTGTCCTTATTTACCTTGATGACATAACAGTCTTCTCCAGCAGTCACAAGGACCATTTGCAGCATTTGAAGAAGGTCTTTCTAAAGTGCAGACAATTTGGAATTTCAATGAACCCAAAGAAGTCATAGTTTGCTCTAGAAGAAGGCAAACTTCTGGGACATATTGTTTCTGCTGAAGGTGTGAAGATTGATCCAACAAGAGTTCAAGCAATTCAGACATTGTCCATCCCAAGGTCAAAAAGGGACATTCAATCCTTCCTGGGTAAGATTAACTTTGTAAGGAGGTTCATTCCAAACTTTGCAGAGCTAGTGAAGCACATCACTTCCATGCTGAAGAAAGGATCAGAAATAAAATGGATAGATACTGCAAGAAGCTCTTTTGAAGCCATCAAACAAGCTATCTTGGAAGCCCCCACTCTAATCAGCCCAGATTACACTAAGGATTTTTGTATCTTCTCTTTTGCCTCTTATGATACACTTGCAGCAGTTCTATTGCAGAAAAATGATGAAGGCATAGAGCACCCCGTGGCCTTTTTCAGCAAAACCCTAAGGGATGTTGAACTAAGGTATGACCTTATTGAAAAACAAGCTTATGCTCTCATAAAATATTTAAAGGCATTCAGAATTTATATTCTGCATTCCAAAGTAGTTTCATATGTACCTTCAGCCTTAGTAAAAGATGTCTTAACTAAGCCAGATATTGATGGAAAGAGAGCTAAATTGATTGCAAAACTCATAGAGTTTAACATAGAGGTGAAGCCCACTAAGATTGTCAAAGGCCAAGGCTTGGCTAAACTTATGGCTGAGGAAAATCGTAGTTTGTTAGATATCAATTGCATGGGTCCAAATTCAGATGATGAGCAGACAGAGGAAGCAGCAGAAGAGCAAAAGCAGAATCAGTCTTTGGCTAAAAATCTAGCCACTGTGAATGGTATTCCAGCATAATTCATTTTTTGCAAAAGCTAAAAGTCCCTCCAGGGCTTAGCTCAAGTCAAGCTCGTGCCATTAAACTCAGATCAACCAAATTCTGCATGAATAAAAATTTGCTTTATTGGAAAGACCCATCAGGAATCCTCTTGAGATGTCTAGATAAAGGACAACCTGTGGAAGTCATGCACCAGTTCCATTCTAGCATCTGTGGAGGGCATCATTATTGGAAAACCACAACCCACAAAATCCTGAGGGTTGGGTATTATTGGCCTACTTTGTTCTCTAATTTGTTTTCTTTTGTGAAATCTTGTGACAAATGCAAGAGGTTTGCAGGAAGACAGTAGCTAAAATCTCTGCCCTTGAAGCTAGTACATGTCAATGGTCCCTTCCAGCAGTAGGGCTTGGAATTTATAGGTGAGATCAACCCACATTCCAGTGGCCAACACAAATGGATCTTGGTAGCCACTGATTATTTCACCAAGTGTATTGAAGCTATACCCACTAAGAATGCCAATCATCAAGTTGTCATAAAGTTCTTGAATGAGAATATTTTCACTAGATTTGGTTGCCCAACCAAACTAGTCATTGATAATGCAGCAGCCTTCAAGGCAAAAGAATTGGTGCACATGACTGAATCCATGGGCATTCAATTGGTGCATTCTGCCTCATATTATCCTCAAGGCAATGGCCTGGCAGAATCATCTAACAAGAGTCTGGTAAGTGGTGAGCTCCAGTATTGAAGCAATAATGTTGCAACTCCTGGGGCTCCCTTCTTTACTTTTATCAACCCGGTAGTTCGTAACAAACTTGGAAGCGACGGTACTGTATGCACAAGTACTAGCTCTTGCCGCAGTTGTCACTTGGTCAGCTGCCACAAGTCCGCTAGGAGCTTAAGCCAACTTCTATGAGCTCTGAGAAGAACATTTTTAATTGATGGACGAAAGCTAACTCAAAGAAGGTTGATCTAATTGCAGAAAGAAACTGGAAAGCTGAAAGGAAACGTAAACCCTAGCAAACCCTAATTTTACCAGCTATCCCTACCGATGAAAGAAAGAGGATGCAAGCTACTGAAAGAAATACCATTGACTTCTAGGAAGGTAAATACATGTATCTAAGTTGCTTCTACAGTAACATCTGAAAAAAAAAACATCTTTTTGTATTTTTTAATAAGTTGCCAAAATTATCATGCATGCAATTTTACTGTTTTGACTGTGCAGAGGTGGATTCGCGAGAGGAAATGCATGGAGGAGGTCGGGAAGGTTTAGAGAGGGCCTAAGGGGTCCCTAACACCCTTCCAGAGAGTTTCAAAGAGTTTGGATATCAAGAAACCTCATTCGTGAGCTTCTACAGGAAGTCTGCAGGGGTTCTACAGGATGTTTGTGATTTTCTACAGGATGTCTGTAATTTTTCTACAGGATGTTCAGAAATGGGATTTTGGAGGGTGGATGGAGAAATAAAGTTGAAGGACTGGGTATGGAGGTAGGATAAGGGTTGGAGGTGGTCCAGGTCTTGGTGGATGGAGTTGAGGACAGATGTAGATGGCTGGATTTGTTCAAGGAGGGCTGAAGCAATAATGCACAAAAAACTAGGGTTATGTGAGCAAATGGCAACCATAAGGCAAGAAGTTGAGCTGAGGGATGGAGCAGATGGGCTTGATGGAGTATGGGCAGGTAGAGAAGTGGTACAGGTGCTCTGCAAGTCGTTTTTCCAACTGAACCAACGAAGACTTGTAAAATCAAAGACCTAGTTACGTTGACCTAATCTGATCTAGCTGTCAGTGAAGAGCATGAACAGAAGTTTGAACTGCAATGAAACCATGTATACTAACTTATGCAACTAAGCAAGCAAAAGTCTAAACTTGTAACCAACTTCTACAAATGAAAATCAAATACTAGTCATTGCATGGCAAAGCAAAGTCAGTGTTTTTGTGGGCAGAAAGGTCACCCTGATCCTAGCTCCTGATCCCACTGAGGGAGAGGTGAAATCAAAGGTGTTTGATGGCCCTTTTTTTGAAGCTTTTCCCTGTTAACAACCTATCAACTCAATCTGAACATCAAAAGTCTTTCTAACCATTAATAGTGACCTAGTTAATCAACAAGATTTAATCTACTTAATAGAAATGATTTTGCAAATACATAAAGAACAAATAACAATACATAAAGGAGGCCTTAGCACTCAGGTTGGGCCCAACCCCAAGAGCTGCAGGCTCCTATAAAGAACTCAGATCTGATGCCAAGTAAAGCTGCTTCTCATTACTCAAAAATAATCATCACAAGAAAGTTGTACAGCAGTAGCTAAGAAAAACGAGCTGAGAAAAGGACAGCACTATAGTGAAAATACCAACAGTTCCAAAAGTAAACTACGAAGGTTGAGGCCTTCCTATTTATACAATACGAGGGGGCTAGCAACCCTCCTAAATTCAAGGGACTCGGTTGTTCCAACTACTAGTAAACAGTCACTCTTCCCAAAGCTGCTTGGCTGCCTTTAGAACTCGTTTTGGTGGCCTGTTGAGCTCAGAGTTGAGGGTGGAGATTTCGAGGAAGGGCCATTTAATGCCACAGACAACCTCCCTACGAATCCTCACCTCAAGCTTGGCTGTCACCTGGGCCATAATTGCTTGGTTTTGCTCCAAAATTTGTCCAAAAAACCTGAAATGACCACGTATTAGCCTCCTTGGTAGAGTGACCACCCTTATTCATTCAAATAACATAAACATACTAGAAAAACATGCATAATCTATGAAAAATGGAGGATTGAACAAGGACAATTAGGCAAAATGAGCCCAATAAGTTACCCAATTCGGGGCTCATCATCACCCCCCTGCTAAATGGGTTGCTCATCCTCTGAGCAACTAGTCCAGCTCATCATCCTTTATGGCTTTGATCACCTCCCTCACGTCCCAGGCCTCTGCGGTGATATCCTCTTCCCGGTCGTGGAATCCTGCCTTCCTTTCCACTTCCTCCTCTTCCTTCACTCCTTCTAGTAATCCCAAAAGTAAAGGAGGACTGAATTTCAAGCCAATCCAATTGGCCTACAAATTCTGCATCAACTATTTGTAGAGAGGTACCCTTGCCAAGGCTTCCCTCATCCTGGTGGGAGAGTGGTATTCTTTTATCTTCAGGCTGTGAGGCAGTGTGTTCCACCGCCTTGTGCAGGCATGCAGGCAGTTTTCTCCCAATAGTCTCTCCATGTCCTCAAAGTGGGCAATGGCTTGAGCCTGTTGCTCAATGTATTCTGGTAGATCCTGAGGACTGTTGGCCAAGTGCTGGTGGGCGCTTATCACTGCTGAGGGGTCATCCGGCTCTGCTCTGATCATGAGTGGCTCACTGAGCTCTCTGCCTATGATACTGTGGACCTCTGCTGCTCTCTTCTCCTCATGGCTCATCCAAGAGGCCATGGCCATAAGCTGGACATCTCCTATCACCGTGTTGGGATCCCATGCATTCATGTTCGGAAGGGCGAAGTTGTGCAAGTAGAACTCTGATAATTTGGCCCTATCCTCAGATGAACTACTGCCACATAGAGCTGCAAACTGATGATAATTTTGGAATGGGGTGATGCCCCTTTGGGCCAAGGTATTGATCTGAAACTGTAACCACTGATCCTTGAGGTATAGGGCATAGGATTTGGCAGGCTACCTACACTGCAGAACTTCCATTGCCCAGTTGGCCATGCAGGCCAGTTGGGCCTCCTTTTCTTGTTCCTGATGTTTCAGAGACTGTGTCTCCAGCTCTTTTTCCTGTAGCTGTCGATGCGGTGTCTCAATTTCAGTCTGCATCCCTTCCTTTCTCTGCTGTTCATCAGGGGTATCTTTGGTTGTTGTGGGCTCCTCCTGTTGTTGTTGTTCTCCCAAGATATGAGGCCTGTCTTCCTTCCTCTGTCCCTGTAATTGTAGTTGTTGTCTAAGCAGCTCATTTTCTTCCTGTAGCTTGACCCGCTGGCTGCTCTCCACATGTCGTACCATAGCCAATTCCCTCCTTGCCTCTTTGAGTTGTTCCTCCAGAGGACCTATATCTGCCACACCCTTGGACTTAGTGATTTTCATCCAAGTGTGGGTCCTCACTCTCTCTTCTTCTAGTGCAAGGAAAAGTGGCACTGTGAATTTTTGAGGAATGATCTTTCCGGCCTCTAAGAAGTTATAGTAGGAGCCCAAGCTGGGCTGGGGGCTAGGTTCCACAATGTTCTCCACCTTTTCTTCCTCCTGTGGTGATTTAGCTGCCTCACCTTCCATTGCTTCGGTCTCCTTCAGTCTAGCTAGTGTTTCCTGTAGAATAGTCTCAGCATCTTGTAGAGAGGCCTTTGTGTCCAACATTTTCATTCTTTCTCTCCAGGTGGATGTCTTCGGGCTTCCCCATTCATAAGTGATGGATGCCTTGGAGGGGGACCTCTCCTTTTGTGTGGTAGGGGTGTCTACAATTGTGATTGGGGTCTCCTTTTGTGTGGTTGGGGTCTGCCAGTCTTAATCCTCACACTCCTTCTTACCTTAAAATACAGGGGAGGCTCCCTCTTTCGCTTCCCCTTCTGCTTGGGAGATGTGCTTAGGGTGGCCAGCACAGCTACTGCCTCTCTAGCTAAAATTTTCGGATATTTTTCCCTCTGGTGCTTTGTCTTCAGACTTCCTGCAGAAAGTCCTTTGCTGACTGTTTCCTGTCTTCCTATAGAAACAATTTTTGGGCTTCCTGTAGAAATAGTTTTCACTGTTTTGGCCTGCTTGGCTGGGGTGCCTTCTCCTTCAATTTTTCTGTGGTTGCCTTGGATGTGCCCTCACTTGCTTGGACTTTTTCAGTCCTTTCTGCCCTGATTTGCAACCGTTTCTCCGTTGGCGTTTGTGCCTTTATTCCACCCACAGTTTTGGGCTCAACAACTTGGCCTTTCTTTTGTTTCTCTTTTTGCTCTTTATGTGGTGGTCTGTCCTGGGGTTCCTTACCCTTGGCTTCCTTTTTTGCCTCAATGTGCTCCCTTTCCTCACTGCTGGATGAAGTGAGTTCCTCGGCCAGAATCCAGATATCATCATTCTTGGACATATTGCGGAAAATCTCCCAGGAGAGAGGGACAGTATAGGTATGGAGGGCATCTTCTACTAGAAGCTTGATAAGCCCATGATGAGCCATCTGGTCCGGTGTCCCTTCCTTCATTTTTGTGCCACACTCCATTAATGATTGTAGGAGGAAATATGGGATGCTTAACTTTTGTTCTGTGGGTAAATCCATCTTATGCCTGAGTTCAGTTAGCAACCGGAAGTGATAACCATATACAATACTGAACCGCCCCTCACAGGTAATGTATTTCATGATCTAAAGGCTGACCTTGCTCCAAAATGGATGTAGGCTGGCTCTCCGGACCCCATTTTTATCCTCTGAAAACTGTTCCTCTGGTAGGAAGAACGCCTTTTTCGCTTTTTGGCCCAATGCCCTCTCCTCTTTACTCCAGGGTATCCCCAATGGCAGATCAGTGACACGGCTGATGAGTTGTGGGGTAAGTTTTAAGGTCAACCCTCTGAAATTTACAGTGGTCAGTATCTTGGATTTAGGCTGCAGAGACATTAAGAACTCTTCTGTGACCTCATCATCATGACCTTGAATTCTGTCACAGAAGGTCATCCAATTGGCATGGGTAAATAGGTCTACCACCTCGGGATTTTCTCGCAATTTCCTAGAATCCGAGGGTTCCTTTCTGATAAACCCTCCTGGCATGGTGAAAATGCTCTGTTTTGGCTTGTGTTCTGATCAGAAGGGGAATTTTGTGTATGGTTTCCTCCTTTGATTCTCAGGACAGGGTTTCTCAGATGTTTGTATCTCCCTTTTCACCAATTCCCTGGTTATAATGCTGCTGCTGCCCAAAACTCGACTGTCAAAAGGAAATTAGGCTCTCACAGACAGAGTGCAGAGCTTAATTTTCACACCAATCACATACAAGTCACATTCTTTATGCACAGGTCAACCCTTATAGTGGTTTATCGTTTCTACAGGAGGAATTTGTTAACAGGCACCGTGGAGGAGAATGTAACACAGAACCAACTGAAAAAAAACTCCGTGTATCACACAGGCAAACCACCATTCTTGACCCACAGGCAGACTTGTTTTAATTCTCCTATTCCAAACAGTTTAATTTACCACCTTTCGAAATATCATGCATGGGTATGGCGTTTTTCGAGCCTACCTCTCTTCGAAACTCCAATTCTGACACAGAAGATCCGGGTTTCTCTGCTCCGGGAGGCTATGTTGTGCTTCCTGTAGAGCTCCTTCCTGTAGAGAGCTTTGCCAGCTTTTGGAGGATGTCACGGCACTTCTAAGCAAGCCTGGGACGTGGGAGGAGTTTGAAACGGGCCGAGAAGCTTGGGCTAACGAACTGCAGAGGAGGAGGATGCATACGTTGCTGAAAACCGGTTGCAAGAGTAAATGACAGTGGTTAATGTGAGTGCTCTGGCCGAATGATTTTGAATTACGGCGCAATTCATGGTGCATGGGTGAGGTATCCAGGTCGATCCGTTAGCCAACTTCATGGCCATCATTCTTCGGTGTGTCTCTGACTGCCATTTTCTATCTCTGCCATTACCCGCCGTCATCACTGCCCATCCACCGATTTCACTGCAAATCCGCCGATTTTCCTCAACTGGACACTTCCCACGTGTCGGCTCCACGTCCCTTTAATGGATTCGAGCGTAACCGAGCTCGTTCAGATCCCACGAGGCCATTCGACTGACTGTGGGTGGCCAGTTGACTGGCCACCGAATTCATTCAATCCACACCATTCAGAGACATGCAGTTTTCATAGTATAGTCTATGAAATTTGATGAAATAAGGTTAGGCACTTACCTGTGTGGCCGTGGACGTGCTCTGCAGGTTTCTGGATGTGGAACAATGGCTTTGCTCACTGCTGCTTCGTGCACAGGCGCTGGAATTCCTTCGTTCATTGGCTGATGCTGCATGCAAGGCTTCAGGACCCGATCCTCTGGTGGTGAACGTTGCATGCATGGCTCTGTCTTTTCTCAGCTATCGAGGAGGTGTTCACGTTCAAGCGGAGCTGGTTACATGCCTCCTGCATTGATTTCAACTGCTATTGACTCCATAGTGTGTACTCCAGGCGGATCAGCTGCTACAGGATTCCTGTAGGACATCCTGTAGCTGCTTCTCCTCCTGGGATGCATGCTGAAACGAGCAGGGTTGCATTCACGATTGAAGGGTCCTGATGGAGCTTTAACAGGTAGAGTGTGCGAGCCTTCATGTACTTGATTTGTCCCTTGAAAAAATTGCAATCTGAGGAAAACATGACTCTTTGCATGACTGTGCAGGAATACAGGACCAGATTGTTGTAATGGCGGTGGAAAGAGATGAAATCGGTGATGGATGGAAGAGAGGAGTGGCTGCAGGTCTCATCAATAGACTTCAAGCTTTAAATCCCTTTCTAGAATCAACTTTGGCCTACCCGAAGGTTCTACAGGATGTTTCCTGTAGAAATGCGAAACTTCCTGTAGAAAGCCCCAAAACTTCTTGTAGAAAGCTCAGAACTTCCTGTAGGAGGTTGAATCTCGACCCGAATGTGTTCAAATCCTGGAAAAAGTGAGTGGCCATGGAGGGGGTGTCTGTGAGGATGTCTGGTAGCTTGGTACAGACCCCTATCCTCGTTTTGTGCGACCTTCTTTATCTGCACTGTATTCCCTGCAACCTGCAATAATTCCAGAGATTAGACCTATTTCTTTTTCTTTTTTCTTTCTTTTCTCTCTTTTCTTTTTGAGAGACAGCAGGGGTGCCTCCATGAGGTTTTCACCCCCACTATCTGCCCTGGGCGCCTCAGTGAGGTTTTCACCCAGGGATCTTTTTATTCCATTTTTTTTTTTGATGATCAAGGTGTGGCCGGAATAGAGGCAGAACCCTGCTCTACTACCAGCACTGATTTTTCCACAGTTTCAATAAACTCCTGCCTTGAAAGGGGTTTCTTGTAGATTTTCAATCGATGCCCATTGACAAGCATGGGGATGGCTTCTTCATCAATGGTCTTGATAAGGACTGAACCATTGTCATTGCATTTCTCCACTGTATATGGTCCTAACCATCTTGTCCTCAGCTTCCCTTTGAAATCCTTGTATCTTGAGTCATATAGCAGCGCCCAATCTCCTGGCTGGAATTGCTTTTCATTAAGGTGTCGGTCATGCCATATCTTCCTCTGGAGTTGAACTACTTCTGAGTGGAGGAGGGCCTGCATTCTCTGTTCATCTAATCCATTTAGCTGCAATAATCTTTCACGTTGAGCATGGTTGAGATCTAGGTCTAGCTGAGCTGCCACCCTCAATGTATTGTACTTGAACTCTATGGACAACAAAGTTTTCTTCCCGTAGACCAGCTCATAAGGTGTGAAACCTATTGTAGTCTTCCAAGTGGTGTTGTAGGTCCAGGTGGCCTCAACCAGGTGATCTTCCCAATCCTTTCTGCTGTTGCTCACAACCTTAGTCAAAATCCCTTCCAATGCTCTATTAGTGACTTCCACCTGCCCATTTGCTTGAGGATGATAGGGGGTGGAAGTCTTGTGCTTGATCTTGTGATGAGCGAGCAAATCTTCAATCAGGTTGGAGGTGAACTGGCTTCCTTGATCGGTGACTAACTCTCTTGGGTAGCCAAACTTGTAGAAGATATTTTCCCTCAGAAACTCAGCCACCTTTTCTTCTGTTGCTGCTTTGATTGCCTTCGTTTCTGCCCACTTGGTCAGATAGTCGGTGCACACAATGATGTAAGACCGTTGCTTTGAAGGAGGGTTGATAGGACCCACAAAATCCATGCCCCACTTCTCAAATGGCTCGAAGGTCACTTGAGGTTGGAGAGGCATTTCATCCCTTGGAGTCAGTTTTCCCATCCTCTGACATCGGTCACACTGGCTGATGTATCTTCTGACATCTTGATGAAGAGTAGGCCAATAGTAGCCTACCTGTAGAATTTTGAAGGCAGTCCTTTTGGCTGCAAAGTGGCCTCCACAAGGTCCATCATGACAGGTTAGGAGGATGTCAAAGACTTCCTCCTCCCTAACACAACGTCTCAAGATCTGATCTGGGCCAAGTTTAAATAGGTTGCCCCCGATCCAAGTGAACGGGGCACTCTTCCTTACAATTCTACTCTTCTCCTTTGAGGATAGATGCGGAGGGAACTGTGCTGAGACCAAGTAATTTTCTATATCAGCAAACCATGAAGAGAGTACTGAGATAGCAAACAGAGGTTCATCGGGCATCTGGTCATCCACTGTTCCTTCTTCACCTGCAGGCAAGTCCAATCTAGATAAGAAGTCAGCAACAACATTTTCCTTACTTGGCTTGTCGACAATAGTCAAATCAAATTGCTGCAACAAAAGTAACCATCTAACGATACGAGCATTGACATCAGGCTTATTCATTAAATATCTAATCGCAGCATGATCAGTGTGTACAAATGTTTGATAACCAGTGATGTAGTGTCTGAACTTGTTTAGGGAATGGACTACAGCCAGGAACTCTTTCTCAGTTACAGTATAGTTCATTTCTGCCTTGGATAGGTTTTTTCTGACGAATTATATGGCATATGGGAGTTTCTCCTCAACTTGTCCTAAGGCTGCCCCTATGGCTTTGTTCGAGGCATTCGTGTGGATGTGAAAATGTAGGGCCTAGTTTGGACCTCTCAAGATTGGGGCAGACACCAGCTTATCTTTCAACTCATCCAGTGCCCCTTGATAGTTGTCAGTCCATTTAAACTCAACATCTTTCCCTAAGAGGCCAAACAAAGGCGAGGCTAGCTTGCTGAAGTCCTTAATGAATCTTCGATAATATCCTACTAAGCCTAGGAAACTCCGAACATCTCTTACCTTTTGAGGAGGTGGGACCTTTTGGATGATAGCAATTTTATTAGGATCCACCTGTAATCCTTGCCGAGAAATGGTATGACCTAGCACGGTCCCTTCAGTCATCAGGAATTCACATTTTTCGAGACTGAGGGACAGGTTCATCTCAATGCACTTGGTTAGAACTTTTCCCAGATTAGTCAATGCTTCTTGGAAGTTGGACCCATAAGGAGTAAAGTCATCCATATAGATTTCTACCGAATCATGGACCAACTCAGAAAAGATGCTGAATACTGCTCTCTGGAAAGTGGCAGGAGCGTTGCATAGCCCAAAGGGAAGGACTTGGTAGGCAAAGGTACCCCAAGGATAGGTGAAGGTGGTTTTATCTTGGTCTTCTGGGCTTATTTGGATCTGGTTATACCCGCTGAACCCATATAGGAAAGAGAAGAACTTCTTCCCTGCCAGTCCATCCAACACCTGATCTATGAAAGGCAAAGGGAAATGATCTTTCTTGGTGGCTTTGTTAAGTTCTCGGTAATCTACACAAATTCTCCACTTCACGTTCTTCTTGGGCACAAGCACTAGAGGCGAGACCCACTCACTATCAGAGATAGGGTAGATGAATCTTGCATCCAATAATTTTTGCAATTCTTCTTTGACAATGTCTTTAAGGGCTGGATTCATTCTCCTCTGAGGTTGCCTGACTGGTTTGCAATCTTCTTTAATGTAGATGTGATGGGTACAGACCGAAGGATTGACTCCTTTCATCTCCTTATAGCTCCAAGTGAAAGCATCTAAATGATTGTTCAGTAAGCTACACAGCTCCTTCTCCTGGGAAGGAGATAGGGAGGAGCTGATCTTTGAAGTTCTTTCGGGACCAAACTCCACATTCTTAACTCTGGGAGAGGTTGGACCAGTCACACAGAGGTCCACTAAGGTGCTGGCTTGGGTATCTTCCACCAATTCCTCTAAGGACAGTGCACTGGGAGGTGGATTTTGAATCAAAGTCTCAATCAAATCATCCTCGGTTTGAGGGCCTCCCCTAGTGGTTTCTACTGTGCACAATGGTGCAGAGTAGACCTCATCCTCATCTCCTTCTTCCAACCAGAGTGGTAAGTCATGTTCTAGCAAAAGTTTGGTAGGAGGATATAGGACTAGCTGCTTGGACATAGGCCCATTCTTGATGGTCATGCTTCTAGCTCGGCAACTGATGTAAGCATCCACAGTGGCTAACCAAGGCCTTCCCAAAATGAGGGGGTATCCAGTGAGCTTTGCCTTTGGCTGAAGGACCAAGAAGTCCGCAGGGTACTCCCAAGAGTCAATAAAGACCAAGACATCTTCCACAATCCCTTCGGGAGTCACGGTCTTCCTTAAGGAACTCTGAAGGTTGAGTTTAAGCATGGTGTCCCTGGTCATCACATTAATGGCAGCCCCTAGATCAATCAAGGTATGGGGGATTATGTTGCCATTGATGTGGACATCAACTACAGGACTCCCACGGTCCAAATACTTTGGACAAATTACTTGCCCCAACATTAGATCGGACAGTTGTCCGATGACATTGATAGTCGTGGCATCTCTCTTTCGCCTGCTTGGGTGCCTGAAACACTTCTCCTTAATCAATTTTTTGTATATTGGTACATCTTTGATGGCCTGGAGAAGTGGTATTTTCACACACAACTGTTTTAGTTCTCCCAGAAGTTCAGTCTCCTCTAGGTTTGGTTGCGTGGTTATTGTTAGTCGCTCAGGAAAGGGTGGAATGGCTTTGGGTTCACTTTCCTGTTTCTCTTCCTCGTCCTCTGGGGGAGGAGGTTGGCGATCTGGAAGGGTCTTCCCGGATCGCAGGTTGATCTCCTGGATCTCCACAACATATGTAGGACATGTTGTCTCCCCAGTGTATACCTGCTGGGCCTATCAGTTGTTGGGGTTTGGGTTCGGTTGAGCAGGCATCTGGGGTTGTCTCAGAGGAGCAGGAGGTAATGGTTATGGCTGAGAGGGTGGTGGAGGCAGAATGGCGGGAGGAGAGTTGTATTGGGGCCTCCACCCCGGTTGAGGTGCATTCCACTGAGGCTGTGGCTGGGCATGTGAGTGAAATGAATGAGCAGTGGGTTGATTATGGTATTGAGGTGGATAAGACCACAGAGGAGGTGCAGACCAGGAAGGATGAGCAAGGGGACCCTAAGAAGGCATGTGAGCAGATTGGTTGGGGCCCTAATAAGCTTGGGATGTCCTTTGCATCCCTTGTTGATAAGGTCTGGGTCCATGCGACCTCCTTTGGTTGAGGAAGTAGAGAGGTTCAGTGGATGCCTCAGTCCCTTGGTACATGGCTTTGAATCCAGGCAAGGTTGGGCATTGGTTTGTGGGGTGGTTCTCCTCACAAATGAAACATACCTCTACTGAATGCAATGGACACTCGTTCTTAGGGTGCTTCCTCGTACATCTGGGACAGAAAATGGCCAAAGCCCTCTCAGCTTCCTCTTTCTTTTGTTGGATTCAGAAAGTATCAAGTTGCATGGCAATGGTCTGTCTCATCTCACTTTTGAGGTCTTCCATCTGATTAACAAACTCATGCTTGGAGAAGGTAGTACTAGCTGAAAGTGGATTCCCCCTACCTCTTTTCCGGGTTGCCCTAGAGTGGTTTCTAAACACAGTCTTTATGTCCTCATAAGGTAGTTGGTAGATGTCTCCTCCAGCTAGCATGTGAAGGGTATCTAGAAGGTCTTCAAGGACTCCTCGAAGAAGAACCAGCTTTAGAGATTCAGTGTCAAGTGTGCGCCTGGCCGGTTTATAGCTGAGTTGGAACCTTTCCTCGTAGTCCTCTAAAGACTCATCACTTCCCATGGTCATCCAAAAGATTTCTCCCTTGGTTTCCTTTGACCTACAGTAATCCCGGTATTTTTTGTTAAAGGCTTGTTGCATCTAAGCCCAAGTAGTGATACTGTTTCCAGGTAACCCCATGAACCAGCGTAATGCTGCATCCTTGAGGGTAGAGGGAAAGAGTTTCAACTTTTTCTCATATTATGTATAGTCAAAAGTTCGACAAAGGACAACAAACTCAAACAGGAAGGTATCAGGGTCTTCAGTGGTCAATCCATGGAAACGAGGTAAGGCTGAGGGACTTATGTTCTTCATTTTCATGTCCCCATTGGTCTCTCGAATGGGGAAGGTACCTTCTATTCTCTCGTCATCGTCTCTAACATTTCTATTGTCAGCCATGGTCTCAAAAAGAATGTTTTCTTGCTCTTCTTCTATTATAGGATCTTCGTATATCTCAGGAGGTTCACCTATAGGTTCTTCTGGGTCACTGCCACCAAAGAAGAGAGAAGGGTGACTCAGTGAAGTGGTGGGGGTGTTGGGTAGGAATTTTCCGGTATTATCTCTGTTCCTACGAGGCATGAAAGGATTTTTGGTTGCTTTTGCTTTTTTCTCTGCTTGTACCTGCAAAAATGAAACAGATGGAATTGCAACTAACTAAAATCTATCTTGAAGAAATGAAAATGCGGAATTGAAATGAAAGCAGGAAAGGGCTAATCTATTTTGTTGAAATCAAATTGCGAGAATGAAATGCTAGACTACGCTTGCAGAATTGAAATTGCAGAATTGAAAGGCTAATCTATGAAAGCAGGAAATGTCTAATTTACTTTTGCAGAAATGAAATTGCAAAATGGAACTGAAATAAACTACTTAGCAGAAGGTTAGAGTAGGAGAATAGAAGAAAAGCAGCAATCACAAATACTCTGACGCTTCCCCGGCAACGGCGCCAAAAAGAGTGGTGAGCTCCAGTATTGCAACAATAATGTTGCAACTCCTGGGGCTCCCTTCTTTACTTTTATCAACCCGGTAGTTCGTAACAAACTTGGAAGCGATGGTGTTGTATGCACAAGTACTAGCTCTTGCCGCAACTGTCACTTGGTAAGCTGGCACAAGTCCGCTAGGAGCTTAAGCCAACTTCTATGTGCTCTGAGAAGAAACTTTTTAATTGATGGATGAAAGATAACTCAAAGAAGGCTAATCTAATTGCAGAAAGAAACTGGAAAGCTGAAAGGAAACGTAAACCCTAGCAAACCCTAATTTTACCAATTATCCCTACCGATGCAAGAAAGAGGATGCAAGCTACTGAAAGAAATGCCATTGACTTCTAGGAAGGTAAATACATGTATCTACGCTGCTTCTACAGTAACATCTGAAAAAAAAAAAACATCTTTTTGTATTTTTGAATAAGTTGCCAAAATTATCATGCATGCGATTTTACTGTTTTGATTGTGCAGAGGTGGATTGGCGAGAGGAAATGCATGGAGGAGGTTGGGAAGGTTCAGAGAGGGCCTAAGGGGTCCCTAACACCCTTCCAGAGAGTTTCACAGAGTTTGGCTATCTAGAAATCTCATTCGTGAGCTTCTACAGGAAGTCTGCAGGGGTTCTACAGGATGTCTGTGATTTTCTACGGGATGTCTGTAATTTTTCTACAGGATGTTCAGAAATGGGATTTTGGAGGGTGGATGGAGAAAGAAAGCTGAAGGAGTGGGTATGGAGGTAGGATAAGGGTTGGAGGTGGTCCAGGTCTTGGTGGATGGAGTTGAGGACAGATGTAGATGGCTAGATTTGTTCAAGGAGGATTGAAGCAATGATGCACAAAAAACTAGGGTTATGTGAGCAAATGGCAACCGTAAGGCAAGAAGTTGAGCTGAGGGATGGAGCAAATGGGTTTGATGGAGTATGGGCAGGTAGAGAAGTGGTACAGGTGCTCTGCAAGTCGTTTTTCCAACTGAACCAACGAAGACTTGTAAAATCAAAGACCTAGTTACGTTTACCTAATCTGATCTAGCTGTCAGTGAAGAGCATGAACAGAAGTTTGAACTGCAATGAAACCATGTATACTAACTTATGCAACTAAGCAAGCAAAAGTCTGAACTTGTAACCAACTTCAACAAATGAAAATCAAACACTAGTGATTGCATGGCAAAGCAAAGTCAGTGTTTTTGTGGGCAGCAAGGTCACCCTGATCCCAGCTCCTAATCCCACTGAGGGAGAGGTGAAATCAGAGGTGTTTGATGGCCCTTTTTTTGAAGCTTTTCCCTGTTAACAACCTATCAACTCAATTTGAACATCAAAAGTCTTTCTAACCATTAATAGTGACCTAGTTAATCAGCAAGATTTAATCTACTTAACAGAAATGATTTTGCAAATACATAAAGAACAAATAACAATACATAAAGGAGGCCTTAGCACTCGGGTTGGGCCCAACCCCAAGAGCTGCAGGCTCCTATAAAGAACTCAGATCTGATGCCAAGTAAAGCTGCTTCTCATTACTCAAAAATAATCATCACAAGAAAGTTGTACAGCGGTAGCTAAGAAAAACGAGCTAAGAAAAGGACAGCACTATAGTGCAAATACCAACAGTTCCAAAAGTAAACTACAAAGGCTGAGGACTTCTTATTTATACAGTACGAGGGGGCTAGTAGCCCTCCTAAATTCAAGGGACTCGGCTATTCCAACTGCTAGTAAACAGTCACTCTTCCCAAAGCTGCTTGGCTGCCTTTAGAACTCGTTTTGGTGGCATGTTGAGCTCGGAGTTGAGGGTGGAGATTTCGAGGAAGGGTCATTTAATGCCACAGACAACCTCCCTACGAATCCTCATCTCAAGCTTGGCTGTCACCTGGGCCATAATTGCTTGGTTTTGCTCCAAAATTTGTCCAAAAAACCTGAAATGACCACGTATTAGCCTCCTTGGTAGAGTGACCACCCTTATTCATTCAAATAACATAAACATACTAGAAAAACATGCATAATATATGAAAAATGGAGGATTAAACAAGGAAAATTAGGCAAAATGAGCCCAATAAGTTACCCAATTCGGGACTCATCAGTAAGCGTAATCAAAAAACTATTAGAGGACAACAAAAAGATTTGGGATTCCAAGTTGAAGTTTGCACTATGGGCTGACAGAGTTACCATCAAGAAGTCCATAGGAAATTCTCCATTTAAGCTGGTCTATGGCGCTGATGTTGTTTTCCCTATCCAGTTGATTCTCCCTGTGGCCAAATTCTTTCAAGAATAAAAAAATGAAGAGAATGATATGGTAAGTAGAATGAATACCCTGGTTGAACTATAGTAGATCAGAGAGCAGCTGGTTGAGAAGTCAAAAGCTCATCAGAAGAAAATCAAAGAAACCTTTGACAGGAAGGAAAAGGTGGACAATTTCCAAGTTGGTGACTGGGTTCTCAAATGGGATGCACTTAAGGAAAAGAAAGGTAATCATGGTAAGTTTGACTCCTTATGGACAGGTTCGTTTGTCATCGCTCAAATTCAGCAGAGCAATACCTTTATTCTGCACAGTCTGTAAGGAGGAGATGTTTTTGGTAGCCCAGTCAATGGGCAGTTTTTGAAACTTTATTTCATTTAAGGCTTTAAACACTTGGTATTGTAAACATGTTTTTTCCAGTTTTTCTTTCATTGCAAAATAGACTCCATGCCCAATGTAACACTAGGAGGAAGATTTGATTTTGTTTTTACAGGAAAGGCATTGTTCTATGATTCTTGAAACCTCACAGGGAGGATTTCATCCCCAAAAGGAGCCAGTGTTAGCCTTGTTGGCATTTGGCCCAAAAATGGATCCAAAACACTCCTGAAGTCTTCAAAATTTTCTTAAGATCATCCAAAGATCGAAATAATCACATGCCAAGAGCCCTTGGAAGGGCGGAAAAAAATTATCGGGAGGCTAAGACACATGAAAAACAGTGAAAAACCATGTATTGAAGGCATACACAACCCAAAGCACAGCAACCGTCAGATCTGGCTGATCAACGACCTAGATCTAAGCAGCCAAACAGAGAGGACGACTTAAGGTTGGGCGCAAGACACCCCCGATCAGCGATCTCCAATGATCGGATTGGCAGGTCGCAATCGGCGAAGGCAGGATCGCTATCGGGAAAAATAAAGAGCGCTAACCATGGGCCCGGGGCATGAGCGATATGCGATTACGATCAGATCGCATAGCTATATTGCAGCGGAGCAACACCATGGGGCGGGGCCTATGCACAGGTATATGCGCAACTCGATGAATCGGACCCGACGGTGTTCTTAATAATATTTCATAAAATTTGAAATCCGCGAAAAGGCCTTTTTCAATGAATTTTTGTTGTTTGATACATATTTATAAAATAAAAAGGGAACCCTAGACTTGCGATATGCCGCAAAACCCGAACTTGAAAGGGTTTGGGAAGGGAAATATATGATATTTGAAGTCCAGAGGGAGCCATTTTCATGCAATTTTCATGATTTTTGTATTTCTAGAATACAAAGCAAATACACAGGGAACAGGCCACTAGCGACTTGTGATAGCGACCCAGAGGGCCGACCCGATTGAGAAATAGGCCATGTTTAAGGACTTTTGAAGTCCGGAAGAACAGAGATGAGCGGGAATTCTCATTGTTGCAGTGTTTTCTATTTAAAACGGAAAACAATCATTGTTCACATTTAAAAGGATAACAGAGGCCCGAAGACCCATTCTATCACAAAACAGAGGCCAGGAAATAATTGCCGGGAGACAGGGGCCAGAAAGGGAAAAAGGGGGCCATAGCACGATGCAGCTCATCAAAACAAACAGGAGTGATCATGGAGCAGATAGTGCAGCTCATCCAAAACAACAGAAGTGATTGTGGAGCATCTCTAGCACGAGGGAGCTCTCAGACAGCGCAACAAACTAACTTAATGCAGTTACTCTTCTGTCAGAAGAAGAAACCTCCGAGCCCATGCTTGCCTAGTCAAGGCATCAAACAGTTAACAAGACAAAGGGATAGATTAAGACCTCTCGAGCCTCAGAAGGTTCAAGAGCATCATAAACAGGCCTATAGATATTTGTAAAATCATAGTAACAAGGGTTCAACTTCTGGAGATTGTGGAGACTTTGCTACTCAAGCTTCTCATCTTCATTCTAGCAATATAAGATTCTTTTGCTGTTATATGTTCAATTTCCATTTTCTCTTCTGTTCTAAGCTTGCACTTGAACAGGTTGTTCATGTTTTCTTTTGTGTCTAATGCTAGATAACTGTCATCTTATCTCTGTGTTGATAAATTAGATTTGCAAGTTTCATTTATTGCATGTAGCTAGCCATTCATATGTGTTTATATATGCATCTACCAGTACAGTCAGTATTCTCCATCTATCCATTGAATCTACAAACTCTTGAGCATTAGTGGTCTAAAGCCTTGTAAAGCTGAGGGTGTTCATGCATGTCTTGAGTAAAAACAAAGTTGAAACAGTTATCTGGCTTCATCTAACCTTCATCCATTCCAAAAGTTCTGAGAATAATATTGAAGATTATATGTTACTAGGCATTTCCGAGCTACAACCTAGGAGAGTTTCTTGGAGTGATAACAAAGCCCCCTCAAACCAACAAATGGGCCCGTTTTTAGGACCAGGATCTTCTTAAAGGGATATGATTTGGCGTCCGTCGAAGGTAGAACTGCAAGAGTGGGTTGAACAGAAAGAAAGAGAATTTGCAGAAAAAGAGAATAGAAACCCTCGTTTATTAACTAAAGATTGGTTGCAGAGATACATATTTGAAGAGAAATACAAGATTTTCTTTGGTTCGTTCCACTTTTAATTGCTCGAGTGGGTGTCTAAGTTGGCTGAGCATAAGACCCATTTCAAAGGCGACGAACCTAAGGAGTGGAACCCTGATTCGATATAGATGCTCAAGAGAATCGATAACAATATCTCAAGGGCTGTTGATTTCTGGATCGATGGAATTTTGTAAGGATTTATCACTGATTTCATGATAGACGAGATCATGTCCTATAGTGAAGCTGAATGAATATTTTTCAAAGGTCCACAAGGTAAGTTATTAAATTCTCTGAAGCTCTGGATTAAGATGTTATTGTGTAAAAATGGGATTCTGCGAGTGTAGTCAAATTAATGTTTGGTCAAAGAAGAAATAAGATGGAACCATGAGCTATGCTCAGTGAAAAGCGATATAGAACAAATTCGAAGAAATATATTGAGACTATAGCCCTCTATGAGGATCTGAGAGTGAAGAAGAAAGAAGTAACCTTACAACCCTGTGACACTCCCATCCACATATTGAAGGCACGTCGAAGTCGGGAGTTGAGAAGAATCAGGGCATCATTGGGATCCCCCATTCATCCACCCCCCTCACACCCCATCCCCTACCCATACTTCCCCTACACCTCCAACTCCACCTCCACCTCCACCTCCACCTAGCCCGTCGATAAGAAGAAGAATGGTTGATGACATTAAGCTACTTGTCTTTAAAGGACTGGGATCAGAGAACCCTTACCAGTTTTGGTTCGTAGCTAATGTAGTATGGACATCGAGACAAATTAATAGTGATGATGTAAATAAGGTGCATCTCATCGCGTCGCTGAAAAAGAGAGCACTGACATGTTATATGAAATACTCTGCGAGTAATCCGAATGCTACATTTAATGAAATTAAGCAAGCATGGTAGCAAATTTCAAGAAGCCAAAATCAGAATCGTAGTGTATCACGGAACTAAAAGAGATCAAGAAAGCACCGAATGAGTCTGTATGGGAGTTAGATCAATGATTCAAGGTATTGATGGGACAAGTAAGCTTTACTTTACCTCCAAAACAACATAAAGAAGAATGGTTTATAGCCACGTTGCTGCCACATATTAGATTGCCTCTGACACAACAGAAGATTGGGACTCAAGATAATGCATTGGAGATTACGATGAATTTGGAAGCTTTTTTAGTTGGGGATATTCATGCAAGAGTACAACAGATACAGACTCAGCTAGCTAATTTGACCTTGGAGTTGTAGGATCTTAAGAAAGGCAAAGATGTCATATCAGAAGTATGGTGTACGAAATGCAAAGCAGAGGGTCATTATAAGGATTAGTGCCTTGTGTTTAGAGATGATATAGTGAGTGGAGAACCTAATCCACTGAGCCCAGGATTGTACTGCAAGAATTGCAGAGCGAGAGGAAAAAATTTCCCTGAATATTTATACCTATTACAGAAGTACATGCAGACTCCAAATCAGTTATTTTTCAACTTTTGTAGATCATTAGGCCATGACGAGAAGAATAGTCTAAGTTATGGTTTAATGATGGATCACACTATTAATGCTTATAGATTACAAGTTGAGGGACACACACATGAAGAGCTAGGCCAGCACAGAGGTTTCCAAGGACGATGACGAGGAGTTGGCCGAGGACGTGGCTAGATCATCTATTATAATTGTGGTTAGGCCGGACACTTCATGAGATATTGTCAGAACCCTATGACATTCTGCAACTACTGTAAGTATTTTGATCATGTGATAGAAGAATGCCTTGTCCTTATTGCGAAGATGAAGGAGAAAAGAAACCAGCAGCTTGCAACAAATATTCAAATGATGATTGTTGAACCAAGAGAGGATGACCCATGCATCAACATTGTAATCAGGAATGGAGCTGTGACCGGAGATGATAAGGAGAAAGGGAAAAAGGAAGTTGAAGCCACATGGATAAGGAAGACTACTAAAAAGGCTCCTGCTTTTGACATTGAGAAAGAAAAGCAAGTATTTATGGAGGCAAAGTGAAGTTTCATGGATGATGGAGCTTCAACATCCACCGCACAGACAAATCAGAAGAACAGCCACAAGATAATATCAGTTGTGACCCAAGATGTAGACCCATATATTTTGAAATCCTTTCTGTAGACTTGCATGAAGTTATTAAGATTTCAAAAGGCTATAAAAGGATTACAGGAACTAATAGACTCTCGTGCTTCTAAAGAGGCACCACAGAGTGAGATGCGCGTAGTGAATAATATACATAGACACAAGAAGAGAACAGGGAAAGAAATGAGGCTTACAATGCAGATTGGAGAGTATGATATGGACCAGGTAATGTTGGATTTGGGATTTGATGCCAATGTCTTGCAAAGATATACTTGGGAGCTGATGGGAAAGTTGAAGTTACAATGGTCAACTATTCAGCTAAAAATGGTGAATCAACATAAAATTGTACCTCTAGGAAGACTGTCAGGTGTCACAGTGGACATCGACGGAGTGCGCATTATCACTGACTTTGAAGTAATTGAAATAGTGGTTGATAGTAATCCCTACCCCGCGTTACTTGGATTGGATTGGGCATTTGCTGACATGGCTATAATTAATCTGAAGAAAAGGCAAATGATATTGGAAAGCAATAATATGAGGGTTATTGTTCCATTGGATCGATCAGAAGGAGCAAGGTATACAGACCCTGTCAAAGAAGAGTATAGCGCAGATGACGTGGATAATATCTATCATATCACAATAAAGCAAGAAGAGAGGATCAATCCTATTGCAGATGGAAGGCTAACTTGGGAGAAAGATAGTTCTTGAACCTTGGATTCAGAATAGGAATTGGAGAATTGGTAGAACATATTACATGAAGTGTCGACAAGGCGATGTGCAAGAATCACCAAGGTCGTGCATTGTATGATATCCGAGGTATGTGATTTATCTTTATATGAAGGATTGGGTGATATAAATATTTTCTTTAGAGATTATGAGAGACGGGTACCAGAAGATCGGAGATTTTTAGCTCTGGATCAAGCATTATGAGCTACTCCTACTAGATGGTGGGGTACTCACAAGAAAAATATCAGATATTGGCAAAAATGTAGGAGATTGATTTGGGTAAGGTTTGGTCGAGTAGAGACAGAGCTCGCAGATAAGTATGATGGTTAAACTGATCCAAGGGATCACATACAGCTCTGTATGCCACCTTGGGAGGACATTCCACAAGAAGAGTGGGTGCATGTATTTATACATACCCTAGAGACAATTCCTCATAATTGGTATTTGGAAATTGAACTCCGACATGAAACTGTTAGCTGGGTGGAGATGGTGGATGGATTTGTGATGACATTTAGATTTGAAGATGGTTGTCCATATATATATGTAGCCTTGAAGGTAGTTAAGAGAAAAAATTTCGAAAATGAAGTTCCATCTATCTGGCAACCTAATTGGGCTGTGCAAGTACGAAATGTGATAGAATGCTATAATCCCATTGCATAAGAGGACAAAGATCCTTGCAACATTGATATCAAATAGACAGAAGGACATCACGAAGTGAATGGACCTGAGATAGAGATGCTAGATATAACGCAGCCACTAAAAATGAAGAAGGTAAATATAGGGACATAAGCTTAACCAAAGTATGTGACCATAGGAGATTATTGGGACGAAGACACTGTCAGCAAGATAACATATTTGTTGCATGAATACCAGGAGTTGTTTCCCACTAAATTTTTAGACATGAAAGGCATAATAGGGGATTTGGGAGTTATGAGGATTCCTCTGAAGCCTGATGTGAAGCCTATTAAGCAGAGGCCTTATAGAGTCAATCCGAAGTATAAGGAGAAGGAAAACAAGAATTGGACAAGATGTTAGCAACATGAATAATTGAACTTGTCGAAGAGTCTGAATGGGTAAGTCCCATGGTAGTTCACGAAAAGAAAGTGAAAGGAGAAATTAGAATCTGTGTGGACTTGAGGAAGTTGAATGATGCATGCCTGCATGACCCTTTTCCTACACCATTTACAGACGAAGTGTTGGACAATGTAGGAGGACAAGAGGTCTACTCTTTTACAGATGGTTTCTCAGGGTATCAACAGATCAGAATTGCACCAGAACATAGAAATAAGACAACTTTTTCTACTGAATGGGGCTCTTATTAGTACACAGTGATGCTTTTTGGGTTGAAGAATGCGCTTGTTATTTTTTATAGAATTGTAATTGTAGCTTTCAAAGAATATATACATAAATTTATGGAAGTTTCCTTCGATGACTGAACAATGTTTGGACTATTGAAGAAGCATGTGGCAAGCTTAAGATTGATGTTGGATACATGTAGGTAGTATCAAATATCGTTGAACCTGAAGAAGTGCATATTTTGTGCACCATTTGGAATATTGTTGGGCCATTGGTCTATAAACAAGGATTAATTGTGGATCTCACGAAGATCACAGTCATTGTGAACTTGCTAGCACCAAAAATAGTAAGACAATTGCATACAACGTTGGGACACACTGGTTACTATAGGAAGTTTATAAAAGGGTATGTGTAGATAACTGCACTGATGGAGAAGTTACTGAAGAAATATGTGACCTTCCAGTGGGATGAAGGGTGCCAGAAGAGCTTGGATGTGCTGAAGGAAAAGATGGTAACTACACCTATTCAAGTTTACCTAGACTGGAAAAAGGGTTTCATGTGCATGTTGATGCATCTTGCATAGATTTGGGTGTAGTACTAGTGCAGCCGGGAGCAGGATATTGATCATCCCATAGCATTTGCAAGTAGGAAGCTATTTAAGGAAGAAAAGAATTACAACACGACAGAAAGGGAGGGGTTAGCCATGGTGTATGCACTGCAGAAGTTTAGACATCATTTATTGGGAGCACACTTTAAGATGTTCAAAGATCATTCCACGTTGAGTGAATAAGCCTATTTTAGAAGGAAATATATGTCAGTGGTTGTTATTATTCCATGAATACGACTTTGAAGTTACAATGAAGTCAAGAAGATTGAATGTTGGGCCTGATCATCTATCCAGGATAGAGAAAGGAGAAGAACCTAAGATTATTGAAGATAACTTGCCTAATGCACAATTGTTCGCAATTAAAGTCGCAGATGATCACTTTGCGGATATTATTCAGTTTTTGTCCACAGGAATGACGCCTGTGGAGTACACTAGAAAGAAAAATAAGGAATTGGCAGTTCGAGCGGTTGATTTCTTGTTGATTACGTGACACTTGTATAAAATGGGACTGGATGAAGTACCGTGCAGATACATCCCTGAACATGAAAGGTAGAGTATTCTGACAGAAGCTCATGGAGGAGTCACAAATGGGAATTATGCAGGAAAAACCACTGCGCATAATATTTTGAGAGCTGGATTGTGGTGGCCTACAATACATAAGGATGTGAAAGAGTTTTGTCAAGCATGTGATGTATGTCAAAGGGTAGGAAAGCCATCCAGAAGAGATCAAATGTCACTGGTACCATAGGTGAACCTGCAGGCTTTTGATAAATGGGAAATTGAATTTGTTGGACCTATTAGTCTGTTGGGGAAGAAGACTGGTGCCAGATATATCACCACCACGACTAATTATTTGACAAGATGGGCCAAGGTGAAGCAGGTAAAGGATTGTAGCGCAGAAACCACTATGAAGTTCATTTTCGAATATATACTGTCCAGAATTGGCTATCCGAAGATATTGATGAGCGACCAGGGGACACATTTTTTGAATAAGACGATGGAAGCACTAATTGAGGAATTTCAATTTTACCATCAGAAGATCACTCCCTATCATCCTCAAGCCAATGGGATAGTGGAAGCTTTCAATAAGATTTTGGAGAATGAATTGACCAAGGTGTGCAACGTAAACAAAGATTATTGGATAAGGATTCCAGCGGTGTTGTGGGCATACAGAATGACATGCAAGAAATTAACAAGACAAACACGTTTCAGGTTGGTATATGGACAAGAAGTAGTTATGCCTATAGAATACATTGTGTTGAGCATGAGAATTGTAGCTGTCACAGATATGGCAGACCCCGACATGATGAAGGAAAGAATGTCACAAATACTAGCTTTAGAAGAAGATAGATTCATAGCAGGATTCCATCGGCAAGTATAAAAAGCAAGGGAGAAATCCTGGCATGACAGGCATATCAAGAATAAGATATTCCGGTGTTGGCTTGTTTGGGCCTGACCCAGGTTCGGAAGAGCTATTTAGCCAAACAAATCCTGCAGCTACTGGCCCTTTCGGCAACATCCCGCGGAGTGCGGACTGAGGTCTCACCCGACGTAGCAGGGGAGGGTGATGGAACCAGGTTTCCGCACCCTAGGGATGTCTATATGTGTACTGGAGGGTTCACGAACTGGTCTATAGCTTCGCGCTACTTGGCCCTCGCACCGATCCAGGTTGATTATATCTTTCTTATTCATGAGCTATTTATGATTCACAACTATTTAACTGAGTCTTTAAGCAAACATTTAACCAACATAATCTATTTGCACACAAAATCAACCCATATTCACATACATTCATCACATTTGCATTAACCAGATATAGAAAGGTAAACCATAAAGACAGATGCACGATAACACAGAATTACAAAAGCAAACTTATCTTTATTATTATTTTCCACCAATACATCTAGATCTACCCTGTGCACTCAGCTGCAGGGGTCCGCGCACACAGCTGCGGACTCTCTAGGCCTTTGTGCACACAGCTGCAGAGCCTCTACCTACTACCCACCCTCGACTCGGACTTACTGAAGTTTTCAGACTATCCTCTTCAAGAACCCATTACATTTCATACCCCAAAAGAACTGCCTTTCTCTCATAGAGCCGCGCTCTATTTATACCCTTCCCTAGCCCTCGATCCCTACGCAGGCCGACTCTATTTACATTACTTTTTATTATCTTTGGGCGGACTACCCTTTGACTCAACCTATTACAATTCGTGATCCACACATTCAACGGAGTCTTTATCCTAACTTTACCCAAAATGTCCAGCTTCGCGCCCCTTAACCATTTCGCGTGGCTTCCGCTACCCAACATCTGGGAAGGGGATCTTGTATTATTATATGACAGTAAGTTCACGAAGTTCCCAGAAAAATTCAAGACACGTTGGTTAGGGCCATATATCATCAAGAATATTTCAGATGGTGGCATTGTTCAGCTCGTGAATTTGAATGGTCAGATGATTATGGGACGAGTGAATGGGTGTAGATTGAAGATATACAGGGACGACTATGTCCCTAGAGCTTCGCACTGAAAAATGAAGGGAAGGAAGTCTTAGTGCCACATGTAGTTGAAAGTGGGCACGAGACTATAAACGACTTTGCAGGAAGGGACTTCGCTGAAGGAATATTATTGCGCAATACTTAGGAGTATGATGAAGTTCAAAGGAGTTGCAACGAAGAAAAGGTGACTGCGCCAAAAAGGGGAATCTGACGAAGTTAGCCATAAATATGACCATTGGAAGGAAAAAGGGCACCATTAAAATGAAATTACCATTGAGGGGCACGGGAAAAAAACATTTATGAAGCACAATTGGTTGTATCTAGCCCATACCTGCATTAAATGAACCAAATATAGAGAAAATCATGAGCTTGAGAATTCAAAATTGTGATAAAAACCGCATTGCGCACCAAATTTTACACTTGCTGCCTAGAGAGATCAGAAATTCAACCTAAGTGTAGAAGAGCTATTGCATGTATGAAAGGAGCTAGGAAGAGTTGGTTAGGATATTTGTAGAGAAAGGATTGATTAGTATCATGGAGTCACAAGATGGAAAAACCACAGGAGTAAGCGTACCCATGTCCCCAGCATGCTTAAGGTCATCAAGGAAGTAGGTACCTGTACAACCATGAGCACAGACACAACCAAAACCACAACCCCAATCGCAGCCACAAAACATGAAGGAGAAGAGACCAGCTGAGGTCTCTGTAGCAGAATTAAGAACAACACCATGAAATAAGACGCATAAGGTAGTACGGATGAAGAACGCGGAGGATAAAGGAAAAAATTCCATGCAAAAAGGAAAGAAATTGGTGCAGTAGAAGGAACCTCAGTAGGTCCATGAAAGTGAGGAAGAAGATGAGTTTTGGAAAAAGGAGACAAAGGATGTGGATATCCCCTCTGTGGGAGCCAAAGGAAGGGAAATTTTCCACCTATACACCACTATTGCTAGAGGAGGTGCCTTTTGAAGGAGAAGTGTTGGGGAAGATTCCCTAGCTCAAAATGGAAGACTGGGATTTCAATGATAGAAGCAAATACCCGCAGTTTGAGCACAGTAGGTACCTGAAGAAAGTCTACTACTCAGAGAGTGGAGTTACAATATTGGAGCTGCATACATGGGCTACACGATTGCACATAGCAAGGATATTAAACATGTTGAACATGCCACATTTCAGCCGAAGTTCATCCAGCACAGCCTACATGTGGCAGATCCTCGCACTAGTGCATGATGGAAGTCTGTGGTTAGGAATGAAGACACCAATTGATGAGATGCTCATCAGGAGCGTAACAACGTTTCCATATCAAGGAAAGTACCTCACAAACGAGTTTGTGGGTAAAAACAAAGATAAGGAGATGGCCCAAATGAGGAAGGAAAAGTTTGTATTAGTAAAGAAATCCCACAGATATGAGATAAATTCTATCAAGGATCAGGGTGTGTGCTTTGCCACACATATCTTAGAGGGTAAGATCATGAGGAAGTGCAAGGCCAATGAGGTGCCTTCATGCTAGGCATGGAATCCCCCTAAGGCATGTTTTGGGGCTTAAAGCCTAAGTTTTGACTAAATCCCTTTGTAAAAGCTTTGTGAATTGCGAGCTCAGAGCGCAAAATCATAATAGAGTCACAGGGTTGTCCACCCTAGTTTTTGTAATGTAATGTCGGCCAAATAGACCTACCCATGGTCCACGGACCATGGGATTGTATAAATAGAGTGAGGCTCTAAGTGTATAAGATAACGAATAGAGAATAGCAGAAGGGGATGAGAAGTCTAAGTGATTGAGTAAAAGTGTAAAGTGTGTCTTTGGGTCGTAGAGTAGGGGAAGGCTCTGCAGCTAAGTGCGTAGAGGCCTAGTAGTCTGCAGCTGAGTGCGCAGACCCCTACAACTGAGTGTGCAGGGCAGGACGAGTCTGTAACCGTTGGAAGAATCAATAAAGAGAAGTTTACCATATTTATGTGCATCTTTTCTTGTTTTACTATATGATTGGGTATAATTTTCAAGTATATTGTTTATTTGTTGCACGAACTTATATTAATGTTTTGTATAAATAATTATAACGTAAGACATCCAAGTACGCAAAGGTAATTAACTGGTATAGGAAGATAAGTAAGATCTCGGGTAATAGCGCAGAGCGTGGCTCAAGAAGCGTGGAAGCTCCACAACCCCTAGTTAGGGCTGCGCGAAGGCAGTGTATCAAGGTGTGAGGATCAGGGAAGTGCGCGAAGTGACCTGCGCACAGGGACAAACAGTGGGACCAATTGAACCTCTCAGACATCTCAAGGGTGTGGAAACCTGGTTCTAGTACCCTCCCATACTACTTTGGGTGACACCTCAGTCCACACTCTGCAAACTGTTGTCGAAAGGGCTAGTAGTACAAGGATTTTTTTGGCTAATTAACTCCGAACCTGGGTTAGACCCCAACAAGCCAACAAATGGTTCCGTTGCCGGGACCCAAATCTGCTAGAGATGTCTGATGCCGTATCACTGGAATCTGACAAAGAAAGGAATTGAAGGTTGGTTGGATAGGAAGATTCACGAATTCGTGGCGTAGGAAAACATGAACCCACGACTATCAAAGGAAGAGTGGTTAGACTGCTACTTATATATAGAGATCCATGAAATTTTCTTTGCATCCTTCCCCACTGAGTTATACGAGTGGATAGCGAAGCTAGCAGATAGCCAACAAAGGTGTAAACTCGACAGACCTATTGTGTGGACTCCAGAATTGGTGCGCAGACTGGAGGTATCAGAAGATAAGATCGTGCATGTTGTCGATCATTAGCTTGATCGAATCATAGGAGGATTCATCATCAAATTCGTGGTAGATACTTCAATCAGTTATAGCGAGGCAGAACGACACTTCCTCAAAGGACCATGAGGTAAGTACATTAAATCTTTGAACACTTGGATTAAAATGCTGCTGTGTGAAAAATGAGTTATGTGCAAAAATTGATGTTTGGGGCTACGCTAAGTGGGATAATATACAGAAGCGAAGGTAGAACAGAACTAGAAACTAGCCCCTTGATTTCACCTTCGCAAGGGGGCGAAGAAGAGCTCGCGAAGGTCTCGCCAAGAAGTGCGATCAATTTGATAAGGTAAAGAATTCCACGCATACCACCCCCACCCACACCACTGCCAGTTTTACTGTCTTTACCCCCGTCTTCGCTCATACCACCTCCGCCACCACTGCGAAGCAGTATGGCAAGCGCGATAAAGCTACCAGTGTTCAAGGGAGTAGGGAATGAAGATCCGGACCAGTTTTGGTTCGTGATAAAAGCTGTATGGGAAGCACAGGGAGTCACGGATGACAATATAAAGAAGGCAACATTGGTCAACGCTCTACAGGATTGTGCACTGACCTGGTACATTAAGCATTCCAATGACAATCTGAATGTGGGGATCGCGGATATCCAAGCTGTGCTAAAAAAAGAATTTATAAGGCCAAAGTCAGAGGCACAGTCGATCATTGGGTTCAAAGAAATCACAGTGCTACCAGGTGAGACCTCGTGGGAGTTGGATCAAAGACTGAAGTGCACAATTCGCGAAGCGAACATGACGTTAACAGATGGGCAACACCACGAATGATTTGTAGAATCGTTAACGTTGCATTTACGAAATGCGCTATCGCAATAGAGGCTAAGCACTCAGGTCGAGGCCTTGGAGGTCGCAATGAGATTGCATGAGACCTCGATACAAGATCCCAACCTAGGAGTTCAGAAGATTCACGTGCAGCTGAAAAACTTGTGCCTTGAGATGCAGAGTTTGAAACAAGACAAGACAACCCACCCAGAGATGCGCGATGAGGTATGGTGCATAAAATGCAAGGGCCAGGGGCACGACAAGGACCACTGCCCGGTGTTCATGAATTACCTTATGGGAGGAGGGCCAATGCCACTAAGACCAGAGGCACAAGCAGGACCGAGCGCGGCACCTGCACTATGGTGCACGATTTGTCAGATAGGAGGAAAGCATGCTACAGATAATTGCCATCTATTACATAAGTATATGCAAAATTCACAGCAGTTGTTATGTAATTTCTGTAGGTCAGTGGGACATGATGAGCACACCTGTAGAAGTTATGAGATGATGATGGATCGAACTCCTACCTATAGAGTTTAGGCCGAAACACAGCCCCTCGATCAAAATGCAGGAATGGCGCGCACCGGATTTCAGGGGTGTAGACGAGGCCGAGGTGGAGGGGGACCAGGAAGAGGTCGCAGATAGCTAATATGTTACAATTACGGAGGGCCAGGGCATTATGCCCATGATTGTACGAATCCAACGCGATCATCATGCTTGTATTATATGTTGTTTGATCATGAGACAAAGGATTGTCCCACACTAATAGCGAGGTTGCGCGATAAAGGAGCACTCCAACCTCCCCCAACTCAGAACCTGCAAATGATGAGGTCTGAGCCACGCGAGGAAGACCCTAATGTAAATATCGTGCTCCAGAGTGGAATTACGACAGGGGATGACAAAGGCAAGCAACCTAAAGAAAGTACCTAGGTTTGCAAGGCTCCAACGAAGGAACCAGAATTTGATTTGGAGCGCACTAAGGAGACCTGCATGGAAGCTAAGAGGAGCTTCATTGATGCCTTGACTTCAAGAAGTAAAGACAGACTGGAGCTATAAATGGGCCCATCGATGCTCACTATGTTCTTGGAGACATGCATGAAGCTGTTACATGACAACAAGGCTGTAAAGGGGATGCAAGAACTCATAACTAGATGTGCTGGGACCGCGTCAGGAAAACTGCACGTAGTCTAGAAGCTCGAGAAGCACATGATGCGAATAGGAAGGGAAATGAGATTGACTGCATAGATTGGGGAATATGAGATGGACCAAGTGATTATGGATCTAGGATCGGAAGCGAACGTCCTGCCAAAGCAGACATGGGAGCGCATGGGCAGGCCTGCGCTGCAATGGTCTCCTATCCAACTACAAGTGGTGAACCAAAAAAAGATCCTACCTATGGGGAAATTGTAGGGAATCACAGTACATATCGAAGGAGCAAGCGCGCTAGCAGATTTTGAAGTGATAGAGATTGTTGATGACAACAATCCCTACCCCGCGCTATTGGGAATAGATTGGGCCATTGACATGAATGGAGTGATAAATATGAAGAAGCACAAGATGATCTTTGAGAAAAAGTCTCTATGTGTAGTGGTACATTTAGACCCTGCAAAAGGATCGCACTACATGGAGCCAGTGCGCGACTAGGACAATGACGACGATCTGGACTACATCTACAAGATAACCGTGAGGGAGCAAGACTAGGTAAACCCAACCGCGAATGGCCTAATCTCATGGGAGCATGAAAGCTCCTGCACATCAGATTCTCACGAGGAGAGAACGATGGCAGAACCAGTTACACGAGGTAACCACGCTCAATTGTAACGTGATGATGAGATCGATGCACTGCGTAGCAACAGACTTAAGAGATCTACCTATGTATGACAGGTTAAGTGAGGTGGATGACTTCCTGAATAGATTTGAAAGAGAAGTGCTGGAACAAAAATGCTCTGATGCTCTGAAATGGGTACTGAGAGCTACGCCCACAAGATGGTGGGGTACGCACCAAAGAAGTTTTGAGGACTAGTGCAACTGCAGAAGAATGATGCGCACACGGTTTGGGAAGCCTCCGATGCAATTAACAGACAAGTTTGTCAGATGAAATGGCCCGTGCACTGATCTGATTGTGAGATTTTAGACAATTATTAAGGTATTATAGACTCATGTGCTTGGATATTCCTATGTTACTTTGTGCAATGGATCAATAAGATTGTGAAATACATAGACAATGAAGTAGTTCAAGAACATAATAGACAAACATATATAAACACAACAAGTTTAATAAGGAGTTCACCCAACACTCCTAGGCTACGTCTCCTGGTCCAGCCTTCAGTGGTGACCTCTCTATTATGTCTTCAAAAACAGAGTTTTACAATAGTGAGCTCAAATTGAGCCTCACACAACAGATACAAAACAATAAGGCTTTACTTGGATCCCCCAAGTCTCTTTTGAGTACACAGACTCTCCTCACTGACTCTCTGTCTCTGTTGCTCTGTCTCAGCACTGCTTGTCTCTGTTTGCTCTCTGTCTGTGGCTTTAAAGCCAATCGGCGTTGTCTGTTCATTTCTCCTTCTCAGGCTCTCTGGCTTCCTGACCTCTGTCCGCTCAGATCCCCCTCTAAGCATTAGCAATCATTGCTAAATGCTTTCAGGGATGGTGGCCACCTGTTCTGTAACGGAATGGTCTTCGGGCCTTTGAAATCCCTGGAAATAACGTTCTCTGTGTTCACATAGAAATACACTAAAAACTATGAAAAATCATCAAACTTTTGTTTATCGGATTTGAAATGTTATCAATTCTGCCTTATAACTCCTATCGGGTGCACCTTTATGTCGCTTATCGCATCTCCACCATTGATCTGGGAGATCTAGATCCAACGACTGTGGTTCATTTCGAGCGACTCTTTCGTACGAGGGTTAACCATCCGATAAGGGTGGTTTTCTCTCTCCAGGGCTTGGACACGTGGCAGCCAATGTATGGGATCAGGCCGAGCCTGGCCCAAACCGCTTACCACCTTTGGCCTGCCCGAAATCCCGCTTGTATCTTGATTTCCCTTTCATATTTAAAAATACATTAAAATATGAAATCCTTCTCATATCGAACTTGAAACAATATATATTTCTATTAACAAACCCTTTTGGGTCTGGTTTCATCACATCAGCGCATTTTCTTTTATTTTTCATTTATTTAACGAAAATGTGATTTACAAAGGAAAACCCTGTTTTCCGGATCTCAAAATATATCAAATGTCATTCATAGTTTTGTTGGGTTCGGCTATCACAGTCATAGTTACTATCGGCCCTACTCCATTGAAATGATCCAATGCAATGTTGCGATTGCGACTTGTCGCTAATCGCATATCGCATAGACCCACGGGCCATTTGGTAAGCGCTCCTCTATATTTGTCGATTGCGATATCACGATTCAACTTAGGTCATCGATCTGCGCGCTTGATCGACGATTCTCATTGACCCTGCTGATCGTTGTCACATATTCCTTGTGGTCTCCGTCGATAACCTCCGCTTGCCACCGCCGATTGCGATTTGCCAATCGGCTCTGGACCGTTGATCGGAAAGATACGACGGCTCCGATGCAACGTTGTTTTAAGCCTCCGATAAGCCTTATTTCACTGTTTTCTTCATGTTTTTGCCTCCCAATAGTGTAATCCGACTTTTTGAAAAGTTCTTCTCATGCGATAGTTTCGAGTGTTTGAAGACTTAAAGGGTTTTCTAGGATCCATTTGGATCATGCCTCCCCACTGAAAAGGCTTTTGGACCACCAAAAGTTGGCTTTTAAGCATCAATCAAGTGAGGATACAACTTCCTCACTTGTATAATCCCTATCCATCTTGCATTGCTTGGTTTTTAACCTTTGAGTCCGATTCTGAGGTACTCAACATCCCTTCTGCGCTAGTTGTCCCCTTCCTATCCAGAATTGTATCTTCCTGCAACTCATTAAGATATTCAGGCATCAGGTCATCAATAGAAGGCAACTGACTTTGCTCTTCGGGATCTTCAATCAATGAAGGTTCAAATAGTCTCAAGTTCTCTGCATTAACTACTGAATAGATGTGCATGTAAGCTGGCAAATCAAGGCGAAAATCGTTCTCACCAATTTTCTCAAGTATCTTGAAAGGCCCATACCTTATTGGCTTCAGCTTCTTACCTTCACCTTGCATTCTGTCTTTTCTGATGTACAGCCAACCTCGATCACCAACTTGCAAGCTATGCTCAATTCGATGCTTATCATGCCTTGCCTTGTACTTGGCTTGGCTCTTTTCCAACTGTTCCTGCATTGCGTGGTGAATTTCTTGGATCTGTTCAATGAACTTGGTTGCTTTTTCCACATCACTTTGTCCATCAACTGCTATGTCTTTACTAAAGACAAAATCCAAGGGAGACCTTGGTGTAAAACCAAAACAAGTCTCAAAAGGAGATCTCTGTGTAGAAGAATGTTTATCACAGTTGTAAGCATGTTGCACATAACACAAATGTTCATCCCAAAGCTTGGGATGCTTGCTACAATAGCCTCTGAGCAACTGAATCACTGTCTTGTTGACCACCTCTATTTGGCCATCTGTTTGTGGATGAAATGTTGTGCTCTTTTTCAATCTGGTGTCCATCAACTCCCATAGACTTGACCAAAACTTCCCAACAAATCGGGAATCTCGATCAGATACAATAGAAGTGGGTAACCCAAAATGAACCCATACATGTTGAAAGAACAACTTTGTTGTTTGTTCAGCTGTAATCTGCTTGTTACAAGGTATTAAAATACACATTTTGTTGAACCTGTCCACAATAACATATAAATAGTCATGACCTTTTCTAGACTTTGGCAATCCCCCAACAAAGTCCATGGAAACACTTTCCCAAGGATGAGAAGGAACTGGAAGTGGAGTGTACAAGCCTAGTTTTCTATTGTTGGGCTTGCTTCTAGCACACATGGTACACCCTTTAATATATCTAGAAATTGTTTCATGCATTCTTGGCCAATAACAGAATCTTTGCAGTTGTGCAACTGTTTTACTTACACCAAAATGACCTGATATTAGAGAAGTATGTGCTTCTCGGATTATGTTAACTCTTTCAGTTTGAGGAATGCATAACTTTCCCAAATGATACAAGAGTTGTTCCTTAACATGATAATCCAATTGTTCTACTTGTTTGCCATGACTTAATGTTGCATACACATCTTTAAAATCTAAATCTTGAGCATATTGTTCAATGTAGCTTTCATGCAATACTAAGTTATGGTTAAGTATAGTAGATGCATTTATGATTGGTCTGGATAACATATCTGCAACCTTAATGTGTATGCCTTTCTTATATCTGATGACAAGATGAAACTGTTGTAGAAAACCCATCCACCTATAGTGTCTTGATTGCTGCAATTTAGTTTGTGAGTGTAAATATTGAAGTGGTTGATGATCAGTATGTACAACTATTTCTTTGCCCATTAGGTAATGCTTCCATTTTTTCACACTGTGTACTAATGCATACAATTCTTTACCATATGTGGGATAATTAACTACTGCAGAATTAAATGTCTCAGAATGATAACATATGGGTTTACCATGTTGCATCAACACTGCTCCCATGGCATAGTCACTGGCATTTGTTTCAATCTCAAATGGTCTTTGAAGATCTGGCAATGCTAGTACTGGTGCTATACTAATCTTTTCTTTCAAGGTGTCAAAGGCTTTTTGTTGTTTTCCTCCCCACTGAAACACCTTGTTCAATCTTGTCAAAGCATGTAAGGGAGCTGCAAATAGGGAAAAGTTAGCAATAAACTTTCTCCAATATTGTGCTGCTCCTAGGAAGCTCCTAAATTCTGTAGGGGATTTGGGTTTAGGCCAGTTCACAATGACTTCAACCTTAGAGGGATCTATCTTCAATTCATCACCCCCTACAATATGACCCAAATAATTCAAATATGTTTTTCCAAATTCACATTTTGATAACTTACCATAGAGATTTTCTCTTTTCAAAACATCTAGAGTCTGCTTTACATGCTTTAAATGTTCTTCCCATGTTTTATTGAAAATAAGAATGTCATCTAAATATACAATTACAAAATCATCAATAAAAGGTCTGAGTACATCATTTATAACTCTCATGAAAGTGGCAGGAGCATTAGTTAAGCCAAAAGGCATAACTAGCCATTCATACAACCCTTGCTTTATTTTGAAAGCAGACTTCCATGCATCTTGCTCTGCTACTCTGACCCGATGATAGCCACTACGCAAGTCCAACTTGGAAAAGTAAACAACTTCTTTCAACTGATCTAATAGATCATCTATGCGAGGAAGAGGATAACGATTCTTGATCGTTATTTTATTCAGTGCTCTGTAATCAATGCACATCCTCCATGAACCATCTTTCTTTCTCACCAACACAATTGGAGATCCACATGGTGATGTGCTTGGCCTTATGAACCCTTTACCGAGCAACTCCTGTACCTACTTCTTGATCTCTGCATTCTCTAAAGCGGATAACCTTTAAATTCCGATGTTAGGCAATGGAGAATCTTGCTACAAATGAATGTCATGTACTATTTCCCTTTTAGGTGGCAGACCTTTAGGTTCTTGAAATAGCATATCATATTCTGAAACAACTTTTTCTAAATCAGCTTTTTGTTTAGCATCACAGCCTTCAAATGCATTGGTTTTATCAGGGGTCTTTTCCTTTACAACCATTAGTAAAAATTGCTTGCATGAATTTACAATTCTTTTCATTTGCCCTGAGTTTATGAGAGTGTAGTTATTCTTACAATATATTCTATTCCATTTTTTGTGAGTTGATACTTATTTTCAGTTCTATAGAAAATGGCTATTCTATCATACAAGTAAGGACTTCCTAAACCAATACCACATATATCCAAGGGAACTATATCTAACTCAACCTCATCTACAAAAGTTGACCCAATAGCAAACCTAAGTTTACATTATCTAGTCACTTGTAGCTTTGCTTTATCACATACCCAACCTAATGGATATGGCTTCTTGTGCGGTGTTGTTAGTAAGCCCAACTTCTTTACAATTGTTTCAGAAATCAAGTTTACTTGCGAACCACTATCAAATAAAGTATCAATCTTTTGATGCTTGGAAATAACTCTAATATGAAAAAGTTCATGTCTTTTCCTCTCATTGTCTTCATTATCAATATATTGTGCAGAATTACTAGTAGATGCTTCAGAATTTTTACCTTTTATACCTGTGGTTGTGACTGTTGTTTCATCACCTGAGTCTGACCCCAAATCCTTCTAAATAGCAGCAGCAGTCTTCTTCTTCTTACCACCGAACTTCTTGGGTTTCAGCTCTGAATGCAAAGACCAGCAATGTTCATCATCATGCCCATCCTTCTTGTAGTGAGTGCATGAAGCTTTGTCTTTTTGTACAATGTTTGTCTTCCTCTCCTTTCATTTCTGCTTCTTCTTTTCCTTGTTCTTACTTGCAGTGGGTTTTGATGATCCCCAATCTCTGGGTTCACATTCTTGCCTCTAGCCTCTAGATGTGTAGCCTGAACTGATACCTCATCTATTCTAGTGGGATTAAACATGAGAATGGTGTGCCTCAAATAGCTGTGTAGACCACCTATATACTTCAACAAAGTTTCAGGTGAGTCTAGAGAAATGCCTAGAATTAAAGCTCTTTTTCTAAATTCCTGGGTATAGCTTTATACACTTTGGCCCTTTAGCTGGTGAAGAGTTTGCCAACACATCATTCCTTTCTGCATATAAGCTAATGGATAGAATTTTAATGGTAGAAACAAATTCATTCTCGGTAGAAAGAATTTTACCATGCTTCTTCAAATTAGCTTGTGTCTTGCCTTCCCACCACACTAAGGCAGTTACTCCAAGGCGAAGGCTAGCCAGCTGAATCTTTCTCCGTTCTGAATTGATGTTCTGCACCCTGCAATATACATCAATCTATCTAATCCAGTTATCTAGCTTTTCCGCATTTAATTCACCATCATAAACTGGTAAATCAAATTTCACATCTAATTTAATTACAACAGCTTTCTTCTTTTTCCTTTCAGGGCTAGTTTTATGTGAAGAAGTTGATGAGGATGGTGATGATGGAGTAGATGGTGGAGAGGGCTTCTCTTCTTTCCCTTTGTCTTTTGGATGGCCATCTAGAAGAGGTTCCTCTGATCCTTTCTCTATTTGAGATGTTGAAGTGCTTTCACCTCTGCCTTTCTTAAATTCTCTATACATCTCTTCCACCATGGCTCTCATGGTCATGAAACTGTCCATGAATTGAGATTCTGATTATGATGAGGTTTGTTCTGCCATCCTCCTCCTAGGATAGACTCTTCCAATTTCTGGATTAGCCTTGACAAGTTCTCCTTCTCATAGTTTGAGCTTTGATCTAGTTAACATTCAACAATCCAGCACAAGCTTGTCTAACCTTAGCAACCTAAAGCTCTAATACCACTTGTTCTGATTGTGAGATCTTAGACAATTATTAAGGTATTACAGACTCATGTGATTGGATATGCCTATGTTACTTTGTGCAATGGATTGATAACTTGATTGCGAAATACATAGACAATGAAGCAGTTAAAGAACATAATAGACAAACACATATAAACACAACAAGTTTAATAAGGAGTTCACCCAACACTCCCGGGCTAAGTCTCCTAGTCCAGCCTTAAGTGGTGACCTCTCTATTATGTCTTCAAAAACAAAGTTTTACAACAGTGAGCTCAAATTGAGCCTCACACAACATATACAAAACAATAAGGCTTTACTTGGATCCCCCAAGTCTCTTTTGAGTACATTGACTCTCCTCATTCTCTCTGTTTGTGGCTTTAAAGCCAATCGGTACTGTCTGTTCATTTCTCCTTCTCGAGCTCTTTGGCTTCCCGACCTTTGTCCGCTCAGATCCCCCTCTGAGCGTTAGCAATCATTGCTAAATGCTTTCAAGGATGGTGGCCACCTATTCTGTAACAGAATGGGTCATCGGGCCTTTGAAATCCCCAAAAACAGCATTCTCTGTGTTCACAGAGAAATACACTAAAAACTGTGAAAAATCGCCAAACTTCCGTTTATCAGATTTGAAATGTTATCAATTCCGCCTTATAACTCCTATCGGGTCCGCCTTTATGTCGCTTATCGCATCTCCACTGTTGATCTAGGAGATCTAGATCCAATGGCTGTGGTTCATTTCAAGCGGCTCTTTCGTACGAGAGTTAATCGTCTGATAAGGGTGGTTTTCTCTCTCCAGGGCCTGGACATGTGGCAGCCAATGTATGGGATCGGGCAGAGCCCGACCCAAACCACTTACCGCCTTTGGCCCGCCCGAAATCCCACTTGTATCGTGATTTCCCTTTTATATTTAAAAATACATTAAAATATGAAATCCCGCTCATATCGGACTTGAAACAATATATATTTGCATTAACAAACCCTTTCGGGTCCGGTTTCATCGCATCGGCGCATTTTCTTTTGTTTTTCATTTATTTAATGAAAATGCGATTTACAAAGGAAAACCCTGTTTTCCGGATCTCAAAATATATCAAATGTCATTCATAGTTTTATCGGGTCTGGCTATCGCAGTCATAGTTATTATCAGCCCCGCTCCATTGAAATGCTCCGATGCGATGTTGCGATTGCGACTTGTCGCTAATTGCATATCGCATAGACCCCGGGTCGTTTGGTAAGCGCTCCTCTGTATTTGCCGATTGCGATATCGTGATTCAACTTGGGCCATCGATCTGTGTGCTTGATCGACGGTCCTCGTTGACCCCACTGATCGCTGTCACATATTCCTTGTGGTCTCCACCGATAGCCTCTGCTTGCCACCACCAATTGTGATTTTCCGATCGGATCTGGATCGTTGATCAGCCAGATCCGACGGCTCCGATGCAACATTGGTTTAAGCCTTCGATAAGCCTTATTTCACTGATTTCTTCATGTTTTTGCCTCCCGATAGTGTAATCCAACTTTTTGAAAAGTTCTTCTCATGTGATAGTTTCAAGTATTTGAAGACTTAGAGAGTTTTCTAGGATCCATTTGGATCACGCACCCACCTATCCAAGTGGATATAGGCATATGGTGCGAAACCTGCATGAATGCACACAGTCCTCGTGGTAGGAGACATGATCAGTAAGCAGGTGCGGGCAAGGCAATGGTGCAAACGACCCCTCCGATTGGGACCACAAAGTATGGAAAGACCAAGTGCGTAGAAGGATATCCACACAGAAGCCTTTAACAAAGTACGCGAAGCGCTGAACAAGGTCCACAATGCGAAGCGGACTGACTGGGACCTGTGCGTACCAACGGTTCTATGGGCTTATAGGACCGTGTGCAAGAACCTGACCACGCAGGCACCGCCAAGGCTGGAGTATAAAGCAAACGCTGTAAGCCCTATAGTACATGAAAAGCTTAGACCACGCATGATAGCACCGGTAGATACGATGGTTCGCGAAACCTTGGAAGAAGAAATCCAACAGGGAAATTCTAGGCTCCAAGAACTTGAAGAAGAAAGGGTACGGTTAAGGAAGAAAAGCACTCTGGTAGACGCGGAAGTCAAGAAGCTGGAGGACGAGATAAAGGAAGATTTTCTTGGTAAAAAGACCAGGGTGATAAGACAGGATGCACACAATCATGCTGACAAGTTTGAGGCCTATCGCCGCGAATTGATCAGTCTGATGCCTTGGCTTGGACCACACATTACTAAGCGAATCGACCAGGGTAGAGCATTGCAGATGATAAAATACATGATCCCGCCCATAACAATAAAAGGTGGGTATTTTCCAGGAAAAAGTGATGGATTACAGGATGAAACTTTATATAGGTGGTGCGACCACCTGACTAGCCAAGGGAAGTATAGTCTTAGCGCTCTAGGTAGTTGAAAGGAAGCACAGGACTATAAACTATTATGCCCGGGAGCTGCGTGCAAAAGTAAAGAGTCCTAAGGTCCGCGATCGCGCATGAGGGGTTGTGCTGCCATGCGGGTTGGCCAGAAAGTGACCGTTGAAGTCACTATTCATGATGGATTTCTCAACTTGAGACCAAATGGAGTGGGCGACAAGCATTTAAGACGCGAGTTATGGGCAAGATTTGGGAAAATCTGCCACCAAGGGAGCATTAATGAACTGAATTTGGGGGGAACGGTCGAATTCAAATTCAAAAAGTGCTATAAATTACAAAGGGCTGCCCAACAAACAACACTTGGTCATTTGCGAATTGAACTATTGAGCAGAGCCCTGTTTGTTTTGTGCCGAGCATTGATTGAGCCCCTGAGTTCGTGAGTGATAGATTTCTAGACGGACATGATGGAAACAACTAAGGAAGTTATGGAAATAACATAAATTACCACCAAAGAGGTCGGGCAAGCCCTGATTATGGGGGATGCTCCGAAAGGCATCGGGATTATGGCAGAAATCCTAAAATCATTGCGCATGCTAAGACCAAGGAAGGACAAACAAGCGATGGTTCCCGTACGTGTGGCCCTGCGAAACCCGTTGCGCACCAAGTTGTCAATGGAGGAGAAGGGGAAAGCTGTCACCATAGAGACCGATGAAGAAGCATAAGACCTAGAGGACCTTATCATCGAAGAGGATGAGGACGAAGGCATGGAGAAGGAAACTAAGTCTGCGCACCCCCCCGACAAAGCTACTTGCCTATGTCCCCCCTGCGGAAAGGGAAGGCTAAAGTTCCCAAGGACCTTGACGAGACCAAGAGCTCACTCCAAACCCTGCTCCTCCTAGACAACATTATTTTTGAGGGCACGCACCTAGGATGGGTGCCGAGCTTAAAATTTGAAGATTGGGACCTCGCTGACCACGAGAAGTTCCCTCACCTTGAGACCTCGCACCTCATGAAGCCCAAGCAAAACACCGCAGTGGGGGTTACAGAATTAGAGCCATGAAAGTGGTTGCGCGGAGTGGAAAAGGTCGGGCTACTTAACCTGCTCTGGGTGCTGCATTTCCACCGTGCCCCAATAACAATTTTCATCATCAGGTAGTTGCTCTGCCTGGTGCATGATGGGTGTTTGTGGCTAGAGGAGCCCATCCCCATCATGATAGACTTGATTCACCACATTACCCAGCTTCCATGCAAAGGAGAGGACCCCGCAGACATCTCGAAAGGGAAGAGCAGTGACTTGGCCATCACGGGGACCATCAAGAAGAAATACAAGAAGGCGAAGAAGAAAAGGGGCTACGCCATATCCAACATCAACAATAAAGCAATGAGAGTGGTGACCCAAATATTGGCCGGTAAGGTTATGCACAAGTGCTGCGCGGACGAGTTACCCGCACCGGTGGTAACACTTGCTGAACAGTGCATGAAGGGGGTCCAATTTAACTGGTCTGAGTTCCTCTACAAGGAATTCTTGGAGAATTGCCGCGAAGCTCAGGAACATGGAAAAATGTTCCACTATGCATGGCTTCTGTTGTCCATAGTGCTCGTGGCAGGGGAATTGCCGGAAGATAGTCAATTCCCCACAATTGACAGGGATCTGCCAGAGGCCGTGAAGTACGCTTCGCTCTGGGCCACAAAGGATGCCAATAGGATCCACGACAGTAAAATATTCTGGGTGTTCATGGAGATGAACCTCAGAATGGGGATCAACCGCAAGTCGCGGTTGTCGCCCACTATCTACAAGAGCTTGTAGAGTTTTGCGGAATTTAACGTAGACATCCATAGCATATACATCAGAATAAGCAAGGACCCGACCAAACAATGGAGAAAGCTACCCTTTGTAGCCACGAACGATGTCATCTTTAACGTACTAGAGACATGGTCGCTGGAGTGGCGTGCTCCAGACATCACGGGGATAAAGAAGTCGGCGGCACAGAGGAAGAAAGAAGAGGCCAAACTGTGCATCTCATAGTTGGTAGAAAAGAGAAGGAAGAAGGCAGCGACAGTAGAAGCGTGGGTGACGCGGGACACTGCACAGACAGCAACTGAATAGGAAAAGGCCGCAGCAGCAATAGCAGTGCAGGAGGCAGCCACGAAGGCATGCAAGGGCCAATCGTCACCTTCGCATGGGCAGGAAGCAGAGGAAGAAGAGGGAGGTGCAGACCCACAAATCGCGTCAACACAGTTGAAGCGCCAACACCCAACCGAGCAGACAGGGCCGCGCAAGAAGATCAAGGCATCGAAGTTGTCTATTGACCCAATCACCCTAATCGAGGGTGATCTGCATGACATCGGTGAGACAGTGCGTAATGTCACCTTTTAGGCCCAACAAAATTTTATGCAGGAGAACCAAATTGTGTTGGGGGCCCTAAGAGCGCAGCTGCAGGAGTTGTAGGTGCACCCTCCCCAGGCTGGTACCCTTTCGACCAGCCTCGCAGTCAGAACAACGGTAGCAGAACAGACGTTGCGCGCTTGGGTGACGAATACCATAGTGCTGCTAGAAGGGGAACTAGTGAAAACAAATGAGGCTGACAGGCTACGGTTAGCGCGTTGAAGGGTCTCGGCATCAGCATGGTTGCACTCCTGTGGGAAACCTTATACGTTTTGCAGGATGGGATAACTGTCGAACTGTGGGCTAGGGAGAGCCACGCACTGCAAGTCCTCAGCGAGCAGAAAATCAACATGGAACAATTGAGCTTGCAATGCGATGAAGTGGTGTCGTAGAATCGACAGCTGGTACAGGTAATAGATGAAGCTTTTCAAAGCATCCCGGAGCTGGCCAACCCAGCAAAGGCGTGCATCCATAGGTTAGCAGCAGGGGTGCGTGAGGCACAAGAGGAAATGACAAAGGTTTAGCTGGAGCTGAACCTTCAGATTTCCAAGCTATGGCTAGAGGTGCATTCGTACACTCCTCCAAAAGTCAGAGAACAGTGTGCTAGCACTATTACAGTGGGACTAAACGAGATTGGCAGTGCAGTGCGAGACTACACTAGCATGTTGGAAGAGTCATTTGAGGTCCTCACAAATCTGTAGGAGGACCCCAACATTCAACGCTTAGAGACAGAAGCGCGAGAACTCCAACAACAGTATGACAACGTCAAAGGAACTACGTAGACTTTAGCTCTCACTTAGAGGCTCGCGCGGATGCAACAGGCCAAAGCGCTGAAAGAACAGGTGGATGTGGCACAACACAAGGAAGAAATCCTGAAGGCATGCGTTCAGCCTTGGATCGACGAGGCGTTCACCATCACAGCAAAAATTGAAGGCAAGCTCGCACATATGCAGGGGATACACGCATAGATGCAGAGAAGCACTTCCGACACCGTGGTCTCAGAACAATGCATGCAGTAGATCTAGCAGGCAGCAACTCAGTGCGCTGCCAACCTTGCAGCAGTTTGAGCAGAGTTGGAAAGACTCCGTGCGAAGATCTCCGTGTCGACAGAGTGACTCTAGGGCGAGTCACGATGTTTATGTTGGGGGCCCGTTGGGCATGGAATCCCCCTAGGGCATGTTTTGGGGCTTAAAGCCCAAGTCTTGACCAAATCCTTTTGTAAAATCTTCGCAACTTGCGGGCGTGGATTGTGAAATCATAATAGAGTCACAGGGTTGTCCGCCCTAGTTTTTGTAATGTAATGTCAGCCGGATAGACCTACCCATGGTCCGCGGACCATGGGATTGTATAAATAGAGCGAGGCTCTAAGTGTATAAGATAACAAATAGAGAATAGCAGAAGGGGATGAGAAGTCTAAGTGATTGAGTAAAAGTGTAAAGTGTGTCTTTGGGTCGTAGAGTAGGGGAAGGCTCTGCAACTAAGTGCGCAGAGGCCTAGTAGTCTGCAGCTGAGTGCGCAGACCCCTGCAGCTGAGTTCACAAGGCTGGACAAGTCTGTAATCATTGGAAGAATCAATAAAGAGAAGTTTACCATATTTCTGTGCATCTTTTCCTGTTTTACTATATGATTGGGTATAATTTGTAAGTATATTGTCTATTTGTTGTGCGAACTTATATTAATGTTTTGTATAAATAATTATAACGTAAGACATCCAAGTACACAAAGGTAATTAAATGGTATAGGAAGATAAGTAAGATCTCAGGTAATAGCGCAGAGCGTGGCTCAAGCAGTGCGGAAGCTCCACAACCCTTGGTTAGGGCTGCGCGAAGGCAGTGTATCAGGGCGTGAGGATTAGGGAAGTGCATGAAGTGGCCTGCACGTAGGGACAAATAGTGGGACCAATCGAACCTCTTGGAGATATCAAGGGTGCAAAAACCTGGTTCTATCACCCTCCCATACTACTTCGGGTGAGACCTCAGTCCACACTCCGCGGACTGTTGCCGAAAGGGCTAGTAGTACAGGAATTTGTTTGGATAATTAACTCTGAACCTAGGTCAGGCCCTAACAAGCCAACACTACAACAGTAGTGTCATTAGTTGAGTAGTGTGAGAAAGGAGTCCAGTTCAACTGGGCTTATTATCTACGTAAAGAGTTTTTAACGGATTGCAAGGAAGCACAGGAAGACGGCAAGACCTTCCACTATGCCTAGTTACTAATTTTGATTGCACTCATTGCATGGAAGGAACCTAAAGATTCTCAATTTCCAACAGTTGGGGTGGACATATGTGAAGCAACGAGGTATGCCTCACTATGGTTTTTAAAGGAGCCGACCCACGCAACAACGAATCACATCTTCTTTGTGTTGATGTCGATGGATCTACATATGGTGGTGAATTAGTATCCCAGACTCTCACTGTGCTTGTATAAACAATATTGTCATATCACGGAGTTCAAGGCAAACTTTCATAAGGCGTATGTGAAAGCAATGAAGGACCCAACAAAGACATGCCACCCATTGCCATACCTGATAATAGAAGACAATCTCCTCACAGTAGTGGAGGATTGCGCGGAGGAATGGATGACTCCACCCAGTGGAGTGGTTGGAATAGTTGGAACAGAGAAGGGTACCTCGTAGGGTACATGTACAAGTAGGAAGGATGTTGATGTAGAAACAAAAGAAACAGGGCGAGGATAGGAACATGAAGAACACCTCAGTGATGCAGGGGTTTCAGAAGATTTTCCCTTTGTGGTGAAAATGCAGCCAAGAAATAAGCAAAGGAAAATAAGGGTAAGGGAGCATTGTCACTCGTCCTCACTGATGGGGACATCGACGAGATAGCGGAAAAGATCTAGGAAATCAACATAGAAACCTGGGACAAGATTGATGATCATTATAAAAAGATCTTGGATAAGGTGCAGTAGGGCATTGTGGAGTTAAAGGCGTTGCCACAAGCAGTGAGGCAACCAGAGCAGGTAACCCAGTCGTTGCAACTAGAACAATGACTGGAAACAATTTTCAGAGTTAGGATGTTATAGGTGCTAGTTGGGGCACTGAAGTTTGAAGCAGCAACAGACAAAGAGCGATCCAAAGCATGGTGCAGTGTCCAGATGAATGTCGTTATGCTACCCCTCCAGATGCTGCATGAATTTCACCAAGGTATCACCGTAGAATTACAAGAACGAGAGAAGTGTATGTCGCTATTAAAATCAAAGGCGAAGTCAGAAAAAGCATCGATGAAGAAGGAACTGTAGCAATTGGCCAAAGATATGGAGGAAGAAAGGGAGTAACGAGAACAACTGGAGAAGGCCATTGTTGAGACTTGCACCATATTTCCAGATGTGCAGGTCTGTGAGGATGAACCACCAGTAGAAAAGGTCACGAATCTCGCCCTCGTGATCAAAGATTCAAAGGATATGATGGATAAGTTGAAATTTGAATACGAATTGCAGATATCAGAGTTACGAATAAGGTTGCAACCAATGACGCCACCAGAGATTCGGGAACAGAGACAAAGGGACCTTAGTGCAACATTGAAAGGCATATCTGATACGATGATAGATTGTGGAAAACTACTCGATGATATAATGCAGATTTGGACCTCACTGCAGGATGATCCAAATGTCCTGAAGATTGAGGAGGAACTGAAAGCTAAGAAAAGGCGGTGCAATGAGATCTTGGTAGCTGTGAAGACCTTACCAGTCTTGTAGAAGCTTACCAGCATTACTGAAGGAAAGAACCTCCAAGAACAAATCAATGAGCTTTGAAGGAAATCACAAATCTTGCAAGAGAGGACGCAGTTGTGGCAGGAGGAAGCCCTGAAACTTTCACAGTCAGTGGACGAGAGGCTGAAGGAATTGAAGAGAAGGGAAGAAAAAATACTTCAAAAGACTATTTGCCCTACTGCAGAAGCTTTGTTGAAGGAGGCACACCAAGAAGAAAAATTGATGGCAGAAACGGTCTAGCAGTACAATGCAGTGTGCAATGGGATCACAGCAAAGATCAAGGGCATCGAAGCTGAGTGACTCAGGACGAGTCACGGGTGAGTGTTGGGGGCCTATTGGGCATGGCCCAACTTGGTCCAAGTTTTGGGTAAAAGACCCCATAGAAGAAGGAGTGGACCACATGAAGCTGGCAAAGATATATTCATCACACAATCTTTTAGGGATTTAGGGATGGGACAAAGCCGGGTATTGGGTATTAGCTTATGTTTTGTCAAATCCATGGTATGTGGACCATGGTATTGTAGTAGGAAAGCCTATATAAAGATGTAATGTTTGATAGCTAAGACATACTGACGAAGACTGGTCGCTAGATTATTGTACCTTTTCTATTCTTAGTCTGTATTTTGGGAAAGGCTCCGTAGCTGAGTGCACAGAGACCTTGAAGAGTCTGTAGTTGAGTGCGCAAACCACCTACAGCTTGGTGCACAGGTCATAGAAATGCATGTAATTGAAGATCCTTTTAATAAAGAAGAAAGTTTTGGCGAAGTATTGCATCTCTTTATGTGTTCATTATCTATTGTTATGTATCTGGTTATGCATGCTTTTCACTGAATTATGCAAAGAACTGTAAAATATATTGTTAATTGTTATAGTTTATGGGTTTAATGTGAATCTATTAAATTAATCATCTGTGCGAAGTTATTATGCATGTGAAGTTATAAGATCAATATAAAATAGAAATAAATAGACGGCGCCACTGCGCGGATATCCCTTCAGCTGCAGAAACCTAGTTCTGCAACCTCCCATACTGCTTCGAGTGAGACTTTGATATGCTTGTAGGTCGTTGCCGAAAGGGCCAATAGTTGAGGGTTTTGTTGGTGCGCAACACATTCTGAACCTGGGTCAAGCCCCCTCAAACCAACAAAGTTTTCGAACGTGCAAGGAAAATGAGAATAACAGTTCATCTCGAGGTTGAAGACATTACAATGGGTGAAGCCTATGAGAATTTCACAATTCTAATGCACAGAAGGTTTTGTCAATGAGTGAAGCTTCCTAGAAATAGAATTATGGTAAGTATGAAGGTAATATATTGAAAGATATAGGCTACAATGTGTTAATCAACCTTGTTACAATGCTTGATATTTGTAGAAGTTTTCTACTTGTGTACTCACAATCAACCACTTGTTGTCATAATTGGAACATTGAATGATAGAATGGGAACACAAAGCTTCAAGAGGCCACAAATGGGCATGAGAAGATTCTGGACATGAGAGAAATCTTAGACTAAATAAGGAGAGCAGTTAAGTTGAGGAAGGCCACAAAATCGTGGCTCTCACACAATCAAGAAGGGAAGGAAAATCATGTTCTGATACCATTGATAATTCATCCAAAAACAAAAGAGATATTAATAAGGAAATATGATGAATTCATTCATTCATATGATACATATAAATACACCATCTTATAACCCTTGGTTTCACCTTCTGAGACATTTCTTGGAATCCTCATGACTCTTCATATTCTCTTAATACTTTTCATATCCCTCTCAAGTGAATCATACAAATCTACATGATCCCTAAGGATTATGATTCCAATATACTTAAATAATACTTGACATCTGAATATATAATTATGAGTTTGATCAAATGTTAGTTCTAGCTATAGTGGAGACTCTACCAAACAATTCTTCCATCAAATAAAACCAATATCTTGTAGCAATCATTGTTTAGATAATGTGTCAATTGTAACATTGTTTTTCTTGTGTATGTTAGTGAATGTAATGGTTTCAAACTAAGTTTCCCTTTTAATTGGAATACCATAGGTTGCAGTCTAATGTCTTGTATCTATTGTTCCTCATTCATCCACTTAATCATGACCATAAAGTCATCGTAAATTTATAACATGTTAATCCATTTGCATCGACCACCACCATTAATGATGTAAGAGTCGTGAGCTTAGCATAATGATTTAAACCAATCCCTAAATATGCCTTAAAATAGTAGCGTCTCTCCTCTATAAAATAACAGTCCCCCAAACTACTTTTATGATCGTCCCCCTGGCAGGATCTATCAAAGAATCCCATAAGAATTGACTTATCAACATAAAGAATGCTCAATTGTCAAAGAATATGATATTTAATATTCCTTTTTAAAAATTGAAATATAATAACTACCTATGCAAAAACATGAAATGGAGGATAAATTTATTTCCAATAATAGTGCATTACAAGCTAGACATATACCCTAAAGAACAAGTATAGGCATGGTTCTTTTCTCCTTGAGTTATTACCTTTGAAACCCAATTATAAGCGTTATTCTATATTGTCCCCATACCAAAAATTTCCCAACACCAAAACTCTTGTTAAACTCCAACCACACTTTCCATGTAAAAGAATAGAACACGGCCAAATGTGAGATGGTCTTTTTATTATTTATACATAAAATACAATAACTTGCCCCCCATGCTTTTCTCTTTTTAAGATGTTCCCAAGTTAGTACTACGTTGCTCAAAGCTAGCCACATGTGAATGATAGACTTTTTGGGATTCTTATCTTCCAAAGCTTAGACCACCAACACTTTGTGTCAAGCATCACTTTAGATTGAAAAGCAACATATCCTAGTCTAGTTGTACAATTTCCACCAATCTTATCTAACTAGCTTAGATAGTTTGCTACCTCTTTAATCTAAACCTATTTCTTTTTTTAACTCCTTCATATATGTAGTCTATAAATATGAAAAATGTCCTTGTAGACCCAAATCACTAGCTAACAACCATCCTTCATGCCATAGTTATGTAGAGTCCTAAGTAACTATCTAATTTAATGTAAACAAACCTAGATCATGTAATTGCTAATTCAACTCTTCTGGAAGAAAGATACCATTTCATAGCCTAATATGGTATCAACTCTAATATGAGCAAGTCTTCCATTATTGACCTTCAAGTTTGAAAATTTTCCTATAATGGGGAAGGCTAAAGCCATGGATTTCCAATTATTAGAAACATTTTTAGTACTCTTTTTACCGCTTCTAATACAATCCAACAATGATCCTAGAGTGAGCATTTCAACCCAATTAATATTTTCTACATTTCTCTTTTGATAAGGTTCCAAAGAATTTTCCTAGCCAAATAATTTCCAAACAGATGAATATGGTCAAGACCCCAACCCACTTCACTCTTTGGCAAAGCAAGGGTTTTCCATTTTTCAAGATGATATTCTCCCTAATTTGAGTTCTTTTCCGGAGGAAAATTTAACATATTTTCCTTATCATCTCAAAGATCCTCTAGGGTGGTGTGCTAAGGAATGCTAGTACACATGAATTACCTCTAATACACACTTAATAAAACTTAATCTCTCACCTTCAGATAACCACCTATTACACCAAAACTTTATTTTCCTCTCAAATTTTCCTGTAACCCAATGCCAATCTTGTTCATTATAACAATTTGGTTTCTTTATGAAACCCAAGTATTTAAGTTCAACATCTAAATCCAAATTTGTATGAGAAACAAATGCCTTAGAGAATATTTCATCTCTTCACTAACATCATTAAAATTTATTGAAGATTAATGGAAATTTATCTCCATACATGTAGCCTTATAGTACATATGGAGATTTTCCTATGATTTTTGTTCTTTAACTAGTGAAAATTAGTACAAATAAAGGATGAGTGATGCAATCCTTCCCTCCAATTCTAACCCCTGTTATGACTCTGGTTCTTTTGGCTTCTTGAATATCCCTATTGAACCCCTCTACCACTAGTAAAAATATATAGGGAGATGAGAGGATCCTTGTATTAATCCTCTCATTAGATTGAAGAATGAAGATATAGGTCCATTAATAACAATAACAAATGAAACAAATGAGATATAGCCCACTATCTAATTGAAAACAACCAAATTAAAACCAATATGAACCAATAGTAGCCTCAAGAGTAACTAAGAAGTCTTATAATGAGCCTTGCAAAGATATAGTTTTAACACCATGGTTGGCATCTTCTTTGTTCTAATTGTGTGTAGAGCTTCCCATGTGAAATCAATAGCTTCATGAATCTATCTCCCTTCTAAAAATCCAAATTGCTTTAGGGACATAATATCATAGAGGAGTTTCTTAAATCTAATATTCAACACCTTTGAGATAATCACATATATGAAGTTATAAAGGGAGATGGGATTAAAGGCATCAAAGCTTCCAAGCTTATCATCCTTTGGAACTAGTACACTAATATTTTAGAATCAATAACTTCATGAATCTATATCCCTTATAAAAATCCAAATTATTTTACGGGAATATTATTAGAGAAGAGTTGCTTAAATCTAACTGTCAACACCTTTAAGATAATCTTATATATGTAGTTATAGAGGGAGATAAGCTTAAATTCATCAAAGGTTCCAAGCTTGTCATCCTTTGGAATCAATACAATAAAGGTTGAGTTGTAGTATCCTGAAACCTTACCAATAGTATTGACCTCCTCCACCACCCTCAATAAATCATCACCTAAGAAATAAAAAAATCTTGTATAGAATTCAATTGTCTAGCCATTAGGGCTAAGATTCTTATCCTTCTTACATGTGGAAAGGATACCAATAACTCATTCTTAGATATCTTCTCACATATTTCATTTTTATCCACTCCTGTCATCATTCATGGAAGAAAGAAACAAGATTAATGATCAACAACATTGACTCATATTGGTTATTTGTAAATATTTCTTAAGCATCTCACACCTAGGTCAGCTAAATCTCTAAAATTTATTATAATATCCCCATTCTCATTTTTCATCTCCTAAATGGTACAAACACTTTTCCAATGATTAGCAAATTTATGAAATTTTCTTACACTCCATTGCCTAATTCTAGCCATGTAGCCCTAGTTCTCAATATCCATTCAACCTCTTTATCTTCCAATTATTTTCTTTTCTTGTATTCGTGTGTTTTATTCTAGTCTAGTGAGATTCCCCAAAAAATATGGTTGTACTATTCTTGGACACTCCACTTATCTCAAATTTAGTCTCTTTAATATTTTGTCTCTATTTTTGTGTCTTTCACTTGCTAAGCCCAATACCTTTTCTTTTATAGTACTTAAAGAAGTAGCAAATTGCTCATTTGTTGCACTCCCAATATTTTGGTTGAAATATTTCCAATTATGTTGCACTATCTCTTATAATTCTTCCTCATGAGTCCAATTTGAGTTGAATTTAAAGCGGCTCCCTAAAATTTGATTACTTTTTTCAAATTTTCAGAATATTGGGGATGGTCTTGGGCATGCATGCATCTACCTTACATGAACATGCAAGAGAATTTCAACAAAATGTTTGAATTTAGTATAGGGAGGATTGTTTGTTCTTGACCATTTGAAAGGTTGTATTGGACCATGTTAGAATATGTTGAAGGATTATCCTATATCAAAGAGAGAGATGAATAATGTTGGATCATTATGGACTAGTTAGAACCAATAACCATGATTTTTTCTTTATGGAAGAAGATTGGGAAATAATAGGGAGTTATTGCTTCTCCATTCACTTAGTCTGCATGTTGAAAAGACATAATACATTATGAATACCACGTTGGTTGTAAGAGAAAGAACATGGCTGTGAACAAATGTGTTAGGTCCCTATACTACTAGTGTAACCCCTTATTGTTATTAGTTCAACCCCCTTATTATATTGTTGTGCCCATGTAGTCCCCATATTGTTATTATTATGCCCCATAGAAGCCCACTATTGTTATTGTTGTGCCCTTACATTATTATTGTTATGTCGGCTCTGATTACGTTATGACCCCTTAGACTCCTATATATAAAAAGGAGGTATTGTCATTTGTATCATCCAAGAATTGTTCATTTGTGTAATGTAAAGGAGGTTTCCCCCTCGAAGAGGCTTATTTTGAAGGCGTTTATCTATATTTTCTATCTTTTTGTGAGCTGGTTTCATAACATTTGGTATGAGAGCTTTGGATTCTAGGGTTTCATTGCTCCAAATAGATCATCGTGGAATTTTTGCTATAACTCTTTCGTTACGAAGTTTCAGAAGCTAAAAGAAAAACCCATTTGAGAAGACATCTCGCTGAACTGCGGGTCTGAATTTCAGATATTGTCTCGCTGTATTTTTGGAGATATGATCTGAGGAAGTTAGGGTTTTTGAAAGCTCCATAATTCCATCTCAAATAGGCCAACATTGCATTTTCTCTATAATTGTTTTTATACATAGTTTTAGACTCTGAAATTAAAACCCATTTGAACTGGAAACTTGGTGAAGCTTGGGCCCAAGTTTTAGATCTTGTTTTGCTATATTTTTGGAGATACAATCCAAGAAATTTAGGGTTTCTGCAGGCTCCCAAATTACATCCCAAATAGGTGACTTTGGGAAAATCATCATAACTTTCTCTTTGAGCTTCAGATTGAAATTTAGTAAGAAGTTATAGAAAGAGGATGGACTGTAGTTTTCTGTGTATCAGTTGTAAGTCCTAATGTTGAAACAGTGACACGTGGCACTTCGCACAAGTTCGCTTTACTAAACTAGTATATAATCAGGTCATCGTGGGAGATTTGCCATAGCGCTTCCTTGAAGAATCCAATCTTGATCAGACTTGCGGGGTTAGAAAGAGGACTCGGAGGGCTATTGCAGGATGAAATTGCGGAATGTGGAGATCTGAAATTACAGAGTTACAGTCGTTTCAAGATCGAGCTCCTAAAATCAAGAAAAGGCGATATGAGGAAGTTTGATGGTAAGGATCTGGTAAATTGGATACTACAGATGGAGCAATATTTTGATCTACATGAGGTGAAATTGTTACAAAAGGTATGTATTGCATCTTCATATTTGGAACCGGATCAATTTTTATGGTATAAAGGGCTTTGTTCTCATAAACCACTTGTTACGTGGTCAATTTTCATGGAGGAAATGATAACACATTATGAGGATACAAAGAGCAACACCTTCTTTAGCCAATTGATAAATATCAAACAAAAGTGGTCAATGGCAGAGCACATTGAGGACTTTCAAAAATTGAATATAAGGGAAAATGATATTCTAGAGAAGCAGAGGATTGATGTCTCCATAGGGACTTTAAAGGATAACATTCAACATGAGGTTCATCTTTCAGAACTTGATTCATTGGATAAGGCATTCAGGTTGGAAAGAAAAGTGGAAAGCAAAATTATGGCAACAAGGATGTCTACCGCTCACAACTATAAAGATGGAAGTGTTGTTTCTCCTCGACTTCCACAACCTACAAGGTTGACACCACAAAAATTGGAAGAGAAAAGAGAAAAAGGGCTTTGTTACAATTGTAATAACAAATACATTAAAGGTCATAAGTGTGTTGAGAAGAAATTATTTAAACATTGATTGTGAAGAGGAGGAAGAAAAGGATCAAGAAACGTCAAAAGAAGAGGATATACACCAGGAACCAACCACAGAGAAAGAAGAAATGAATCCGACCATATATTATAAAGCATTGGCAAGAATTGCCACTCCTCACACTCTCAAGATAGAAGGACGTATCAAGAAGAAAAAGGTTCAAGAAGTGAAAGATCACATCGAGCATCAAGAAATTAATCTGACAATATCTTGTAATGCATTGACCGAAATTACCACTCCTCAAACTATCAAGATAGAAGAGCATATCAAGAAGAAAAGGTAATAGTGTTGATTGATTCGACCAGTACCCATAATTTTATTCATTGTAAGATAGCCAATGAATTGAATTGCTTCCTATATCCAACACCAGAGTGTCAAGTGATGGTTGCAAGTGGAGGAACCATAAATTGCGCTAGGAAGTGCCATAATATCAAGCTATCCATGGGAGAATATGTATTGAATAACCCAATGCTCTCCATTCCAATGGGTGGTGCTGATGTTGTACTAGGAGTCCAATGGCTACAATCCTTGGGTATAATAGATTTTAATCTTTAAGAACTTTTCATGAAATTTTCTTCGGAAGGAAAGGAAGTTGAATTAAGGGGTGTCACAGGGAAACCGGGAAAGATAATCATCTCTAACGGAATGACAATGCTTATAAAGAAAGAACAAAGAGGTGTAATTGCACAATTATGTTTTCTAGAGGTTCCCACGTCGAAATCATCTATTTCTCCAGATCTCCAAAAAGTCTTGGACAATCATTCCAAGGTAGTTGAGACTCCCAAAGGCCTCCCACCTATTTGTGATTGATCATGTTATTCATTTTCCGGGAAGTGTTCCTCCAAATATCAGGCCTTACAAATATCGCTTTGCACAAAAGAGTGAAATTGAATGTATGGTTGCAAAAATGCTAGAGGCTGGTATAATTCAACCTAGTCAAAGTCCTTTCTCTGTTCTAGTAGTATTGGTACACAAGAACGATGGATCATGGCGCATGTGTCTATATTATAGAGAGCTCAACAAGCTCACTATTAAAGATAAATTTCCCATTCCTCTCATTGATGAATCATTGGATGAATTGCATGGAGAAATTTACTTCAGAAAGTTGGACCTTCATGCATGATATCATCAAATTAGAATGAAGACTGAAGACATTTCGAAAAAAACATTTAGAACTCATGAGGGTCATGATGAATTTTTGGTCATGCATTTTGGCCTTACCAATGCACCTTTTACATTCCAAGGTTTGATGAATTGAATTTTCAAACTCTTCCTTAGAAAATTTGTGTTAGTATTTTTTGATGATATACTAATCTACAACAAGTCTTGGAAGGATGATGTTCAACATGTTGATAAAGTGCTCAGACTATTGGATGAGAAACAATTATATGCAAAAACCTCCAAATGTTTCTTTGAAGTACAAGAGGTGGAATACTTGGGTCATATTGTATCTCATGAAGGTGTTAAGGTAGACACTCAACAACAAAAAGTTCTCCAACTCTTAAAGGATAACCTCACTTTGGCACAGAATCGAATGAAACAACAAGAAAATCAACATCGCAACGAAAGAAGTTTTGATATAGGCCACTAGATATTTTACGAATACAACCATACAAACAAATGTCCCTCAAGCAAGCTAAGAAGGATAATAAATTATCACCAAAGTAATATGGTCTTTACAAGGTGCTGCAAAATATTGGTACTATGGCATACAAATTGGAGCTTCCTGCATCTTCCCGAGTGCCCCCAGTTTTCCATGTTTCATGCTTAAAGAAGTTTATAAGTGACAAGCTCCCAATTCAAACAATATTGTCAGAACTTGACGAGGAAGGAAAAATCATATTGGAACCTAAAGCAGTCATAGAAACAAGAACCCGATAGCTACGAAATCGATTAATTTCAAAGTATCTCATCAAGTGGAAGAACTTACCCACTGAAGATTCCACATGGGAGGACAAGAATTTTATACAGAAGCATCAAGAACTACTCAAGCGTCGAGGACAACACTTTTTGAAGGAGAGGGGCATGTTAGGTCCCTATACTACGAGTGTAACCCCTTATTGTTATTAGTACAACCCCCTTATTATATTGTTGTGCCCATGTAGTCCCCATATTGTTATTATTGTGCCCATAGAAGCCCACTGTTGTTATTATTGTGACCTTACATTATTATTGTTAGGTCGGCTCTGATTATATTATGACCCCATATACTCCTATATATAGAAAGGAGGTCTTGTCAATTGTATCATCCAAGAATTGTTCATTTGTGTAATGTAAAGGAGGTTTCCCCCTCGAAGAGGCTTATTTTGAAGGCATTTATCTATCTTTTCTATCTTTTTGTGAGTTGGTTTCATAACAAAATGAGTTGAGAATGACATTGTCCTCGTTGCCAAACCATTTCTATAACTTTCATAGTGAGTTTTGGTGTTGAAATTCTTCTTGAAAATAGATAGTTGGACAAGATAGAATCCCAAAGGATTATTTTGTAGAGAAAGGGGTGTTTGTGCAAGGTTGTGTTGGAATGAGTTTCTTGTGATGTTTAGGAGTTTGTTAAGTTACACTAAGATTTACCATTGAAATAGAAAATCCCATTTGAGTAGTAGACTAGAATGATATTGTGTTTGAATTCTTAAGTTGCTAAATTTCCCCTAATTCCTTCACTACTTAGCTTGGGGGTAGGACCTACATGAGCTGGTGCTATGGTCATGAGGAAAAATGTTTTTGTGCAACTATTCCCCCAAGTGTATTCATTAGCAAAGAAGCATTTTATCTTAAATCTTTATGTGATTAGGATTAATGATTTTAGTTGTTGTTGTATGTAAATATTGGAAGTTTAAATCAGTAATTACCATTATGGTATGGTCATGTTTAAAATAACTATATTTGGTTGTATAGGAATTAATTATGTGTATATTCTAAGGTTGTTACATCCATCAATTCATCATGCAGAATGCATAGTTCACCCTTATTATGTGAAGTGAGAGGAAACCATGCCAAATGAATGGAATCAATTTTGTGGGTGTTGGTGATTATGCCATAATGAGCGAATATCTTTATGTAGAATGGTTTTATATGTATTATATTATATTTTCCATATAACTAGTTTAAAAAATGACGCAAGATTAATTAATCAGATGAAAAACCTTATGTAAATCAAGCATGTGGTTGAATATTTGCTGTAGCAATTTGGGGAAATTGTTGTGCATGCATGTTTATTATTGTTGCAATGTTGAATACACATATGCGCGCACACACACACAAGTCAAGAGGTTGTTGAGGTTTAAATGGACTAAAAAATGGAAAATCTCAATTGAGGAAGAAGATGAAATTTTGATAAAGTGCCCCAATGACTAAGGCAATCGAGTCTAGGTATGTCACAAATTGGGCCATGGGCACTAAGTGAACATCACTGAGGTATTCCTTGGTTTGTCAATTAAGTCACATGGGGTCTTTATATTTAATCTATGGCTATATTTTTTATCACCATCTATATCTTCAGGCTATGTAAAAGAAAATTATAGTTAAATTGATACCTATGAATTAATTTTAGTTTAAGTTTACAAGGTAAAAGTACAATATTTATACTCTATTTATATTATATAATAGAATTTCCAATGTAAGCTACTTATTTCTTATGGAATAAGCTCATCTTTTAGAGATATCATGTTACAAGTTTATGTTTAACTTAAAAAGCGAGTTCTTACAAAATTTAGGTTGGGAGATATATTTGTATAACTCTCCATATATGTGAATAACATTGATAAAATGAAATGTTTCAAAATGATGCGCTAAAAGAAAGTTGCCAGGTTAAAAAAAAAAAAAGTAGTATCGATTCATCTTAATTTAGATCTTTTAATTACTAATAAGTTTGTACTCAAAGAGTTATTGTGTTTTCAATACCTTCCAACTTCAATTACATTTAAGGCATTCCAATTATGATGTTACCTTATTTGGAACATATATTTCAATAGGCCTAGATGCTTGTGTGACATTCAATTCTTTACTCTTTGTGAAAGAATGGTAATGAAGTCTTATTAAATAAAATATAGCCTTCATAAAAAATTCCATGATTTTTTATAGTGCAGTAATGTAAGTAATTTTGTTGTTGTAGATCACAAAACAAGTGTCAGAGATTTAGACTCCTTTATTTTTAGGTGCCTCCCCTACAACATCAAAGATTTGGACTCCTTTGTTTTTTAGATGTCCCCCCTACAACATCAAAGATTTAGATTCCTTTGTTTTTTAGGTGTGTCCCCTACAACATCAATAAAGATCCACCTAGCCCCTCTCATACCCAATTATCTCACTCACATTGTGGATACAACATGCTCAACCATAGGCCAAATTGTTGGGAATCATGGTTGTCGTTAGACCAAAACCTACAAGTGTTAGTCAATGATTGCATTGCTTGAGATAAGGATCCATGAGAGGCAATTAGTCCATGTCATGAAACATAGAGGGAGCATTGGTTTGAATGTCCAACAATCTCCCCCCTAGCGCGCACTGGGTGTGTATAGAAATTTTGAGTTGTGCTCGGATACGACTTGTTGGGAGTCACGATTGTCATTAGAGAAGAACCTATAGATGTTAGTCAACAATCGTATCACCAAAGATAAGGATCCACAAGAGGTGGTTAGTCAATGTCGCAAAACACAAGGGGAAAATTGGTTTATCCAATGTCTAACAAAAAGACGTGGGTTTGAGAAAAGCATGAATGTCGACACATTTTTCTCTGCCCGCAACATGTAAAGACAAAACCCTAATCTTGACATTAGTCATCTTTGAGACTTTGGAGCTCCTTGATCCAACAAAATAATGGTTAAAAGTAGCATATAGTTAATGTCATTGCTTTAGTCATTCATTGATGCCAAATGCAAAGTGATAATGACAAGTCTCTATCTACCACTGTGATGATTGTCTAGCGTTTCTTCTCGGGTGTCATGCCCTTTTTTAATGTTGTTTCAAGGTTTTGATATTTTTGGGCTTATATTTAGACATGACTATATGTGTTGAGTTTTTTTTTTTGTGATTGACTTCCACTTATCATGAGTTGAATGATGTACTTTACTATTTGAAATAAAATGCAACTAACACATTCAAATTGGATTCCCTTTTCTAAGAAATTACGACTAAGAATATCTGTCACAATTAACATACTTAAGACTTATATTTAAGTCTGACTATTATTGTGTGTTAACATATCCACAAACATAAAACACAAATACACAAATATATTATTAACAAAACTTAGACCTCATTAAAAACAATATCAACTAATTTAATGATTTTCATAAACTAATATCACACCATTAACGTTAACCCAATCTAACTTTCTTAATTAAGATCAATCCAATCAAATTTCCTTTATTCCAAACCATTTTTGTTAATACTAATATTGCATGCACAACCCACTTTTGTAATCCATAAAGGTAGTCTAATATCCTTTATTTATAATGGAAATAAGCTTTCATGAAAAAGATTGGAAGTGGGTTTATGTGAAGAGATATTTGATAGGAAATTTAATGTTTGGATATAACATTTCTTAATCTAATTTTAATATAATTATTTGGAAAGCAACTTTGTGACATGTTTTCAAACGCTTAATTGAGCATCTAGACACGTGTCAATGGCAATAGTCTTGGATATACGCTGAAGTGGTTGGTGACATGATAGAGTCACATTTAGTATTTTAATTATTTAAAAAAAAAATCTGTTTGACATTTTACCATGTGCCAAGGGGATGATAGAGACATCATCAATTCAATAATCCAAGACGAAAATCTTGACAAAACTATAACCTTATTTGTCCTAATGTGAATAAACTAAAGTGCACAGCTAATGGAGAACAACTAGCAATAATGGGAAGATGAGGACCAAAACAAAAGTCTCACACCGGGGTTCATGGTTTGTTGGTTGGTTGGTGTGGGGTAGACTTTAAGATCCCGTGATAAGTAAGATCATTAGAATATTTGTTAATATAGAGATTAAAACTTAATTAGTGTGTCTGTGTTTATATATATATATATATATTTTCTTTTTCTTTTTAGAGATGATTTTATTTAATGGAGTTGTCTATAACGTGATTTTTTGGACATTTCGGTGACGGAATCCGACGGAAGAAATTGAGGTTAAATCTTGATTTGTTGCAATTAAAATGGTTTTTTAACTGCATATTTGGATTCAGCACCCTGGAAAACCCCTGTGACGCTTTGATTGTGCAGAAACTAGCTATCAAACTTGCAATTCCAATAAATTGCTGCCGGATTTTGACCGAAAGACCCACCGAAAAGACATCCAAAAAGTCGCATTATAGACAACTACTTATTTAATTGATGGATAGGAATTTTGAATATAATATTTTAATTTATTTTAAGAAAATGAGTAGAAATATATAAATTTTGTTTTATGAAAAAATAAATATATTGTAATGATTGGGTTTCCAATTTTTAACTTATTCAATGAAGTATTTCATTAATTTATGATATTTATTGATTTAGCGTTTAAGGTTTAGTACTAATTGTGATAATTAAAGCATTGTAAAGATTGAGTTTGTTCAATTTTAAACTTATTCAATAAAGTACTCCATTAATTTATAACATTTAATGATTTAGAGTTTAAGAATTAATATTTTTTATGATAATTAATGAAATAAGAAATACAATATATTTAGGGTTTCCAATCATAATGCTAAATTTTAAGTTGATATATTTTGAAGTTATTTTTATTTAATATTTTTGTTGGAATGGTTGTATTTCATATTAAAAAAAAAATCACTTCAAAATGATAATGTTGTTATAATTGAATTATTTATGAGGTGTCGATTTTGTTGACATCAATTTTTTTGATGATGCAAAGTTGTTATTGCCTATGAGTCTTCAAATCAACGCATTTTACTTTGATCACAATCCCACCATTTTTTAATTGAAAATGAGAATTTATGGAGAATCAGTAACTTCAAAACATCGACTGCCAAGATTACACCAGATACAATTATTTCATAAATATTGGAATGAACCAGTAACAACATCTCTCTAGAGACTTGGACACACATCTAGGGAAACAAATTGCTCACCAAATCACTCTAGCTAAGATCCTTTGACTTGACCTCAATCCAATTTAATCCCAATAGATATAAATATATTTCTAGCAGTGGTTCATGAGGTTTTGGGGGAAATAAGTCTATGTTTCTAATGAAAAAAGAAGAGTTGTTATTCCTAAAGAAAATATCCATATTTTGAAAACATCACACTTTGTAGATGAATCCATGTGCAAGTGTTTGATGAATTTTATGGAAGAAATAAATAGATGAAAAGTAGGGTAACTAGAAAACAAAATAGATCATTTTCAATGAGCCAAATTCAATCCAAGGCACTTGAATATACAATCTTTCCTAATGACATATATTGATCCAAATGCATAGAAAACCCTCAAGGCCCTTTGTAACACACAATATCAACAATTAGATTTCACCATTTTAATAATGCAAAATTGTGTTTGCCTAGAAAATCATTGGAAAGGAACATCTAAGAAGGTGCATTCATTGACTTTTTATCTATTTCATAGGTGAATGTGTTTTGCTCATTGGAGATGGTCAAACTCTTGCGGCATGCCACTTTGAAGATTCATAGGTAGAACATGGAATGTGGTCATAATGAATTTTCATTATTTTAACAATAGATTGTAACTTAACGAGCTTATGACTACCTATAAGAAGCACAATGAGTTTCACAACCTTGGTTAACGTTCCGCTCTCATGGACTTTGTTTAACACATCAATATAATTATGGGGTGTCTACATGTGGGAGTTGAAAATGTGGCACTAAGAGGCAATGACCCATGTCTACATATTATGCACCCACCCCCATGATGACATTCTCCTTGAAATGGATACAATAGATGAAGTTCCATTTACACATGTCATTCATAATACATCGAGGTACCCATGGAAGATAGCATTGAACTTATGGCACTAGGGAGTTATGACTTGCATGCATATATTCTATGCCATTCTATGTTTTCCTCAAACTCACAATTTGAGTAGGTTGGTTTAATATGGACTAATATATTAATGATAACCTATCACATTTAACACAAATTTGATTTTCAACACATTCTTACCTTAATTTTACTTGAATTTATTTGGAAGACATATTTCAATAATTTCAACATTTGGCAAAATTTCCCTCCACTTTCTTAAAAAACCTAAATCATAACCCAACTTACATAATCAACAACTGTCAATAAAGATTACAAATATTATAAGTTTAAGATTCTAAATTATTTTTTTTTGTAAATATTAATAATTTTTTTTTAAAAACATCTTATAAAAAAATGCTTTCTCACTTTTTGTAAAGAGAATATCTACTTAATCCATTAATGTAAATTAAATACACCTTAAATATAAATTAATATATCTCACTAAAACAAAACATAACCAAATATCCAACCACATCAATAAACAAATCTTTTAATATATTACTTTATTTTAATATAATAAGTTAATTTATATAATTAAATGTTATAAATTATAAATAACAAAAATTTGAATGAAGTCTTCAAATTACACATTCTTAAAACCATAATATATGCTACTTGATTTTTGATATAATAAATTAATTTATATAATTAAATATTATAAATTATAAATAAAAAGAATTACACATCCTTAAAATTATAATGAGTTGATTTCAATTTATGTTTCCAATAAATTAGATTATCAAGAGTACAACTCATTAATACACTTAGAAATACCATGTTGAAAATAATTTTATCCCAAGATAATGCAAAAATAAACAACAAAACATTATTATGACACCTCAAAAAAGTCAAATAAGCGGACCCCACCTCAAAAACATGGGAAGGAACGGGATCTCATATATTATCACATCATGTGTTCTTTGAAGATTGATATTTCCTTTTTCACCAGTGTAGCATATTCTTCCATGCAAAGAAAAGTATCCATAGACCAAAAAACGATGATGATATGGACAAATCTGCAGACAAACTGCCCCTCAACGGTATTCACAGGTAAAAGTGCTCGTAAGGAGACCCTGGAAAATTTCTTTGTTAGACCCATTGTAAACTTCTGGTTACAAGACATGGAACCCATCGTTTTCTCAACAACATTCGATGCTGAGTTCATCTAGATATCAATGGGCACATTGCTTAATTCACAGCTAGATTTGGTGGGACATTTGATCGTCAATGGATGGCTGTAAATTATGAGGATAACTGGGGAAAGGGAAAAAGTTTGTTGGTCGTAGGAAAATTCACAGTAAAATCGCCATATGTTTGGGACAGCAGAAGACTTTGGGGCATACGGGGATCTTTATTGGGATCTTCAAAGCCAAGTTTGACTCGTCTTTTCTAGGGCAGGTAAGCCGATTTTAGATGGATGTTTGTTTGACCCTGTTTTCCTTTATTTGTTTATGAATTTATTTTTCAAAATCTTGGAAGGATTGTTGGAATTTTTTAACCTGTGAAGGTACAGAACGATGGCGTTCATTCAACTACTTTGAACAGCAGACTTTGGAAAAAAATCGGATCCTATCCACATATCGGTTTCTAGACTACCCAGCAAAAAGCTCATTCAGGATACCTAATGTTAGACAGACCTCAATTCAGAGATAATTTCTAATTCTTTCTCATTGAATTCTCGTTTCTGCAAGAATTTGGTGTCCACACAACAGAGGAAGGCAGACACCCATTTGGTATAAGGTGGGAAAACAGAAGAAAGGCGGATTTCTAGCGAACCATTGATTGTATAAAACCTGAAGGGTTACAGAGATTGTTGTGATTCCGAGTTTTAATTTTTGTATTGGGTCAGTATTCGATTGATTCATATATACACAACACTTATAGAATGAGGGCAAAGGGGAACAATAGCAGTATGCATCATTTTGTATTGAATACAGGGCACAAAATCCCAGCTGTTGGCCTGGGAACATGGCAGGCTGATGGGGATATATGTACTGAAGCTGTTAGGACTGCTCTGAAGGTTGGGTACCGTCATCTGGACTGTGCCCATCTCTATGGAAATGAGGTTGAAGTAGGCCAGGCATTGGCAGAAGCGTTGAGTGGAGATGTGCCTGGACTCAGGAGAGAGGATGTTTTCGTGACCTCAAAGCTGTGGTGCACCACAAATGCCCCTCGGAGGGTTGAGACATCTGTTAAGGTATGCTTGAAGAACCTTGGGGTGTCATATCTGGATCTGTACTTGGTGCATTGGCCTGTGACTTTCTCCTTCGGGGATGCCACAGATCCTCCTAGGAAATCTGGCGCAGAATTAAGGATGCGAACTTCACATCGGCTGAAAGCAACATGGCAGGCCATGGAGTGTTTGGTGGAGAAAGGGCTCGTGAATGCAATCGGAGTCAGCAATTTCAGTATACAACAGATAGAGGAATTGCTCACCTTTGCCAAGATAGTTCCTGCTGTAAATCAGGTACTTGATTTTCTATTCTTCCCATCTTCATGGAAATTTTTGCATAGAATTCATCTTGTTTCTTCTCTTTGCTAGTCTTACTGTCGTGTAATGGGCTATAAAAACAGAAGAAAAACAGTCAAACTACTGTGAATCCAAGATGGCTTCATACCCTTCGTTTGCAGCAAAGCATTACAAGATTGAAGAACACACAATGTTACTTAGAAAGGCATATTTTTCTGTTGTTCTAGAATGCGCAAGAGCCGCTAGGCATCTTGATTTGTCTATCTCTGTCAAGACTGAAAGAGCAAGATCAAATCAGGGGTTTTAAAGAAGAGTCATTCTTTTCTGAAAATTTAAATAGGAGGTGATGAAGACATTGAAGCATATTGCACAGGAAAAAAATGAATCTACTAATCTAGCTTTGGAGCGAGAAGTAGCAGCTGGGAATTAGGCTACTGAAGCACCTTGTATACAAGAGAGACAACTGCTTCCAGCTATTTCCTTAAACTTTTTTGCGTTTGTACCAATTATCCTTTGCAATATAGTTTTCCATTGATTCTACTTATATTTTACCTGCAACAAGTTTCACTGGCTATATTCCAAATACATGGATAGAATTCTTTGTTGATAACACAAATGACTACGAAAATTGAAACTAATGGCATCCACTATGCAGCAGCACAAAAATTATAGACTCTCTAACCCAACTGTCTTATGCATGATTAGGTAATAATAAATACAGGGCAACTAAAAAGCATTAGACAGGTCTAAATTTGTTAGACAAAACCGACATCTGTTTCAAAGTTCAAAGTATAAATTTATAAAGGGTTGATTCCTTGGCTTTATTCAGTTCCTCAGTCCCTGAAGACCATTTTGACTCCCTCTAGCAAGCTGTTATTCAAGCCTGCAAAAAGAACCATGGAATTGTATTAAAAATATCTGTGCCAGAGTTGCTGAGAAATTCCTAAGCCTACGATTTCAGCTTCCTGATGTTTGTGCTATTAGACTGGTTAAATGAAGATATGATGAGGTCCATTTTTTCTTTGCATCCCTTGTGCAGGACAATGGATTTAAAAAAAATCATTGTAAACAACCTCACTGTTCTTGGTAGTAGCTGTAGAACTCCTGAAGAAATGAAAGTGGCAGTTAATAGATCTTTCAGAAAAAATAGCTTACAAAGAAAATGGTTTCTCGCCAATGGCCATTTCGAACTGTTTGTCAGGTTGCTCGATATTGGAAAGTTACAAAACCTGCTTCTGATTCTATGAAAGCTAGCCCCTCTTGATGTGATCAGACTTATTCAGGTATCCCAGATCTTGACAATATTGTGTATCTTGCAGTTCTTATCATGTTCGGATAAAGTAACAAGTGTATTGCATCCAACATTGAATAGAAATAACATTTGAACCCTTCTAGGGCTTGAAGTCTTCATTTTAGAATCTTTCGGAAGTAGGCACATTATGCCAAATTTGAGTGGATGGACCCTCAATTAAGTCTATTTTATTTGAAGATGAACAAAATCTTAAGCTCTCCACATGATTGAATATGGCTATCTGCAACTGGGATTGCTGAATTTTCAGTTGTCTTTAAAATGAACGGATTATGGCAGGACATTTATACCAGATATCAGAAACAAACCCAATTTATAGAGAGAAAAATTTGAGGCCATCAACTATTAGTCTATTACTGCTAATATCATCAAACATTTTCTTAGCTGTCATGTTTCCTGCTTTGCCCAGCAAAAAATTCCCAACCATTTTGTGTTGATCCAGCCGGGAACTGGGGCTTCCTTAACTTCTTCCAACCAAGGAATAGCTGATATATATATTTTTTTCTTCTTGGTAGTTTGTTCCTCTTAGGAAAAATGTTCTTTGATTTGCAGGTGGAGTTGCATCCTTTTTGGCGCCAAGATGATCTTGTAAAATTTTGTCAAGCAAAGGGTATTCATGTATCAGCTCATACACCTTTGGGTGTTCCTGCAAGCAATCCATTGAGTAATGATTGTGGGTCAAGTGGAGAGGATGAATGTGAGACACCTCGAATTGCATTCAGAAGGTGCAGGTCTGTTCATGCACCAATGCTTAAATCATCTGTAGTAGCAGACATTGCAGCACGTCTCCAGAAGACTCCAGAGCAGGTGTGTATTTGATGATTTGATATTTTTGCACATTGATGCACAAAGATTTTATTTGTGTAATATGTTTCAAAATGGAATTCCTTGGATTTTTGAACGTTTTATTTAAGAATGGTGTAATTTTCAATGCGAGTCTGCCTATCCTTAAAAGTACACATTCCCACAATTTATGCTAAACAGCTTAAATGTGCAGTTCAAATACATCCCTATTCTACTGTGTAACGAAGTGTATGTCTTCTTGGTCGAGAGAAAAAGAGAAAAAAATAACTCAGCAGAATTCATTAGGTAAAATAACTATTGCCCTGGGGCCTGGTACCACCGAATGGCACAAAAGAGCAGATCTCATTAGATAAAATCATAGTTTCCATGCTTCTTCAAAATGCTCAACCCCTGCATTTGGCAAACCTGTGATTTGACTTGTGCTTTATAAAATGCATGGAATACAAAACTGTTAATTTTCAGGTTATGGTAAGCAGATTCTGTTTGCATAAATTCAAACTGTAGAACTTAGGAAACTTCAAACTGATAAACTCCCATAAAAACTGCAAAATCTGAACGCTAGATTCTACAAACACGTCACACTGAAAACACTAACAGGTAGTACAAATCTGAATCACCCAATAAGACCTCTATTCTATTAATTGAAAGACATACAATGCTATAGCTCAAAACTCAAAATTTCTTGCCATCTCAGGCAGATTCTGCACCCAGAAATTCCAACTTAAAACTAGGAAATTTTAGACTGAAAAGTCCTAAAAAAACTTCAAAATGTGGATGCTAGATTCTACAAACACATCACACTGAAAACAGGAACGGCTAGTACAGATCTGAATCACTCATCACACATCTGTATTTTATTAACTGAAAGAAATACAATGCCATAGCTGGAAACTCAAAATCTCTAACCATCTCAGTGGAAGATCTCTCTCATCTTTATAGAATAAGAAGGCAAGGGTTTACAAAAGGTATGATCCACCCCTATGGGGCACCTAGGCTAGGCAAGGAAACCCAAGGAAACCCTAACCCTAAAACAGTCTAGAGAAGTGTACCCTCATTGCATGGATAAAGCTGCTAGGATTAGTGCACCCCAACAAGAGAACACTACACACATCCATGCATGCACCCTCCATGTGATCTATGCCACAGCTTTTGGACCAAATAACCCTGTTACAATAATGCAAAGTGCTTAAACCCGAAACTTCTCTATTTACTTGCTTTCCTAACTTATACTGAAAATAGAACATCTCTTTTAATTCTGGAAAATGCATGCACCCTCCTTGTGATCTATGCCCCACCTTTTGGACCAAATAACCATGTTACTATAATGTAAAGTGCTTAAACCCGAAACTTCTCTATTTACGTGCTTTCCTAACTTATACTGAAAATAGGACGTCGCTTTTAATTCTGGAAAACATACTATACTGGAAATCAACCAAGTTTGGCCTGTGCTAAATGTGCACCTCTACCTGTCTCCAAAACTGTGCTTTCTCATCCTCATTAAAGCACCATATCCACCCTGCTGTGCCCACATCTACTCTTTTGTGCATAGGTATTAAGAGGATTGAGGATTTGCAGCAGGTGCTGAGGTTGACATGGATTGAGAAACATAGGTAAACTTTAACAGTCCCACTTTGTGATGAAAGTGTTCACCACCAAGCCAAGGCTCTCCTTCAGCCTCTCAAGCTTCCCCTCAGCCAGGTCCTTTGTCAAAATCTCTGCAACTTATGAATTTGATGAAAGAACTGCTGCTCCCCTTTGAACCCAGTCTCTAACGAAATGGTATCAGATATCTATGTGCTTGGAGTGATAGTGAAATACTGAATTCTTAGAGAGTCTGATAAAACTCTCACTGTCACAGTATACCACAGTGGGCTGCAACATCTTGCTGATCAATTCTATTATTAATTTGTGAAGCCATATGACTTCACAACAAGCATAGTTGGCTGCTATATACCTTGCCTCTGCTGAACTGACTACAATTGTTGCCTGCTTCCTATTGAACCAGGTTAGCATGCTTGTTTCCAAGCTGAAACAAAAACTTAAAGTCCTCCTAGCACTTGCATCTCCTGCTCAATCAGAATCATCAAAACCATGCAACAGCAATTCACCATGCTCCACTTACCTCAAGCAATAATGAATTGTGCCCTTCAAGTTTCAAAGCACATGCTTTGTAGCAGTCTAATAATTTTCCTGGGTTCAACCATGAACTGGTCCAAAGTATTTATTGCAAAAATATATCTAGGCTAGTATTCACTCGATACCTAAGGGAACTAATCAACTGCCTATAAGCAGAAGGATCTACCAAATTTGAGTATAAATCAGCCTATAACTTCAAATTCCAAGCCAGAGGAGTGGCCAAGGGTTTGCAATCCAACATCTAAAATATCATCAAGATCTCCACTGTGTACTTCCCTTTCCCAAGAAAGACCTTAATTAACCCTGTGCTGTTTCTAGATCCAGAAAATAATGCATAAAACCAATGTCCTTCATGTCAAAATTGTGGACCAACTCCACCTTTCACCATGCAATGAACTTCATAGAACTACTCGCAAATATCAATGCGTCTACATACAAATCAAAACATGCAGGTGGATTTTATTGAATAAGTAATAAAGGTTAGGATTTGCAGTAGTCTCGGTGAAGCCCAATTTAGGTACTTTTCAATGCTATAGCACCATTGACGTGGTGCTTGCTTCAACGTGTAAAGGGACTTCTTCAACTTGGACACATGGGTATTTCACCCATGCATCTCAAAACTCCTCGATAATGTATACTTTCTCCTCAATCAGAGCATTAAGAAATGGTCTTTACATCTATCTAGTATAAAGACCAACCAAAAATTGATGCTAATGGACATAATGATTCTGATGGAAAACTGCCTGGCAGCTGGAGCAAAGGTCTCTTCATGTTCAACTCCTCTCTGGGAGAATCCTCTCACTACAAACTTTGTGTTTCATTTCTATATGCTTCTACCAATTGCATGCTTCACCTTGTACAACTACCTAGAGTCAATCACTATTCCCACTTCTCAACACAATATCCCAGACATTGTTTTTTATGATGGAGTTATATCCCTCCACCATAGTATCCCACCATAATTGCTCTGCATTTATCTTCTCAAAGCTTGATCTTTTAAGTCACGAAAGCCTCCTATGATGCAAAGGAGGGTGAATATGTTATATCTCATGAGGACACCATCTAGAATGTAAACAGCTATACTGCATGCTTCTGCCCAAAGACACATTGGTAGATCTAGATCATGAATCATAGCCTTGGCTGTCTCTATGATGGGGCTATTCTTCCTCTCTGCAACCCCATTGTACTAAGAGTTGTAAGGTACTGTCTGTGCCCTCTTGATTATTTCTTCCATTGCAAAAGGCATCAAAGTCCTTGGAGGTGAACTCTGCACCATTTTTAGACGTCATGAACTTAATATCTTTACATGTCTGATTCTCCACAAGAGCTTTAAACTCTTGTAACTTGCTGAAACTTTATCCTTGGTCTTCATAAACTAAATCCAAGTTTTCTTAGAGCCATCATCAACTAAAGAAACATAATAAATGTTACCTGTCAATGAAGCTGATGCCCATGGTCCACACAACTGAATGGATCAGATCAAGAATCCCTCTTGATCTATGCTCATTGCTTAGGAAAACAATCTTGGTATGCTTGCTGAGTGCATAGCTCTTGCACAACTCTTGTCTTCTCGATCTTGAAGTCTGACAATCCCTGTGTCATGTACTCCAAGAGAGGTAATGCTCCATTGTGCAGGTGACCAAATATTTTGTGCTAAAGCTCACACGAATTGTTACTAGCATGCATTAAAGTGGCATCTTTGATTGGATCAACAAGCAAACCTATACAGACCAATCTTGTTCACACGTCTAGGCAAAACTCAACTAGGAATACGGTCACGATCAATGATAATGACTTGTTGATATGATCAAAATCAGCTACACATCTAAGATTTTTTTCATTGCTGGCACTGGAAGAAGATTCTTTGTTAAGCCAAGAACATATATAAGACATCATCTAGCTCAATAAAATCACTTGGGGGCATGCAGAGTGAGACAGAACTCACTCTAGTAACCACATAAATGGCATCATTGCCCAACTCCACCTGTATGCCTGCCCCCTACTCCTAAAGTTTGCTGAATGCCTTCTTATTGAAGGTCATATGTCTGGATGCAGTACTATCCGCATACCATTGAAGACTAGAAGCAGTATTATTGGAAAGGCATGAAACCATGGGGAAGGCTGTATCAAGCCTAGATGTTAACTCTTCCATTTGGGCTGAAGCTTCTGCCACCATTTTCCCTTCTCCGTCTTCCTTTTAGGACACTGAGAAGCATAGGGGTCCATCTTGTGGCACTCGAAGCACTTTACATAACTCAAGTCTTTCTTGCCCTGGTTCAAAGAACTTGAATCTTCCTACTTTCCCTTTTGAGCCTTCCTGAGTCCTTTCTTACCACCTTCCCTAGTTCAAAGAACTTGAATCTTCTTTCTTTCCCTTTTGACCCTTCCCGAGTCTTCCTTGCTTACCACCTTTCCTCATCTTCTTGATGAGGGATAGGTTATGACTCTCCTCCACTCTGGCTGAAACAGTGTCCAGTTTGGTCTCCACCTGGATGAAATTATTTTGTTATCACCAGAAATTATGGTCCTGTAAAAGGTAAGTGGAGTCCGGATAACTACAAGAAACTAGCCACTGTCGCCTTGTTTGATTCCTCTCACTTAGAAAGAAGTTAGTGCATGTTAACTTCAGGTGCTTATTCCTAGATGATCTAAGGGGTCAATTACAATTAACTAATGTTTACTATTTAGTAGTAAAGCTGCTCTTCTGTGTAAAAATACGAGAGTAAATTGTGTGGGCTGCTAGCTTAAAAATGCTAAAAGTACACAGAAAACAACTCAAAAAATACCAAGCTGGGCATGCAAACCAATGCAAAACTATGCTGAAAACTATTAATTGCCATGTAAAACAGAGTTGAACAACAAACTGTTCACTATGTTTATGTAGGAAATAACTAATTAAATGTTGATTTTGTATTTTAAATGTTTTCCTGTGCATGCAATTGAGAAAGAGGTACAAGTCTTTTTTCTTTCTGCAGTAAGTATGGAAAACTAGCAAGTGTTTTTTTTGACAGGAAACTGAAGAAAATGAATGAAAATCAACTGATCTATTGATCTATATACCTAAGAATGCACAAAAAATGAGTAAAATTGAATAAGTTTGTCTCTAATGGTTAAAGTAACCAGGTAAATTGACCGATGCCTTATATCAAGTCTAATAAATTAATAATGAATGTAAAAAGGGCAAGTTTAAATAGCATTCACAAACCATTGATGCTGAATGATGGATTTAGTAGACAGTAGATTTATTTGTCTTTTTTAGTTTAGGATTTAGTTTCTAGAACTTAGGAGTATTTTATCTTTATTATGGCTTATTCTGTAAACATAACATGACAGTTTAAGTTCTAAGTTTGAACCTACCTTTTGAACTGTTGATTGCATTTTGCAACTCCTTGGTCGTGAATATGATGCTTTGTTTCATTTCGTGGATGATGTTATCGATTACAATTTGTTGATGGCAAATATTATCTGTTGAAACTTGAAGGTTGATGTTATGGTTGATCATTTGATGACAATGATATAACTGCTAGATGATTGATGCTATATGTGTATTGAATGGTTAATAGTTTAATGATGATCATTAATCCAATAGTTAAATCTATGTTTTATGCTTTTTGAATATATATGCATCAAAATATATTAAAATATATATTATATAAAAAGCACTCCGCTTTCAAAAGTTTTTTGAAAATTGGCATTTCTTACTTCCCATTTTTGTTTCACTTTCGCTCCCAATATAGTAGAGTAGCATTTTGCAAGAAATATTCACACTTTGGCTCTGAGTGATTAAGTAATTGTATGTATCCTGAGCTGTCTCCTTCTCCTTGACATGATGGATAAAGTGGTCCTTCACAAAATCATGGATGATATTTTAATCTTTGGCCTCTTTTTTGTCGTGTTTGGCCAATTATGTGGGATTGATAGTGTTGATGTTTTGGGTAGCATATTCTCATGTGTGGTGCAAGTGGGCTAATTGATGGGGCTTTGCACCTATAGACCCATGGTATTATCCATGGTATTTTGATGACCCATGATATTAGCCATGGTATTCTGATGACCCATGGTATTTTGACAACTCATGGTATTGACCCATGGTATTGCACCCTTTGGAAATTTATAAGTACAAGGGTGACTGTATCCTTCCCCTCAACAAAACACCAATGCTCAACGTCCTCCAGTCACATCTACAATTTGCACTTCAGGTTTAAAGTTGGAAGCACCTTCTAGATGGTTATACTCTTTGAGACAGACTAGTCATACCTGCAACACTTGGAACACACCGCAGCCAACAAGTCAGTCAGAAAGGACAAATCAAATCGGCAACCTATCACAGGTGCAGACCACCTCTCTCAAGGATAAAACAACATTCCAATCATTAGAGTGCCACTTGCATCCCACCGACAACTCCCTCATAGTTCCAACTTCCAATTGCCTATCTCAGGCACAGCTGGCTTCACTCACTGAAGACTCTTGGGCATCGCACCCGCTGAAAACCTCCAACAGCTTCTTCTTATGGGCAACTAATCTTTCCATACACGGATTCCTGGAAGATTTCAGAAATGACCTCTTACAATGCTAATTTTGAGATCGTGGTAATCAGGTTCTGCACTCAGTAATTCAAACCCTGAAATTAGGAATACATTGAAAACACAATCAGCTAGTACAAATCTGAATCACTCAATCACAAATCTGTATTCTACTAGCTAAAAAGAAATTTAATGCTGTAGCTTGAAGTTCATAATCTCTAACCATATAAGTGGAATACCTTGCCCATTTTTTATAGAATAGAAGGCTAGGGTTTACAAAAAGTATGAACCAACCCTGCGGAGTGCCCAGGTTAGGTAAAGAAACCTTAATCCCAAAACAGTCTAGAGAAGTGTGCCCATCTTGCATCAATACTTCCAAGATTAGTACATCCCAACTGAAATAGATTGCACATTCATGCATGAGCCCTTCTTGGGATCTATGCTTCACCTTCTGAAATAGATAACCTTCATTCAAAGTACCTAAACTGGAAACTGCTCTATAGATGCACTTTCCTAACTTAAAACTGAACCCATACTGAAAGTAATACTGCTCTTTTAGTTCTGGAAAACATATTAAATTGGAAATCAACTGATCCTGGTGCATGCATGTACCCTCTACCCCTTTCTGTAACTGCGCTTCCTCATCCTCATTAAAGCACCTCTCTGCTGTATCCACATCTATACTGCTATGCACAGGAATCAAGAGGAACGAGGATCTACTGTAGGTGCCCCTCTGCTGAGGGTAGACACAGACTGAGTGACACATAAACTCAACAAAAACATGAAGCTTACTTTCAAAATCTAGACAAAATATAAACATGTTCATTTTAACTAGAAGTCAATTATATAGAATGATGGACAAATGCAGGAGTCATTTGGTGAAATTATAGTGCATGTTTTTACAAAGATTTGTGCAAAACGTGTTTTGATGTGGCAATAAGTAAAAATAAAACTATGGAAAAATATTGTAGAAGTGCGTTTGATGATATTAGAGCATGTATTGACAAGGGCAGCTTTGAAACAACTCTGAACTCTGTATGCTTTATACAGAACTGGTTACTAAGAACAAGTTTGTAGCATTATAAACAAGACAAGTGAAACAGACAGAATTTCAGTGTTTCACTTTCTTCTTTCTTTCATATTATAGAATTTTTGTGCTTCTTCCACTGTTACACTGCCTTGAATTTGCAATTTGCATTTTCTAACATGTTTTGCCAGCTTCATATCAACCACCTGCATTCAGCACCTGCAACCAACTTATTTAGAAAGCCCACCAGCTGGTAAATTTGGAAAGGGTTTTCATTCTAAGCTGATAGCCTTCATATTGTAGGGGTCAAATTTATTTTAGTGTTTGGCGATTACTTGCATGCCAATGCTTTTTTGGTTAGAATTGAAATATTCGACCTACATGGACTCTGATCTTGCACCGTTATGGCAACATTTCCTTTTTAAACAGCATTTGATACTAAAGTCAGTACAGTGCCTTTTGGCATTTTCTCTTGAGTCTTTCCTAGGAGCAGGCATGTTTTCTTATATCCTCTGCATTTTGTTGTCTCCTTCCTAGATAGCTATGATTTCCCGCCCACCTCCAGACTAGGTGGGTTGTAGAAATGTGGGTGGCTGCTGGTAAGTTCAACCCTAAGCTTACTTCTCTTTCCCTGCCAACGAAAGCAGGGCCATTATTCAGTTCTGTTGCTTTCATTGTATATTTCTGAGTCATATGCCCACTAACCGCGTAACCCCCCGCCGCAGCAGCACCTCGATATGTAACAAGAACCCGTTGTACCTATTCATTATAGCACCCATGCGGACATACATCTCCCCACAGGGCATGATCGATATGATCCAAGGATTCTACTGGGGTGTTGAAAGCATCCTAGTTTCGGAATCCAAGGATCTGAAGGTCAGTATCCCAGATTGCCCGGCCCTCTTGACCTACATCATTGGTCTCAAAAATCCAGTATACACCTTTCAGGATCTAAAGATACTGCTCCTAAAGGAGTTCAGGTCCGTAGTTGTGGGGGGGAAACTGCACTTTATGAAAGTCAAGGGTTGGGGAAAGGTTTGCTCAATGTTTCCCGACCCGGATGTATATCCCGATGCAGATATCTGCATATGGGGGATGTCACCCGAGGAGTACGAAGCTCGGTGTTATGGGACAAGCAAAAAGGTGGGCTTTCACTTGGCCAAATTGATCATAAGCCGGGCATTGAGAAGGAAAGAACCCCCTGTCCCCTCAGCAAGGGCTATTGAAGAACCCCCACGTTCCGCAGGATTCCTGGAAGCTTCTGTAGTTCAAGCACCAACTACACTGGAAGAGGAAGACCAGACCATTTCTCTAGGGGATTCCCCTTTACCCGAACCGAACCCAATTAGTAGTAGGCTCAGTCGGCTCCGTGACTATGTGAAGGCGTTGGGAGCACCTTCTCCCTATTCCGTAGCAGAGATCGGGCCGGAGAGGTTCGAGGTGCTCAAGTGGCTCGGATGCAACCTTACCCGCACCTTTGGGGACGAACAACTCCTCTTATTAGGCCGGGTAAAAGGCGAAATCCCGAGATTCTTACAGCTCCTCGAAATGGCACTAAAGGTTTGCTTCGTTCCTCCTCGGCTAAACAACTGGGAAGGGGTCGATAATAGCAGAGAAGTCACCTTTATTTCAGGAATAGGTCACTTTGCATATTCAGACCGGGCAGAAGAGGAGAGCGCGTGTCAACATTTCCTTTTTAAACAGCATTTGATACTAAAGTCAGTACAGTGCCTTTTGGCATTTTCTCTTGAGTCTTTCCTAGGAGCAGGGATGTTTTCTTATATCCTCTGCATTTTGTTGTCTCCTTCCTAGATAGCTATGATTTCCCGCCCTTTTTCTGGAATATTTAATTTATTGTATATGACGATGGCATTTTCTTGAGTCTTTCCTAGCTATGTGCATATTTTCTTACATGCGCTGCATTTTGTCACCTCATTCCTAGACAGCTATGATTTCCTTCCCTTTTTCTGCAATATTTCATTTATTGTATATGATTATAATGGCTGACAACTTGGCCTGGATTGCATCTCTTTTAGAAATGAAACCATATGAGATTTAACCATATAAATTGTGTTCAACATACTGCATTGGTTGGGAAGCTGTGGCCGACATGCTTACATGATAATGTCTTCCAATAATTATTTGATAGTCATTGGAGTCCAGGTAAAAAGAAAACTGTTGCTTCAGCTTATATCCATCCAGTTTGAGATGGATGCCCAAAACTAGTCAAAGTAGTTCTTCAAGCCAACAATTATCATAGTTTCCCTTGAAAGGGAAAAATATATACTCTAGCCTTGCATAGTTATTCATTTCTGTTCCATAAATATATTAGTTAATTACGACTCCTTTATTACAATTTTATCCAAATTATCACTATGGCTCTTCTTTATTACAGTTTATCCCAATGATCCCTATAATAACAGTTTTATCTTAGTGCAATGATGTTTTGCTGTACATCTCCATGGCATTTTGTACTGCACTTATTTGTATTTATTTTTTATTTTTCATGCAATCTGGTTTATAAACTTTTAGTCATTTCAGCATCTGTCACTAAGTGAATTGTTTTTGGGTACACCTAGTTCGTTCTATAGATCAAAGTGTTATTACACCAGTGATGATATACTTAAACAATTGAAATAGTGCCAGAAGTCCATCGATTGTTGCATATAAAAGAAAAGATAAAAAGGTAAAATTTTCCGTGTCCTTGAATGATCAGTACTTGATCTGTGAGATAGGTAAGGAGTCAGGACCAGGACACTGAAGTACATTAATTTCAAAGTTGAGTTGCTAATGCTTTTTCACTTTAAGCCTATATGGGTCAAATCAAGACGGGTAAGTTATGTCACTCAAAGTCTGTACGACATAAACATAGTTTTGGTTTCTCTTGCATTTGACAGTTTGCCAATCTTGACCGCTTTCCATGTGCTGCATGATATTAAGATAACATTGTATGTGGGACTGAGAAGGGTTGTAGATGGTAACATAGTTCATAATGAGAACTAATAGTAATATGTTAATTACACGGCATATTAGAATTTATATCTGAAATTTCAGGGAAAGATATGTCAGTTCAATGGTTTGGCATATATGAAATATTGATGGAGATGGACAATTATTCTGGTGCTGGGCAAGCAGCAAGCAGGAAGGGGATGAGTCATTAGGAAATTAATATAATTGTATATATGAATTGTCGATGAAGTTAAGAGGAAGAGGACTGGTACTTTTAGTCTTCATTAATATCTTGATAGTGTAATCAGGCCTTGGTCTCCAATAAATGGGTGTGAACTATAAAGATAAACTTCAGTTCTTTATCAGTGTCTCCCTGAACCTTGGAATTCTAATCCAAATTGCATCAATATCATTTGTTGCATAGTGCATGGAAAGATGCATCAAGGCAGTATTTGAGTGCAGCATGTAATTGAAATGGTTCCTTCGATATTTACCAAAATTTATTGAACGATAAAAGAATTCCAATCTCTTGAGGTGACATATAGATAAAAGTTTCAAACAGACTTTTCCTAGTGCTCACTATTGAAATATGAGTCAAATAGGCAAGAAATACACACTGTCATCATGCTGAGCCAAGCAGTGAACAGAGTCACAGGCATTGATAGTATCCACTCATTTCTTAAAGGGAGGCAATTAGAAAACGAGTAATCAAATCACCTTAAGGAATAATGAGGATCTGAATTTCAATATGTAATTGTAGTGGTTCTTATTGCCCTCAATATAATATTGCTGGTATTTTGTATCTAAAATGGAGATGGGATCCTAGCAGAAGAATGAGTTGTTATCATTCTTGCAGTCATTTTACTTCAATTATTATATTGTTTGAAGGCATCTCCTATCATTTTGAGCTTATCTATGTAAATTTTCAGTTGCAGCGAGAGGCAGTGATGTGTTTATGGTTATTGCAGTATAAAATGTTTATTTAGTTAATGCCATGTACAGCAGAAGATTATGATTTAGCTAATGGCATTATGGGGCTACAATGATTTGCGCAGAATATTACTCTTTCTGACACATCAACACTAAATTAAACTGCCTTTTTCCATCGAAAGATGGAGATTGAGAACATTCATAAGAATATCTCTATTTGTTTATTATTCTGACAAGATGCTTCCTATTAACACTATGTAGCAAGCATGTCCTTCCCCATTCTGGGAGTATTAAAACAGATTGTAGTTGATTTACAAAACTCTAGAAAGACCCATTAGGCTGAGAAGCTACAAGTCAGCGTATGTATTCAATTGCCCAGGGCCTGCACCCAGCCTTAACTGGTTACTGCATCAAATGGACTGTTTGCATGCTTGAGATAGTAGGGATTTGAGCCTTGGTGGGACTTATGAAACAACCCTGCCTTACCAACTAACCAAGATCCCATTGACATATCTCATTTTTTACTGGAAAATTTTAACTAATATTAAATAAAGATCCCTTAGCAGGTGCACATGTGAGCAGATAATCATCCCAGGAAGCAGATTTATTTTCTGATGGAAGATATTATACTTATTTCGAAGAGCATAACTGAAGCATTTGGTTTTCTACATTAGTTTATAACTTTGAAGGTTAGAACGATCAAAATAATTAGTGATCAAATATGGATCAAATTGAATATAACTATGTAACTAGAGGAACCCTTTTTCCCCATATTTTCTTTAGTCATGATATTTGCAAAGAATTGCTTTCAATCTCACTAATTTTCTGTTTTGATCATAGAAATAAATCTAGAATCTGGACTTTTTATTTAGAGGAAACTAAAATTAGATGAACTAATGTTTTCAGGTAATTTTACGGTGGGGATTACAACGAGGCACAAGTGTGTTACCTCGCAGCTTAAGACCTGAGAGAATCAGGACAAATTTTGATATCTTCGACTGGTCATTATCTGAAGAAGACTGGAAAAAAATCAACTCACTCGAGCCACAATATCGCCTGATAGACAGTGGGTACTCCTATATATCTGAAGCTGGACCTCTACAAGCAGTTCAAGAGATTGATGATGACGTCGAAGCTGGTATTTGATGGAAATGTTCACATTGTTCTCAAGATTTATGTACTGTAAAAAGTCGATTGAAGCACTCCCGTGTTCTTGCTGTGCTGTTACTGTTCTGTTAAAAATCTAGTTGTATATTTCATCTATTAGAATTTGAACAAATATTTTTATCCACCTGTGTAAGTTTCTCAAGATTTCTCAATAATAAACTATAGCTTCCGAAGGATTGCGACTGATGTGAACCCTGGAATTACTTTTGTACAGCTACCCAATTGTTTCTCTTTGAATTTCCAAATTTCGGAATATGGTTGTACAGAAGATTTTTATTTCAAGTTCAAGGAGCTCAGGGGACCATTTAATAACGTTATATGAGAAAAAGCAGACATGTTTGTCATCCTATCATACGAGTAGGCAAGTCGTTAAAGGATGTCATAGGAATAGAGCTGCAGAAATTTGTTGGCAGAGCATATTTGGCCAAACAAATAAACCGTAGTATGCTTATATTGGTAGTACTTAGATGATCTAGTTTTGATTTGTATTCAAATGGCACTATTCGGATTCTCTTGCTTAAAGTAGCAAAAAACTGCTGACATTCTTATAGGCTGAATATATATGAGTCAGTGAGAGAGAGTGTTTTGGCAAGCATTGTGACCATCCTTTACCAACATGCCATTTTCTCAAAATGGAAAACTTTTCTCTTTTAGTCAAGCCTCATTCAAATTTAATATTTCTTTAGCTTGAATATGACTGCAACAAGTATAAATCCAAAAAGGTTACTATGTTACCCCTTTTACTGTTCTTTTTCGAATCATCTAAATTTTTTATTGTTAGAGTCCCACTGTTTTTTATTCTATCTCTGAACATTCATTATATGCTTGGGATGTTGAAGGCCTGTTGTCTTCCTTCGTCTTACTATGAATTAGCGTATGCTGAACTTATGCTAAAGCAGTCTGACTAACGTGGAATAAATTTCGTAACAATGGATATGCCTTGCTGTTTAGTACAACTGCTTTTTAGGAGAGCATTACAAATACAACCATCACAAGCAAGGGACCCGGAAAGCACACGGGCAGCTTTAATTGAAAGTAGTGCTAGGGTGAGGGAGGATTCTATCACATCAACCAAAAGACTTGCCCTAATATAATAATCATAAAGTTTAGAAGGCATTGAGCACTGCACTGTTTATGTGTGTTGATCCCTTATAAACATGGTCAATTAGGCCTTGGTCCATTTGCAGGGTCACTGTTTCAACTTTCCAATATGCTGGTCGCTGTACTTCATACTTGAGTAGGTTCAGCTTATGGCTCTTGTTAACATCAATACCCTATTGGGAAAACTCGTGTGACTTATTCCACATTTGAGCCATGAATAAAAGGTGTAAGACCTGCCCTAAAACTTTGACCATCGTTTACGCTTGAGCTGCTTACATGGTCATGATGATCCTTTTTTGGAGGGACAAACATTTCATGTAACTTAAGAAAAATTGAACTTTGGGAGGAATATCACCACCCATTATGTAGGTCTCTTAACATTTAAGTCATTTTTAATATGTTCTCTGGCCACAATTTCAAAGCTATCAGTTCAGGAACTTGTGTTGTTTGTGTTCAAACCAACATATGATATGATAATTGCTTTAACAAGATTATTATTGTGAGTGGGGGAGGCTGAAGGGGGAGAGAGTCGTTGGTAAGATGTTAGAGACCTTCTCTGTGCAAGTCATGATTGTAGAGTAGATACACAACTATGAGATTATGCCTTTGCTGAAGTTAGTGCCCTTTTCCCTTAATGGTTGGTTGTTAAACTAAAACTCAGTAGGATGATTGGTGGCCTGTTGGGTTGGTGAATGTAGGGCATTGTTATCATGCCCAGAAGAGTTAAGTCCTTCCACCACCATGTTATCTGGATTCTGCCTGAAGCTCAGTGGATAAAATCCACCTCTTTTGGTCCTTGAACTTTGAGAGGTTGCAGGGTCAATCCACCAGGGCGGCAATCCTCAATTCCTTTTATCCATTTTCCTTCCAAATTTGTCATCCCAACCATGTATGCTTGTCCTTTGTCACGGTCTATTTATTTTGGATGGTTCTGTTGTATAGTGTTCCACTCATCGTCGACAAAATTTTGGAGCCTTTGTAGTGCAATCTATATTTCCAAAGTGCTTTTTTGGGTGATTGGGTACATTAGTGATGCCCCCAAGTTACTATCAGTGGGTGGTTTATGACAGCACAGGAGATACACTTCACGGAAGTGGAACCTCTATCTGGAAAAAAAGCATTGATGCTTGTGCTTGCTAATGTGGCTGGGGTTGATTGCTGGTTTTAAGTGCCTTTCGTGGAATACATGCCCCTTAACGTATACAATAAGTACTGGTTAAACTAAAATCAAGTAAATTACCATATTGAGATACATAAAACCGTGGTTCAAAAATGTTAAATTAACACTTTTGTTTATAAAAAGGTCTACCAATGCAAGTAGAATATGATTGCACATGCGATTTAATAAATTGCTGACTCAAAATTAATATTCTCGAGTGACTTATTATTTGGATTATACAATAATATTCATTAGAACAATGGGCAGAAAACTGCAAAGCACATGCTTGTAAAAGAGTGTTATTTGGTAATATAATGCCCTTTATGATAATCATGTTTTGAGAAATTTCATAATATAATGCCCTTTATGATAATCATGTTTTGAGAAATTTCATTCATTACTCCAATTTTTTTTTAGAAAATTCAGCGATGATTCTTAGAAATTGATTTAGATGATTTTTGTTATATAAGTTTTACATGTTTTTCAGAATTTTTTTTATTGATTTTTAGAAATTTATTTACATATGTTTCAAAGAAATCAAATCTCAAAAGTTAGTTTGGTTGGTTGAACCATTTGTCTCAAGTTCAGACCATAGTTTTAAATTTGGTTAAAATTTTGGAGCTTACTAGCATCTATTATCACTAGTCTTTGGTAATTGAACCACTCTCCATATGAATATTATAGAGGATAGATTTTGGCAAATTTCTTTTAAAATAATCATTTAACACTAACATACAACACTCGTATTAATTTTTTTATTTTTATTTTATTTTATTTTACATAAATAATTACCATATCATTAACAAATTCCTTAAAATAAACTTGTTAGGGAGGCTTGAAGTTAATCTAGTTAATCTAAATGTTATAGACATGATGCCTTCCCATCATGCAACATACATGTGCTATGTGCTATTATTATTTAATGAGCTCCTTTTAACTTAAAATGATATTAGAAAAAAAAATGCACCAATAAACTTGTCTTTCATTACCACAATTTGATGAATAAATTAAAGCAACATAAATTAAATATTTGAAAAAATCATGCGTGCAATATAACAATAAATATAAATATCAAGCATGTATATATAAAGTTAAAAGAGTTTTGACATGTATTCACAATGTAATTACATATTTACATGTTAAAAATAAATATGATAAAATAATAATAAGATCATAAAATAGATCTATGCCCTAAAACTACTTTTGTTTGCCTAAGAGCTCGCCTTACTCGGATGTAAGGAAGTATGTTAATGGGCCAAGGCCAGAGGCATATGGCAAGAATGAAAGCCTGCTCCCATATGGACCACCATTGAGTAATTCTGTGGTACGGTTCTCCTCGAATAACGATGAGGAGTCAACTTGTATTAGCATATAACAATTAGTGATAGTTGTCCTCACTGCTGATTTGACAACTGAGTTATGATAGATTTTCTCACTGTGTAAAAAAAATCATAAATAGGTCATTGTCCTTGATAAGTACACCAATGCCAATACGAATAGGGAACACAAGGGTTGCCTCCACAACAATGAGAAAAAAAATATTTAATTAATAAGATCTAAAATCTAAAACTTTGGAGCAAAATACAAAAGTGTGAACTTTTGAGAGCCAAAATCCTAGAGGAATGCCTTCATGAGGGTAAAAGGTATATTAGTGCCCATTGGAGTTTTTTGAAATAGTGACTCAGTAACATCAATATGTGTATCTCTCCTACATCCAAGGTGAAAGAAAGAAATCCTTGATAGATCATTAGCAGAAAGAATTGGAAGCATTGGTCTATGGTGTGTCTTCTTTCTAGAAGAGGCAACTTGTTCTTGATATTTGGAGGAAGCCACTTGTTTGTTGAGGGGGTGTGAGTTGTTTGAATATTTAAGATGAAATCTCTACAAGGGTCTTAAAAGGGTAAGTTGACTTGCTAGTGGGGGTTGAATAGCTCCCTGGGGTTTCATGATTCTAGAAGCTAAACTGTTGCTCTTCCTTGCCTCTTAGTGCCTTTATTCATTGGGACTATAATGATTGAGATATGAATTTGGGTGTTTGTTCAAGGAGTTGGAGGGTAGCCAAAGTGAACGAGATATGAATTTGGGTGCCTACCTCATGAATATGGTAAGCCATCACTAGTTTGGATATTGAAAGATGGAAAAGGAGTTTTGAAAATCCTTGAAAACATAGTGGTACCATCCTTAGATTTGATTGAATAATGTAATGTGAAGTTCTCCTTAGCCTTGGTCTCTTGAAGATGACAAACCTAGTAGGGTGCATTCAATTTAGAAATATGATGTTTGGTTTCCACTTGAAGTTGATGTGAGCCAACATGGAACTAACCAAGAGGTGTATCCAGAGAGTGTACATCGAATGATGAAATATTAAGGAGGTTGAATAATGAGGCCATCCCTCGACTCCATGAAGTGCAATTCATGGAAATTGAACTTGGGCCTCAACCCACTAGGTGGGGTGATCCAAGTCACTTGGACGTACTCTTAGTGTATGTCCTCTCTAGTAATCATATTCAATTCCTACTTAGTTGTCAAGAAGTGGCCAAGGGAATTGAAGGGGGTGAGGTATTCCATCAATAAACTAACTGAGTATAGTAGATAGGCAACCTCTAAAAACTAAGAGTGGGTCCACCCATGTTTCCCGATCAAGGCAATGCACTACAAGGAACAATACACAAGATAAGGATAATGATTCCTATTGATGATCAAGTAAGCAAAGCTATGAACATGATGTAAAAATGAGACCTATCCAAAAACAGTTTCAATCTAGAAGGGGTGGGCTACAAATTGTGATTAAATGATGGGTTATGGATTCTCCTCTTGCCTTTGATAATGTGATGGAGCATGAGGAGCTAAACTCTCTTTCCCTTAGCCTAGATGGACTTGAGCAAACAAGGTCCCAAAACTCTACTATAAATAACCATGTGCCTAATGATGGTGTTTCTTACTAAAGGGAAAAGGATCCATAGCCTTTGTTGAATTGAGCTTGTGAAGCCATCCTAAAATCAAACCTAGGCTTTGAGAGCTAAAACCCCAAGCATGTGTGCATTTTGGTGATCTCAATCTTGTCGCTCCAAAAATAGAAGTAGGAGTTTGAGAGGACAAACTTTGGCCCATTGAAAATCACAATCTTAGTTTACTAAGGTAGACTGTCAATTGTTGAAGATCACAAAGCTAGATAAGTCAACCAATGATCCTTGGGAACCCTTTGAGATGGAAGTCAAAAGGATAAAGTCATTTGGCATAAAGGTGGATTGAGATCATGATATGATGGATGAGATAACCATCCCCAAGTTGAATATACTTTTGTATAAAAGATTGAACTCTTTAATAAAGATCCCAAGTAGGGTGGGTAAAAGAGGGCTCCCTTGTTTCACTCTAGTGGTGTACTTGATAAAATTTGACAACTCATGTCTTGTGTAGAGGTGGCTAATATTAGACTCATAGAGGTGCATGACAATAATGATAAGGGTCTCTAGGATGCCATTGTCTCTAAGCCTTTGGAACATGGCTTCCCCAAGGACCAAGTCAAACACATTCCAAAAGTTGAGAAATCAACATAAGACTTTGAAGAGTGATGCCTTGCCTCCTTAGTCACTACTACATTTGGGTTTGAAATTTGATGAATCGACATTTGATTAAAAAATCAATTTTAATAATGAAAATTAGTCAAAAGAATGTGAAATTAGTGCCATTTTTTTAAATGTGGGCCTTGAAAAACGTTAGTTTAGCAACACGACTCCTTTAATGTCACTTAAAGAATGTCACTGATGTCTATTCAGTGACATTACTAACATCTCTTGAGTGACATCAATTTTATTCAAGGTCATTTCTGTAAATCAGAAAAATGTTGTTAAGTATACATTGCATAAGTGATGTTTTGTGATTTTTAATTCTTATTGACAATTATTCTATACTTCTGATATGCCTATTAATAAGTTTTTCCCCACATCATTGAAAATATGGACGACACAAGTAACCCATTTTTTGTGAAGCGTTGGGAGAAGGTGAAAGTTTTCTACAAGTAAATTTTCCTATTGATAATTTTCAGACCAGGCAGTAACTCCTCAAAAACAATTCGTTGATATTCATTTAGGTTGGTCTTTATTATATATAATAGGGAGAGACTGTTCATTTCATCTCCCAGTGACTATTCATATTCTCTATTATTTATTTACATCAGTTTTAGTTATTCACCCAATCCTGATGATTAGGTGTCAACATTCCCCCCCTTAATCTGAAGGGATGTTGGTGAGTCCAAGCATCGTTTTGAATCTTTCAAGCTTTTCTCTTCCAAGCGCTTTGGTGAAGATGCCTGCAATTTGCTCATTAGTGGAACAATGGCGGAGATGGATTGTTTTGGCCTCAACTTGATGTTGAATCAAATGATATTTAGTATTGATGTGCTTTGTTCGATCATGGAACTTTGGTTTCTTGGCCAACTTTATGGCCGAGGTATTGTCAATCATGAGTGGAGTCGATTGTACTTGTTTTACTTGCAAATCTTCAAGAATCTTCCAGAGCCACACAATTTATTTTGTTGCCTCAGCTGCTGCCACATATTTTGCTTCTGTTGTGGAATCTGCTGGAACTGATTGTTTGCGTGATCTCTAGGAGATAGCTCCCGATCCAAGACTCATAGCATAACCTGAAGTAGATACCCCAGTTTCTTTGTCTCCATCGAAGTCTGAATCAGAGTATCCAATCAAGCTGAAGTCGTCCACCTATGTATACCTGATTCCAAAGTCTTGAGTTCCCTTCAAGTACCTTAGAACTCTTTTTGCAGCAGACCAATGTCCCTCACAAGGCTTTTGCATAAACCTGGAGAGAATTCCAACAACAAATGAAATGTTTGGTCTGGTAGTAGTTAGGTAGTTGAGACTTCCTACAAGCTATCTATACTTTGTTGCATCTTCAATTTCTTTTCCTTCAATGGATGTGAGCTTTAAGTTTTGTTCCATTGGATTAGTAAGAGGATTGCATTCTGTCATGCGAAACCTATTCAATAGATCTCCAATGTACTTCTTTTGAGAAAGAAATATGGACTTCGGATGTTGAGTTACTTCAATACCAAGATAGTAATGAACATAGCCCAAATTAGTCATTTCAAAACCTTTCCCCAATTCCTTCTTTATGGATGCAATTTAGCTTTCATTGTTCCCTATCATCAAAAGATCATCTACATATACCACAAGATATACTACTGTTTTTCCAACTTTCTTGACAAATAAAGTTGCATCATCAAGATCATAATGTTTGAAATTGAGTTTCAGAAGATGCTCAGTTAGTTTTTCATACTAGGCTCACGATGCTTGTTTGAGGCCATACAAGGATTTCACAAGTTTGCATACTTTACATTCATGTCCTTTCACAGCAAATCCTTCAGGCTGGGACATAAAAACATTCTCTTTTAGATCTCCATTCAAGAAAGCAGTGTTTACATCCATTTGATGGAATTTCCAACCGTTCTGAGCTGCTAGGGCAAAGAGTGTCCGGATGGTAGCCCATTTTTCTGTGGGGGCAAAAGTCTCCTCATAATCGACCCCTTCCTTCTGTGCAAAATCTTTTGCCACAAGCTTGGCTTTGTGCTTGTCAAGTGAGCCATCAACTTTATACTTGTTCTTGTAGACCCACTTGTAGCTAATTGGTTTGGTTCCTAATGGAGGATCAACCAACTTCCAAGTGCCATTCTTTATTAGGGCATCATACTCCTTTTGCTGCTCCGTTGATTGAGTTGGGAGTGAATCAAGATTGAGTCTCCCAATTCTATCAATCACATCACTTAAAGCATCATCCGTTGTTGGAGTTTCATGCGGGGGAGAGAGTTCTTCAGAAGAAGATTCCACATGTTGATCTAGTATAGGAATCTCCCCTTCAAGATGTGGAATTTGATTATCAAATTCTTGAAATGATTTTGCATTTGCGAATCTATCCAAGCGATCAAGTTGCTGCTCAACAACATTGTTAGTTTTGGATGATTAAAGAAATATTACATCTCTAGATACAACAAACTTTTTATTGACTTCATCATAGAGACGATATGCTTTGGAGGTGTTTGAATACCCCAAGAAGATACACTTACGACTTCTTGCACCAAGTTTGTTTCTATGTACCTTTGGTATCAAGGCATAACAGGTGGAACCAGACCCTGAGATGCTTTACTGAAGGAACGTGTCCATACCACATTTCATATGGAGTCTTGTTTCTAATAGCATTAGATGAACATCTATTCTTTATATATACAACACATAGAACTGCATCAGGCCGAAACATCAACTTTACATTCATTAGTACTTTACATTTTATTCAATATATTTTTTTATTAATTCCATTAATTTGAAATTATTTATTTGTGAAATTATTTGAATGTATTTTTATTGTACTAATGAATGGGTTGAATATTTTTTTTTGAAATAGGAAACAATGTCAAATAATGCTAAATTAGATTGTGGTGCATCAAATTGGTTGGCCTATATAACTAAAAACTGTTTTCTTTCATCATAGATGTTGATCTTGATGACTGTAGTTTCTTTTGGGTAGACTAACAATCGTAAGAAACCATCTTAGAGTCATCCCAAGTTGTTTCATATTAATGATGGGAGATGTTATTACTTTTGCATGCAATGCAAAGGCATAAAGAGAAAAATAATTAATAGGTCAAGGGCTAGGAAGCATTGCTTAGAGCATGGGCACTTGGAATGGGGACTACAATATTACCCATCAGGAAGATAGATAAACATATAATCATAAATTTTTATTAAAAATAAAAAGTTACATTAATACATGCACATAGTGCATTTAGATAACTGTCCCGCAAAAACTAGTGTGAAACACAAAATAAATTGGCTGGATAAAAAACCAACCCCGGATCCTGTAACAAAACTATTTTATCCTAACATCCTAAAATCATAATAGGTTTGAATGCTGTATTGGTCACAAAAAATAAATTTTAACATTGTTAAATATATGCTATTGAGAACTGTAGCAATATACAAAATAATAAGTATGATGCATATATATAACATGTTAAAAAAGAAGCCACATAAACTGGTGCTTATCTCTCTCTCTCTCTCTATATATATATATATATACACACACACACACTTCATTTTTCGATATTTTTGAATATTTTAATATTTTGATACAATTATATTTATTTATTTGTAATTACAAAGAGAAAGATTGTCATCTGGATTTATCTTGAGTGGTTGGAAGGAATGATTAGGATCCTCCCCACCCAAAGATTCAATTCCCATAAGTGGCATGATGAGCTTTGATGTAATGGCCTTGAGGATTGGAACATGTTATATTCTTGATATGGAATATAAGATATTTTCCATGTGAAAACATTACAAAGAGAAAGAGCGTTAAGGATTGGAATTCCAAATGCTACAATTTGTATTAGAGATGGTGGGGGTTATAGAATTGAAGTTGATACTTGTTGTAGCGGCTACAACCACTCTCCAAAATTTTGCCTTAGCTTCGTTTTGGAGCCTCCCTACCAATCATCCTTAGCAGCATGTCTTGCATTGTCAAGTACATAGGCTTCATTTGATTTTCAGTGGCTTGCCAGCTTGTGCATGTTAGTTTGCTTCACTTCTCTCACACGCTGCCATTCCAGAATTAAGTTAGTTGCTGGCTGAGCAACTCCCTCAAAAAATTGCGCAATTCTGGAGGGGAACCAACCTTTTCTCCAGAAATTGCGCAAATCTGCTGGGTAGCCTGCTGGGCTCAGAAATTGCGCAGAGCAGTCAATCATGCTTCCTTGAGAAAATTGCGGAATCTAGCCCAGTACTACAACTCAATGCAGAAATTGCGCAATTCTGGGACACAGTCACCTGCTGACCCTAGAAATTGTGCAATCCCTCATGGAAAACCAACCCAGCTCAGCTCAGAAACTATGCAAATCCGCCTCCCAGTCTCGCAGGTTGTTGCATGTGCCTTCAAGTTGACCAGTTCCCTCCGGGATCGAGCAAAACTAATTTGCATGCATGGGATACTTTTCCCGAAATAGAAAAAGGTAGCATGTAAAGGCATCCATAGATCTGAGGGATATATTTTTAGCAGCTTGAGGTTACATGCATAGATCATTTTAGAAACATCTCGCCAAGTGTCGTTTTTTCCTAGATTTGTGGCATGCGCGTCATAACCTCAATCTTATCAAAACTTATGAATCGGATGCTGCAGAGCTCATTCCTCACATCGATCGTACAACTCTGACATCCCACATCGCATCTAGGAGTCTTCAACACTTTCATCTTAGCTGTTCCAGGGTAAGTCTACTTCTCATGTCTTGCGCTGCATTTCTGTCACTTTTTGTGTTTTGATTTGTGTAATTGTTGTTTGCTTGATTTTAATGAGTGCCTGCTGTCATTTAAATGTATGTTAGCTTGTATAAACACCGTTTTAGTTTTTGTTCGCATCTCACTGCTATCACATGCATGACACTGTTTTGCATTGATGGTCACCGTTGCGGCGACCCGCTTCACACACATGCAAGTTTTCTCATTCTCTGAATCCTAAACTCACTGTTTGCATGCATGATCATTCACTCTTGTTTACACTCAGTATCACCATGCATTTAGACTTCTCATGTTTTCACTTGCCCATCGGCGGGCCTGGGCTGCCTTAGCCCGGACCTTGCCTTGCTCGGCTAGCATTGCGAATTTCTAGAAGTGAAGGCTCTGTCTTCCCTTCTGAAATTGCGTAAGTATGGCCCAACACTGACCTCCAGGATTGCATTGCGCAATTCTGGGAGGCAGTTCCTTGCTGGCCCCAGAAACTGCGCAATGCAGTTTGTTGGTTTGCATGTCACTACTGACTGAAATTGTGCATTGCGTAGTTTCAGTCCTCAACAGGCTAAGCTAGACTATGCATTGTGTAGTTCCAACAGTTAGTCAGTCTCCTGATAGCCCAGACTGTGCCTTGGGCAGTTTTCGTAGTTAGTCTCCCAGCCTCCTGGTGAAAATTGCGCAATCTTCAAAAACACTAACACAGGTATGTTGCATGTTAGTTCTCTAGTTTGTTTTAGTTTTCAACTGACAGATTTCTTTCCATGAGTGTTGCTATGTCTCTAGGTATCACAGGTGTTTTTCTACCTCTCAGCAACACAGGTACAATGGCTTCGAGGAGAGTGGAGTCAAAGACACCATTGAGAGCGCAATTAGGGATGCAGTCGATCAAGTGTCTATGAAGTTTCCCATCTATGAAGACATCAAGTTGTTCATAGACAAGGATATCAAGATGAAATGGCAGTGGCATCACAACGAGAAGCACCATCAACAGCAATAGAAGGTAGCAGAATTGCGTGTGACAAATGCAAGAGGAAGGTTGTTGACAATGCAGAGGCGGAGCAAAGTTGAAATTTCAAGCAGATCCACTTGTGATGAAAGCAGCTTTGGAGATGGAGGCTATGAGGTGATAGCATGACAAAAGGATCGCGCGAAGGAAGAGAGAGAAACGGAGAAGGAGTTGCAGGTTTTGAAGCAACAACTCAAGGAAGAATGAGAGCTACACAGACGATAGAAGGAGTTGCAGCAGGAATTGGTATAGCAGGAGGCGCAACATGCACAAACTAATGAAACTGCGCCCATACAGGTTATAGACCCAGCCCAGTACCTGGCACGGAGCAAACAAGGTGAGCAGTGCCGTCGATCACATGCAAGGTTGTTCATGAGCATGGATGTCATTATGCGCATGCATGCGATCCCACCCATTGGCACACTCACCGAGGCAAAGACAAGACCAAAATCCCACTGACGCTGAACATGTATTTCAACAAGTTGATGCACATAGTCACTAGCACACACTTGAAGATCAATGCAGACACTATGCATCAGTATGTTGTTGGTCTGGCCGCACTCAAGACGATGATGCGCATGTTATCAAACGAGTTGGACAGAGGATCCAAACCAGTGTACTCGGATGCAACAGAGGTAAGAGTTCATTTCCAAAAAGATGCCACCATAGAGTACACATACACCATCACAAACTACCAAGATTGGCATCAGTTCGCGACCGTCGACCATCATGAGGATGTTGAAGAGTTGGTCTTCCCGCAGTTGTCCGAGTCTTAGTGATGTTTTGCATGGCTTGCTCAAGCCATTTTTTCTCACATGGGTACATGTGAAGATTGTATGTAACATCTTGTAAAGTGGAAGTCCAAGTGTCGATAGTTGAATGTAATAGTCATAGAGTAGTTGAAGAGTCATGAGGGTAGGTGAACAGTCACAAAGGGGAATGTCAAGGTTCACCCCACCCTTTGCTATTTATAGAACCTCATAACTCATTGTATTGCTATTTTTGGTCAGCCAAGCTTCCGATAGGAGTACCTTAGAGAAAGCTTGGAGAGTATTGTAATGAGCCTTGGCTTCTCCACGGTGCAGAGCTAGTACATCTCTTTGGAGGAGTAGGTGGAAGTGACTGTAACGTTCCGTTATCGGGACTAGTGGTTGGTCATGGTTGTACTGTATGATTGGAACTTTCACTTCTTAATATAACATAACCAACACGTTTCATGCATATGTTTTTATTGTATTTTAGTTAGCTTGTTTACTCTAATGATATATGTATATGTTTGCTTACGCATGTATGTATAGACTCTTTCTGTATATGTATGTATGAATCTTACTGAAATGTGTTGTTGGTTTAACCATCACTTTGGATTGTTGGTTCACCTTCCTTCTAGTTTGTGATGCATCTTTGCTCGTGTGTTCCCTTCCAAGCTGCGTGTTTACACAGGTTTCCAAGGGGCGCACTCACTCCACCTTTCGTGTGTTAGAACTATTCATGCACCTTCCTTGGCTTGCTGCGCATGTCACACCCTTGCTACCAACAAGGACATCTTACTTACCTCTGCGCGCAATCGCGGTCAAGGCGATACTGTACGACCCACTGCTGGGAATCCTACACCAAACGGTCTAAGGTCTAGTTGGGACTTCTTATTGGGGAGATCCCCTGACATGTTGGCGGGTCCATCACCATCAATAATACTCTAGAAGAAAATGACATTCATATGATTTCTAATGAAGGGATTAAAAAGTTGATCCATGACACCTTTGTTACCATGGATGAGAACACATGTGGATGAGATCTATGAAGATATTCATGATGAATTGATAAGGCACAAAAACCCTTATATAGAGACTCAAAGACATGTCTTCTCTTTTCTCTTTTGTTGTTCGTGAACTTGATGGTACTCAATGGTATTTCAAACATATGCATGACATAAATATTAGGGTATGTAAGAAATACATTTCTTTTTTATAAATGATACCTTCTAATTTGTAAATTTTGTTGACAATGGATTTTTTTGAATTATATAATTCCATGTTTCCACTTGATTACTTTGCATTATTAGAATGTTGGTATCTAAAAAATTTCGTATAGAAGATATCAAGTATTGGAAGGGAGAGATTCATCATTTAATGTGTGATATTCAAACATACCCATTTCCATGTTTTTGGTTGCATAAGAACATGATCTCATACACCTAGTTGAGAAGATTGAATAATGCAAACCTATATACACAAGGTCAATGTGGTTGGTGGAGAGGCACTTGAAGGCATTGAAAGCTTTTGTTAGAAAAGGATCACTTTCATAGGGCTTAATGATTGAAGGATATATGGTATACTAGTTGACGGGCCTCATAAGTGACATCTTTTTACATCCGATTTTCCCTATTCTTAATTCCTTTTCACTTATAAAGTTTTTTCCACTGCAATTCCTTAACATTTTACATGAATTTATCATTAAACGTTGAAAAGAGATCATATTTTTATTTATCTTTTGAGTTAATGTGCAAGAACGAAGTGCCATAAAGGTTGTTGTGTAGGTTGTAACGTCACCATAAAGTATGCCTTGGTCACTATTGTTGTACTTCCATTGCTACAACTTAGTGATGAAATGCAGTTGTTGCAACTCTAGATCATTGTTGCTGCAACTTTGGAAGCCTAATGCTGCAACTCAACGACGAATCACAACTGTTGTAACTGTGGAACACTGTTGCTGCAACTATGGAACCATGTTGTTGCAACTATGGAACCCTGTTGTTGCAACTTTGGGACATTACTACAACTTTGGAGCAATGTTTCTGTAACTTTGGAACCCTGTTGTTGAAACTGTGGTGCAAAAACTCCTTGCTGCAATCGTGGTGTCACAACAAATGATTGTAAGTTTTGTGCCACAACTCCTTATTGCAACTCCTGGAACTACAAGTTGACATTTGAACCATGAGCTAACAAAACCTTGAGTTGATTGGAAACTTGAGCTAATGCTGTTACACAATTGTTGTTATATTATTTCAATTTGGATTAATATTAGACATGATTACTTGAGGTGTTGATAATTATTTTGGAATTATGTATGAGTTATTTATTGTTTGCTAATTATTAGCAAACCACATGAGAAATTTGTGGAGACATATTTATTATTTTCTAATTGTTAGCAAACAATATGAGAAATTTGTGGATCTCATTTATTGGTTGTTATTTTATTTTTAAATATTTTTTTTTCCACAAAAATGAGTAATTTATATATAAAATCCATGCATGGTTGTGGAAAATACCCAGGAAGTGCACTACATATGTGCTTCTAGAGACTTGTCCTCTAGGGAGGGGAGTACAGATAGAACAAAAGTGCTACTAAAGAAGACAAATAACTATATGATGACAAGAGTACAATTTGCATAAGGAACCCAACGAAAGGAAAAATTTACATTGTGAAACCATTAAACCTCAGGGTGTATGTCCTCATTTGGAGCTTGATTAAGGTCAAGTATGGGATTTCTGCATGCCTACTATTAACACTTGATTAAGAGGAATGGAATATTTTGACAATGAATTGAGCTTGCAAGGCTCCAATGTGTTGATGAAGAGCATCTAACTCATCCCCTTGATGGGCCAATTTACACTTTAAATCTTGGATTTTGTCTAGAAGATGAGAGACTATTTTCCAATGATCCATAATTGAAGACCACCAACCATTGTAGAACTGGAAGAAACAAGAGTGGGGAGGACCATGAGCTCCAGAGCACAAGTGATCCATTGAGTTATACACTAGTTTGAACAACTCACACACATTGGTGTTAATGGCATCACATCTGAGAAAAATTCCAATATCTCTACATTTAATAATGAATGGAGGCGGAGGATAGACAACGAGATTAGACCTCCACCGTCCTAATGTACCTTGAGCCTACGAGAAGGAATTTGTTAGAAGGTTTACATGCATCATAGAGAGTGGGATTGCCACAACGACATGCCTATTGAGTCAGTGATAGAACATAATATCCCAAATTTGCTTTGCCTTGGAGGGGTACAAGGGATTTTACGAGAGATCATAAACTTATGATTAATAATGCAAAGAAAAAGGGGGAAGTCAGGGAAGAGTTCACCTCCCCCAGAATCCCGTTGACTTCAATTTTTCCAACTGTAAGAAAGCATGCCTTGTTGGCTTGAAGATCTGTTTCCTTGTTATGGTGTCGAAGAATGTGATAATAGGATTTTGAAAGAAATCCTCTACTAAAGTTTGATACTATGGAGTAGGAGTTTCAGATGTTGATCCTTTGTCTAGGAGTTGTTACACATTTATGGATTTGGCCAGGGGCAAGCCTTGTAGTAAGCCATGCATCTCGACCTGGTTATTGGTCATATTCCCTAATCCCAATGGATAGATTATTACAAATTTTCCTTCGGGATTATAGAGAACCCACCCCCCCCTCCCCCCACACCTCTCCTTCCAGCCCAATTTTTTATATAAAAATTACTTATAAAAGGAGTTCCTTTTTTGTTCCATGGGGAGGACTCTTACAGAAATGTCCAAATCATAATGAAATAATTTAATTATTAAGTTTTTATATTTTCCTAGTTTATAATTTCCTAGTTTATGATTTTATTAATTACTATAATTTATTTGTTTTTGCATATTTATGAAATATTAATTTCGATTAATTAGCTTAGTTGATTAAATTAATTTATGCAGTTAATGCAACAAGTTTTGATAAATATAATCACTCTGTTCTATGGAGACATGGCCCACACCAATAGAACATAGTGTTGTATAATTTAGGTAGTTATATTTTTTGGTTATGTAATTTAACTCCTCAATTAATTATTCATGCATAATTTGTTTTATTTAATTTTGTACGTAATTTTTATTTGTGCGATTTTACTTATTTATGCAATCAATTATTTGAGCATGATTCCATTTATTTATTTATCAATTTATTTTCGCAATTGATTATTAATGTTTATTTCTATTTTTACATTCTTACATTTCATATTAGTTTGCATTCATTTACATTGTTGAATAAGTGTGCTCAATGAAATGATTACATTTGTTGGTCTCAGTAAAACTATGGATCATCTTGCCAAGGATTAGTCCTTTCATTCATTTTTTCCTATGTGATTATTTCCTACTTTTGTGGCTTGTTCTACTTGTGTTGGGGTTTACAATGATAAGTTTCCTAAACCCATTGGATATAAGTGTGCTATTTCAATTATGTAAGTGTGTTTCTTTTATTTCCAGCACGTGTGTTTCATTTTCCATAGATGGTGGAAAGTTGCACAAACGATCCATCTGTTAACGAAAGGTTTATTGTAAAGACCCAAGGTTCAACCATTGGTTTCCAAGAAAAGATCCTGTTGTAGTCTAGCACAATGCCAACATTTTCATTCCTCCACGAAGGAGAAAAGTCTCACTCGAGGCGTGCTGAGACTTCCAAATGGTAGGTGGGGAATTTAGACAGTGACAAGATTCATATTATTACATAAATTATACATAAGCACTTAATTATTCAGAGATCCTCCAACAATATTGCACAAAATGCAAATTCAGAGAAGACCAAAAATCTTGGATGGAAAAGATGTTGCAATTTCTCACTGAAATCTGAAGATACTCCTTTTATTCTTTTAGGTAAAGGGTTTCGTTGTTGCAGATGGAAATTCAAATTTATACTTAGGCTTGTTTGCAATAATACTGGTGAAGATTGGGAGAAAATTTGTGCCAGGTTCTGAGGAATACATTTGGGCTTGTTCAAGATCTCTATTGTGGTAGTTCTCCTTAGCATTCTTTGTCATTTTGAATCTGAACTAATACAACGCATCAAATTCGTATGGTTGATACAAATTTTGGGACAGGGCATTTTAAGGCTTATCTGTGGGTTCTTCGGCATTGTGAATGATATTCGTTGGATCTTTGCTAAGACAATTCCAACGCACATAATTAAAATTGTCTCCTAAAATTCGACCTGGTACCTTGGTGAAATTATGTTAGAAAAAACTTCCACTATGATAGCTTCCAGGCCTGCGTTATGTGTATAAGGGCTTATCGTCTATGGGTTGAATGATTTCTAGCAGAGAAGCATGTATGAGAGTCCTAATGGTCCTGTCTCTAAGGACCAATGAAGAAGTTTCAAGCTAGAGCAATGACCTAATTAATCTTTGCAGACTTGGATGTGTACTTTATGGGAAATCTCTTATGTGCGGCCTTATGATCTACATCTAATACTAGGTTACTAAGGAGTCACATCTATCACGTATAGTGTGAAAAATTGAAGTAGAATATTCAAGAAATTGAACAACAAAACCTTGTATAGGATCTATAGTTGCATCTCTCTAAAGTTTGTATTAAGAGCATACATAATTGCTTCTACATGTGCCTAAGGCTCTACAAAAGTAATTAAGTCGAAAACCAACGGTTTGAACTTACAACGATGTATTGAAGAGTGTTATTCCATAGTGTAGTGATATGTATATTTGTAGAAGTCCGATTGCTCAAGTTGATCAAGGTGGTAGGGTGGTGTGAGGCAGGAGAGTGGAGTCCCCTTCAAGTTGGAGCCTGAGAACACTTCAGGGTTACAGGGTGGTGCTAGGGTAGGTTGGAGCCTACATAGGGCACTGGATCGTCTATCCAACAACAACCAGTAAACAGGGTGTTGGAGCATCCTTCAAGTTGGAGCCTGTAACCTATGGCTTTGGAGCATACTTTTGATTGCAGATGGTAAACAGGGAATTTGAGCGTCCTACAATATTTCCAACTAATAAACCTTGTGCTTGTTGTGAGACTTATGGCCATTATACTCATGAATGTCCCCTTCTCACTCATATGCGTCATGCATGGGAAGCTCAAACAAATGCCTCTAGAGGGTCATAACCCATTTCTCAACCCCCTCCTTCTTCTTTGCAGTCGACAATGCTTACCAATCCATTCCCTCATCAAGGATATGTGGTTTCCCAACCTGCTCAGAATCCTCCAGCCCTCCAAACTTCGCAACCTGGGAATGAAAATTACCAGATGCTCATGATGAATTTTGAAGACATCAACCTCCAGGATCGGTTGCACCAGTACTACAATACTCCTGATAAGCCAACGACTGATTCTTAACCCAAAAGTTCCATTGAGCCCCTGTCATTACCAAATGGTACCTTACAGATCCCTTTTCTTAAGGTAGAGGTTCACCCTAATATCACTAAAGGACCATTACGTCTAAATATTGCTTCTTCTAAAGCCGCCCATACATATAGTATAGTAGATAAATTGGCGCAGTCTCTTGCCACAATGTCCAAGCTGGGTGTTCTCTAGGCGCTGTGGATCCCTCTGATGATCATTTGATCGCCTTTAATGTTGATAAAAGGAAAATCCTCTCTCCCTGCATGTATTTCAGATACCAATATCAATTAAAAATGCCACTATTGAACGATGTATAATCGACAAAGGCACCTCCACTTGTGTGATGGCCACTAGTGTCTGGAAACAACTTGGTTCCCTTGACATGTCTCCATCCACTATCACTCTACTTGCTTGGGATGATCACCCCTCGCAGATCCTCTGTTTATATCATAATTTCCCCATCATCGTTTTTGGCAAGACGATCTTTATTGATATCGAAGTCATGGATGCCCCTTTAGATTATAATATCTTTCTTGGTCGCAGTTATATGTACGCCATGTCAACTGTCACATCCTATGTCTTTCGCAAGATATTCTTTCCTCATAATGGAAATATAATCACTATCAATCAACTAACTTAATATGATCCTCAGTCCTATTCCTCTCCTCACATCACTATTTCATCGATGATAAGAAATAAGACCACTCCTACCCTTACTGATGTTTCCCCTAGAGTCTATAAATATTCCATGTTGCTTGGGGATTATTATGGATCACTGCCTGTTTCACATGAGCCCAACTCTTTAAGTGTTTCCAACCAACTCCTGAAGAATGTATTGCTCAAGACTCAACTCATCCTTCAGGAACAATCCCTCTAGGCCATTTCCCTTCAGGAGGAATTCCTCCGAACCATCCTCCAACAGGAGACAGGAGGAGTTCCTGCAGGTCATTACCCCTTTGGTCAGATAACTTTCTTATTTCCGCCATTGGGAATCTTTCTGCTCCTGTAATGGCCATGTTGTGTCTTCCTAATATGACTGTGGGGATCCCAGTTTGGTATGTCGATCCTCCTGCAAACACTCCTCCCGACTAGCTCAAACCTTACATGGCTTCGACTCCAATTCAACCCATTCGTACCTCCCCATCCTTTGCTTCAGTTCCATAACAACCTCAGCAGGAATCCACTCCTGTTGCAAAAGAATCTGGTGAGGGGGGAAAATCCAAAAAAAGAGAGGGGAAAATACAAGGCAACCCAAGTGACTACCACTCCTTCGAAACCACCAAAGCATTCTCCTCCATGTGATTTGTATGATGTTCCTAAGCATGCCACCAATAATTTTCTTGAAATACCCCATGATAAAAGCGTGGTCTTAGATACTAATCCAGGTGATATTGGTGGCCACTCGCCTATTCCACCTAGACCTCTAGTCTGTTTCATTCGTTTCCTTGTTTATTGCGACATTTACTATTTTTAGCAGTTTTTCGGGTCCTGAACTTCTGGAGCAGTTTTGACCTCCTAAACGACATTTTTTGAGGTTCGCAGCGAACCATTACCATAGGTAAAGGCATGCCGCAAATCCTGTAGTACTCAAAGAGACATTTACAACAAGGTGTCATACATGCCAAATAGAGATAATATGACCAAGTTACGACCTTGTGAAGTTAGCTACCCAACTAACCCCAACAGGGCTCACAAAATCTCGACGTTCCATCTCCTGGGGTTATGGTTTTGGTTGTTTATGGTTTTCCCTTGTTGTTTAATAATAAATAGGTCCTTGAGTCTCATTGTAACAAAGTTCAGAGGCATGTAGATGCAACATCTCTTCTCAGAGATAAGCTACCATCGCCCAAGCTTGTTTATCTCCATTATGTTTGTAAGCATATTTCAATATTTTGATATTAATGAAATGAAGTGTTATTTCTATTGCATCTCTATATTTATGGTTATATTTATAATTTGTCACATTCCTGTTTAAATTCAGATCAGTGGTATCATAACGGTATGCTCTTTCTCTGTTTTTCTTTCCATGTTCCCAATGAGGTTGGGATATAAGGAGTTAGGGATCGAATTGGTCAAACCTTTGCAAGACCAACCTCACAAACTCTGATGGCCTCCCATGGTAGAAGAGACGAAATACGAGGGGGCAGGAGATCCTTTCAAAATATTGCTTGAAGAAGCCCTCGAGCGACAGAGGAACGCGATGATGGAAAACTTTGCCCAGATCCTTCAGTGGCTACCCAAAGGCGACGCATCCCCTTCTAGCAGCCACTCTGGAAGCGCCACACCCTTTAAGGTACAAGTTAACTTTGACATCCCCATATTTGAAGGTCATATATATGCGAACACCATAAATAAATGGTTAAATCCGTTAGAAGGATATTTTTCTGTTCATGATTTTTCCTGTTAGGAAAATATTACTTTTGCACTTCTCAAAGCCGCCCCCATGTCAAGGACTAGTGGGAAACCTACAGTGAGAGGAAGGATGAAAGTTCACCCTCACTATTTTCAACTGCACCCACTTGGAATTTTTTCTGGCATGCCATCAAAGAGTAGTACTACCCTGTCAGGAGCTATGAGGATAAATACATAAAGTGGATTACATTGTGGAAAGGAAGGGACCAAGAAGTGCCAGAGTTTACTAATGTTTTTCATACCCTTCGCACGAAGTTGGGTATCAAGGATTTTGAGAAACATTTGGTACTAAAGTACCACTGCTATTTACACAGGTACATCTAGGACGAGATGGAGTTCCTGAACATCTCCTCACTCAGCACGACGTACTGATACATTGTCAAGATTGAGCAGAAGTTTAAACAGAAGAAGCAAGACTTTGGATCTACGAATCCGAAGCAAGGGAAAAGCACCCTCAAACCATGAAGCAAAGGACAAAGCCAAGGTGCGGCGAACTAGGATAAATCGTCGAGGCCGCAAGGAAAGAACAACACCACTGAAGACAAAGAAGGACATGGGAAAATGGTGTGAGTTTCCATAAGAGATCCACTCAAAATATAAGTGAGTGTTAGGCCAAGAAATCACTGGTGTCCGAGCTAAAGGCTTTTGAATCAAACGCATGATTTGACTCTGAGTTAGAACCCAACAAGGGGAATGTGAACGGGAAGCAGATAATTGACGCAGATCCCAGTGCCACCGTGGCCACCACCAAGATCAAGAAGAATGAGCCTGAAGATACAGAGGAGGAGGAACGCCTCTTCCACTCACAAATGTGGGTGTAGGTTTCTCCGTTGCAGTTCATTGTCGACAACGGGAGCCAAAAGAACCTCATTTCAGTAGAGGTCATGAAGCAGCTAGGCCTACCAACTACAACACATACACATTCGTACACCACCGGGTGGCTTCACTAAGGACAATATCTACGTGTTAGCCAACAATGTTGCCTTCCCTACTTGTGGGCCCCAGTATTGCAGCAATAATGCTACAAATCCTGGGACTCCCTTCTTTAATTTTATCAACCCGGTAGTTCGTAACAAACTTGGAAGTGACGGTGCTATATGCACAAGTACTAGCTCTTGCCGCGGCTGTCACTTGATCAGCTGGCACAAGTCCGCTAGGAGCTTAAGACAACTTCTATGAGCTCTTAGAAGAAGCTTTTAACTGTGATGGACGAAAGCTAACTCAACAGAGGCTAATCTACTTGCAGAAAGGAGCAGAAAGCTGAAAGGAAATGCAAACCCTAGCAAACCCTAGTTTTACCGACTAACCCTATCGGTGCAAGAAAAGTGATGAAAGCAGTGGAAATGGATGCCATTGACTTCTAGGAAGGTAAAATGCATGTGACTAAGCTACTTCTACAGTAAAATTTGGAAAAAACATCTTTTTGTATTTTTGAGTAAGTTGGCAGAATTATTATGCATGTGCTTTAACTGTTTTTGACTGTGCAGAGGTGGATTGGCGAAAGGAAATGCTTGCAGGAGGTTGGGAAGGTTAGAAGAGGGCCTAAGGGGTCCCTAGCACCCTTCCAAAGAGTTTCACAGTGATCGGATCTCAAGAAACCGCTTTCGTGAGCTTCTACAGGAAGTCTGCAGGGGTTCTACATAATGTTTTGTAATTTCTACAGGATGTTCCAAAAGGGAGTTTTGGAGGGTTGATGGAGGGATAAAGGTGAAGAAGTGGGTATGGAGGTGAGATAAGGGTGTGAGGAGGTCCAGGACTTGGTGATTGAGGATGGAGAGTGGCTAAGGCGATTGGGTTGGTTCAAAGATAAGAGAAGCAATGTTGTGCAAGAGTATAGGGACTAGGGCAAAGTGTGAAAACGTAGCAAATGAGAGGCAATAATCTAAGTTGGAGGAAGAAGCAGGTTGCATTGATGGGGTAAGGGTAGGAGAGGAGGTTTCACAGGCGCTCTGCACATGATTTTTCAAAACTAACCAACAAAGACTAAGAAAACCAAAGATCTAGCTGTTTTAACCTAATCTGACCTAAATAACAGCAAAGAAAATGAACAACAGTTTATTTGCAACGGAATCATGTGAAATAGCTAGGAAAACTAAGCAATCATGAACCTGAGCATGCAACCAAAATTGGTATCAACTTCTGCAAATGAGAATCTAACACTAATAATTGCATGATGAAGCAATGACAATGTTTTTTTGGTGGCAACAAGGACACCTTGGTGCCAGCTCATGGTCCCACTGAGGGAGAGGTGAGAATAGAGGTGCTTGATAGCCTTTTTCTAAAGATATTCTCTGTTATTAACCTATCAAATCAATCTGAACATGAAAAGCCTTTAACCATCAAAAGCAACCTAAGTAACAAAACAAGATTTTAATTTAAATAGCATATTTTATTCCAAGAATGCGTCAAAGACACATAAAAGTAAACAAAGGAGGTACTGGGCACTTGGGTTGGGCCCAACCCCAAGAGCTACAACCTCCTAAGAAAGATTAGAGCTGGTGCAAAGCTGGATTCATCTTTATTGATCAAAAGAATAGTTACATCCCAAAAACTGTCTACAAGAAAAAGCTTGAAAATGTGCTGAAATGCAGAGCTAACCTACTGCCTAAAAAATGACTAAAATCAAACTGCCAACTAGCTAGCTTCTGCCAACCCAAATGAGGCCCTAAGCCCTCTTATTTATACAAATTGAGGACCCCAACAGCCCTCCTAAACTTTAGGAACTCGGCTGCCAAAACTTGTAGTTAACAACAACTTTACTAGCCCTTGCTCGGCTGCCCTTGTGATAATTGATGTGGTGGCCCTTGAACTCCGAGCTGATGGTGGAGAATTTGAGGTAAGGGCCCATAAATGAAGGGGACACCTTCCTACAAATCCTCTCCCTTTTTCTTCCACGAATTTGGCTGCCAAGTGCTCATTAAAACCTTTGATTTTGTCTCAAAATTGACCAAAAAACTGCACAAAGCACCCATTAGACTTGTTGGCATAATGACTAACCCAATTCACTCTATTAGCATAAATATAATAAAAAAAATGCAATAAACTAATGAGAATGGTAGATTAAGTCAAATTAGGAGGTTGAATGAGCCCATATAATTATCCATTTTTGGGGCTCATCACCTACAACATCAAGCCCTTCACTGATGAGGTATTGTGTGATGTTGCTCCTCTTGAAGTTTGTGATGTATTATTAGGAAAACCATACTTTTGGAAGCAACATGCTTTATATGAGTCTAAACCACGCTCTATGATTATTACCTTGGGCAATAAGTTGTACAGGATACCAGAGGTAGCCCTGCCTACCACCATCTCTTTGATCTCTACAAAGAAATGCAGAAAGATCATTTCACAGACTATGAATTTTTTTTCTTTATGATTCATCCCTAGGGAAAGAAGAATATCATGGCCACGACTTCCAGACAAGGATCCTCCATACAACAACAACAAATGGACAAGGTCATGGAGGAGTACAGGTACATTTTTGCCTCACCTACGAGGGTACCTATGTATTGTCAGGTCAAGCACTCCATCGATATGACCTCGGGTGCGCCGCTACCCAATGGAACGATCTATCGACGCTCTGTTCTAGAGAATGATGAGATCAAGAGGCAGATTCAAGAGCTGTTGCAGAAAGAACATATCAAGCCAAGCTCATCACCCTGTGGGAGCCCGATTGTATTGGTACAGAAGAAGGATGGGACCTGGAGACTCTGTATTGACTATCGGTTGCTGAAAAATATCACTGTTAGGAATAGGTACCCAATCCCATGGATTGATGACCTTATGGACCAACTCAAGGGGGCCAAATATTTCAGAAAGGTTGACTTGAATTTCAATTATCACTAGGTGCCTATCGAACCCTTCGATGTGTAGAAGACTTCCTTCAAATCCAAGGAGGGCCTTTTCGAGTGGTTGATCATGCCTTTCAGGTTGAAAAATTCCCCCGCAACCTTCATGAGATTGATGGATGACATCCTGCGACCCTTAACCAATGCATTCGTGGTGGTGTATTTAGATGACATCCGGATCTTCAACTAGAGTTGGGAAGAATAGATCCAGCATATTCGACAGGTCCTCCAAACCCCACAACAACATAAGATATGTACAAATTTGGAGAAATGCACTTTTGGCATGAATCAGGTTCAATATTTGGGGTACATCATTGATGAGTAGGGTGTTCATGTGGACCTAGCCAAGATACAAGTCATTCAGGATTGGCCAACCCCAACCATTCTAATAGAGCTTGCAACTTTCTGGGTCTTGCCAATTTCTACCACAGGTTTGGTTGGAGTTCTCTCATATCACTTGGCCTTTAAGTAAAGTCACCAAGGGTGGACTGAAAGAAAAGTTATTTTGGTCAGAAACCCAAGAAAAGACGTTTTCCGAGTTGAAGCATCACCTCTGCTCTACACCAATGCTCACATTACCAGACCTGTAGAAACCATTTGAAATTGAGATAGATGCCTCCAACTATGCTATTGGTGTATTTCTTACTCAACAAGGGAATCCAATGGCTTACCATAGTGAGACACTTTCAGACACAGTATGAAAGTATCCCACCTATGACAAAGAAATGTATTCTATTGTGCAGGCCTTCCATCAATGGAAGCATTACATTATGGGGAAGGAAACGATCAATCACACAGACCATCGACCCCTGCAATTCATACAAACACAAGGGAAGTTGTAGAATGGTCACCATCAGAAATGGTCCACATACCTGCAAAAATTCCATTTGAACATTATGTATGAAAACGACAGCACCAATAATGTTGCAGACTGCCTCAACTGACCACTAGTCATGGCGCTGATCACTCTTCTCGACTTCCTGTGGGCATGAGACTTCAGGGTGGCTGCATCTTTACAAGAGAGATCTAGAATTCTAAAACACATACCAGACACTCTTGGAAGGTAAGTGAGTTCAAAATTTTCACCTTTAGGATGCACTTCTATGTCACTTGGGACACATCTGTGTTCCTTCAAGTAAGCGTGCCAAGATGATTTTAGAGGCACACTACAGTCAAGTCGCTGGACATTTCAGAGTAAAGAAAATAGTGGCGGTACTACAAAAGTATTTTTATTGGCCAAACCTTCATCAAGATGTTGGGAAGTACATTAGACCTTGCACTACATGTGCCATTGCCAAACCAATCATCAAGAAGAAAGGCTTATATAGTCCTCTACCTACTCCTAGTCGGCTGTGGGAATCCATCTCCATGGATTATATGTCAAGCCTTCCTTCTTCTAAGCACGTCAACGATTGCATTTTCGTGGTCGTCGACAAATTCTCTAAGATGACCATTATGGCTGCTTGCAAGAAGAGTATCATAACAGAGGCCACTGCTAAGATTTTATTTGAGCAAGTGTGGGTACACTTTGGGATCCCACAATCCATTATCTCAGATAGGGACAACAGATTCCTAATTGTATTTGGTCAAGTCTCTAGTCAATGCTGGATACCAAACTTACTAAGTCCACGACTTTCCACCCCCAAACTGATGGCCAAATAGAGGTCGTCAACATAATTATCGTACACATTCTCCGCATGTACAAATCAAATCATCCACACACATGGGATGAAATCCTCCCCTATGTCTAGCACAACTACAACAAAGCTCTCCATAACTCAATGGGCCATAGCCCCTTTCAGGCAGAGATGTGATTTCAGTCATTATCTCTTATTGATGTGGCCATACCAAATGCAACTATCCAAGAATATTCGGCTCACGTCCAGTACAAAGCCGACAGGGCTAACAAATTCATTGAGAGCATTCACACATCTGCCAGTAGGTCCATGGTATATTGGAAAAATCCAATGCTCAATAAAAGAAGCACCATGATCAATATCGGGTGCCACACAAGTTCCAGGTGGGCAACAAAGTTTGGGTACATTTACAGAAGGAGCGCCTCGCTGGACCCCACCGCAAGATTCACCCGCTCTAATATGGGCCATACACCATCACCAAGGATGTAGGGGGAAATACCTTCCAGCTCAACATTCCATCGTTCCTTGGTTTGCACCCAGTGTTCAATGTAGACCACCTTCGACCATACTTTCCACCATTGCTGGACAATTCCAATATTGCAGAACAACTCACACCCGAGCTAAACCCAGACTGCATGGAACATGCCACAACTAATCATATCATGGACACACAGATCAATAACACTCGCCAACAGAGGATCCAACTATACCAAGTTGTCAAAGCAGACCAACTCCTTCACTAGGGTAAGTGGTTCACTAGGGCAAGTGGTTCACTAGGGACCAAGTTCAACAGAAATTTCCTCACCTCATGGAGGCTCTGCATGCAATGGGGACCATTGCTTCCTAAGGAGGGAGGACTGATCCAGGTGGATATTGGTGGCCACTTGCCTATTCCACCTAGACCTCCAGTCAGTTTCATCTGTTTCCTTATTTATTGTAACATTTACTATTTTTAGCAATTTTTCGGGTCCTAAACTTCCAGAGTAGTTTTGATCCCCTAAACAACATTTTTTTTGAGGTCCACAACAAGCCCACAACCATAGGTAGGGGATTTCTGCAAATCTTGTAGTACTTAGATAGAACTTTCCAACAAGGTATCATACGCACCAAACGAAGATAATATGACCAAGTTACGACCCCGGGAAGTTGGCTACCCAACTAACTCCAACGAGGCCCACAAACTCTTGGCATTCCATCTCCTAGGGTTAGGGTTTTGGTTGTTTAGGGTTTTCCATTGTTGTTCAATAATAAATAGGTCCTTGAGCCTCATTGTAACACAGTTCAGAGGCATGTAGCTGCCACATCTCTTCTCAGAGATAAGCTACCATCGCTCGCGCTTGTTTATCTACATTCTATTTGTAATCATATTTTAATATTTTGATATTAATGAAATGAAGTGTTATTTCTGCTGCATCTCTATATTTATGGTTATATCTATAATTTCTTGTGTTCCTATTTAAGTTCGGATCATATACTCTACCTGATCCTAATATTCCTAAGGTCGATGTTACCTTACCTGATTTCACCAAGAAGAAAAAATTGTTGCGTACAAACCACACTTGTGCTTTGTGTGATATGTACATACATTATTCACATCATTGTCCTTGTCTCAAATATTTTTACGATACACTTTAGGTGATTTTCGAGTTAGCTTCCACTCGTAGTGACTCTCCTTCTTTTCTACCTATGGGTTTTGGCCCCCAATATTCGCCAGGACATGAGGTTTCTCAACCCACCATTGTGATTCCCCTCCTGATTTCAAGATGATAGAAAATTTGACACCCATTATGTACCTATCATTATCCATCAGATTGATCTATTCAGGCTCTTTAGGAGTTTCCTATTGTGTTTCTTTTGAACCATCTTTGGAAGACACTTCAATTTAAACATTGGTGGATGTCATCTCCACTAGTCATCCGTCCCCTCTTTAAGACGATGCTTATGTGAACCATGTCTCCCATGAAGATGATCGGTTTAAACACCCCTTACTTCAAATCTAAGAATTCAAACCACATTCGCCTTGTCGCCATTATATTTCTGGTCAATATTTGGGTAAGGGGGCATCGATTTTCAAGAGCCTAGGAGAATAAATTCTCCCCAACCCTCTTATCGCATCTGGTAGTGTTGATTCTAGTCCCATCATTATTCCCCATGTTGAAGAGCCTATAGAGTCCCATATCACTCCAGATCACCATGGGGATGATCCACTTAATCATGCCTCCATATTACATCACAACGTAGTCCCTTTGACATTACTGTTGTTCAACCACCGTGTCGTCTAAGTGAGAAACAATTCATCATATTCAAAGCCACTCTTTCGTATGGTGACACTATGTACTTGAACCCATAAATTTAGTACCTTTGACTCATATATGTAGTACCAAGCGAGATTGGAAATCCATAATTTCCCTTATCCTACTGCATCCCTCATTCATTCTTCCCATAAGAAGGCAACAATAAACAACAAATGGCGACACCACAATAATGTGCATAACCATATTATGTACACCCAATAAAATGTTTAGAGTCCACTATCCAAAATACATCCGGCATGTCCATAACATGCTACATCCATACATCCAAAACTAGGGGGAATCTATGCCCATACATGTACTCATCATCCTTTGGAGGATCTCGTGCTAGTCGGGCCGACTACTCAAATCCATTATTTGAGCACTTGGAACATAATGGAACTCCAAAAACACATTTATCTAGGGGCATCATGCCCACCTTTACATACCCAATCAGTCCCCTCCATCACATATATTGGGGGGAAATATATCATACTTGGGGGTGTGATTCCCCCCTTGTCCACCTTCTCATTTAATTATCTTCAGTCTCAGCCTAGACCCCAACGATCTAGGTATGGTCAATTATCCTCCCATTCTTTGGATAGTTTGTCCTATCGGTCTCTCTGGTGAGACATATATGCATCACATATCATAGATGCTTGATACCATATCTTCAAATATTCTACTTTATCTGATACCACACATACCACCCAATCCCCATGTTTGACTTGGTGCGCAAGGATGATCCTAGAATTTCTATATTCATTCATTCATATATTACTTATTACCTTGATTCTTCACCAAGAACCATCCTTCCAAGAAGAATTAAGGCCATTTTTGACAACGAAGGTCACCAATATGAAAGTCGCAGATCTAAAACCTAATGATCGATTTTTCCGCTACGAGCTCTCCAAGATTTAGGGCCTCCTGCTCCTATCCGAATTCTCCAACACATCAATGTGAAAATGAATTGGAATTGGGGGAAAGAAGACACTTTATAGGAAAAACCCTTTTTTTTTTGTTTTCCATTACAAAAAAACTGTAGGTCGGTTTGACAAACCGTTAGAACTATTGGAAAGCTCTCACCGAGCTCTATATTTGTTCTCTCTTTGTTTCTGGTAATTTGAAACTGTTAGGTACCTATAACACTAGTGTATTCCCTAATTATTATTAGTGTATCCCCCTTATTGTTATTGTTGTTCCCATGTAGTCCCCATATTGTTATTGTTGTGCCCCATAGAAGCCCACTATTGTTATTGTTGTGCCCTTACATTATTATTGTTATGTTGGCTCTGATTATATTGTGACCTCTTAGACTCCTATATATAGACAGGAGGTTTTGTCATTTGAACCATCCAAGAATTGTTCATTTGTGTAATTCAAAGAATTTTTCCCCCTTTAATAGGATGATTTTGAAGTCGTTGATCTATCTTTTCTTCTATTTTGTAAGCTGGTTACATAACATTTGGTATCAGAGCTTTGGATTCTAGGGTTTTGCTGCTTCAAACAGGTCATCGTGGAATTTTCGCTATAACTTTGTTTCTACAAAGCTTCATAAGCTAACATTAAAACCCATTTGAGCCAAAATATTGGTGAACCGTGTGCACAAATTTCATATTTTGTCTCACTATATGTTCGGAGATATGATCCTATGAAGTTAGGGCTTTTGCAGGATATCAAAATCCATCTCAAACATGTGACATTGGGAGAATCGTCATAACTTTCTCTCTGAGCATTGGATTTACATTTCGTAAAAAGTGACAGAAATAGGACAAATGTTAGTTTGTTTGGTATCATTTTAAGAGCCAAAGGGAAAAAAAAATGACATGTGGAACTTCGTACAAGTTCGCTCTACTGAACTAGTCTATAATTGGGTCATCTTGGGAGATTTGACATCTCTTTCTTGGAGAATCCAATATTGATTAGACTTGTGGAATTGGAAAGAGGACTCAGAGGGCTACCACAAGACAAAATTGCAGACCTTGGAGATCCAAAATTTCAGAGATACATCAGATTCAATATCGAGCTCCTACAAAGAAAAAAGAAGAAGGTGTGTAGTCTTTTTAAAAATTTGCATAAGTTTTGTTTGAAAAATTAGTTTGAAATGATTCAAAGGGAATAGTGAAGCATAATTATCATTAATTTACACCCCTAAGAAAGAAAATGGAAACAGCTAGTAAGAAACCCGAAATATCTACTATGACTCATGAAGAAGAGGAAGAAATGCAACATGATATATCAAAATTATGAGACTAAGTGCAAAAAATTCCACTCTAAAAAAAGTAACAGAAGCTAAGATGGATGGTTTGAAGAATCGCATGCAAGCTAAGATGGATGGTTTGAATAATGACATCAATGAAGCAAACAAAAACATTGAATATTTGAAGAATTACATGGAAGTTTTGCAGGGAGGTTTGACAAAGTTTCTACAAGAAATGCTTCCTAATGGTGAAAAGGTAGTAGAGGAAACTCATGATGAGAAAAAAATAAATGTTAATCATCATTTCATAGAATCTAACGTTGGATTTAAGACCCACCATATTAAAAAGACCAATATGATGAAGTTTGATGGCAAGGATCCCGTATCATGGATACTACAGATGGAACAATATTTTGATCTCCATAATGTGAAAAACACAGAAAAGGTACACATTGCAACTATATATTTAGAACCCATTTGGTTTGTACAATATCGATGGATTTTCTATCATAAAAAAATTGTCACTTGGTCAGTTTTTACGTAGGAAATGATAGCACATTATGAGGATAGAAAGAGAAACACCTTCTTTAGCCAATTGATAAATCTCAAACAAAAGCGTTCAATAGTGGAGCACATTGAGGACTTCCAAAAATTGAATATAAGGGTAAATGATAATCCAGAGGAGCCTAGTATTGATGTCTTCATAGGGACTTTAAAGGATAAATCCAACATGAGGTTCACCTTTGGGAACTTGATTCATTGGAGAAGGTATTCAGGTTGGAAAGAAAAAATGAAAGCAAAATTATGGCAACAAGGAAGCCTACCACTCACAACTATAAAGATGGAAGTGTGGTTGCTCTTAGCCTTCCAAAACCTACAAGGTTGACACCACAAAAATTGGAAGAAAAACAAAGCAAAAGGGATTTGTTACAGTTGTGATAGAAAATACACTAAAGGTCATAAGTGTGTTGAGAAAAAATTATTTTACATTGATTGTGAAGAGGAGGAAGAAAAGGAACAAGAAATGCCAAAATAAGAGGATATACACCAGGAACCAACCCCAGAGAAAGAAGAAATGAATCTGAACATATCTTGTAATGCATTGGAAGGAATTACCACTCCTCAAACTCTCAAGATAAGGACATATAAGGAAGAAAAAGGTAATAGTGTTGATTGATTCGGGTAGTACCCATAATTTTATTCATTGTAATATAGCCAAGGAATTAAATTGCTTCCTATATCCAACACCAGAGTGTCAAGTGATGGTTGAAAATGGAGGAACCATAAATTGCTCAGGAAAGTGCCATAATATCAAGATATCCATGGGAGAATATGTATTGAATAGTCCAATGCTTTCCATTCCAATGGGTGGTGTTGATGTTGTACTAGGAGTCCAATGGTTATAATCTTTGGGTACAATAGCTTTTAATTTTCAAAAAATTTACTTGAATTTTTTTTGGGAAGGAAAGGAAGTTGAATTAAGGGGTATCTAGGGAAAATAGGAAAGATAATAAACTCTAATGGCATGAAAAAGCTTCTAAAGAAAGAACAACGGGACATAATTGCACATTTGTGTTCACTAGAGGCTCAAACATTGAAATCATCTATTTCTCCAGACCTCCAAAAAGTCTTGGACAATCATTCCAAGGTATTTGAGACTCCCAAATGCCTCCCACCTATTCGTGATCATGATCATGCTATTCATTTAATTCTAGGAAGTATTCCTCCAAACATCAGGCCTTACAGATATCCCTATGCCCAAAAGAGTGAAATTGAACGTATGGTTGCAGAAATGCTAGAGGCTGGTATAATTGAACCTAGTCAAAGTTCTTTCTCTGCTACAGCAGTATTGGTGCATAATATAGATGGATCATGGCACATGTGTATGGATTATAGGGAGCTCAATAAGATCGCTATTAAAGATAAATCTCCCATTCATGTCATTGATGAATTATTGGATGAACTACATGGAGCAATTTACTTCATCAAGTTGGATCTTCGTTCAAGATATCATCAAATAACAATGAACACTGAAGACTGATCCATATTCCATCAGGAACACAAAAAATTATAGATATAACCATAAATACAAAGATGCAGTAGAAACAACACTTCATTTCATCAATATCAAATATTGAAATATGATTACAAACAAAATGGAAATAAGACTAGCTCGGGCAATGGTAGCTTATCTTTGATAAGAGATGTGGCGGCTACGTGCCTCTGAACTATGTTACAATGAGGTTTACAGGCCTATTTATTATTGAGAAACAATGGAAAACCCTAAACATCCAAAAACATAACCCTAGGAGATGAAGCGCCAAATTATGGGCCCCGTTTGGGTAAATTGGTACATCAACTTCTCGGGGTCGTAACTTTGACATACGATCTCCGTTTGACGTGTGTGGTGAAGTAAAATTATAAGTGCAGACACGATTGAATTCCTCTAACCTGATAATGGTTCTAGCCACAACAAATACATTCTATGGAAGATTTCCTTAGGTTAGAATCAATCAAGAGGGCCTACCTCTTGGTCGCTTATCCTGCTTGATGATGTCCTCGCTTGCTTGCTCCAACAATCTCTCGCTTCCTTATTCAAGTTCCTGAAACAAGTAAACACCAACAAAACACAAACATAATAATAAACAAATTGCAATTCAACCTATTTGATGAGTCAAGAAGCATCAAGACACGAATACGTAATATTACAAAACATGTAGGAAATCAATCGATAGTTGCATATATTAATATCAAAGAGAGATTACAACCATTCATCTTGACGTCGTAGTCTTCCTCTGACAAGACCAAGTTCCCACACACTTCTGCTAGCATTCCATGATGGCTTCAAACAACAATAGTTTAAAGGCTCTTCCCATTAGACTTCACTCCAAACCAAACACACTTCTCCCTCACACAACTAGATGGATACAACTAGTAATATCTTGCTTGAATAATCAAAATAGTATACTCACACTCAGCCAACACTCTAACTGTGACTATAAAATTCACACTAGTTTGTTCTTGGGAAGAAAGGAGGTTTATATAGGAAATATGGATGGGAGATGTATCCTCTTCTCATGGGAGAAGGACTTATCCCTTGAGGTAGTTCCATCATTATAGGGGAAAGGAACCCAAACTATCATCCTCGACCCCATCTGGCCAAACCATTCACCGGACTTCCGTTACAAAGCTTCTAGCACTGGAAGCTTCGGCTCTAATTTAAAAAAATTTCCATAACAGGACCGACGCGACTGGAACAAATCTCATTCGCATAGATCAACATGGGGAATAGCCCTAATCTCTGCACATTGGTGCGGGGGAGACAAAGGCCATTAGCGACGATCTTGTAAACTGGGAAAAACATAAGTTTCAGGGAAAATGGTGCAAAAAGGAAATGATCTGCTCACGAAGAGGGACATAATGGGAATTTATTCATGAAGGCAAAGCATGCAGGGTTCATTGTAGAGGTTCTCTAGAATCAAGGAACGGGGAGTATAGGGACAATGACAAAATGATGTGTAACAACGTGCACAAGACCTCATTAGAAATATCTATCTAAAGGCTACAACTTTTGAATGACCAACATCAGTCTATAACCCATGTTGGTCCTAGTTTTCCCAAAAAACTTCGTTTAGGGCCTCAAAACGGCTCCGAAAGTTCAAGACTTGAAAAAATGCCAAAAATAGTAAATTGTGCTACAAATAAGGAAACTGAAAAACTGAAAGAAATAATGGTGGGGGTCCAAGTCATATAGGTGGGTGGCCACCAATATCCACCTAGGTCATTCCTCCCCCCTTAGGAAGCAATGGTCCCCATTGCGTTGAGTTCCTCTATGAGATGAGGAAACTTCTACTAAACTTGGTCCCTGGTGAGCCACTTGCCCTGGTGAAGAAGTTGGCCTGCTTTGACAACTCAATATAGTTGAATCCTTTTCTTTTGGGTGTTGTTGATCTACGTGTCCATGATCTGATCAGTTGTGGCTTGTTCTATGCAATCTAGATTTAACTCTGTAGGTGTGAGTTGTTCTACAATGTCTGATGTGTCCAACAATGGTGAGAAGTATGGTCGAAGGCGGTCCATATTGAACACTGGGTGCAGGCCAAGGAATGGGGGAATGTTGACCTCAAATGCATTGTCTTCCACAACCTTGGTACTGGTGTAAGGACCATATCGGAGTGGTCTGAGTTTCCGATAGGCTCCGGTAAGGCTTCCTTCTGCAAATGCAACCAGACTTTGTCACCCACCTGAAAATTGTGTGGCACCCGATGTTGATCATGTCGCTGCTTGTACTAGGCATTTGATTTATTCATAATGTCGTGGACCTACTCGTGGATATGTTGGATGTGCTCAATGAAGCTATTTGCCTTATCGGCTTCAGATTGGACATGAGCCAAATCTACTTGAGTAGCTGCAAATGGCATGGCCACATCAATGGGACATAGTGGTTGGGATCCCAAGCCCACCTAAAAAGGGTTGTGGCCAGTTGAGCTGTGGAGAGCCTGGTTATAGCTATGCTGGACATAGAGGAGGCTCTCATCCCATGTGCGTGGATGCTTTGAGTTGTACATGCACAGAATGTGTATGATCGTCCTGTTGACGACCTCTGTCTGGTCATCAATTTAGCGATGGAAAGCTATGGAATTAGTGAGCTTGGTTTCCAAAATCAACCAAATACTAAACCAAAATATATTGAGGAACCTGCTGTCCCAATCTGAGATGATAGAGCATGGGATCCCAAAGTGTACCCACACTCGTTCAAAGAAGAGTTTAGCAGCGGCTTCTTCTGTGATATTCTTCTTGCAGGCTGCTATAATGGCCATCTTTGAGAATCCATCGATGACCACAAAACCACAGTCATTGCCATGCTTAGAAGAAGGAAGTCCTGACATGTAATCCATGGAGATAGATTCCCAAGGTCGACTAAGGGTAGGAAACGGAGTATAGAGGCCTTGATTTTTGATGGTCAGTTTGGCAATGATGCAGGCAGTGCAAGATCTGATGTATTTCCCGACATCCTGTCGAAGATTCGACCAATAGAAATAATTCTGCTGTATTGCCACCGTTTTCTCAACCCAGAAATGCTCAACAACCCGACTCTAGTGCGCTTCCCAAATCATCTTGGAACGATCGCTTGAAGGAACACAAAGGTGTCCCATGTGGCATAACAGGGCATCCTGGAGGTGAAAATCTAGAACTTGCTCACCCTCCAAGAGAGTCTGGCATGTGTGGTCGAATTTTGGGTCGCTTTTGTAGAGAAGTGGCCAATTAGAAGTTTCGTTCCCACAAGAGTTGGTGCTACCCTTCTTATACTTGATATTCAAAGGGAACTCTTGCAGGTATGTGGACCACTTCTGATGGTGATCATTTTGCAACTTCCCTTGCGTCTGTATGAACTACAGGGGTCAGTGGTATGTGTGGATGTCTGTTTCCTTCCCAAAAATGTAATGCTTCCATTGTTAGCAAGCCTGCACAATGGAATACATCTGTTTGTCATAAGTGGGATACTTCCGGACTGTGTCTCACTATGATATGCCACTGGATGCCCTTGCTAAGTAAGGACTACCCTAATAACATAGTCAGAGGCATATGTCTCAATCTCAAATGGCTATTGCAAGTTTGGTAAAGTGAGCCCTGGTGCAGAGAAGAGGTGATGTTTCAACTTTGTGAATGCCTTTTGTTGAGATTCAGAATAAAATAATTTTTCTTTCACTCCTCCATCGGTGAATTGAGTCAAGGGCCAAGTGACATGAGAGAATCCCAACACGAACCTGCGCACAAAATTGGTAAGACCTAGAAAGTTGCAGAGCTCTGTCAGAGTGGTTTGGGCTAGCCAATCTCGAATGACTTGGATCTTGGCTAGATTCACATGCACCCCCCATTCATCAATAATGTATCCCAGATACTAAACCTGGTTCATGCCAAAAATGCATTTCTCCAAATTGGCACACATCTTGTGTTGCCACAGTGTTTGGAGAACCCGTCGAATGTGGTGGAGGTGCTCTTCCCAACTCTGGCTGAATATCAGGATGCCATCCAAGTATACCACCGCAAATGAGTTGCTGAATGGTCGCAATATGTCATCCATCAACCTCATGAAGGTTGCAGGAGCATTAGTCAACTCAAAAATCATAACCAACCATTCGAAAAGGCCCTCCTTAGCTTTGAAGGCAGTCTTCCACACATCGGAGGGTTCGATTGGTACCTCGTGATATCTGGACTTCAAGTCGATCTTGCTAAAATATTTCTCCCTCTTGAGTTGGTCCAGAAGGCCATCAAGCCGTGGGATCAGGTACCAATTCTGATAGTGATCTTGTTCAACACCCGATAGTCAATACAGAGTCTCCAAGTCCCATCCTTCTTTTGTACCAACATGATCAGGCTCTCGTAGGGCGATGAACTTGGCCGGATGTGACCTTTCTGCAACAACTTCTGAATCTTCCTCTTGATTTCTTCATTCTCTAGAATGGAGTGCCGATAGATTGGTCCATTGGGCAATGACACACCTGGGGTCAGATCGATGTAGTGCTTGACCTAACAGTGAAGAGGCACCCCTGTGGGGGAGGTGAAGATGTCCTTGCACTCCTCCATGACCTTTTCCATTTGTTTTTGTCGTGTGGAGGGGCCCTGTCTGGAGGCCGTGGCCATCGTTTTCTTCTTTCCCTGACGGCATACCATCAGGAAAACAAATTTCCTGGTTTTGGAAATGAGCTTACTGAATTGTTTTGCAGTAACCAAAGAGATGGCGGTAGGCGGTGCTACCTCCGATATCCTGTACAACTTATTTCCCAAAGTAACAATAACAACATGAGGCCTTAACTCATACACAACATGTCTCTTCCACAAGTATGTTTGGCCTAATAATACATCACAAACATCAAGGGGAGAAACATCACATAATACCTCATATGTGAAGGGCTTGATGCTATATGGGAGGCAACACTGCTGGCTCATGCGAAGATCCCGTCCTCGGTGAAGCCACCCGATGGTGTACAATTGTGGGTGTGCTGTTTTCGGTAAGCCCAGCTGCTTCATGACCTCTGCCGAAATGAGGTTCTTTTGGCTCCTACTGTCGACAATGAACTGTAGCAGGGAGCCCTTTACCCACATCTAGGAGTGGAAGAGGTGCTCCTCCTCCTCTGGATCTTGAGGTTCCTCCTTCTGGATCTTCATGGTGGAAACGGTGGCATTGGGATCCGCATCGTTAATCTACTTCCCTTTTTCATTCCCCTTGTCGGGTTTTGGCTCAGAGTCGGAACATGCATTTGATTCCGAAGCCTTCAGCTTGGCCACTAGTGACTGCTTAGCCCGACACTCACTTGTGTTGTGAGTGGAGCTCTTATGGAACTCACACCACTTTCCCATGTCATTCTTCGGCTTCGTGGTGTTGTTCTTTGCTTATGGCTTTGGTGGGTTGTCCTGGGCTGCTCCACCTTGGCTTTGTCCTTTTTTCTGCGGTTTGGGGGCACCTTTCCCCTGCTTCGGATTCACAGATCCAAAGTATCGCTTCTTTTGCTTAAACTTCTGCTCGATCTTGATGGCGTATTGGTACGTCGTGCCAAGCGAGGAGATGTCCAGGAACTCCATCTCATCCTGGATGTACCTATGTAGGCAACTGCGGTACTTCAGTACCAAATGTTTCTCAGAATCCTTGATACCCAACTTTGTTCGAAGGGTATGAAAAACATTGGTAAACTTTGGCACATCTTGGTCCCTTCCCTGCCGCAATGTTGTCCACTTTATGTATTTATCCTCATAGCTCCCGACAAGGTAGTACTGCTCCTTGATGGCATCCCGGAATGAATTCCAAGTGGGTGCGACTGAAAAAAGTGAGGTCGTACTTTCATCCTTCTACTCACAGTAGGTTTCCCACCAATCCTTGACGTGGGGGGTGGCTTTGAGAAGAGAAAAAGTAATATTTTCTCGGCTGGAAAAATCATGAACAGAAAAATATCCTTCTAGTAGATTTAACCATTTATCTATGGTGTCTGCATCTATTTGGCCCTCAAATATGGGAATGTCAAAGTTTACTTGTACCTTAAAATGAGTGGAGCCTCCAGAGTGGCTGCTGGATGTGGATGCGCCGTCGGTGGGAAACCGTTGAAGGATCTGGGCAAAGTTATCCATCATCGCGTTCCTTTGTTTCTCGAGGGCCTCCTTGAGCAATATTTTGATAGGATCTCCTACCCCCTCATCTTTATTTTCTTCCTCCATGGGCGACCGTCGGGGTTTGCGAGGCTGATCTTGCAAAGGTTCAACTAGATCGAGCCCTAACTCCTTATATCCCGACCTCGTTGGGGACATGCAAAGAAAAATAGAGAAAGAGCAGACCACTCTGATACCACTAATCTAGATTTAAACAGGAACACAACAAATTACAGATATAACCATAAATACAAAGATGCAGTAGAAACAACACTTCATTTCATTAATATCAAATATTGAAATATGCTTACAAACATAATGGAAATAAGAATAGCTCGGGCGATGGTAGCTTATCTATGAGAAGAGATGTGGTGGCTACATTCCTTTGAACTGTGTTACAATGAGGCTCACAGGCCTATTTATTATTGAGAAACAATGGAAAACCTTAAACTTCCAAAAACCTAACCCTAGGAGATGAAGCGCCAAACTATGGGCCCCGTTTGGGTAAATTGGTACATCAACTTCCCGGGGTCGTAACTTTGGCATACGATCTTCGTTTGACCCGCACAATACCTCATTAGAAAGATCTATCTGGGGACTATAACTTTTGAATGACAAACTTTGGTCAATAATCCATTGTTACAAAATATTTTGTCATGCCTCCTGCACTTCCCTGTGGCATACCCTGAAGTGCCCGAAACATGATCATTATATAATATACTCATCAATGTATACAACTCAGATCCCTCCTTTAATTTTTGTTGGAAAATCTATAGAGTTTTCCGTGAAGAAATGACTCTTGAAACCTTAAAATGAAGGTCATTTCCCTTATGAAGCTCAAAACCGTGATGATCGCATGTTGCACCTTGTTAAGCCAGTGATGGCATCGCTCTATTCTCTCTCATACTCACGATGGTCTTAAAAGGGAAGTTTTCCCAAAGAGGATGAGAAGCTTCGTGATCTAGAAGCTTTCAGAGCGACGAGCTAGAGGTGGTTTCACATATATGAGGTCGAATCCTCCTAATTTGACCTCTTGGTCTCATCCCTATGAGCTACCTCCTTAAGATGTGGGCCTAATCCTATCTTTGGAGAAAGCCTAACCCCCTCTCCCAACCTATAAATTCCCCATCTACCATTCCCAAATGGTTGATCTATGTCCATTTGCACCCCTATGCTGAGGTTGTGCTTAGAGGCTATTCATTAGACTTGGAGAAGGAGTGTTGGAGAGCTTCTTGGCTTGGACTTTGATTACCACTCAAGGAGAGCCTTTCAACATCAAGGCTATGGTTGTAAGCTTCCCCTTTATTCTTTAAATAATAATAGATCTGCTGGTTCATCTTCCCAATATATATGCTCATGTATGTATTTGCTTGACATTCCTTGATCAACTAAGTAGGTTATTATTGGATTTGATATCGGTATGGTTTGTTGTCTCCTGGATACTTGTGCAGGTACATAAGTGCTAAAAGAAGCAGGAACGAGTCTGTGATACAAGCGATTTGAGGATCTCAACAAAGGAAATTATAATAGCATCAAAGAAAGGTAGGCCATCTCTCTTGTTCTATTTTTCAGTTATAATATAGGAAGATGTCTAGTTGATTGTCCTTTTAGTTGATAGACCCACTCATTGGGCTAGAGGGATCGTCTTTGTTCATAGAGAGGATTAACCTTGACAACACCCATGTTGGTCCCAATTTTCCAAAAAAAATGTCGTTTAGGGCCTCAAAACGGCTCTAGAAGTTCAAGACCCGAAAAACTGCAAAAAATAATAAATTGTGCTACAAATAAGGAAACTGAAAAATTGAAAGAAAAAATGGTGGGGGTCCAAGTGGAATAGGTGGGTGGCCACCAATATTAAAAATAAAAATAGAAAAGATACTTAAAACAAAAATCCAAACATTTGGATGAAATTTTTCACTTTTTAAGCATCCAGATCTCGATATCTCGACGACTAAACATTTTTCATTAATTTCATGCCCATAAATCTCAAAATCCTAGATGTCCTTAGACCACACATTTCAAATGATTTTATTTTTATTATCTTTTAAGTTTATCACTTTGTTGATTTATATTCAGAAACCATACATTTTTTTAAGTTTCCATATGATTTTTACTCCCGGACATCCAATCTTATTAGGACAACAACTATTTCGTTATATTTAAATCATTTTGACAAATTGCAACTTAGTCTATACACCGAGAATTTTTTCCAAAAATCCACTTTGTTTTACCCTAGACTCTCGTACTTCTAGACCACACAAATTCAATAAATATTTTTCTTGTGTTTTGCACTTTGCTTTCGTTGTTTGATTTTTGCACCTGTGTGCATTTGTTTAATAAAATTCGCGTTTCCACTGTATATCCATAATTCATGTGTTTTTTACAAGACATGATATCACTCACATCCTAGATCCTTGATACATCCAATTCTTTGGATTTCTTCAATTTGATTTATTTCTATTTATCATTTAATTTTCAATAAATTTATTTTATTTAATTCCTTTGTAAATAACATGCCTAGAATTTTGCTAGAATTGTTTGCACAAGAGAATTTATGCATGAATTCTTGGACTCCCGGAATCTTTTAATTTGAAAATAAAGCATCTAGCTTCTGATTCCAAAGAAAACACTATATGTGCAAATCACCCCATACTTTTGGATATCCAAATCATCTAGATTTATTCACTAAAATGACAGTTAGTTCAACATTTATTTCATACATGGTGGACAATAACGTTTTCCCTTAGGAGATACATTTCCTTTTACTTAGCGAATTTTATAAGGTTTTCTACATTTTTGCACAAAACACATTCAAATCCTCGCACATTGAAAGCATTTTTGGCATTTGGAGCTCAAGCTGTGTTTTTCTATAGTACAATTGCTCAATTCACAAAATTACTAATTGTTTGCAGGATATCACGTTATCTAGTTAGTCTGTTGTACATTTTTGCCTTCATATTCGTCTTTGTTATCAATTTACAAATTTCCTTAACAAATTCTCTTGTGTTTTTATAGAGGAAGAATGGGACGAAAGTTACCAAGATAATTGCAGAGAATATCAAGATAAAGATGAAAGGAACCTAAGTAGAATTGTCATATGAGAAAAACCAAAAGCCATAATTATTTTCTAGTACAACATTCAAAACTCAAGATACAAGTACATTATCTTGGGAAGAAATGTATGATTTCTTTGAGAAACGTGAATGGAAAAACCCAGAAGAAGGTTTAGAGGAGGATACTTCTTCAAATTCTGAAAGTTATGAAGTAATTAAGAAGACTAAGCTACACCAAATTTCTACTAAACATATGGATTTATGGTGAACCCAATACAAAGCATTATAAACTAGAATGGGTTCCTTTAATCCATGGAATTATTAAAAGTTCTAAAAGGTTCAACTAGGAATATATTTTGTGATGGAATTTATCCAATTCCATTAGACTTTCACAATCAACTCCACCACGGTTTGGTCAAGGGTTTTTCATGTCTGCATTTTTTATGGATATAGTGATAGCTTTAGTTCGTTCTCCATTAATGGAGTGGAATTACTCACTCAGTCAACAACTTCTTCAAAAATTCTAATTGTTACTATGGGAAAGTCAATATAAAAACCACTTCTATGACATCTATAAAAATGCTATGCTTTATTTCTATGAATTTCTTTTTGGAAAATCTACATTGAGGGTTAGCAAAGAAATTAATTATGGATTACAATATGTTGGAGAATGGTTTGTTAAGAGAAGTTTTTCTATTTTAGGATTTTTGGATGTAAATTTGCCCTCATGTTCTTCAAAGGTTTATTCTAGAAAGGCTTGCAGTAAGGGAAATAGCTAGCCATATAGGTTTACATGGAATTATTAAGTTTTTACATAAGAATTTAAAGAAGTTGTGGCCCACTTTTCCTATCAAAATTGGCTAGTTGATCATCAAAGGTAGAGGACACGCCGTAATAGAAGCAAATGGATTAGAAGAATTATGGTTGCATTCTCTTCCACTTTACAAATATGATCCTCAAAGCATTGTCAATGCTGATTTGATATTGTTTAACTATTTAAAGAACTATGTTCATCAATAACCACCATTTGATTTGTTTTCAGAAATAATGACTCCTTTGATCAAGTTATTTCTAGAGTATGTTTTATGAGCATGGAAGATAAGCAAAAAATACAAGATTATAGTGAGAGGCCTATATTTATTATCTTCAACAAAGGAGCATGATTTTTGGTGTATCTTTAGTAAAATTACAAATGGAAGAAGGGATGAATTTTTCTTTTGTAGATGGTATAAAGGAATTTGAACCACATGAATCACAAATGAAGCAATCTATTCAAGAGGAAAATGTTCAAGAAAATATCATTCAAATTTTGTCCAATCAGAGCATCATACATAACAACATCATTTTGAGGAAAAGAAACAAGAAAAAATAAATCAGAGGAGCAAAAGCAATCAAAGTTTTCAAAGAAAATAAAGACAAAGTTGAACCTTCCATTCAAAAGGAAGAATTACAGATACTAGGTATCATTTTAAAATAAAAGTTGATAATAGATGTCGAGTCACCTAAACATATACAATACTCTAATGATCAAAGGAAAATTACTCAAACTCAGATAGAGCAGGGTAAAGAAACTTAGTCAATTCCAATAGGAGAGTCTTTCAAAGGAATTGTAAAATTCCCAGTTTCTTCCATTCAAGAAACTGAGGTAATCTCACTTGAAGTAATTATGACTTCCATAGCATCACAAATTCCAAAATTTGCTCAAACAAAGACAATTTAGGAACAATTACAAAGTATTGTTTCATTTATCAAATAATATAGGTGATTTCTCTAGGAGTCTCTATGACTCCTTTAACAAATAATGTTCCAATTTTCTGTTCTTTCTTCAAACCTGTTAGTGAATCAAAGCCAATTGAGGAGACAATAGTGTCTCTTAGTGATTACTTTTACATTTCTCAACCAAAATATGTTGTTAGAAGATCTAAAAAGAGAAAGCATGATTCAGTTGAAACATCATCAATACTATGTTGGTTGGCAATGGGGGATCCAAAGGAAAGAGCCATAGAGACAACAATCAGCCCTAGGGTCTTTTTCTTCAGTAAATCAAGGCAATATGCAAGAATTATCTAGTTCAATTTATTGCATGCAAATAAAATTTTGAATATATATATATATATATATATATATATATATATATATATATATATATCTATATATATATATATATATATATATATATATATATATATATATATATATATATATATATATATATATATATATATATATATGATCATTGAGAAGCTCTTTTAACAGCAACCCAAATCTATAAGGTGGTTGACAAAGCCCACATATCAGTCTAGAAAATTACTACCCAAACATCTACTGGACTTTTCAAGTACTACACTTGGGTGATTTTCCTTCCCTTGTTGTTTAAATTACTAAAGCCCATCTTACACACGATAGTTTGTATAATTTTGTTAATATATTATTATAACCTTTTATGTCATATATTTTCCCTTTCTAAATTAATTTTAATCATTTCTTTAGGAAAGAGTAGCATAAGCAATCATTCCTTTGTTCCAGAGAGTATTTCCATCCCAAACGAAGAGGGGTATAATTGGAACCTTGATCAAATGATAACTCCCTTATTGCAGGAGGTATTTTTACTCCTGTCAACAATTTTGCACTATATGGAGGGCCAAAATATGTATGGCTAATAAATATTCAGTGATTAATATCCAACACATATCAAATGATTCTAGTGCCCCTTCCATATATGTTCACCAAGGTGAACTGCAAATTACATTTTCCACAATAACATGTGTCTTTGAATCATATCCAACTATACAATATCCTATCACGTCTGAAAGATCCACTTCTCAAGCTATTTCTACACCCATTCACCCTCAATTGCATATTTTAAGAGCTTTCACTCATTATCAAGGTAAACATTTGGGTTTATCCACAATTCTATTTACTTTATCTGGAAAAAAAAGGGAACTTAAAAAGGAAACAAGGACTTAATTTGATTCTTCATCTCAAGTAGCCCCAGAACCAAAATTAGAATTTTCATTTGTTACAAATCGTTGTTCCTTTTCAAGATATTGATCGGGACTTTGAGGTAGTTTCTACTCAACTAGTGCCACCAGGAAATATTGTTGTTCAACTACTTATGTTCAAACATATACATCTTCTTCCACTCAAATCACCAACCTGCAATTTTACCATTACCACCTCCTCAAACTCCTATCATCACCATGGCACAACAACCCTAGTTATCTGCATGTGTTGTTAATGTTTCAGGAGATCAACATGATCTGCATAAACATCATGAAATATTTCTACCTAGATTTAATCTTGAAGGTCTAATATCCCCATAAGAACACATAAATAAATTCATGCTTTATTTAAAGCTTAGGGGTGCTCAACATGAGGACATATAGGTTTTTCCCTTATATTTTTTAGGGAAAACCATCCACTTGGTATTTTTATTTACTAGATAGTTCTACTTCTATATATGATATTTTTCAAACCAAATTTCTTAAATTTTTTGTTGAAGAAAAATAATCAACATCTTTGGTAATCGAACATTCATGTATCAAGATGAATCTAAATGAATCAGTGAAATATTTCAATCAATTTTTTTATATATGTTGAACAATATTACTACTGATTCTAGACTTGTTGATAGCGCGCAAATTGAAATTTATACTATTTCTTTGCCTCTGTCAATTTCTATTATTGTAATCACATAAAATAAAGCTACATTTTTAGAAAAAATTGATGAGTCTTTGAATGTTGAAAAATAATTTTTAAGCATAGCCTCAAAAGTAACAGTTCAAGAGAAAAAACCAATAACTATATTGAAAAGACCAACAACTTCTAAAAATGTTGATGAAAAGAATAAAAAAGAGGTTGTATATTTAGAAAGCCTTCAAAATATTTGTTGTAACCCTGAATATAGTTCATGGTGGTGGGGCAACCAGTGGTGAGGATATCTAAAATACTATGGAAACTTTAAAATATGGGGCCGAAGAAATAGGCCATGGGGCCGAAGAAATAGGCCATGAGACCTTGCAATGAATATTCTAATTATGAAATCTATATTTAAAATGAGATTGTCCAAGATAGATGAGGGTTACATGGATTTAATTAAAGGTGGGAGAAAGAAGGATGAATATGAACATATTTTTAATAACTCAGACAATTAAGAATCTGAGTGTAAATCTTACATAAAGAATGATGGAAAAGGCCCAAGATATGGAGGAAATTCCAGCATTGCAGAGTGCACATCAAGACTCTTTAAATCTGAAATGTGAGTACCGTTCAAGATAAATTCACAATAATAACATAAAAATATTCACAACTTCATTACACTCATGCTAGCAGGAGAAAACATTAATAAAATAATGATAACACAAAAAAAGAAACATTTTCACAATACCCCAAGAACTAGAATCAAAACTAGTTTATATTATTCAATTTCAGAGAGATTTCCTTATTAAAATGTCTTCATGTTTTTTAAACAATGAACCCCTCCAAAATATAATTCTTAAACCTTGATTTCTGCCCCTAGGCTCATTAGCTAATTTTCTAATCAATCTCTGTAAACAATTATAAAATAGTTTCGTAGCTTATGATAAAGGTTACACAATTTAATAAAAATTAATATCATATACATAATATATATATATATATATATATGATATAATAACGAAATAAGTCCATTTGTACAAAATAAAACCCATGCTCCTTTAAAAACTTAGATAATATCAATTTTGAATTTTGGCCCCTTTTACAATTTGTGTCATGAATTTTCAGTGGGATTTTGACACAAAACCTAAATATAAAAATGACATTTTTATAAAGTGGAGTGGGTGTTGTGCAGGCCCATGATCTTGATTACATACACGTGATTGTGCATGTCAGTAAACCACTGGGAGTTGAGAAAACCATAAACAATCTCCATGACCATCCTAGTATAAAGAATACTAGACATTTATGGCTAAGAATGGAAATGTCCATAGTTCACTTTGTAGATAGCAATAGTGACCTCAAAAATTCACCTATCAGGTACTCAATAGGATCCAACGTGCAAGATATACGATCCCCTTTCAATTTCACGGTACCAAAGCAGTTATATATGATCATATTAGTGCACTGGATGAAAAATAATTTCAGAGTTTGAAGCTAAAGAAAGTAATCTGGTGCCGGTTTTTTTAAGGAATTTCCCTTGCTTCCTGAGAGGCTGCTTCAAAGACCTTAAAATTCTTATTAAGGTTTTCATCTAACTCCAATATTGCAACAACATTTCCACATCTATAACAATAATTTTGAGCTAACCAAACATCTATAACTTACAGGACTCCTGCATATCCTTCTCTTGCATTGTTCATCAATCAATATATTGAATAAGAACTGCTTTTGATTATTCGTTGTTACACAGAATTTGTTTTCTAAGGCATTTCTTATTGGCAATGGGATTTCAATATCACACAATATGCGACAACCTTTATATGTTAACTTTTTTTTAGTCATTTACGCCAATGTCTCACTGATGAATCAAAACTTTTCCATTTTATATCATTCTGATGGGTTGCCACTTGTGCCTTTAATTATCACTGATGAATCAAAACTTTTCCATTTTATATCATTCTGATGGGTTGCCACTTGTGCCTTTAATTATGAAATCAATCTGCCACTAAAAGTAGTATTCAGAATAGTCTAAACCTGAAAGGAGGTAATGCGAGTTGAAGAGCACTACTACAACCCTTTGTTTAAGATTATATTTTGCATGGCCACCCCTTTAGTTCACATCAACCACCCACTTCCTCAATATAACGAAGCCAAAAATATAAGTTTTAATATACAACTTTTTCTCTTGCCATTATATGGTATTATCTATATCCATAATGGCGTTATACTAATTGGACGAATAAAAAGCCAATGAAGGAGCCAACTTGTATTGATATGGCAGAGAAATAATCTGATACCTTGAAAATGAGCACACTATTTATAAGGGTTCATTTAAAGCAAGTAGTGAAGCCATATTCATTCATAGTCCATATCTTATGGAAAGCGACAGAACTTATCCAATTTGTTAAGATAAATAGCACTATTACAATTACGTTTTTGGGTATGCAGTATGTCATGTGATCTTTTTCTTTTCTGCAATGGAAAAATATCATGGCTTTAGTATTTAGTTCCTGTATCAAAAAATCACTAATGCTAGGGTTTCCTAGCGTTGCGACGAGCTGGTCTTGGTAAACTTGTTTTTGGTGTTATACTTAATATACATATTTTCTTTGGAATACCGATATCCCACATTCATAATATAATGTGTTTTGTTGGTGTGTATATACTCCCATTCCCCACCTTATTTTGACTAATCATGCAAGTTTTTTGTATGGGTACTACCCTTGGTGACTTGTAGATTGGGCCTCAAGCCATATATATATATATATATATATATATATATTTAAATGAAGAGAACTTTAGGTCAAAAGTACAAAATTGCTTAATAAATTTCGCCCCAAAATTTAAAACTTTTTTTTTTTTTTTTATCTAACAAAAATTATAAAAATATGACATCTGATATCAATGGGTTCCCATAAAAATGTTTCCCTTCTCCAACATTCTAAATGTGCAAAATGGAGCTACAACATATTGGCTCCAACTAGGGCCAACGCTTTTCCTGCAAAATGCTGAGGACTTCAGGCTAGTAACCTTGTTGGGCATGGCATAAAAAATTCCTTGAACCCTATAACTGTAAAACTGGAAATCTCCTTGAAACTTATTTTGTGAACCTTTTGTTCTTCCTTTTACAAGCTGAAATAAAACTTATGTAAACTGAAAATAAATTGCCCAAGTTGAGCCTCTTTATGTACAAGTTCCTACATATATACATACGATTGACCTCAGTCATGTGTAATCCACCTTCCAATGATACCATTCCAAAATTTGAGTGTTGGAGCTTATGTCATCTCTCTAAAATTCGAAAAATAAAAATAGGCATGTAACATATGAATTCTTTAGATACAAGTTTTAATACATACCCAAAAAATGATATTGGTTGTCGAGCAAAGAAAACTATCATATAGTAAGCTATTGGGTCATAAAATAGTAAAATACATAAGAGAAAAAATTCGCTGCTTGATTTTCTTGAACAATATCATGACATAAAACTTTTCACATAGGGCAACAATGGTCACTTCTTGGCTCTTTAGCTTTGGGCTCTTCTTGAAGGGATTGTTGTTGGTCATCTTATTCCTATTTTCCAACAAGCAAATTCTTTTGAGAATTTGCAACAAACTCCTCCTCCTCTGAATCATATGATTCATAAATTGGATCGTCTTCTGTTAACCCCAACACTTCATATGAAGCATAAGAATACAAAACATGGGCACTAACAAAATATACAAGATAAGACATGTGACGGTTGGTTTGCATCTGAATTAGTTCTTCTTTTCATGGAGTAAACTTGTCAAAAGAGAATGTGGGGGTTTCCATCTTAAAAACCCAAAAAAAGAACACCTAAAGTGAAGAAAGTAGGTGAGGATACACAACCAAAATTTGATTCTTGTCACCCTCAAGAATCGACTCATAAATTTTCCAAATGAAACCGAGGGAAGATATTTCAATTCCACTACATGGAAATGGGGCCGATTTGATGTTGTAAACCCAAGAGAAAGTTCTTGTCTGTGGGGGAAACAGTGCCTAGGACATCTAAAAGACTGATGGAAACTTTAAAATATGTCGCTGGAGAAATAGGCCATGAGATCTTGTAATCAATCTTCTAATTCTAAAACCTATATTTAAAAATAGGTTGACCAAGAGAAATGAGGGTTGCAGGGATTTAATTAAATTTGGAAAGAAGAAGGATGAAGATGAACACTATTTAATAACTAGGGAAATTAAGAATCTGAGTGTTAACCCTGCAGAAAGAATGATGGAAAAGGCCCTAGATATGAAAGAATTTCCAGCATTACAAAGCACACATCAAGACTCTTTAAATTTGAACATGAGTTCCATTCATGATAAATTCACAATCATGACTTAAAAATATCCACAACTTCATTGCTCTCATGCTAGTAGAAGAAAACATTAATGAAAACACAACAAATAAATTATTCTTTCAATACCTAAAAAACTAGAATCAAAATTGATTTGTATTCTTCAATTTATGAGATATTTCTTCATTACATTGTATCCATTCTTTTTAGACTTTGAACCCATCCAAAATCCAATTCTCAGACCTTTATTTCTGCCCCAAGCTTACTGACTAATTACTTAATTAGTTGTAAAAACTAACTCTTTAAACCATTATAAAATTATTTCGTAGCTCAGGATAAAGGTTACAAAATTTAATAAAATTAATATCATATACATAATAATATATTAATATATATATATATATATATATATATATATATATATATATATATATATATATATATATATATATATATATAATAACAAAATAGGTTCCTTTTTACTAAATAAAAACCGTTCTCCTATAAAATCTTAGATAATATTAATTTTTCATTTAGGCCCCCTTTTACAATTTGTGCCACGATTTTTTACTTGGCTTTCGACCCAAAACCCAAATATAAAAATGATATTTTTAAAATGGAGCAAGTGTTGTGCAGGCCCATGATCTTGATTACGTACACGCCACTGTGTATGTCGGCAAATCACTAGTGGTTGAGAAAACCATAAACCATCTTTAGGGCCTCCCTTGGTAGTTTTTGGACTTTGGTAAGGACACCCTAGGATGAATGTTATCCCTCGATTTGGAGATGAGTAGTTTTGGGGAAAATCTCTCCTTGACACCCCACTATTTGTTAAACTATGTTGGCCAATAAATTGTCTAGTATCATTGGATATGGGCATGAATGTTGTCGACCGTGGATTGTTTCTGCACCATGGAGAGTTTCCTTTAGAATATGATTGACTGCTTTAAAAAATGTCATGAAACATAATATCCACTCTAGTAATATTTATTCCTATTAGTAATATTCCTAATTAGCTATGGCTAATTGGAATATTCGATTTTGTTCGATTTTTGCATTCTATAGTTATTTGTAAATAAAAAGTGAGGAAGAGGGAACATAACTCACTTTAGAATAAAAAGCCACTTCCTAGGTAGCACAACGTTGTGACTTAAGGGGGAACCAAGGGGGCCAAAGGGGGACGCAGAAATGGGGCCCACGCAGACACATGGATGGACTGCGCAGGAGGGAAGGAACACATGGCAAGAAGGGGATCACGCAGAAGAAAGTGAGCCTAGGGGTTGTGAGAGGCAGAGGCTATAAAATAGAGAGGAACCCCCTCATTTGGGATCATTTTGGTTATGAGCATTTGTGATAGTCATTTCGACTTAGAGCACTCTAGCTATTTAGCTAGTTTTCAACACTGTTTAGTGCATTGAGTGTCTTTGTTCGGAGATATCACCCTTAGCCCCGGGGGACTTCGAGTGCCCGCTTAGGCAAGGTATTTCCATTGGCATTCCAACAGTAGATTCATCAGCATTTTAGCAGCAGTTTCATCAGCGCCTTTGAGGAACTGCGCAGAACCCCAAAGGGGTGATTTTTAGGGGTCGGCCATTTCAGAAAATCTTTCTGGGTTTTTCTGGGTTTTTTGAGTAGATTCCAATTCTAGAGTTTTAGCCTTTTATGAGGAGGGGAGCAGCCCCAAATCCTCATTCGATTTCCAGAAGTAGCAATAGCACGACAGTTTCCCAGCAGCCAAGATGTAGATCAGTGTGAGACCATACTAGAAAAGCTTTCTGGGTTTTTCTGGGTTTCTTGAGTAGAGCCCGAATCTAGAGTTTCAGCTTTTTTCAAGGAGGGAAGCAGCTCCAAATCATCATTTGTTTTCTAGCAGCAATAGCAGCACAACAGCAACATCCACGCAGAGAGGCCATTCTTGTCATTCTGAGAGTATTTCTTCACTTGCATTGTGCAAGTCGAGGTGCCATCTGTCTAATCACCTCTTGTACTCATTTATTGCTCAGTATAATAAAATGGCTTAGCATTTCTCGTTGCATTTCTTGTGTATCTGCTTATATTTCCGGCTTACATTATTATATGTTGTTCCAATGTTATTTTATCACTTCTGGGTTATATATCATTTGCACATATTTGGTTGGAGTTTTTGCTGGGATTTGAGGAATATTCTGGGTTAGGAATATTACAGTGGTACCAGAGCATAGATCTAGCTCAGCCTGTGGAGCTAGCAATCTATGACATTGGGGGAAAAACCCTATATCTGTTACAGGGGTCAGAGATACAGAGACACTGGGCGTAGGTTGGAGAATACCTACGGAGAGGGAGATTGTGCTCTTGTGGCAAACACAGGATAAGAGGAACCTATGGTAGACACAGAACAGAGAGAGCCAGTAGTGGATGCAAAGCAGATGGCAAATGAGGACGGGAAGGGATTTGCGAATATGCTCCTCAAATCAGTGCAGGATCTGTCAAGGCAAATTGAGGTGATGGGGCAGAGATTCACGACAGTAGAGGCTAGACAGCGGGAGAGCCCACGAGTTTTTCAGATCGGTGAGGGATCAGGTGCATCCCATCACTTGCCAGAGCAACGTGACAATACGCAGCAGGGGGCCTCACATGCCCCTACAAGCTCTACCCTGCCCACCTTCTTAGGAGCAGACACGGGGGCCGCAGCCCAACAGGAGGCAGAGCCCGGGCATATGGGCGATTATTTTGCAGAGTACCATGCCTATGGGCAAGAGTTCAGGGAAGCCCTCTCATTCAGAGATTTTGTTCATCTCCACCGAGATAGCAGACCCCACGATCATCACAGAGGGTACTGGCATTACCATGATGGCGACACCCACCGTGTAGCGAGTAGATTCCACTTGCCTACGTTTGATGGCTCATCAAATAGTTTGGCAAAGTCTTGGGTGGAGAAGCTGGACATTTATTTCCAGCTGAACTAGATGTCGGAGGTAGAGGCCATCAAGGTGGCACCGTTGCATTTGGATGGTGAGGCCCAAGATTGGTGGTTTCATTGGATGGTTACATTGGAGCACTCCATAGTGATGTCATATGCCGAGTTTACCAGGAGACTAATGGAGCGATTTGATAAGAGGGATCCATAGCAGCATTTCGTTGATATGATGATGCTCAAACAGACAGGGAGCCCAAAGACCTACATTGCAAATTTCTTGAGGGTCTCCGTGATGGTGCCAGACCTCTCCACGTCACGGAGGGTCTATATGTATATTGAGGAGTTAGCAGAGCCACTTCAGGGTCTAGTCCGATCCACTAGACCAGCTACGCTCTAGGATGCTATCAGTAGGACCCGGGACTTATAGGACGTCTTACCTAGGACCCGGACACCTTACCCCCAGAGACAAACTTTCCACTCTAAGGGGAAGGATGTGAGGATTCCACCTCCAAAGGGGAATCCAGGATGAGTATAGCTTGATGATGATGCCAGGAGGGAGATGAAGAAGAAGTGGTTGTGCTTCACTTTTCAGGAGCCATGGGCACCAGGACATAGATGTGCTGCTGATAAAGAACATTTTATTGAGTTCTTCTCCGAGAGTGGTGGAGAGGAGGATGTGGAGGCAGGAGATAGCCATGCCATACAGGGACCTTTGCCACCTCCACCACCAGCAGCAGGTGGTGCATCTTTTGCACCCACCGGAGGGGCCCTTGCAGCATTGCAAGGATTTCCCAAGTATCTGATGCTATGCGTATGAGGGGACAGTACGTGGCCAGCACATATCAGTTTTGGTTGACAGTGGGGCAACCCACAACTTCATCGATGCCCAGATGGTTGAGCGGAGAGGTATACAGACATATAGCTTCGATGGGTTTTCAGTCTTGTTATGTTCCAGAGCTTTCAGTGACGATGGGCACCTACACATTGACTGACCACTTTTTCGTGGTCGATATTCCGGACACCAACATGATACTGGGTGTTCAGTGGCTTATCACTCTAGAGAAGGCCACGACAGAATGGAAGACCCTGGAGATGGAGTGGGATGATGAGAAGACAGGGAGGCATGAGAAGATACGAGGACAACACACATATTTGCCTCAGACTGTCTCGACTCATCGGATGGAGGCAGTGTTCCAAAAGGGAGACATAGAGTGGGCAGTGGAGCTGCATGCATCAGAGGCAGGAACTACATGGTAGACGGTACACCCAGAGATACAGTCTATCTTTGATCGGTATGCCATAGTGTTTGGGGAGATTCCACCAGGACAGCCATCAGATCGGGGGTTTGAGCACACCATTGAACTGGAGCAGGGCATACAGGCTGTGATTACCACCCCCTATAGGCACCCCAAGGTCTATTGAGATGAGATTGAGCGGGTTGTCCAGGAGTTGCTTGCATTGCCAGATTTCACGCAACCATTTGTTTTGGAATGTGATGCGTCGGGAGAGGGGATCGGTGCAATATTGATGCAGGGAGGTCACCCTATAGCTTTTGAGAGTTGGAAGCTCCTTCCACGCGAGAGATTGTATTCCATATATGACAAGGAGATGTTGGCCATCATGCATGTATTGGCTAAGTACATGCAGTAAATGGTAGGCAACAAGTTCAGGGTGAGGACTGATCACAACAGCCTCAATTTCTTTTTGGAGTAGAAGCAACTATAGGAGAGGCAGCAAAAGTGGATCAGTAAGATCCAAGCATATGACTTTGACATTGAGTATGTCAAAGGTAAGAACAACGTGGTAGCAGATTCCCTTTCATGTAGACCAACCACGTTGTCTCTTATGAGCTTGGATACAGATTGGAGGGCTCGACTCTTAGTAGAGTATTCCAAGGATAGATTTGCATGTGAGGTTCTGGATGGGCAGGTGGCAGATGACAGGTACAGGGTGGTCAATGAGATCATCTACTACAGGGACCAGATCTTCTTGACAGAGGGGTCTCAGCTTAAGAAGAAGATACTCCAGGCATCACATGATTCCCCATTGGCAGGACATCAAGGTTTGACCAAAAACTACAGGGCCATTGGGGAGAGGTTCTCATGGAAGGGCCTCAAGGAGGACATACTCCAACACATCCGGGAGTGCAATGTTTGCCAGAGGAGCAAGGGAGAGATGAGCCATCCCACAGGATTATTGCAGCCTCTTCCCATTTCGGAGGGGAAATGGGAGAGTATTTCGATGGATTTCATCACAGGGTTGCCCATGGTACATGGCAAGGATTGTATCTTTGTTGTCGTTGATCGACTGACGAAGTACACACATTTCTTTGCCATATCCGCACACTATATAGTAGCACAAGTGGTCGAGTTGTTCTTCAGGGAGATCTTCAAGCTACATGGTCTTCCTAAGACCATCGTCAGTGACAGGGACAGTCATTTCATGGGCGAGTTTTGGCAGGAGCTTTTCCGATTGGTGGGGACAGAGTTGACACCGAGTACCAGCTATCACCCATAGACAGACAGACAGATGGAGATAGTTAGCAAGTGGTTGGAGGGCTACTTGCGTAACTATGTTAGTGGGAAGCAGCGAGCATGGTTGAAGTGGCTGCATCTGGGGGAGTACTGCTACAGTACTTCGCATCACATGTCCATTGGTATGTCACCATTCTATGCCTTATATGGGTATCATCCTTTATCTTTTGTTGACGTGATGTTTGGTGATAGCAGGGCTCCTAGAGCCAAGATTTGGATCCAAGAGAGTCAGGATATCCTCCTAGCTCTCAAGGATAACATGGCTACAGTGCAGAACCAGTAGAAGCTGTATGCCGATAGGGGTCAAGTGGAGAGGCAGTTCGAGGTAGGGGACATGGTTTACTTATGATTACAGCCATACCGATAGTCATTGTTGAAGCAGAAAGGGGCTGAGAAGCTCAAGCCCCGCTTTTATGGGCCATACAGGGTGATACGCAGGATTGGACAGGTTGCATATGAGTTGGAGCTGCCCCAAGGCAGCGAGATTCATAACATTTTTCATGTGTCATGCCTGAAGAAGGCATTGGGGCAGTAGGTGACCGTGACGGATGAGCTACCACCCATGGATGATGAGGGGCATTTGGTATTGTAGCCGGAGGTTATCATTGACTCTAGGGAGAGACAGTTGTAGAGCAAGACAGTCCGGGAATTCTTGGTGAGGTGGAAGAATTTGCCGGATGAGGATGCCACTTGGGAGAGTGAGTAGATCTTATAGCATCCATCATTTCAATTGCTTGAGGGCAAGCAACATTTTGCCGGGGGACTGTAATATTCCTAATTAGCTATGGCTAATTAGAATAGTCGATTTTGTTCGAGTTTTGCCTTTTATGGTTATTTGTAAATAAAAAGTGAGGAAAGGGTAACATAACTCACTTTAGAATAAAAAGTCACTTCCTAGGTAGCATAACATTGTGACTTAAGGGGGAACCAAGGGGGTCAAAGGAGGATGCAAAAATGGGGCCCACACAGACACATGGAGGGACTGCGCACGAGGGAAGGAACACATGGCAAGAAGGGGATCACGTAGGAGAAAGTGAGCCTAGGGATTGTGAGAGGCAGAGGCTATAAAATAGAGAGGAATCCCCTCATTTGGGATCATTCTGGTTAGGAGCATTTGTGATAGTCATTTCGACTTAGAGCACGCTGGCTTTTTAGCCAGACTGCAATATTGTTTAGTGCATTGAATGTCTCCGTTGGGAGATTTCACCCTTAGCCCCGGGGGACTTCGAGTGCCTGCTCAGGCAAGGTATTTCCTTTGGCATTCCAGCAGTAGATTCATCAGCAGTTTCATCAACGTCTTTGAGGAACTACGTAGAACCCCAAGGGGGTGATTTTCGGAGGTCGGCCATTTAAGAAAAGCTTTCTGGGTTTTTCTGGGTTTTTTGAGTAAAGTTTGATTCCAGAGTTTTAACTTTTTCTGAGGAGGTGAGAAACCCCAAATCCTCATTCGATTTCCAACAGCAACAGTAGCATGGCAGTTTCCCAGTAGCCGGGACGCAGATCAATGTGAGGCTATACCATGAAAGTTTTCTAGGTTTTCTGGGTTTCTTGAGTAGAGCCCGAATCTAGAGTTTCAGCTTTTTCTGAGGAGGGGAGCAGACCCAAATCATCATTTGTTTTCTAGCAGCAACAACACAACAACAACAACATCCACGGAGAGAGGCCAGGCCATTCTTGTCATTCTGAGAGTATTTCTTCACTTGCATTGTGCAAGTCGAGATGTCATCTATCTAATCACCTCTTGTACTCATTTATTGCTCAGTATAATAAAATGGCTTAACATTTCTCGCTGCATTTCTTGTGTATCTGCTTATATTTCAGGTTTACATTATTATATGTTGTTTCACTGTTATTTTATCACTTTTGAGTTATTATATCATTTGCACATATTTGGTTGGAGTTTTTGCTAGGTTGAGGGATATTCTGGGTTAGGAATATTACACTATCTTTGCTCAAAGACTTCTAAAATAGTCTTCCAATGTCCCAAATTATACCCCGCTTTCAGTTCTGAATAAAAAATGATATTATTTTATTAGCAATGAGATCAAATGCTGGTAACCCCAAAAGGCTTTTATTCAGAATTCAATATAACAAATATTTGTGTCAATAAATTCGCTTATTGACTCTAGAAAATGACATTTTGGAAAATTACAAATATTCTCCATACAATCAAGTAAACACTAAATACAAACTCCAAAGGGAGTAACTAGAGATCGAATGCAACAATCTTTCTACTGCACCACAATCTTCAACTTGTAGAAAGTGTGCTTGCAGTCCCTGTAGCGTTTGTGCATTGTTAAGGAACATTAAGTCAAAATATTATATAAAAATCAAAAGCTCAACAGATACCCAAAACCTTTGTATTATTAATGCATGATTTTTTGTAAATCTATTCTAAATACCAAAACTCTAGCTGAAGCTGAAGTTGGTGATGGGATTTGTTTTTTATTGCTTGTATTTTCTTACACTACTAGTGTATGGGTGACCCTCCAGAGATTTGAATATGGGTGAAACTCTTTGCAAATCGATTCCAAACACCAATTCCAGAGGCCGAAATTAGTGATGGGAACCTCTCAATAATCTATTCATTACTTGTTCATGACCATCTTAGTATAAAGAATACTAGACATTTATCACTAAGAGAGGAAATATCCATAGTTCGATTCGTAGATATCCATTGTGACCTCAGAAATTCACCTGCCAGGTACTCAGTATGATGCCAACTTGCAAGATATACGGTTCAATTTCAATGTCAGGGTACCAAAGCAGTTATATATGATTATATTAGTCAACTATATGCAAAACAATTTCAGAGTTTGAATATAAAGAAAGTAATCTGGTGCTGGTTTTTTTTAAGGAATGCCCCTGGATTCCTGAGAGGCTACTTCAAAGACAATAAACTTCTTATTAACTTTTTCATTTTGCAACAACACTGCCACAACATTGCCTGAGAGGCTACTCCAATATTGCAACAACATTGCCACATCTGTAACCATAATTTGGAGTTGACCAAACTGTCACTATCTCATTATTGAACATTCATTTATATCGCTTCCATGACCAACTGGTGAGCACGCCAAATGAAATCAATCTTATTGTTATGATTGAATGTAGAGGCAACATTTCCTCCAAAGAGAAATCCAGAGCGTCTTGTACTTAGACCCCAACGGTCAACACTGTCTTCTGGATCTGACCAAATAAGGTCACACATAGCACTATCATGAGGAACTTCTTGCTTTCTATCAATTGTTCTAATATGCTCTAAATTTGATATCGTAGGAGAAAGACCGCCATGCATACTAAATATACAGTTCTCAATAAGTGCAGATAAAATCAAGTAGTCAAATATATCTGTGCTGTACTGCCACACATTTATTGATCCATACCTCCAAAGGCATTCATCATAGAATATGTATACCTGTATAATTTTTTGGCTCTCATTATTTCCTCTGATAAGTGTGATTTGATCAGGATATTGAACCGTCAACGCAAGAAGTAAGAAAATTTCCGCAGAGTAAAAGCCTCTGTCAACAAATTCACCTAAAAATAAATAATTGGTCTTCGGACAATCTCTCCCAACTTTAAACAACTCTTTCATATCATAAAATTAACCATGGATGTCTCCACAAATAGTCACGGGAGCATAACTCTTTGCAAATAATCTTTCAATATGACAGAATATGCAATGACCTTTAGATGTTAACCTTTGTTATTCATTTACGCTAATGTCCCACCAATGAATCAAAATTTTTCCATTTTATATCATTGCGATGGGTTGCCGCTTGATTATGAAACCAATCTGCCACTAAAACGAGTATGCAGAATAGTCTAAAATAGAAAGGAGGTAATGCGAGTTGAAGAACACTATTACAACCCTTTGTTTAAGATTATATTTTGCATAGTTGCTCCTTAAGTTCAAATCAACCCACCATTTACTTAATATAATGAATCAAGAGTATAAGTTTTAATATACAACTTTGTCTCTTGTCAGCATATGGTATTATTTATATCCATAATGGTGTTATACTAATTGGACGAATTAAATGCCGATAAAAGAGCTAGCTTGTATTGATTGCTGTAGTCTTTAACGCGACTTTTTGAAAGCCTTTCCGGCGATTTTTTCCGGTGAAAATCCGGTAGTAATTTATTGAAATCGAAGTTTGATAACTAGTTTCTGCACAATGAAAGCGTCCCAGGGGTTTTTCAGGGTGCTGAATCCGAATATGCAGTTAAAAAACCATTTTAACTGCAACAAATCATGATTTCATCTCAATTTCTTCTGCCGGATTCCGTCACCGGAATCTCAAAAAGTCGCATTATAGACAACTCCATATTGATTTGCCGGAGCAATAATCCGATAATTAAAAAATGAGCACACTATTTAAAAGGGCACCTTCAAATCAAGTGGTGAATCCATATTCATTTATCGTTTGTCTCTCATGGAAAGCGATGGATCTTATCTAATTTGTTAAGATAAATAACACTATTACAAATATGTTTTTGTGTATGCAGCTCTGACATGTGATCTTTTTCTTTCCACAGGGGCAAGATGCAATGGATAAAGGTTGTATCTTTAGTCTTTGGTTCCTGTAACTAAGTATTTCCACTAATGCTAGGGTTTCCTAGCTTCCTGATGAGCCAGTACTGGTAGATTTCTTTTCAATTTTATACCTGATATACATATTTTCTTTGGAATACCAATATCCCATATTCATAATACAGTGTAATTTGTTGGGTGTATAAACACCCATGCCGACACTATATTTTGATGTGTCATGCAAGTTCTTGTGAGTTGCTCCTCTTAGTGCTTTGAATGGGTGTTACCCTTGGTGACTCTCGATAAGTGAACTCGGTGCTCATGAAGTCCAAAAGTACAAAATTACTTATAAAAGTTCCATTTGTTGCACATATAAAACTTATTCTTCGTCATTAAGTGGTCCATTTGTTGCATATAAAGTTGGATAGGTTAACTTATTTTCCGTCAAGTAAAGTTGCATAGGGTTAACTTATTTTTCGTCAAGTAAAGTTGCATAGGTTAACTTATTCTTCGTCAACTTATTTTTCGTCAAGTAAAGTTGCATAGGTTAACTTATTCTTCGTCAAGTAAAGTTGTATAGCTATCGTCAAGTAAAGTTGCATAGTTGCACATATCAAACTTATTCTTCGTCATTAAGTGGTCCATTTGTTGCATATAAAGTTGGATAGGTTAACTTATTTTTCGTCAAGTAAAGTTGCATAGGTTAACTTATTCTTCGTCAAGTAAAGTTGTATAGCTATCGTCAAGTAAAGTTGCATAGTTGCGTAGGTTAACTTATTCTTCGTCAAGTAAAGTTGTATAGCTATTGTCAAGTAAAGTTGCATAGGTTAACTTATTCTTCGTCAAGTAAAGTTGTATAGCTAAGAACATTAAGTGGTTCATTTGTTGCATATAAAGTTGCATAGGCTAAGAACATTAAGTGGTCCATTTGTTGCATATAAAATTGCATAGGTTAAGAACAACTTATTCTTCGTATAGTAAAGTTGCATAGGCTAAGAACATTAAGTATGACTTAGTAGAGGACCACAACTTATTCTTCGTCAAGTAAAGTTGCATAGGCTAAGAACATTAAGTGGTCCATTTGTTGCATAGGTTAAGAACAACTTATTCTTCGTAAAGTAAAGTTGCATAGGCTAAGAACATTAAGTATGACTTAGTAGAGGACCATTTGTTGCATATAAAGTTGCATAGGTTGAGAATATTAAGTATGCCCTAGTAGAGGATATAAAAACATTAAGTATGACCTAGTAGAGGATATAAAAACATTAAGTATGACCTAGTAGAGGATATAAAAAGGGAAAAAAAAACATTTATTTATTTGATTTATCCAAATTAACTCAACAAAAGAATAAAATTTTAAATGTTTTAGAGGTCAATAACCTTAAAAATCAACCTACTACTATAGGAAACATTCAGAATGTCTCATCAAAGAAAATATCTAATATAAATGTAGCTTTGATTGGAGAAAGGTCTATCTCTCATACTCCACCTCTCCTTTTAACTTTTGAAATCTGTAATCAAAATGTACAAAATTGTATGGTAGATTTCGAGACTTCTTCTAATGTCATGCCATACTCAATGGCCAAGAAATTAATTTTAGTTCCCGTAAAATCTATTACACAAATTGTGTAACTCAATAGATCTAATGTGAGGGTTTTTGGTGAAGTTAAACATGTATTGATTAGGCCTTCTTCTAATCCCAAAATTTATTAGGTTATTGATATAATTGTTGTTGGTATTCCCGAATCATATGATTTATTGTTGAGTTGACATTGGTTCGAAAAGCTAAATGGGTGCTTTTCAATATATTGATCACACTTATAGTTACCTCTAAAAAGTAAACCTAATAGAATCAATATTGAAAGAAAAAAGCATAAAATATATTGTGACTGATTTACAAAATCAAAAATGAACCCATTATATTTACTAAAGCGTAACTCATCAATTATTCTTTTGAAACATATCTTGGCAAATATGCATCTAAATAATCTCCTGTAGAAGAGTTAGAAATAAAAAAATTATATTTTGTTACAGTAAGGGTTTCTGATTCAATGCAAGTTGCTTCTTCTTCTTCTTTTATTGATGTATATTTGGATGTTATAGTATGTGGTTCAAAGTCAGATGAAGGCATCGATGTCGGTTGTGTATTTTTGGACCCTCAAGGTAATAAATTTCTTTTATCTTGTAGACTTGACTTTTAGTGCACTAATAATGTTGTTGAATATGAAGTTTTGTTACAAGGTCTTGGAAAATCTATAGAAATGAAAGTTAAAAAACTTAAATAAGTAGGTGATTCTAAAATCACAGTGAGACAAGTTAATAAAACCATTCATCATATTTCTAATCACCTAAAGAAGTATAGTTAGGAGGTTTGGAATTTAACTCGAAATTTCAACAGCTTTGAGTCAAATTTTGTACGTTGTTCACAAATTTTAGATGTTGTTCTCTTAGCTAATGTAGCCTCTAGACTTCTTGCAATGGAAATTTTTTCTCAAGATAAATTTTATGTGGAAATCCTTTTCAGGTCATCAATTCCAGATAACATCTCCAAATGGAGAGTGCTTGATGATGATGTCCAAATAAGGATTTTCTCACTATAGAGGATACCTTTAAATGTTTATAATAGATGAGGATCAACATAATTCCCAATTGAATTAAGATTCTCTAGATTAAACTAGACCAAAAAGCCTAATCCCTAAATCAATAGTTCATCTACAAAAAAAATTATGACTTTCAACACAGATTCAAAGGAGGTACTAACTGTAACAAATAGTTCTATTTTATCTATTTCTCGAAGGCAATTCCTAGCTGTGAAACTGTGTCGAGGAAACAACTCAACCAAATTTAGGTTCAAGCTGGCCCTCGAATCAAAGGGGGCTCCCTCAAGTGCTACGAGGCTTTAACGTTGTTCATTGTCACTGAATAAAAACCTATGAATCACAATTTTCAAATCTAGGGTTTGTTGTATAGGTGGTTGTTGATGAGTCACAAATCCCTGCTTAACAAATAAGGCCTTCTCTTATTGAGGCCTCATCAAAGTGCCAATGTTCAGCCATGACATAAAAACATAGCTAAAAAGGTTTTTATAGAGGAATATAAGAGAAATTAGACAATTAGATATACTCCTTGAATATTCAATTATCTAATAGGATCCAAAAAATATAAAAGAACCTCTATATTGAACATAAATATAGCCAAGTATAGCATAGAAGCAATAATCTAATGATTTTTGGGTGACCAATTAAATATATTGCTCAATATTTTACTCAGTATAGAAAATAACACTGCATTAGGGACATTAGGGAGGTTGATACTTATCTTGGCCCTTCCTCGTGTCCTATACTACCTCAAATATATGCATAAAATATTATGTAATAACACGTAGCATTCACATGTACACATTTTTTGTCAATAAACCGAAGCCAAGAACCCTTGAATTAAAACATTGTAATATCCCGATTTAGAAGAATATGAGGGTGTTTTTGGGCTCAAAATTCAACCCTTTTACAATTAAAATGAAAGTATATATAGATAATTACACACCTGAATCTATTTCAAGATTTTGGGAATAAAAATCTTAACAATGCACTAAAAAAATATCTAATTTGTTACAAACTTTCTGGAAATAAAATCAGTTAAAGACTAAAAATAAAACTAAATATAAAATGGTTACAATTTGTCTCGAATGGTTGAAAATGGAACCAAATTCATTTGAAATAGGAATGTTCTTCCACTTATCCTTCGACTGACGGTGATTTTGTGCATGAGAATATGGGATTAACACTTTTTCACTGATATCCTACCTTGACAACCTATTCCACATGTTAACTGACTGTTACCACATCCACCAGATTTCATGTTCTTGAATTGATACTTGAATCCTGAATAAACCTTCTAACTATTTGAAATTCTTCCTGGATATGCTAAATTAATCCTTGAATGCTAATATTTTGTTAAAGAATATGGTACTTCATATTGTGTCTTGGAATACTATGTTATTGCCAGATATTTCTTGAATCTTTAATACTCCCAAAAGACATTCACAAAATCCCTAAAAAATTGGATTTAATCCCCAATTGCTAATCATCAATATATGATCTATTTTCCACCCTTCATTTAACGTGCACACTCATAAATATATGCAACTTCTTTTGCTAGATATTCTACAAGTCTTTATACTTTTATGGAGACATTCCTTTATATCTCCTACAAGAATTTCCAATTGAATTTGTTTCATGTAGAAAAATTGAGGATTTTTTCACATAACCCTATAAATCATATCATATAATCTGTAAAAAATGATATGGTTTGATCTAAAACCATATGTCATTTAGACCAAGAAGGGAACAACCCTGATTTTCCAAGTTTTTGATTCTAACACTACTTCAAAAACTATCTTTCATTGCAATTTTTAGTATCATCTATAAGTGATGATATTATCATTACAAAAACTTATCTGTAATTTCCAGCCTCTAATCTTGATTGGATTTGAAAAGAAAAAACTAGCTTTGTAATCTTGTCAATTCTCTCAAAAAAATGGGCACTCCTTTCTAAGTACTTCTCATTATTATTCACTTCTAAAGATACATCCACTTTATCGCCATAGAGCTCCCATTTGAATACCCAACACACCTGTAAACATGGTCATTATTGTCATTAATAAGATGAATTGAAGGATTCAATATTTTGCAGTGAATGTTTCATCATTGAATTCAAGTAAATGCCATTTCAATTCAACAATTATCAAGAATCATGCATCAATGGTGAATTGTTCCTTGAGACTTGAGCATGCTCTTCTTTCGAGATTTTGAACCCATCCATGTGTATCATAGAAAATTGGCATGATCCCATGTACCTTATACTCTTTTTCCAAATTAAAAAAAGGGTTGTTGGCGTTCTTATGCCAAATGTATTATTGTCATATATTCATTATGAATTCCAATTGGTCACATATGACCTTGATACGCCATCTTGCCCACCACGAAATGTGTTCCACCTCAGAGGAAAAATATGATTTCTGGTCATTAGATATATTTGATAAACCAACCCAATCCATTAACACATAAGTTACACATATATATCCTTTGATAGATATGCAACCTGCTTATCTGAAAAACCAACCAATTTGTTTCCTTTCTAAACAAATATTAGCTTCCATCTATAGCCATAACAACTGCAATGTTTATGTTGTTATTCTCTTTTCTGTATCAATTTTCTAATCTAGCATTCTAATTGTATTTGATAGTCATTGAAATTAAATTTCCCGAAATCCAAGAACACAATACCATAAAAAATATAAAAAAAGTTAACTCTCCACATATGTTGTCTTCTTATTATTTTGAGTATTTCATAGATTTCTTGTCTTTCACCCTTACGCATTCCCATATTTCACTTTGACATTGAGTATCAAGAACATTTTCCAATTCTTTCACTTTGACCTTGTCTATGAATCGTTTTGCAAATCATCTTTGGTTAGTGTTGACGGTGTTGGACCTGCCAACATCAGGGGATCTCCCTGGTATGAAGTCCCAACTAGAACTCACATCATTTGGTGTAGGAGTCCCATCTGGTACGATGGATTGGTTGCCATTATCTTAAAGATATGCCTTAGTTCCTGCTTGTCAGCACGTGAGAGTGGTCTGCTTTGTCTTTGACCAACGAGGTTCGCGTGCCTGGTGAGTGTTAGTGTTACTTGTGTCAAGGTTCTTTCACAACAGAGAGAGAGGGTGGGAGTGAGTCTCCAGTCAGAAGGGAGGAAGTCCCAACTTTTTCAGAGACACACAACACAACAGGACATGCACAACTTTCGGAAGAGAAATCCATGTGAATGCGGCAGTCACAACACACAAAGGAAGATAGAATGTACAATACCCAACGAGTCAGTCCACACGAGTGCGACAATCGTTATAAAAAGTTTACGTGAAAGGTTCTGTCTGATGTTCGGGGAGGTAACCAACATGGAAGGACATAGTTAACAACTTATACAACACATTTTCATAAATATATGCATTAGAACATTTGAATGAGTTCAATTGTTTAACGCAGTTTAAAGCAACATGTATTACAAGTGTTCAAGGTTAATTCTTAAAAATAGTTACAACACATGTGTGAAAACGTTCTAGCTTGTGAGCAGGCTTCTGAATTAAGCGAAAGTTCCAAGACACATCGGTACACCATCCATCACTAACCCCGTGGGCGGGGTGTTGGAGCCACTACTCACTCCTCAAATAAAATATTACAGACTCTCAAGGCTACGTGGGAAGAAGCAAGGTGAAAAAAGTCCTTTGCATGTACAAATGAGGGGGTATTTATAGCGAAGGGTGAAACTGGCCCTTGTGATTGTTTGAATTCCCTCATGACTATTTGACTTTCATGACTTTTCAGATTACATGACTCTTCAGATTACAAGTGGGTCTCTTAGACTTCCACATTACATTACATTGATTGACAACAGTATGGCCCACAGTAATGATATGGTCGACATGACTCATGACATGACTCGTCATGACAGTGCTGGCATGTTCATGCTGTTGCAGGTGTGCATGTCGAGCTGCAGTGTTGTTGAGTGATGGATGCCCTCTTAGTGTATCACAACTTCACCTCCACATGGAAAGGTGTGTAGAGTCCTTGATGGTTGTTGGGTTCACTTGATGTTGCATGTGCACATTTCTCTTCGCTTGTACTTTGACATGCTTGACATGTCTATCCGTTCACGAAAATATCTCCTCACATGCTCATTCATCTGTCCGTCCACGAACACATCCTTGCATAGTTATCCATTTGTGAACACATCTCCTTGCATGCATCATTTGTTCGTCTGTTCGTCCATTCATGAAAACATCTTCTTGCATCAATCGTATGTTTGTCTGTTTGCGAACACATCCTTTTGCATGTATTGTCCTTGTTCATCCCATCTGTCATCGCATCATGTTTATTCATGTACCTGTATCTGCAGTCACTCATGACGAGATGACATCAAATCCATAAATCTCCTAGTCTACCATGTTGCATGGTCATTCGCTTTTGGATGTAGGTGATCATGAGAGAGGAAAAGGCTATAAAACTGCACGAGGAAAGCTTCAAGCTGGGATGTGAGCTCTGACCACTACTGGTGAAAATTGCGTAGAGGTCACTAGGGGACTAAGATGGGCAATCCAGATCAGCAGCGACTGTCCACAAGATCTAGCTCGGATGGAGGGAAGATCTGTGCAATTTCTGGAGGGAAGTAGTTCAGGCAATAGAGGGTCTTGGCAGCAAAAACTGCGCAATTCTTGGAGGGAGATGGTAGTGGGCTGTGGTGTCGCTGGAGACAAAAACTGTGCAATTGCTGGGAGGCTGACCTGTTGAACACCTCTGCATAATTTCTGAGTTGAGCAGGATGCTGAGCTGCTGAGGGGCTTGCTCATGAATTCTGCGCAATTATCTGGGTGAGCAGTCGATCGGCTGTCTGGGTGGCTGGCTGGAAAAACTACACAATTTCTAGAGGGAGACAGGGACGGGCACTGGGTGTTTGTCTGGCCTGTCTACGCAATTTTCTCAGTCAGTGGAGCGGGCAAGGTCTACAGTTTCTGCATAATTTTTTAGGGGAGTGAGTCCCTGGTGACTACTCGGTCAAACTCTTCGGTTGACCAGCAGGAGGGTTGGTTGATTTTCTTGCAGGTAACGCAGATTAAGATGGCTTGCTGAGGAACTTCTGTGCTTTTCTAGATGACAGTCAGTTTGGTCAATTTCAAGATTGCATAGTGTAGGCTACCTGGGAGATAGTGTTGTAGTGTTTTCTTCTCAAAGGTGTACGAAAATAAATCACCTAAGAGTGTGGATGACAAACAGTCTCAACAATATAAATGGTTGCTAAACATTGTAGATCTACAACAACTGATAGAAACAAAACCTGCCAAAGTCCTAATTTATGCCACAATCATAGTTAAACAACAAAATGAAACAATAGTAATAACTCCAATAATCCAATGGAAACCAGATATACAAAGAATATATTTTATTATAACACCTGTGAAGGGAACAAATAAATGTCACCAGTCCCCCTCTATGGGATGGGTTCTTGGCTATCCTCAAATGTCTTTAGCCTGTGTAGAGTCCCTCTCCTCTATAATGTGTAAACCCAACAAATAAAATGTTTAAGCTCAATGGGAACTCAAAATGGAAAAAAAAATGGTGTGCGACAATGATAATAATCAGAGTTATAGCTGTGAGTGCAACAATGAAAATAATCAAAAGTGAACAACGAATGGAAAACCCTTCTATTTATAACAAAATATTGAGTTATCCTTGAATAATGAGCAATAATAAAATATTATTAACCCTATTCTTGGAATAACCACTTGAATATTTTAGTATGCTTGGTTAGGAGGGAAAAAGTATTTAAACTTTTATTTAGAAATAATAAATAAATAAATGATTTATTTATCATCTCAAGAAATTAGTTAAGGAATAATAAAAAATAATGATTTATTTAATTATTCCTCATGGATTTAGTCAAACAAAGAATAATAATTAATTAGTGATTAATTAACTATTCTTAGAAAAAAATGAGATAATTAATGATTTATCTGTTTACTTTTCATAATTGGGTCAAATATGACAAGGAATATTAATTAACAATGGCTTAATTAATTATTCCTAGAAGATAATTAAATAAATAGTGATTCATTTAATTATTCTTCATGGGTTTACTTATAAATTACTTAACAAATGTGGTTTATTCACAGTGATAGCAATTTTACTATTGTAAAATTGGCTTTGCATGGTGTACTTCGATCCATTTAGTAAATTAGGCTAGATGATCATTTTTTTGGTGGTAACAAATTCCTCCCCAATGTACGAGTGTTAGGATCAAAACGTATGACCGAAGTACATTGTAAAGAAACAATCACTAGACAACAAAGTGGGGAGAGAGAGAGGGAGAGAGACCAATAGAGCTAAAGCGAAAGAGGATAGGGACAGAGGGGACGAGACAATACAAGTCTCCTTTCATGTTGTGGTACCAGATCTCAGTGAGGCAAGGGAGGCATACATATACCTGCCGAGATAACTTATAAAAAAATATTGATGCACCCATAAACATAAAATTGAGCAATGAAGTACATGCTGAATGGTACATGACATACTGTCATAATTGAGCCAGAAAATAATACAATGTGTCCCATATACATAATGCACCTAGAAAAAAATGAGCCATGACTAAATATAATAATATGTGAGTACATGAGATATAATGCCCCTTCCCTCAAACAATTGGTGGGAGGGAGGTTAGAACAACCGAAGAAGCCCTGTTGAACAGGGAAGGGCTATGCAAAACTGAATGGATCATCTGAAGGAGACGTGCATGCTATAAACATTGTGATCGGTAGGAACCAAACCCATCAAATCTCAGAACTGCATATGAGGCTGTAAAATAATATGAAGGCATCTGAGCATGTTGGGGGCTACCTGGATGGCCACCTCCTCATGAGGTCTGAATCATCTCACACACACCCGGGAATCACTGGTACAATCTGCTGCATCACTGGACCATCAAGTGTATGAATCACGAACATGAAACAACAAAGTCAAAGGGAAATGATGAGTCCCTTTGCTTGAGCCAAGGCATTGGACAAGAATGAAAGCTTGAACCAATATACACCACCCTCTAGGCCATTCTTCTGGAATAAATTAGTTGATGTCAACAGAATATGGCCCACGATAGGTGAGGCAATGAGGATCCTCAACTAAGGCATGAGGGAAAATAACAATGTGACTGATGGACTGCCACTAGGGACTATGGAGAAAATGGGACTGAGGGACAAACTAACGACTTCCCTTGTTAGAGCATAAAGTACATGGTTGACCTGACAATGACTAGCTTGACTCTGGAGGGGATGGGCGACAGTATGACTAGAGGCCAAAATGGGCAATACAAGATGAACGATATGAAAAGATGGATGGAATACTATGACATGATATAATGGAATGTGAAACAAAATCCATGGATGCGAAGGTGACTCATCATAGATGCTCTGAACAAGGGTGACCGATGATGCTACCACACAGAATAGGCCCAGTGGGGACCATGAAAACATGAGCGACTGATGGTTACTCATGATGAAAATCGACACGTGGAGCAACTAGTATTAAGGGAAGGTGATCCCTAAGGTACAAGTGTCGCATATGAAGAAATTTAATTTTAAGAGGTGACGAAGTGACCCTTCTTGGAAAAATGGCTTCCGAGTGAAGTGTCAAATCATCAAAAACAAAGAGAGACCCATTAGAGTAATCAGTGAGATATTTCCAATGGTGTTGAGAGTTTGTTAGACGAAGCTATGCTCTGCTCACAATGTGCGATAGAAAAACTATGGGATTTCCTAGAAAAGGGCTTTTTCCCTCCAATTTAATTCATTTTCTAAGAGAGCTATGGTGAATTTGGAGTGGAGGAGGAGGCCCTAAATCTTGTGGAGATCATAGCAGACAAACCGACCATGAGAATCAGGATTTGTGACTTTCAGGAAAGTGGCCTTACTTGTCTAAAGATGGCCTTAATGCTTCACGGAACGATGGTTCCCGGTGAAGAATAAGGGGAAGAGGAAAACGAGAATGAACTACTAGAGGAGGTCTATAACCATTCTCACCCAATAAGTAAAACATGGGGACTATGTGGACATAGAGTAGAATATTTGAAGATATGGTATCAAACGTCTATGATATGTGATGTGCATATGGCTCGCTGGAGATGTTAGTAGGACAAACTATCCAAGGAATGGGAGGATAATCGACCATACCTAGATCCAGTGGGATCTAGGCTGAGACTTATGTTAATCAATTAAGAAGATGGCCAGGGGAAAACCATCATGTCCCCAAGCATGGGATACTACCCGCAAACGTAGGTGATGGAGGGGACTGATTTGGTATGCAAAGGTGGAAATGATGCCCCTTAGCACCATTGTGTTCCAAGTGCTCTAAAAATGGATTCAAGCATCTCGACCCAACTTGGCACGAGATCCTCCAAAGTATGATAAGGAGATGTAGGGGCCTATGTGCCCCCCAGTATGCTATGGGCGTACTGGATGTATTTAGAGTGGTGGACTCCAAACAATTATATGTTTTATGTGATACATAATATGATTATGCATTTTTATATGACGATGATGGTTCACCATGTGTTGTGTTTTATGGTTTCCTTATGTGGTATACAAGTGATAAATTCCAATCTAGAATGTTGTTTTCAATGGTATCTACATAGTTATTTTGGGCTCTAGGAACATGATTGAAAGTAATGGTTTCAAATTCACGTACCAATAGCTTAACTCATAGATATTTTCTAAATAGAACTTGGCTATGCACATGATACGCACCATTCAATTGCATGACAAGTAGCAAGGAATCTAAACGAACATGAAGATGAAGGATGCAATGAGCGAGGGAATCGACTAACAAGCCTATCATTGCATCATATTCGACCTAGTTATTGGTGGCAGATCCAATGCACACGCCATTTGAAAGGACTAACATATGAAAGGAGATAAAAATGGCCCAGGCTGCCAAGGTTAGATTCTTGGAGAAGCGACTCGCACCGTCGACATGACTGATATACAACGTGGATGATGGATCCATCTGAAAGGTGCAAAATACAATGGATGAGATGATGCAGCCTACCTAAATTCATGATAGAAATAAAGACATGCAAATCATAGGGATATGCTATGAGAAAAATTTCTTAAGGTAGAGTGCATTGGGAGAATTAGGAAGGAAATGGCCTTCAGAATCATCCAAAAGATATGCCCCCTTGCTTAAGTGCAAGGGTAATCAGGGGTAGACATAACTTCCATGACGTCCTCATCAGAATGGAAGATGGGCATGGGAGGAAGGCTAACTACATGATGCGACAGAGGTACATTGTGCATCAACCTGAGAAATAAGGTTCATATATGCATCATCTTGAATGGTAGATGACGAGCTAGTAGATGGAGGATAAACAGATGTTGAGACCTGGGATTATGTCGAAAGTGGTTTGATAGAAGCACATGTAGAAACCTTAGAAAGGTTTTCCTACGAGGAACTCAAGGATGATGACAGGTAAAGGATATGGCCCATGGATTCCATCATCTCGACATCGGGGGAGGGACCACGATAGTGGGACTAGAGTCCCCCTATTCTAGTTTACTAATGGTACCAGAATCCACGGTAGAGGAGCAGGTGATCCACTACGAGTGGTCTCATATTCGCGAAGCGCCTCAAGGAAATCACAAAATTCATCGAGACGAGGGAAACAATGGGATTTACTCAAAATTGAAAAGGAATACTAATTAATTAGTGATTAATTAATTATCCTTAGAGAAAAATAAGATAATTAATGATTTATTTGTTCATTCTTTATAACTGGATCAAATATGACAAGGAATATTAATTAAACAATGGTTTACTTAATTATTCCTAGAAGATAATTAAATAAATGGTGATTTATTTAATTATTCTTCATGGGTTTAATTATAAAATACTTAACAAATGTGGTTTATTAAGTAATTTCTCATAGTGAAAGAAATTTTACTATGGTAAAATTGGATTTACATGGTGTACTTCGATCCATCTAGTAAATTAGGCTAGGTGATCAATTTTTTGGTGATAACAGATGGCCTCAAGCTATGTGAAATTTTGGGTAGCACTACATGTTTACTGAGGGCTGAAAATGCACAATGCAACTCAGCGAAGGTCCAACTGTTGGAGGGTGATCCGGTCGTCAAAATTTCAGAAAAATGACCAAGTGTGTGAGCGACTGAACTTGTGCATACACGAGCTTGCAAATACACATTCAACATGATCCGATGACCAGCAACGTCAAACCATCAAGACAACATATACTCAGTGTGACTGACTGATGGTGCGAGTGACAAGCGCAACACTTATGATAGATCGTTGAACGACCGCGACGACGCTTGCACGACAATGCATTCAACATCATGTGTGAGTGCGATATATGTTTACATAGAAAACACAACTAAAACACAACTGCCAACATCACCAAAACGAGGTCGCAAGCATGACATAGAAATCAACATGTAGAAGACAACAGTTGGTCGAAGAAGTGAAAAATAAGCAAGACATGTAGAAGAAACACATAAGATGAATTTTTGTGTTTGTGAACATGCATGTTACTGAGGACAGGATGAGATGACAATGACAAGCAATCCTGTAAACTCAACTAAGAAGTGTACTTCGAAATATTTTCCGTACTTACCATAATTACCCTCAATATGACCATGCATCTGACAGAGTTTGCATGCGGTCTTGATATTTTCCATTAATTGGTCCTTCTCTTCAACTACTTGGAAGAAATTTCAGCATGTCACGTTTTCCTGTAGTCACTGAGAGGTAGATTTGCGCAATTTCAGTGGACAATGGCTGCTGCCAGAATGAGGCCCTAGGAGGCCCATCTGTGCAATTTCTGCATGCAATATCGAGAAGACAAATTGGACAACACTACGTAGTTTTGAGGCTCAAATAACTACTGCGGGACGGGGTCCCGAGAGGACACATCTATGCAATTTCTGAGTGCAGTGTAGTTGGATTGCTCTGTGCATTTTTGGAGAGAAGTGTAGGCTGGGGCCTCTGCGGGCTGTGGGGTTTCAGCAAGCAAGATAGGTTGGCGTCTCTGCGCACTGCGGGGTTTCAGCAGGAAAGGGAGCAAGCTTGATGGTTGCGGAAAAAAAATGCATATTTCTAGGAAGCTGGATGAGGCTAGGTTGCTTGGGAAAATGGCTAAGTGTGAGATCAATGAAACATATGCAAAAATTGATAGGACTTGACTGTGATCACACACAGACACTTAGTGACACAACGTAGACCATCCAAAATACATAAGACATATTTTTCTTGATGCAACAACCTTCATGACGTGAGTGCGTGAGGTGAGTGTGAAACATGTATATGTGATGAAAACCACTCATACGCACACACTTCCCTTGAATAAGACAACATCCCCTTTGCATGACAAACAATAACCCTTGTGCCCAAATATGACACATGTTGCATGAAGACGAGAACACGGAAAACGCTTAAGATCAAGGAGGGGAGATTGAAATCATCAACTTACCAATCAAGTGACCAAGGATAATCAATCGCATGATCTGAGGTAGGCTCCAAAATTTGCATGCGAGCCAAAATTTTGGAGGGTGGCTATAGACGCTACAATAGTTAGGTTTCCCACCAAGCCAAGTCTAAGAGAGATATTTTTAAAAGACAACTTGTGAAAAAAAGTTGAAAGGAACACATTTTTCATTAAGCTAGGCGAATTCAGATGATTTTTCCTTTTTCCTGATGCTTCATATCTATTGCAATAAGCTCTTCTACCAGATTTCCTCATGTCTAGAACTGGGTGCTTTCACATTAAATTTTGTACATGATATCAACTTCACAAAAATCTTATCCTAAATCTAGTACCTTAAACTATTAAGATATATAGTTCTAAAATCCTCTTATTCCCCTTACAAAACACTTCTTTATTTGATATTGTTTTAGATTGTCATATCACTCCGTCTCAAAATTAGAGAATGCTTATAAATAGTTTGTAGGAAAGCGTTTTCTCCCTGATTGCTCCACCAACTTGGCACAAGTTCATGATTTTCTTGCCTCTTCTACAGGTGATTTTATGATCAGTTTCTTCTTGCTTCAACTTCGTCTTTCTCATTTTTAATCTCCTTTGATTCTCTTCAACAATTTCTTAATCTTCAGAGAACTAATTTATCTATTCAATCCAATCCATCATTTTTTTTGGTTTATTGGCCATTAACTTGTGAAATTCTGCATTATCAAATTTCATTTACCTGTTTGTGAAGGTGTTGTTTCTTATAGACATTGTGTGATCACTATGGATATATCGATGTCATAGAGGCACGATCTACTATGACCAACATTAATACACCTATTTCGCTAATAATTCAAAACTTTTAGAAGTTGACAAAATCAAAACATGGTATGAGGAAAACCAGAAGTGGATTGCGGGGGGGGGGGGCCGCTAGCTGGTGAGTGGTTTTTGCTGAGGGGGTGTGCATTTCTCTAGATTGAGCCACGTTATATGTGGAACCACCAGTGTTTTCCACAACGAAATCACCTATGTTGATTTACAGGTGCATCTAATCACCATTGAAACCTGCTTGCAATTTACTCGTGCACTACTACCATTGGCCTTTAACACTCGACATTTGGATAATATACTTGGGAAATTTTATCTAACATACTTGACATATTGCATTAATCTATTGGTGACTTACTACTGGCATTAAACATTCCTTTGTTGGAGTTCATTTGAAACTCCATATGGGAGCTAATTTCGGTGTGTTTACTTTGTTAACAACTCCATCAAACCCAAATTTTTTATTTGATTAGTCATGGGTGTTGGGTAGCGGAGGTCCCGCGTAATAGTTTTGGGGCTGAGAGCCTATAAGTTACGGTAAAAATACCGAAATATGCGGAGCACAAAATGTAATAGGTCAAGTCAAAGGGTTGTCTGCCCCAGAAATAATATAGAATAATAGGAAGTAAGTTAGTCTGCGGACCATAGGAAGGTATAAATAGAGCGAGGCTCTATGGGTAGAAGGTAGCTTTTTGGTATGTAATCTTGGATCTGATATGTAATGGGTTTTTGAGAAGAAAAGTCTTGAAGCGTCTGTAAGTCTGAGTCGAGGGTATTGGGTAGTAGATAGAGGCTCTGCAGCTATGTGCGCAGAGGCCTGGAAGAGTCCACAGCTGTGTGTGTGGACCCCTGCAGCTGAGTGCGTAGGACGGATCTGGATGTATTGGTGAAGAAATTGAATAAAGATAAGTTGATTATGAAATTTTGTGTTAAATTTGAATTATCGCGGATCTGGCTAATGTATGGTTAATATAACTGTTTGATCTATGCGCGTATGCTTATGTTATGGATATATGTGAATCTATCTATTCTAAGTGCGTGAACGGGTTAATCTTGATAAATGTTTGCTTAAAGACCATAAAACGTAGATTGAATCTATAAAAAACGCATTAATAAGTATTGAGGAGTATTCTGGGATTGGATTGCGTGAAGCAGAGTGGTGCAAAACCACGAAACGGTGTTCGAAGCCTCTAGACCACATCAAGACATCCCAAGGGTGCAGAAAATTGGTTCCAACACCCTCCCCCGCTACCTCGGGTGAGACCTCAGTCCGTGCTCCACGGGTTGTTGTCGAAAGGGTTGGTAGCTGTGGGATTTGTTGGGCTAAATAACTCTTCCGAACCTCGGTCAAGCCCCTATAAGCCAACAAATGGTTCCATTGTTGGGACCGGGATTTTCCTAAGGGGTGTCTGACGTGGAACACGGGGACTCTATAAAGAAAGAATTGAAGGATCGAAGGGACTAGGAGCAGTAGTAGTTCAGAGTACATTGACGAGGTTGACAATGACGAGCGCGATCCAACTACCGGTATTCAAAGGAGCATGAAGAGAAGATCCAGAACAATTTTGGTTCGTGTTAACATCGGTATGGAATACACATAGAATTACGGATGATAATATCAGAAAGGGTACCTTAGTTAGCGCGCTGCAGGACCGAGAGCTGACATGGTACATAAAGTACTCGAGCGATCACATGGCTGCAGGGACAACAAAGATCTAGACTGAACTAAAGAAGGAATTTAGCTAGCCGAAGTCAGAAACACAGTCGATCATACGGTTCAAGGAGATCGTGATGATGCCTGGTGAAACCCTGTGGGATTTAGATCAAATATTGAAAAGTACCATCTGCGAAGCAAACGTGACACTAACGGATGCGCATCACTCCGCTTAGTTTATGGCATCATTAACACCACATCTGAGGATGACTTTGTCACAACAAAAAATATCAACCCAGGCTGAAGCATTGGAGACAGCGATGAGGTTGCACGAAACTCCGTTACGGGACCGGGGTTGGGAGTTCAGCAAATCCAAGCACAGATACAAGAATTGTGTTTTGAAATGAAGAAGCTAAAACAGGAACAGGTACCCCGCCTAGAAGTCTGGGAGGAAGTATGGTGTATAAAGTGTAGGAGCCAGGGGCATGATAAAGATCACTTCTTGGTCTTGGAGAATTATGTGGCAATGGGGGGACCAACACCATTGCGACCAGAGGCACAGGTAGCACCAAGCGTGACAACCCCACTCTGTTTCACAATCTGTCAGGTGGGAGGAAGCATAACATAGATAACTGCCATCTATTGCCAAAATTCAACCAGACCCCCCAATATCTCTTTTGCAACTTTTGCAGATCAGTGGGCCACGAGGAAAGAGACTATAGTAGCTATCAATTATTAATGGACCAGTCACCTACCTACCGAATGCAAACTGAGGCGCGAGGTCAGGATCCAGCCATGACGATCGCGCGCTGTGGGTTCCAGGGACATGGACGAGGGCAGGGCGGAATGGGGCCAGGAAGGGGTCGTGGGTAGCGAGTTTGTTACAATTGCGGAGGAACAGGACATTACGAGCAGGATTGTACTAACCCAACTAGAATTTCATGCACTTACTATGAGCAATTCGATCATGAGTTGATAGATTTCCCTACACTGATAGCACATATTCGTGAAAAAAGGGTAGCGCAACTGACGACGACCCAGAACGTGCAAATGATGAGGTCCGAACCCCGCGACGAAGACCCCAAAGTAAACATGGTACTAAGAAGTGGCACAGACACAGGAGAGGATAAAGGGAACTTAAGTAAGGAAGATACAGGGGTTGGCAAGGAGACATATCTGGAAGCTAGGGAGAGCTTTGCGGAGGTATCTACCCCAAGTAGTAGGGATCAACCTGAGCAGGATAGGGATCCCTTGATGCTAGCTACCTATTTAGAGACATGCATAAAATTGCTGCGTGACAATAGGGCAGTTACAGGATTGCAAGAATTAATAAATAGGTGCGCGGGGACGCGAGAACCTAGTGTGGTCCGTAAACTAGGAAAACACGCAACATGGACGGGGCGAGAGATGCGATTAACGACACAAATTGGCGACTATGAGATGGATCAGATCATTCTGGATTTGGGCTTGGATGCAAATGTACTGCCTAAACAAACTTGGGAGCGCATGGGTAGGCCTACACTACAATGGTCTCCTATTCAATTGCGGATGGCAAACCAACAGAAGATCCTGCCCATGGGAAGGTTGCAGGGAATTACAGTAGATATAGAAGGCGCGAGTACCAGAATAGACTTTGAAGTAATTGAAATCGTGGATGAAAGTATGCCTTATCCTGCGTTGTTAGGGATAGACTAGGCCACCGACATGAATGGGGTTATTAATTTAAAGAAGCGGACAATGACATTTGAAACGAAGTTGCTCAGCGTAGTCGTTCTGCTAGACTCGGCTGGAGGACCACGCTACATTGAACCCGTACGCAACAAAGAAAGTGACGACGAATTAGACTGTATCTACAAAATTTTTGCACAAAGGCAAGAATGGGTTAAGTCAACGAAGGATAGAAGAATATCATGAGGCTATGCAGAGTCCTGCACCACCGATTCAGATGAAGAAGGTGAGCGGTGGCATAATAGGTTGAACGGAGTAACCACGTTACATTGCAATATGGTGACGAAATCTCTATACTGCGTAAGGGCCCAGGATCGCGAACTTCCAATGTATGATGGGCTGACAATAATAGATGAATTCCTGACCAAATTTGAAAGCGTGGTACCAGAGCACCAATGGTTTGAGGCGTTGAGATGGGCATTGCGTGCAACACTTACACGATGGTGGGGCACACATGAAGGGAATTTCGAAGATTGGCGCAGTTGCAGGTGCATGATGCAGATAAGATTTGGAAAGCCAGAACTACGAATAACGGAGAAATATGATGGACGTGATGACCCGCGCATGAACCTTACCAGATGGAATAAAGCCTACAGAGCAGAACCTCAACTAGAGTGGGTACACTTATTTTATCACACCCTGGACGTCATTCCCAGAAACTGGTATACTGAAGCAGAGCTCCGACACAGCACAAGCGAGTGGGATAGCTTGCGCGAAGGGTTTTTGTTGAAATTCCTCTTTTAAGATCAATGGATGGACGCTGTGGATGACACGTTACAGTTGGTGAAGGCTGCCATTTTCAAAACGCCACTGGAACCAGAAGAAACCGTGCAGCCCAACTAGTCGCGACAGCTGAGCCAGGCCCTCGAATGTTACAATGTCCAGGTAGAAGATGATGAGGATGACCCGCGAAACATCAATATTCCAGAATTAGAGGGGAGCCATGAGGTGCGTGGGACCGAAATCGAAGATCCAGATATCACGGTGTTGTTGAAAACGAAACAAGTAAATATCAGAACAAAAGAAGAGCCGAAGTATGCAACGCTTGGGGACTATTGGGATGACGCCACGGTGGAAAAGGTCATCGAGTTGCTTCAGGAATATCGAGATTTATTCCCAACAAAAATCACAGAGCTAAAAGGGATCCTAGGAGACCTGGGAATGATGAAGATAACGTTGAAGCCAGACGCGAAGCCAGTTAAGCAGCGACCCTACCGATTGAATCCAAAATACAAAGTAAAGGTCCATGAAGAACTGGACAAGATGCTGGTAGCAGGAATCATTGAACCAGTCGAGGAGTCTGACTGGGTAAGTCCTATGGTTGTGCAGGAGAAGAAATAGAAGGGTGAGAGTCGCATTTGCGTGGTGTTAGAGTCAGTCTGGTCATCCCTCTATCAGAGATCATTTCTCTTATTGCATTTCAATTTTAGGTGTCTCGCTCGATTCACTCAGTTGCATTCCACTAGGGGCATGCCATAATCTGACGGAAGGGTCTTTTCATTCATTACCCCTCATGCCTTATCCACCCGGGGTGGAAGGGGCCTCTCTTCCTCCATCAGCACAATAGGTTCAGGACCGAGGCAAGAGGCCTCTACAGGAGGAAGGGCCTTTAGGTGAACGAGAGACCGACTTCATTCTCATTCGGGATGACGATACTGACATGGGCTCACAAAATGCAAATCTTAAAGAGATCATTCGCGTGCAGCAGGAGGACATTGATGCCTTGTCCACTCACTTGGATAGAGCCCAGTGGACTATTCAGTATTTGGAGCAGAAGAATAAGCAGCTAGAGGATCAGTAGAAGATGATGGAGTTACAGAACATTTGGCAAAATCGTCAAGCTGCCCAAAGGAGGAGGATTGAATTCACTTCATTGGAGCAAGAGATTAATGAGAATCGGGAGTGTAATCTTGAGAGAGTTAAAATCCACTTAGAGAGGCTGCTGGACAAGGCCGATAGGGACAATGCATTGTTGAGACGCATGGCTTTCCACTACATGGCGCGGAACAAGGTTTGCGAGGCACGAATAAGAAATCTAAAGGCAAAATTAAAGAAGGCAGTAAGGAAGCAAAAGAGGCAAAAGGAGCTTGATCGTCTTCAGATATTGGCCGAAGCCTCTTTGGCCCAGCATGACACTTGATAGAGAAGGTCCAGCCCAAATTTCAAGAAATTTGGAGCAATTTTTGGCATTTTAATTTTTTTTGCACTAAAAAACAGGTTTTGCCTCCCTATGCGCCGCGCCACGTGGCGCTCGCTTTTGCTAGAGGGATCCAAATCCAAAAAACTTTGCATTTCTAGATTTTTCATGATAAATTATGGTTTCTTGTGCATGGCCAAGAAATTTGGGCAGATTTTTGGCAGTCAAAAGGTCAAAAAACACTAAAAAAATGACTTCACTGCCCATATTGTGACACACAGGAAGCAGTCTTGGGATATTGAAGTTTTGGAGGGACAAATGACATCCAAATTCAGAAATTCCACTTGGTTTGGAAAGTAGACAGGTAGGGATTTCCAACAAGCTATCTTGGTCCCAATTTGGACTTCAGTAAGTGCCTCAAATTCAGCTCCGACGTGGCATGATGCATAGAGAATCAAGCGCGGCGCATAAAGGATATTTGCCTATTTTTCACTGTACAGCTCAGGAATTTGCCCAGTTTTGACCAGTTTTGCTTTTTGATGTTACTCTTGACCTTTCATGATGTAATTTGATAACCATGATGTAATATTGGAACATTTTTACTTGTTCTAGAGGATTCATTCACTAAAAAGTGAAAATTAAATGAATGAATCAGTTTCCTAGCATATAGAGGCAAGTTGTTTGAATTCCTAGATTTCAGTTCCTTGTTTAGAATTAGTTCAAACAACTCCTAGAATGATGAGCTCGAACCCTAGAGGCAAGGGAATGAGTTAGGCTTGTCTATATCATGTAATTTCTCAGTCATTTTTAGGGTTGGATACTTGGGATGGTTTGGCACTCTATTGTACATTTCATTTCTGCAATTTTGGCAAAGGAAAGACCAGGGTTTTGCAGCACTTGTTGGGATCCATGTGGCTCTATGTTTTGATGGTGTTTTTCTCTATGTATTTGTAAGTTCACTGATGTTTATGTGTATCATTTTCCCTTCTCTTTTCTTCTGCAATTAAACAAATGAGTGATTAAGGTAGAATTCATTGGACTGCTATGCTCTGCCTTGAAATTTTGTTTAATTCTACATGTTTTCATCTGTTTGAGGAGGACTCTTGAGACCCTCTTGCCCTCCTTAGCTCCTCACCAGTCTGATCCATCCATTCATTCAATCCAAATCATCAAAACTACTGCCTATCTTGCCCCTACCTGAACTCTGCAAAAATCTGGCCTCATCCCCGGACCCAAAATTTGCCTTTCCCTTTTTCCAACAAAACCCCAAAAACTCAAATTAAATCCTTGCACTTAATACCTAGCCTAAAATCAGTTTCTAAATCAGTCATCTCAAGCCCCATCTGACTATCTTTTGCTGAGATTGACCTGGAGAGAGCCCTCTCCTGTCCTCGTAGGGCTAGCTACAAGGCTAAGCGTGGTTTGATGTGGACCTAGAACCTTGTCTTTTCAGCCTGAGGAAAATCTAGGCTCTAACATGCGGATCTTAGGAAGCTCAATGATGCCTGTGTTAACAATCCGTTTCCAACACCCTTTACAGATGAGGTACTGGAAAATGTGGGTGGGTAGGAAGCCTACTCCTTCACGGATGGATTCTCAGGATACCACCAGATCAAGATCGCACCAGAGGACGGGATTAAAACAACGTTCACCACTGAATCGGGTTGTTTTCAGTATACGGTGATGCCCTTTGGACTGAAGAATGTGTCGATGATATTCTCACGCATTGTGGTAGCAGCATTCAAGGAATTTATACACAAGTTCTTAGAGGTCTATCTTGATGACTGGACCGTATTCGGACTGGTTAAGAAACATATCGCGAGCTTACAGTTAATGCTGGATACTTGCTGACAACACCAGATTGTGCTAAACCTAAAGAAGTGTACTTTCCTCGTCCCCTTCGGGAACTTGCTTGGCCATGTGGTTTGTAAGCAAGGCCTGATGGTGGATCCGACAAAGATCATTGTCATACTCAATCTGCAAGCGCCGCGAAGTGTCAAACAACTACGCGCCACACTAGGACACACGGGCTACTATCGGAAGTTCATCAAAAGCTACGCCCAGATCACGGCTCCAATGGAATAGTTGCTGAAGAAGGATGCTACTTATTGCTGGAATGAGGAATGCAACAAAAGTCTGGAAACACTTAAGGAAAATATGGAATCTGCCCCTATATTGGTCTTTCCGAAATGGGACATTGAATTTCATGTGCATGTTGACACGTCGTGAACCGCGCCGCAAGGATATTCTATTCAGCAGAAGAAGGAATTGGTGATACGTGCAACCGATTTTACCGTGATTGCAGGGCATCTCTACAAAATGGGCAACGATGAAATCTTACGCAAATATGTGCCTGCATTCGAGCGCAGACAAATCTTGGCTGAAGCACATGGCAGGGTGGCTGGAGGACATTTTACAGGTCATGCTACAGCACAAAAGATTCTTCGCGCAGGACTATGGTGGCCAACTCTACATCAGGACTCGAAAGTGTACTGTCGGGCCTACGACATTTGTCAACGGACCGGGAAACCATTGCGGAGGGATGAAATGCCGCTCAAACCATAGATGATGCTACAACCATTCGAGAAGTGGGAAATCAACTTCGTAGGACCTATCGCACCTTGAGGGAAGACGGGAGCGTGCTATATCATCACCGCAACCGAATATTTGACTAGGTGGGCAGAGGCACAACCAGTTAAGGATTACATGACTGCTACAACTGCGAAGTTTTTTTTTGAGAATGTGTTGACCAGGTTTGGATGCCCCAAAATCCTCATGAGCAACTAGGGTATGCACTTTCTGAATGAAATGATCAACGCACTCACTGAGGAATTCCAGATATATCATCAATAGAGTACACCTTACCACCCGCAAGCGAATGGGACCGTGTAAGAATTCAATAAAATTTTGGAGACCACGTTGACCAAGGTCTGTAATGCGCAAAAAAATGACTGGGACTTGCGAATCCCTACTATGCTATGGGATACCAAACTTTGTGCAAGAGGTTGACAGGCTAGACACCTTTCCGGTTAGTCTATGGTAAGGAGGTCATCATGCCAATGGAATACATTGTCCCTAGTCTGCGAATAACGGCCATAACAGGCATGGCTGACCACGGGGCTTTGGAGGAATGGCTCGTGCAACTAGAAGAACTGGAGGAGGACCAATTTTTGGCTGGATTCCATCAGCAAGTATAGAAACAATGAGAGAAAGCATGACATGATCGCCATATCAAGGTGCACACTTTCAAGGAAAATGATTTAGTATTACTGTATGATATCAAGCTTTAGAAATTCCCTTGCAAACTCTGAATGCATTGGTTGGGACCCTATGTCATCAAAGAAGTTAAGATGGGGGTGCGGTTCAACTGGCTAAGCTCAACGAAGACACCTTCCTGGGCTGAGTGAATGGCAGTTGCCTGAAGCTCTACACGAGTGGGCCGACTACCTGACTAACCGCCCGAAGGACAATCTCACCACTCCAACTAGTTGAAAGAGAGCACGGGACGATAAAGCAGTCTGGGGGAAAGAGGCGCGACTGCCAGGATGCACGTAGATTTGGCATCTCGCAAGGGTCGTGGTTGCGTGGAAAGGGTTGCGCTGATGCGTTGATAGGAAATGAGGTGACCGTTGCTGTCACTATTCATGACAAGATGTCTGCCTCATGGCTAAAGGGAGCGGGCAACGGAACATTAAGAGCAGGAGTACGAACCAGATATGGCACGATATGCCACAAGTTTAATGTGAGGGTGCCAGAATAGGCGGGAGCTAACAAATTTGAAATCTGAAACACTTATAAATCACAAGGGGGGCTCCACCGAGCGAGCTACACTTCTGAGAACCGCAAGCTATTGTGCCTCCCTACCGCTATGGAACTTTTTATTATCTATGCACAAGGAGTAAGCCTGAGGGTGGTGATATGGATGATGGAGATGTAGGGCTCCCTGAAGAATATGGTGTTGACAGCTGCGGGCACCACGCAGAGTTCAACATCGACGGTAGGGGATGTACCGGAAAATGGTAGACACGAAGCAGAACTGGTCTGGATGCTGCAGCCTCGCCCATGGGTGGGCCGACGAACCACAACAGAAAAAAGGAAGGATGGAAAGACGGAGACCATTGGTCGAAGTGCAGTTAATAAGTTGTCTATGATGAACCTTGTGGATTGGGATCTCGTGGACAGTAGACCAAGTCTTGCGAAAACGCAACAAAAGATGCAACAGATAGTGCGAAAAGAAGATACAAAGCTAGGAAGTGGCTGCGGTGGTACAAGGAGATCCAGTATGCGGCTCCCCCGCTAGAGCTAAAATCCTATGAGGGGATGTTCTGTGTTAACCGAGCAGGGCAGAATGAAAATTTTTAGTTGCGCGACATGGTAGACACAATGAAACAAGAACTCGACGATGCGTTGTAGGAGATAACGAAGGAGCAGCAGGACGAAGAGCGTCACTTAAAGGGAGGTGAACCGTGAATCCAAGGCGGTGCGTCTTGCCACACCGACAAGTGACTCGGGATGAGTCACGATGATTGTGCAGGGGGACTATTAGGTAGCGGAGGTCCCGCGTAACAGTTTTGGGGCTGAGAGCCTATAAGTTAGGGTAAAAATATTGTAAAACTCTGAAATATGCGGAGCGCAAAATGTAAAAGGTCAAGTCAAAGGGTTGTCCGCCCAAGAAATAATATAGAATAATAGGAAGTAAGTCTGTCCATGGACCATAGGAAGGTATAAATAGAGCGAGGCTCTATGGGTAGAAGGTAGCTTTTTGGTATGTAATCTTAGATCTGATATGTAATGGGTTTTTGAGAAGAAAATTCTTGAAGTGTCTGTAAGTTCGAGTCGAGGGTATTGGGTAGTAGATAGAGGCTCTACAGCTGTGTGCACAGAGGCTTGGAAGAGTCCGCAGCTGTGTGCGCGGACCCCTGCAGCTAAGTAAGCAGGACAAACCTAGATGTATTGGTGAAGAAATTGATTAAAGATAAGTTGATTATGAAATTTTGTGTTAAACCTGAATTATCACGGATCTAGCTAATGTATGGTTAATATAATAGTTTGGTCTATGCGTGTATGCTTATGTTATGAATATATGTGAATCTGTATCTATTCTAAGTGTGCGAATGGGTTGATCTTGATAAATGTTTGCTTAAAGACCATAAAATGTAGATTGAATCTATAAACAACGCATTAATAAGTATTAAGGAGTATTCTGGGACTGGATCTGTGTGAAGCAGAGTGGCACGAAGCACAGAACGGTGCACAAAGCCTCTAGACCACATCAAGACATCCCAAGGGTGCGAAAACCTGGTTCTAGCACCCTCCCCTACTACCTTGGATGAGACCTTAGTCCGCGTTCTGCGGGCTGTTGCCAAAAGGGCCAGTAGCTGCAGGATTTGTTGGGCTAAATAACTCTTCCAAACCTGGGTCAAGCCCCGATAAGCCAACAATGGGAAATAATCACACATTTATTGTGTAAACAAATATCATGGTGTTTATATACACCATTCCCTTCAAAACCAACTCGACACGTAGTGCAAAGTATACTCTCCCCAACTTGGTGCTTGAGGCATTGGGCACTGCCTTAGCTTGTGATTGGTGGTTTTCACCATTGTGGAACTCTAGGTGAACTTCTTGGATGATGAACCCTCTGTGTTGAAATAGACTTAGACCTAGAGATTGGGCTCAACTCAATAATTTTTGCAACAATTTTATATTTTAAACTAATAATTTGATAAAAATAATATAATGACATTTTTATAAAATTATATTTATTTAAAACTAAAATTAAAATTATTATTCAAAATAACCTAGTGACTTGCAAAATAACCATTTTTCCCATAAAATTTTCATATGCCCAAGATTATGCAGCTCAGATCCTTCCTAAGTCATTGATTGGAAAATGCTTTGAGATTTCCTTGGAAGAAATACCTCTAAAACCTTGATTTGAACATCATCGCACTTATGAGACTCAAAATGGCGATGATCGCCTGTTGCACTGAACTTGACCCACAATGGTATTGCTCTATTCCCTTGTATACCTGCGATCATCTCGAAAAGGTAACTTTTGTTAAGAGGATGAGAAGCTTCGTGATCTAGAAGCTTCTAGAGCGGTGAGTTGGAGGTTGTTTGGCATAAATGAGGTCGAATTATCCCAACTTGACCTCTTGGTTTTATCCCTATGATATACCTCCTTGAGATGAGGGCCTAATCCTATATTTGGAGAGGTCCTAACTCCGTTTCCCACCCTATATATTCATCCTCTCCCATTCCCAAATGGTTGGTCTATGCCTATTTTCACCCTTATGCTAAGATTGTGCCTATATGCTATTCATTAGGCTTGGAGGAGTGCTTGGAGAGCTTAGCTTTGACTTGGATATTCATTCAAGGAGAGCTTATCAACATCAAGGCTTGGCTGTATGCTTCCCCTTATTTTCTATTAATATACAATTGGTAGTTCATTTTCACTAAATGTGTATGGTCATGTATCATTTAGCTTAACATTCCTTGATCAGTTAAGTAGGTTACTTTTGGATATGCCATTCACATTTGCATGCCTTGTTGTGTCTTCATCTCTTGTGCAGGCACATAAACACTAAGAGCAAGTAGGAACGAGCCCATGGCACAAGCGATTCAAGGTCTCCAACAAAGGAGATCAAGATAACATTAGAATGAGGTAGGCCATCTTCTTCATCCCTCTTTTCAATTGCAACTTAGGAAAGTGTCTAGTAGATTGTCACTTCGGTTTCTAGAACCACTCATTGGGCTAGAGGGATCATCTCTATCCATAGAGAGGATTTACCTAGACAATAAAATGACAAATCCACTAGGGACCCTATGATCGTTTCCATCCAATCCTTCACCTCATTTTTGTGATGAGTTTGACCAACCGTCCAATTCCACACTTGTTTGCTTGTCTGTAACTATTTTAACTTCCTAGTAATTGCTTGAAGGTTCTTGATTTGTGCTACTCTTGAAGATTTTTTTTGTTTTTTATTTATCTTTCTTGACCATCTCGGTTTTATCCCTCGCAATCGTGATGACATCCTAGATATGTTGATTACACTAGCAATGATCGACGCTTTTCTCTTAACAGGTGTGATGATAACAAAGGTTAAAGAAAATTAGGGTTTGTCTTCTTGTTTTCAGTTTTTTTCCTTCTGTTAGTGGCTTACCAATGTGATTTTAGTGTCCTTGTTTTCTGATTACAATTGCCTCTTTATTTGGTTTTAAGTGCATTTGGAGCTTGATCTGCCTTCTAGGGTTTTAGGTCTTCTAGTCATCCTTCATTCACTCATTGCTCTTCTCTTCAGAGATTGATTACCTTTCTTAAAAGAGTCTTTTTGTGTTTGGACGTCTTTTGCAAATGACTGTTGGTTCTTGGGTATTAAGTTGTTTTCATTAGTGTCGAATTGAGTAGATGATTTGAAATTCCCTTTAGTTCCCTTTGGCAAGCAATATATTACAAAACTGTTTGTTTCGATTGAACTCAAAAGGAAATATTTGCTTTGAATTTTGTGTTTCGAAAAGCGAAAGCAAAATTGATTATCTTTTAAGTAGTTTTCGAAGCATTTGTTGCATTCAAAATCATTAATGTGAAAGATATTTTCATGATTATTGAAGTTTTTTGCATTCTCTTTTGATTTTTGCACTAGATTGCATTGATTACATTAAAGTGAAAAGGAAATCTTCATTATATCTTAAGGTAGTACACTTTAGGATTTTGTTTTGGCATTTCATTTGCTTATAATATGAAAGATTATATTTCATGTTTTGAATTTAGTATTGGAAATTTTTCATTGATGCATTGTTGCTTGTTTTGATGCATGCTTTTGGTGTTTCTCTTCCCTGAATAGGTAGTTTTCACCGAATGAAAGGATTTCAATTTCATCATTTAGCTGCATTTTAGGAATAGGTGACATCATTAAGGCCTTGAAATCAAAACACAATTTCAAGATCAACTTTAAAATCTATCAATTAATCTAAGGAGCATTTAAAACAATGTTCATTCTTAGTGGTCTAGGCTAGAGACATGTTCTAGCATCTATAAAACTTAGCAACTATCATTAACTCTTGCATTAGACAACACTAGCACGAACTTGTGCTCCTCGTACCATCAAGTATATAAATGGAGACCCTCATAGGTTGCAAACCTTTATCCATAGGAAGCCAAGTCTGCTGCCCTGTAAATGTGGTACACCAAACACAACATTTGGGGAGATTTCCTGCACGTATGTCAAGTCCTTGGTAAGTTTATTTGCTGAGGTGTATATTGCAATTCACTGTTACTTGGTACTCCTTTTTTCCTAGAGTTACCTAAGTGGTCATTTGGATCTTTTTTGACCCCTTAAATTTTAAGAGATCATTGAGCACTTGTCCTTTCAAGCTTGCTAAACTATTGAAAGCGACTAGAGTCACCTTTTCATCCTCTTCTCGACTCTTAAACGATGAAAATGGAAAGTTTTTGTTTCTAAAAATAATTGCCCACGATGAACATGTCGAACCCAAGTAGTTGCTTCTTGGACCAATATTGAGTAATTCCTTGTTAATTTCAAGATTTTTGATAAGCCCTCAACGAATCTCCTTTCCTTTTATGCTTCTGAGAGGAAGTCATTGTGGCTAGATCATTGAGTTCATCTCACAGTTCCCCTTCGTTGTCTGATACTGAAGGGTCCTCCCAAGGATTTCATATGGAGCTTCCTCAGTCACTTAAAGATCAAGATTTGGAACTTGGGATTATTCCAAGTATACAATCCCTATCTTCTCGTTCACCTCCATCTGATTCCTATCCACCTCAAGAATCTGATCTTGAGACCCCAGAAAATCCTATTCAAACCCCTGAGAGTCCACAGAGGCTTGCTATTCATCCACTGAATCCGTTATTTGATTTTTTTGTGATATCTCCTTAGCATCCTTATAGTCCTTACGATCGACATGGTATTCCTTTGGATTTATCTCCTTGCACATCTCAGATTCCTCCTCATCAGTTGTTTCCATCTATGGAGTTAGAGGGTGAAATCCCAACCTCTTCTCTGGGTCATTCAGAAGTTTCCTCTACCCATACTCCTCATGTCGATGATGAACAAGGGTATGAATTTCCTCCAGAAGGCTTTCCTTTTACAGGAAGAGTCCCATCTCTCACGCTTCCTGAAACTAGTGGACACATGTTTCCACCCGGTTATACAACCTTAGCTCAGTTAGTTTCGGGTACTCCTACTGCTTCGTCTTTGTATCAAAATCCCATTTAGTCTTCAAATGCGATGCCTATGCCCATTCCATTCATTCCAAACACGACCTCTCAAACTTTTGTACAAATTATTGTCACGTCAGTTCCTGTACAACCTATGATTCCATCACATCTTGTATCGTCATTTCAACTGACTCTTCCGGTACAACCGACTGTTTCAGGTCAGGTTTTAGTTAGTTCTTCTACCCCTTCGTCAAGTGGACATAATGTGCCACTGCCTGAGGGGGCATAATCTGAATATTCCTCTTGTATTAGGTGAGACCACTGTGAGTGGATTACAAACTTCCATGGTTGGAGTTAATCAACCTTATTATGGAAGTATTCCTAATCTGGTTGATCCAAATGGGTCAGGTAACATCCAATATCAATAGCCTTATATGGCTTAGGTTTTGTTGGAAATAATACTGAGAGGGGGGGTGAATTAGTATTATCAAGTTCTTTTAACAAATATTCCTTATTTACACTTTGAATTATTTTTGCATGTCAGTACCATAAAATAATGAGCATGAACAAGAAAAAACAGATAGTCACACCAAAGAACACCATATATAAGGTGGAAACCCAATGTGGGTGAAAACCACCTGCTGCAATATGTCTCTATCTTCTTTCAAATTAGAAACTCCTTTTACAATGGTTTTGTACTGGTGCAGTCCTTTACTAGTACGCAGGCTGCAACCTGCAGAGAGCTACAACTCTCTCTCGTTTTCCAGTCTCTCCTGGAAGGTAGCTACAACCCCCTACTTCTTTTCATACAAGGACCACTTTTCATAAATTTTCAAACTGGATCCATGAACATCAAATAATCGTCAAGTACATGTAAGTTTCACAGTCAACTGCAGTAACCAGATCAACAATAACAGAACTAAACCCAGAACACCTTATCAACAGAAGAATTCAGTCAACAAAAGATCTTAAGACAGATACGCAGTTTTTCTTTCTCTGGCCTGCGTCGCTACGCACTTCACCTTCTGCTCCCCTGCGTATACCCATAGAGAGCCTTCTGCTGCACTGCGTACCCACGCACTGTTTCTTCAATCGCGCTGCGTACTGTTACTGTAGGCACGCACCCAATGATACTGTCGCGCCGCGTACTGCTACTGTAGCCACACACCCACAGATGCTATTGCGCCGCATACCTACGCACCTGCAACTTCTGAAGCGCCACATACTTTTACTGTGCGTACACACCTGAACCTCTGTCGCGCTGCGTACCCACGCACTGTGCCTTCTTCTGCTCTGCGTACCCACGCAGTTCTCCTTCTTCTGTTCTGCATACCCACGCACTTGCATCGTTAATCGCCTGCGTACTTCTAATTAGGGCCGAATTGGCAGTCCACCAGTGTGCCACAGATAGTCAGATGCCCAGATCTGATCATGCGCCTGAGAGATCACGCTTCATAGACTCACTTTCAACTTCACTTTTATATAGATCAAGCTTTTAAACCGATAACCAAATATTTCAAATCTTAAGATATTCAATTTGCAAAAGATGCTTAGCCAAGTGATCTCCTTTGCTTTATATAGGCAAGCACTTCCTAAAATCATGGATCAATACTATAGATAACCAATACAAGGGGCCCAAAAACATGGGGCTCAATAATAATAATAATATAAAACAATACCACGGGCCAAAACCATAGAATCAAGAATGGTGGGCTAAATACCATGAGCCAAACATAGGAAACCCCACGTGAACGTGCTTCTCTGCCTTGAAGTAAGTGAACTGGGGGTACGCACCTTTTGAACGGGTGACCTGCGTCTGTGGCCGCAGTCCCTTCATGGTGTACCTGTGTGTACGCACCTGCTGAACTATTCTCCTGTGTACCTCTTAATTTTCAACATTTTGAGAGCCTGAGCAGAGCATTGTCACGTGAGGGTGTTGCCATCAAGTACAACATCTGTAACATAGAGCCATACCAGAATCATAATGCCAACAATCTCCCCCTTTGGACTTGATGGCAACCTCAAAATATTCAACGTCATTCTCCCCCTTTGACATCAAGGGCAAAGGGTGATGCTCCCCCTAAGAACATGAACCAGATCTGCAAAGAAGAACCACAATCCACCAAACACCATGAAAGAGATAGAGACATATTGCAGCAATATTCAGACCAACATCCATGATCTCCTCCTGTACTTCCTCCATAATGCCAACAATGCATTATATGCTCCCCCTGAACCTGTGCCATTCAATCTTCGATCAATCCGCAACCCAGCAAATGTACGCATATACCCCAGATGAACCTTGCGTACAACCATCAATCAAAAGAGATTCAACAACAAGATGATGCATCAACAACCCCCAGCTTTTGCCCGAGGTATTCAAAAGTCTCCCTGGGCAATGGTTTGGTGAGTATATCATCAACTTGTTCCTTAGAAGGAACATACTCCAACTTGACCTTCTGTTCAAGCACTTGTTCCCGGAGAAAATGATACTTGATTGGTATGTGCTTGGTTTTTGAATGCATGACTGGGTTCTTTGAGATGCTGATTGCACTTGTGTTATCACACAAGATGGAGATAGGTGGTGTACAAGTGATTTGAAAATCCTGCAAGGTCTGCATCATCCAAAGGAGTTGAGTGCAACAAGATGCAGCAGCAACATATTCCGCTTCAGCTGTAGACAAGTCAATCGAACTCTGTTTCTTGCTGAACCAAGATACTAATCTGGAACCCATAAAGAACGCACCACCACTTGTGCTCTTTCTGTCATCCATGCTTCCGGCCCAATCTGCATCTGTATAAGCATGAAGTGTGAGATCTGTATCTCTAGGATACCATAAGCCATAATTTTGAGTCCCTTGAAGATATTTGAAAATTCTCTTCACTGCCTGAAGATGAGTCTCCTTTGGATTTGCCTGAAATCTTCCAACTATTCCCACTGCATGCATGATGTCCGGTCGGGTACCTGTCAAATAAAGTAGACTTCCAATCATAGATCTGTAGGTTGGTTGATGCACTGCTGCAGATTCATCATTTGCACTGAGGCTACATCCTGTGACCATGGGTGTACATACTGGTTTTGCATCTTCCATGCCATATTTCTTCAAAATCTGTTTGAGATACTTGGTTTGAGACAAAAAGATCCCTCATTCTTTTTGTTGGATTTGCAAACCAAGGAAATATGTCAGTTCTCCCAGCAAGGACATTTCAAATTCTTTCTGCATGACCAAGGCAAAGCTTTGACTCATAGCTTCTTCATTGCTGCCAAAGATAATGTCATCTACATACACAACAAGTATTAGCAATTTTTCATTTCCAACTTTTATATAAAGATTGCTATCTGTTGATCCTTTTGAAAAACCTTGTAGATGAAGATATTTGTCCAATCGATAGTACCAAGCCCTTGGAGCTTGTTTGAGACCATAGAGAGCCTTTTTCAATCTACATACAAGATTTGGATCATTTCCAAGAATGAACCCATCTGGCTGCTCAATGTATACTTCTTCTTCCAAGTCTCCATTCAGAAAGGCTGATTTCACATCCATTTGAAATACTTTAAAGTTTTGAAAGCTTGAGAGAGCAAGGAACATTCAGATGGCTTCAAGTCTTGCAACAGGAGCAAAGGTTTCTTCAAAGTCTATTCCTTCTTGCTGCACATACCCTTTACAAACAAGTCTGGCCTTGTTTCTAATTACTTCTCCATTTTCATTCAATTTATTTTTGAAGACCCATTTTGTCCCTATAACATTCTTATCCTTTGGTCTGGGAACCAGCTCCCAAGTGTTGTTCTTTTCAATCTGCTCAAGTTCTTCATCCATTGCTTTCACCCAACATTCATCTTTGCATGCCTCTTTAACATTTTGTGGTTCAGTGGAAGAGAGTAATGCCAAATAGCTTGAAGATTCTGCAACTGTTCTTCTTGTTTGTACACCTGCTTCTTTCTGCCCCAAAATCTAAGATTCTGGATGATTCTTCTGAACATATCTGGATGGAGTCTTCTCTTCTATCCCTATCTTCTCCTCTGGTTATTCTTGAGGTTCTTCTTCTTCATCATTCTGTCTTTGAGGGTAGCCTTCATCTTCTTCGATGTCTTCATGATGTACTTGCCTAGGAATGTATCCCTTCTCATCAACTACTACATCAATGCTGTCAACAATTCTTCCAAGTCTTTTATTGTAGCACTTGTATGCTTTGCTATGTGGAGAATAACCAAGAAGAATGCCTTCATCTGCTCTAGGTTCAAGTTTGCCAAGTTGCTCATTAGTATTCTTAATATAGCATTTGCTCCCAAAGATTTTGAAGTGCTTTACCGAAGGAGTCTCACCACTCCAGAGCTCATGAGGGGTTTGAGTGCTGTTCACCCGGACATTTGTTTTGTTGAGAATAACAACCGCAGCATGTGCAGCTTCACCCCAGAAAGTTGCGGGAGTTCCAGACTCATCAAGCATAGCACGAGCCATTTGTTGGACTGTTCTGTTCATTCTTTCCACAACTCCATTTTGCTGAGGAGTTCTAGCTGTAGAGAATTCTCTTCTTATCCCATGTTCTTCACAGAAATCGAAAAATTCATTTGAGGTAAACTCCCCACCTCTGTCGGATCTGAGGCACTTAATTTTGTATCCTCATTCATTTTCAACCAAGGCTTTGAAGGATTTGAATTTTTCGAATGCTTCATCTTTGTGCTTCATAAGTCCTAACCAGACAAATCTGGAGAAATCGTCAATGAATAATATCAAGTATTCTTCTCCTCGAGGTGTTCTTTTCCTGAATGGTCCACATGTATCTGTGTGTACTAGCTCAAGAGGCATGCTAGCTGATCCTTCCTTCTCTGGAAAGTTAGTTCTGTTAGGATATTCCGACACATAGGAAATAGTTAAGTACACCTTGGTCTAGTGTAGAGTTAGGTAAAGTGTGTTTCTTTACCGTTGTACATTTTGTAACTTACAATCCGATGGTCACGATATGTAGTGATCCGACGGTTCATTCTCTCCTCGGTATTACCGACACTTGATCCGTGGCTTGACACCCGATTGGTCCATGAATTCTATTTAAAGCGCATGGAGGGTCATTTGTAGGGTAATCCGTGCATGAGAGAAACATATGTAAATTTTCATTCTTTTATTAATAAATTGCCTGAAGTAACCGCGTTGGCTCAGGCCGTGGACTGTTTCCCTCTTTGAGGGTTTTAACCACGTCAAAATACTGGTGTATTGATCTGCGATCTGGTTGTGAGCGGTGTCCTTTTGGTGTTCTGTCTGAGGAACTTACCCTGTATATTCCTACATGGTATCAGAGCTATTTGAGGGCCGCGTCTGTTGGTGATCCAAATCTGAAGCCGGTAGAACTGCATCCGACTGCCGTTTCCTAGATCTGTTGTTTCTGACTGCTTTCGGGCCAAGAGGAATACTCTGTTGTGTTCGGAGCATCTGTTCCAGTGAGGAACCCCTTTCGTTTCATGCGAAAAGGTTTCTGGTAGCCCTAGCTGCGTCATTTTTAAGATCTGGAGGTATACAATGTTTATTTGCAGTTTACTGTTATTTTCTCTCTGCTTATTTCAGTTTCGGTTTATTTAGCCTTTTTTAACCAGATCTATACCTTTCATTTCTGCGTATGCTCTTTGCCCTGCGACTCTGTGCGATCTGGGCAAATCAGAAACAGAAAGGAAGGATTTTTCTCATGCGTATGCTCTTTTCCCTGCACCCTAGTGTGATCTCGGAAAATCAGAAACATTGAGAAAAATATTTATTTTTTCGGCCAAAGCTAACTTTGAGCTGCAAGGTTCATTTTTGAAAATATTTAGAGGTCTTGGGTTCAAGTCTCCATTTTGTGGGGGCGGATTTTTTCATTTCCGCACATTCCCGCACTTCGTTGGCAACTTCAACAACTTTTTTTCAAAAGGCCATAACTTCTTCATCCGGAAGCCTTTTTCAGAGCCGTTTTTTTTAAACCAGCCTAATTTTTCGAGATCTATCCATTGGAACACTTACTTTCAGCATCTTCAGCTTCAGTTTCTGTTGAAATGGAAAGTCAATACCAAGTTACCCTTGACAACACCAACTACTTCTAATGGTTGTCCTACATGGAGGATTTACTTAGAAGTAAAGGTCTCTACCGCATAACCACAGGCCAAGAAAAGAAACCAAAAGATGAAGACAAGGCTGCTAAATGGGAAAATAGACAAGATCAAGCACGTGGTTTGATAGGGATGTCTATTTCTCCTGATCTAAGATTCCATATTGCAGAACTTGATACTCCTCATGAAGCAATGGAACAAATCAATAAAGTTTTTGGGATTAAAAATGAAATTAGAGCCCATCAACTTGAAAATGAGTTGCTTACATTGGACCCTAATAATTTTTCTTGCATTGAAGATTTCTTGTCTAAGTTCAAGACCCTTAGATATCTTTTGGAAGGTGTTAAGGTTAAGAAAGAAGATAGTAACCTTATTTATTCCATCCTTACTAAGTTGGGACCAGCCTACTCTGTATTTGTTTCCACCTTCCATTCTACAAGAGAAGCCTTCATTTCTCAAGGAAAAGACTACAAGCCCCCTTCCTTTGACTCTTTTTGTGATTCTTTAATAAGAGAACAAGAAAAACTCTTACACCTTGGTCTTCTTAATCTTGGAAACTCTTCCAAGAAAGCGTTAGCCGCCCAGCAGCAACCAAATTCAAAGAATCCTAAAAAGAATGGTCCTAAACCAAACAAGGGTCCTAAGCAATTTCAGCCCTAAGACTGATAGACATTGCAATTTTTGTAATCGAGATGGCCACTTAGAATCAAAATGCTTTAAAAAGATGGAAGCCTTGGAAGCAGCAATGAAGAAGCATAACATCCATTTGGGGCAATCTTCAACTTCAACTTCATCTTCAGGAATGGCACTTTCTGCATGTGGTTGTCAAGCATCTCGGTCTGGCTATGCATTAAATGTATCTTCTTCTTCTCATTTTCATGAGTGGCTCATTGATTTTGGAGCTTCTTATCACATGGCCAAAAACAAAGCCATGTTTTCTTCTTTAAATGATTGTAACACCAAAAATATATATGTTGGTGATGATAGATCTCTTAATGTTGTAGGGACTGGAACTGTTCATCTATACAATGGTCAGTTTAATGATGTATTATGTGTTCCAACCTTATCCTGCAACCTTCTATCTGTATATCAGATAACTCATTCAGGTGAAGGTAAAATCGTTGAATTTTCACCTCATGATGTTGTAATCAAGGACTTAAAAGATCCTAAACAGATTTTGGCTACTGGCATTGCTGATGATTCTACAAGGTTGTATAAGTTGCACAACTTTGGGTCATCAAATCTTCCCTCAGTATTTGTTGCTCATAACGATGAAGTGAGCAAACTTTGGCATGAGCGATTTGGTCACTTAAACTATCGCTTCCTTCAGCATCTATGTAAATAAAATATGGTGATAGGTCTTCCTATGGTATCTTGCAGAGATGGTGTTTGTTCCGGATGTGTACTCGGAAAACATCATCGGGACAGTTTTGAAAAACGTGCCTCTTGGCACGCCTCAGCCCCTTTATAGCTTGTGCATAGTGATTTATGTGGTCCACTTCCAGTTGTGTCATTCTCTGGTTGCAAGTATTTCTTAACTTTCATTGATGATTTCTCGAGACGCACTTGGGTATACTTCTTAAAACTCAAGAGTGAAGTATTTAACACTTTTTTGTCCTTCAAGGCCTTTGTTGAAAAACAATCTGGACATCAAATTCTTAAGTTAAGATCTGATAATGGCGGAGAATATGTTAAAAACACATTCATCAACTATGGCACTGAGAATGGAATTCAAATGCAAAATACTGTTCCATATACTCCACAACAAAATGGTGTAGCTGAAAGGAAGAATCGCACCTTAAAGGAAATGGCTAATTGTATGCTACAATCTAAAGGACTTGGTCTTAGTTTTTGGGCAGAAGCAATTAACTGTGCAAATTACATAATAAATCACACTCCTACTAAGGCTTTAAAGAATATCACTCCAGAAGAAGCATGGAGCTCAATCAAACCAGATGTAAGTCACTTTCGTGTTTTTGGAAGTGAAGCGTGGGCCCATATTCCAGATGAAAAGCATAAAGCTTTAGAACCTAAGAGTGAAAAATGTACTTTTGTTGGATATTCTGAAGATGTCAAAGGCTATAGACTTATTCCATTTAAGTCCAAAAATTTTATCATTAGAAGAGATGTAAAATTTGATGAAAATATATCGGTCTGCGAGCCTAGTCCAGCGGATGTGCCACCTCTCCCTATCTCTTCTACCTTTGAAAACATTTCTTCTTCAGATGATGAAAGTGAGGATGACAATCCTCCCCCACCATCTCAGGATCCTCCTTCAGCTCCTGAGCTTCCAAAATGGGTTCGTGCTACTCGAGATGCCGCAGGTGATCTTGCCGGTGATCCTACAGATCAGCGACGCACACGTTCTCAGTTCGAGAGAGCCTCTTCTTTACTGGCTCAAGCTCCAGTAAATTATGATCCTGACACTGGTTTTCTTTCCAAACTGACATGATTTGCATATGGTGTTGTCTGGAATTTTGATATCTGGAAGATCGCGAACTGCCTGATATTTGCATGCTTTCCTTATTTGTGAAAAGCTTAGATGCCCTAACCTCCGGTGCCATAACCTGTGTTCATCATCCTTGCTTAGATAACATTGTTGTTGTCCTTCTTCAAATATGTATAGATTATTTGGATTTCTTTTACCTTTGATCACCGTTTTACCTGTATCAAGATCACGAACAAGACATCCATTTGTTCTAAATATCACCTCGGTTCCTTGATCACACATCTGGCTGACACTTAGAAGATTATGTTTCAATCCATCAACATACAAAACATTTCCAGCTTTGACCTTTTCTTTTAACTGAGCAGTGCCTTTTCCTTTTATAGTTGCAGGAGTATCATTTCCAAAAGAAACTTTCTTTCCTTTTTCTAGAGCAGAATATGATTCAAGTTTTTCTTTATCACCTGTAATATGCTTCAAACATCCACTGTCAATGTACCATAGATTTTCTTGTCCCTTTGCATAAAATGCTATCCCACATCTTTTAGTTTGTGGTTCCTTTATTCTCCATGTTTTGGTGCTTGAGGCTTGTTCCTTTGTCTGCTGAAACCTGCTCCTACATTTAGAATCTTCATGACCAAAATTATTGCAAATAGAACATTCAACTTCATTTTCAAGAACCGAAAAGTTGTTATAGGTCCTTTTTGTAATCCTGGTCATACTTCTTTGTTTTTGAGCTTCTCTAGTCATGATCGTTTTATATGCAACACATTGAGCTGCTTTGTGACCAAAGTTATGGCAAGAAAAGCATTGTCCATTGAAGAAACTTCTGCGGTTATCAAATCTTCCGGCCATACGATTATAATTTCTACTGTCATTCATTCTTGAAGTAAATTGAGAGGATTTTACCTGTGGCTGGTTGTAGCTTTTGTTCATCCTTAAGACGGATTGCCCCTGATTTGCCTGATAGTCTTTGTTTGTAATTGGTCCCTGCTTTACCTGGTGATCTCCATTGTGCTTTTGCTCATTCCTTCTTGCTGCATCAAGATAACTCTTTGAGGTGGATGCTTGAGAAGTTTGTCCATTATAGCCCAGACTTGTCTTGTTTAGAGGAGAACGTTGTACATTGATGATCTCATCCAGAGTTTCAGATCCTTTGACAAGCTTAAGATTAATAGCCTTTTTTTTCTCAATCTCTTTTCTAAGACCAACAATTTCACCTTCTAACTTTTCAAGATATTTTACTTTTTCATCAATTTGAAGTTGTAGAGTATCAATGATCCTATTCTTTTCTTCTATACATGTCTTGAGTCTAGAAATTTCTTCACAAAAACTATCCACATCTATAGCATCCATGTAATCATCATCTTCAAATGCCATTAAAAGTTTATAGTCATTACCTCGTTCATCTTCATCACTATTTGATAGACCATCATTATCTTCATGAGTGTAGTAGCTTTTCTTATTTGCAATCTGTTTCTTGTTCCATCTAGCAGGTTCTTTTCCTTTATCCTTATGAGGATATTTCGCAGCATAATGACCTACTCTTCCACAAGCAAAGCATTTAAAAGGTAACTCACCTCTGAATCTTCCAGTACCCCTTTGAAGATTTCTGACAAAATTTGATTCTTCTTCTTCTTCTTCTGGCACATGACTTGCTTCATAATAGTCTCCCTTGCCTGAAGCCTTGAAAGCAGCTTCTCTTCTGTCTGATGGAACTCCCTTTCTCATTTCATAAGCAGTTAGAATTCCGTGTAGCTGAGACATAGTAAGAATTCGTAGATTTTCCTTTTCTTCTATTGCAGACACTTTAGATTCAAACTTGGGGGACAATGATCTTAGAACTTTTTCAACCACAATAGACTCTTTTATTTCTTCACCCAAGTTTTTCAGGCAATTCACAATCTCATCTACCCAAAGGAAATAGTTAGCCACACTTTCATCATTATACATCCTGAGATTCTCATACTGAATCCTGAGAGTTTGAAGTTTAGTACGATTTACTTGTTCATCTCCTTCGTAGCTCAAGACAATCTTGTCCCATATTTCTTTTGCGGATTTATATTGCATAACCTTCACGAATTCTGTTTGAGATAAGCATCCTAGCAGAGTATTGACTGCTTTAGCATTTGTTTCATATTTCTTCTTTTCGGCCGAATCTGTAGGAGTAGCTGAAGGAAAGGTGTAGCCTGTATCTATGATATCCAAAACTTCTGTACCAAGAGATTGAAGATAGGCAGTAACTCTTACCTTCCAATAATTGAAGTTTGTCCCATCAAAAATTGGTGGCCTGATTGATGCTTCCCTCTCGTAGTTGCTCATGATGAGTGATCTTCCTTCAAGCGATCAAGCTTCTCTGAAGGACCTACTCTGATACCAATTGTTGGAAATAATACTGAGAGGGGGGGTGAATCAGTATTATCAGGTTCTTTTAACAAATCTTCCTTATTTACACTTTGAATTATTTTTGCATGTCAGTACCATAAAATAATGAACATGAACAAGAAAAAACAGATAGTCACACCAAAGAACACCAGATATAAGGTGGAAACCCAATGTGGGTGAAAACCACCTTCCGCAATATGTCTCTATCTTCTTTCAAATTAGAAACTCCTTTTACAATGGTTTTGTACTGGTGTAGTCCTTTACCAGTACGCAGGCTGCAACCTGCAGAGAGCTACAACTCTCTCTCATTTTCCAGTCTCTCCTGGAAGGGAGCTACAAGCCCCTACTTCTTTTCTTACAAGGACCACTTTTCATAAATTTTCAAACTGGATCCATGAACATCAAATAATCGTCAAGTACATGTAAGTTTCACAGTCAACTGCAGTAACCAGATCAACAATAACAGAACTAAACCCAGAACACCTTATCAACAGAAGAATTCAGTCAACAAAAGATCTTAAGACAGATACGCAGTTTTTCTTTCTCTGGCCTGCGTCGCTACGCACTTCACCTTCTGCTCCCCTGCATATACCCGCAGAGAGCCTTCTGCTGCACCGCGTACCCACGCACTGTTTCTTTAATCGCGCTACGTACTGTTACTGTAGGCACGCACCTAATGATACTGTCGCGCCGCGTACTGCTACTGTAGCCACGCACCCACAGATGCTATCGCGCTGCGTACCTACGCACCTGCAGCTTCTGAAGTGCCGCGTAGTTTTACTGTGCGTACGCACCTGAACCTCTGTCGCGCTGCGTACCCACGCACTGCGCCTTCTTCTGCTCTGCGTACCCACGCAGTTCTCCTTCTTCTGTTCTGCGTACCCACGCACTTGCACCGTTAATCACCTGCGTACTTCTGATTAGGGCCGAATTGGCAGTCCACCAGTGTGCCACAGATAGTCAGATGCCCAGATCTGATCATGCGCCTGAGAGATCACGCTTCATGGACTCACTTTCAACTTCACTTTTATGTAGATCAAGCTTTTAAACCGATAACCAAATATTTCAGATCTTAAGATATTCAATTTGAAAAATATGCTTAGCCAAGTGATCTCCTTTGCTTTATATAGGCAAGCACTTCCTAAAATCATGGATCAATACCATAGGTAACCAATACAAGGGGCCCAAAAACATGGGGCTCAATAATAATAATAATATAAAACAATACCATGGGCCAAAACCATAGAATCAAGAACGGCGGGCTAAATACCATGAGCCAAGCATAGGAAACCCCACGTGAACGCGCTTCTCTGCCTTGAAGTAAGTGAACTGGGGGTACGCACCTTCTGAACGGGTGACCTGCGTCTGTGGCCGCAGTCCCTTCACAGTGTACCTGCGTGTACGCACCTGCTGAACTATTCTCCTGCGTACCTCTTAATTTTCAACATTTTGAGAACCTGAGCGGAGCATTGTCACGTGAGGGTGTTGCCATCAAGTACAACATCTGTAACATAGAGCCATACCAGAATCATAATGCCAACAGGTTCCACTCCAATAGGATTTTGTCCCATATGGTATTCCTAATCTGGTTGATCCATGTGGGTTAGGTAACATCCAATATCAATAGCCTTATACGGCTTAGGTTCCACTCCAACAGGTTGTCCCATATGGTTTGCAAGCCTTGGTCAATCTGTCTTACATTCTTCAAGCCAGAGCTTATGTCCAACCTGGTCAATCTACCATTCCTTGTGGATATGGTCAGATTCAATTCAGAAATTACTAATACCCGCAGGGTATATCCCAAGGAACTGTTCAATTACCCTTGCAGCAACAAGGAAAACCTTTGTAGTGGCAAGGGAAACCATTACAACAGCAAGGAAAACCATTGCAATAGCAAGGGAAAACATTTCAGTAGCAAAGGGAAACTATTACTGTAGTAGGGGCACCCTTTCCCGCAGTCTCAACAGCCTTTGCAGCAACAACTTCAGTTTGTTCAGTAGTCTACTCAACCTTTGTACTCGCAATGCCAACCTTTGCAGTAGAAAGGTCAACCTATGCAGTAGCAAGGTCAACCTTGACAGCAGCAAAGCCAACCTTTGCAACATGAAGGTCAACCTCTACAACAACAAGTTTCATATGGGTATTGACAAAGTTAGACCTTGCAAGCACACGGTCAACCCCTATAGCAACAAGGCCAAACTTTTTAGATCCAGAGTCAACAAGTTCAACAACCTTACAATACATATGACGCGTATAATTCTTATCAACGGCCTATGGTAGGGAAATATCAAACCTACCCTGCACAAAATCGACCTTATGGTCAAGGTAACCCTCAGTGGGGGAATAATCAAATCCCGTATGGAAAAAATCTTCCACTATGGGGGAAAAATCCTTACCAGCAAGGTTGGAACCCGCAGTTTGGTTCTCCTCAAAGGCCCTACATGCCATCCTACTCTCTCTGCAATCCCTCTGCTTCTCATAGACCGTCAAGGCCTTCTCACAAACCCTCTCCTCTATCCTCCAAGCCTCCTATTTCCTTGTGCAGTTTTCCTTGGGGTCTAGTGCTACACCTGTGTGAATTGGCCTCTTCATACACTCACTAACCTCTGATCTAGCTGCACAAACCTGAAGGAGATAAATCCTCATCATGGATGAGCTTCCTTTATAGGTAAACTATTCATCCAACTGATAGTACACTATCCCTTCTCTGATCTCAACTGGGTGTCTGATAGAACTGACATGCATCAGTTATCCATGAGAGAATACACAGTTATCTAAAAATAATAGTTGTCACATGCATGCAAGCATCAACAAACTATATCTCATTAATTTAACAAGTTAAATTAATCTAACTGAACTTGACTAAGTTAAACTAAGTCAACTGATCCTCTCAATATAGAACTCATCCTTAATTCCTCAATCAGTGGGGAAAATCAAGGACACATTCCCCAATTAGTGGAGAAATATTTGCATGTTCTCACAAAGACTTCAAGTTTGCTTTTCCTTAACTAATTAACTCATGGAGATTAATTAATTAATATTTTAAACTGCTGGTAAGACCAAAGTCAAATTTACTTCCTATAGATAGACCAGGGACTGCTATAAATAGGAAGGGACCCAGAAATGCTATTTTTAGAATATTCTATTTTTAGTAGTTTCATCTCTCACCCAAGGTGGCCAAAATCCTCATTGGCCAAACTGCTATTTTTAGAAGTGCTATTTTTAACAATTCTATTTTTAGCACTTCCTAAATTTAGCATTTCTTGTTGCACACTTTTCAACAAGAGTCACCTATGGATAAGTCTCGGTATATGCATATAGATACTATACCAGTTATGAACAGAGTCTCGGCATACCTGTGATCTGAAGATGATTCCCTCGGATGGATAGAGCAGATAAGGAAGCATGTGATCTGGGCCTTCACACATACTACTGTCTTTATGATGATACACATGTAGCATCTTTAACAAGATGAATTGCAGTGGTTAGGGTTATATGAAGAATACCTATACTATCTCGGAAGAATCATAAAATGAGTTTACATGATGGCAGAGATCCTCGGCATACCTATGAAATGAGACAAACAGTCTCATTAGTTACCACAAATCTCGGACTTAGTATGATGCAGTCTTGACATACTACAAGGACCAGTAACTTGATCATGGCATAACCATAATCATAGTAGCTATAGATCATGATTTTATGATCTCATTATCTCGAAGTGCAGCAAAGATCTCAGTATAGTGAGAGATGCATTAGAAAATGATTTCAGTGATACTATTGTGAAGGCATTCATGTTGCAACAATGGTGATTTTAATGCAGATATAGCAACTATGGTGTTGATGAAAGCAACGAGGATGATCTCAGTTAAAAGTGTAGCAATAGTGCAACTTTGATGACATCAGTGTAAGCAACAGTGATGATGATGATCTCATCAATGGTAAGGAATAGGGTTGATGTCTTGGTCTTGGAGAGGTAGATTGTGTCAAGGGTGATGGTCTTGGTATTCATCAATGGAATATCTATAAGAAGAATTTATGCATGGATTTTCCTCTCCAAGAGGGAGAGGTTTTGGCCCTAGCATAAAGCCAAACATTTTTGTTCTTGTCTCTTTTTGTTTTGATAGCAGTTTGATGAAGCTAACATACACATGCTAATAATGAAGTAAACATTAAGCTAAGATAAAATTGTAATGAAGAATTGACTTAATCATGCATGCCCTAGATTCTTCAACAGCCTTATGAGAGCATCCAAGGTTTGAGGCAGATCTAGGTATGTTTGACCTTGGACACCCTCATCTAGTTCACGTGGGAGCGTCCACATCTGTTCCAGGCACAGTCTTCCAGTTCTGCAGAGAGCATCCAAGACTGCTATAGATCCTCACACAGCACCTCCTCCCTATGACCCAGACTCAAAGATGATATTTTAGTATTCCAAATATTCCACACAGTGAAATTAGTGTTCAGCACAATGACAACAGTGTCTAATTGTTGACTACAATCAATGACAATGCACTACATTCCTTAGAATCAAGGTTGTGATTATAAGCATGATTAGATCCGTTTCATGGATATCATAGTTGTTTTGTTGCATAGATAAAGTTATGTTCATTTTACTATATTTTGCTGAATCATTTGATGATGATCTACAAAGAAGAATATTTTCAAGGTTTTTTCCTCATAGTGGGTTTTTCCCTGGTTCTGGACCAATCCTAGTGTCTCTATGTGTGTGCATGATTTTATTCTATTGTTCCTTGATGTTCTGTTGCATTGATGATGATGTTTTTCTTTCTATATAATTTCATATGCTGATGAATAATGGTTTTGATATGAATAATGTAATGATGATATGGGGTGAACTTAATGTATTAGTGAAGAAATGCAATTATCAAAGAAAAGAACAATGTAGCCCTATGAAAAATTAACACTCTTTCCATTCAACAAGGTATATTTTATAAGCATGGCTTGTTAGCTGTTTGTATTCTCTACATGAATATGAAATGAGAAGTTGTCTCTTGGTCTTCCATGACTGTTCACAAATATTCTCTTCATTTTCAATGTTGAAAATCATAATTTTGTAATATGAAATAGAGCTGCAATAAAATGGACCAGAAATAATGATTGTATAAGACATATCTAAAAACTTCTTAGTTTGTATTGGTTACATTTTCCAGATTTTTACGAGCTACTTGTTAATGATTAATAATAGTATACATTTTCCAAACAACTATGTCATGAGCCATTTTCCAATTCAATCAACATATCTATCAATGTTTTAGCCTTTTCACTTCACATCACTTTCAACCTTTTTCATTCAAACCTTCAACATTCATGTGAACTTCACATTTAACATAAATTATCACCAATGTGATCAATGACATCGATGAAAATATTACCAACATTCTCCCCCTTTGGTATTGATGACAACCTTTTCTGTTGTTGCTCAAGAAATTACCTCTTCTTTTTACCTCTGCCTATCTCCCCCTTTGACATCAATGACAAGAAATTTACCTTTCAAGAAAAATATAGATGTTGGAGAATGTAGAGTGTTTTAAATAAAAATACTGCTTCAAAATCTGCTTAATAAATCCATTTAAAAACTATTCTCTAGTGTTTTTGCATGATAGGGCACAAAACACTAATTTTAAAAGATACTGTTGAGTGATCCAATTAGAAGGTTGTTCTCCATAATTGAATTAGTAGTGTATCTACCAAGGGTATGCGACATATAGACAATGTTGGCTTAATCAGAGATGTTGTTGTCTTGAATAATAGATAACATATAAAATATTTTAAAAAGCATGTATATAATACACCACGTATATAATACGACCATGTATATAGGATTTATGCACAACACATGTATATACAAAACCAACTATAATATTAAGGCAACGCATGGATATACACCACCAAGGGTAATATTAAGGTAACCCATACCATTATGAATGCTAACAATTTGTAATAATGCGCAACCATAGATTAAATGATGGATCATATAATAGCTCCAAACCATATATAGTAACACCATCCAAAATAATAATAATGTGAATCCAAGAATGTTGGATCATTAATAAAGCCAAACCATAAATAATTCCAACCATAACAGGTGCAATAAAATTGGAGTTTGATCTATTAACGTTGGATTTGAACACTGGATCATTAATACTAAATGCTGGACTTGAACGTAGGTTATACACCAAGGATAACACATACAATATGTAATATTGTTGTAGTTTAATGTTGGTTACCACCATTCATATATATATATATATATATATATATATATATATATATATATATATATATATACTATCTTTGTGAGATCCAACGCATACCATATGTCAACCATATCTTCGTGAGGGATGAAATAGACTTGTAAATTTTATCTTGAGAATGCATCTCCAAGAGAAAATTCCTAGCTCTACATCATCAGATTCTGAGATTCTGCGATGTTTCATATCATCTTCCCAAAACAGACTCTAGAAAACACTAATCACAAAAAAAAGAGTCATGAATTTACAGTTTCCTTGATGATTTGTGCATCAATACTAGTCCCACATATTGGTTTCTTTAACAATGTAAGTTACACCTGTGATCTTGTATACTATACACCAAAAAATAGTCAACCTTCAAGTTGAATACCTAAGTCGATAAATACAACACTGTTAGTGCATCACACTTCTAGTGTTGGCCGGATAAATCATTCTTGCAGACAAGACCGATCTCCCTGGTATCAACAGATATCTAGCAACAAGCAGGACAAGCAAATCTACCTTTCTCTAAACATATTGTGATTCATTAATAAAAACTAAGAGGTGTTTTAGACCCTACCTTAAGTCCAATGGTAGTTTGTGGCAGCCACGCTTCGACCGTCTGAAAGAGTTTCCCTTTGAGAATCTGCAAACACAAACAAGCACACATCAAATAACACCTGCATAGCTAATATAACAAATCATGTTCATTATGAAGATCAAGGAGCTCATAAAATAAACCATTAAACACAGCTTATTGAGAAAAATAAACTTGATTGTATTAACTTTGAGAATAAAAAAACTTTACAACCTTAGTGCCTTGATGTTGTAGAAGCTCTTTCCAGGGTCCAAACAAGAATCTCCTCTACTTTGAAAAGCCTCACTCACTTCCAAATGAGATTAAAAGGTATGTGATCTCTCCTCTCAAATGCTCAAAAAGGAAGACTAAGTTCCAGGAGCATTTACCCTCAAAAATATTCAGCTTTCAACCTCCCCTACAACCAGCCCAATGCCTCATTTTATAGTGCAAAGGAAGGAAGTTGCAGGTCCACCTATGAAGGGATAAGTCCTCCTTCAAAGGGATAAGCACCTCATATCAAGGGGTTAGCTCCTTTAGTTATGGGATGCATGAACCATGGAGGAGCGAACTTGCCAGCGCAAGATTCCTTCTAGAAGCATCTAGAAATGACTCAAGGTGAGTTTTTAAGAATGTACTTACACCTTTTTGACTTTTACAGGGGTCCGCACCCATTACACAGAGACAGAGCGGTCAGGTGCGCAGGGGACATGACCGTTAGGTGCGGGACCGTAGGTAATGCTAAGAGAAAGTGCCGAACCAGAGTTTAAGAGATTTTTAAGGTCTTTCTCTTATTTTCAAGGCTTGACATGAAGAGCTAAGGCTTAAGACTTGCAAAGGAGGTATGTATGAGTGGTGATAGACTCACACAGACTGCAAAATGTCATGGTGACAATTTTTGTGCAAAAGATTGCCCCCTAAAGTGTGAAGTCTGTAATAGATGAGGATAGTATTTTTCATATAAGAAGAGTGAAGTACTTTATCATTTCAAGGATCTTCCTGTGGATACCCTGGTCGGAACCTGTAAAAACATTCAATACAAAATATATATATGTGAAAATATCATCGCTGAGATAGGCATTCCCATACTCAGATCAAAACTGACTAAGAACTAACTAAACTGTTCTGATATAGAAATGATTTTGTAATACATCACAAGTATAGACATATGGAAACAGTATTGGTGCAACCATCTATTTATGAATAGTCCACTGTATAATGAATAACAAAATTCTTTGCAGCTTGGATGGTGGAAACTAGATCCAAGGTCTTGATTTTTGCTTCCCGAACTAGTACAATTCTATCCATGTGAATGAATGTGTCGAAGTCGAACATGGTAGAAACCACTTGATTACCAGTCAATGATGTAAACTGTTAACAAGTGTGAGAGAAACCACTAGTAAAGTCAATGGCTCTCAAAGTACTCAGTACAATCCATGAAATGTGAATGAATGAGTTGATGTCGAACATGTCACGAAATCCTTTGATCGAAGGGCAATGATGCAACCTGTCGTTGAAGGCAAGAAACCTGCCATTGAGGCATGCAGATTCCAAGGTACTGACGATTTCTAGATCATCTTTCTAGATAATGAGCTGAAGTCGATAGAAAGCGATCTGTCATAGGCAAGCCCATAACACGAAATCATAGATCAAGTTTGAAGAAATATATTTGGCAAGGACTAACTCAGGGATGGTCAAAGATTGATGACAGATATTTTGGAGATGAATGGTTTATTTGCACTGACCTCTTGAACACATAACGACACTGCAGATGGTTTGGTGACAAACCAAACAAGGCAGGTAGTATATGCAATAGTTGATGAAAAGATCTGATTAGGTATCCCCTTCCATCCTATAGTGGGATTCCCCAGCATGCCTACATTCATGCCTGGCGGGAAGTTTGAAGTAGCCAGTAGCTCTTGCATGTAGTCGACGGCTCCGATCAAATTCACAAGTGGTCTTAGTTTCCCTTGAACAGTGAAATGCTCCTCGTCTGTGATCATTAGTTCGAGACCGCATACAATGGTTGGTATTGACCCAAAGCTAATACCCAGAAACCGGCTGAAGACTTTCAATATGGTTTGATTAACTGTTAGGCAAAGGATTTCCCAAACCAGGTGAATAAAAAGTGTCGTGTTCAAGAGTGACTTAAAGTTTTTCTAAAACACAAAGTACAACAAACAGGTTCATTTTTCTCTCTTTTCCCCCACCATTTCTGGCAAGTACCTCTTTATTTTTGACAAGCTTGAGGAGGATAACATTTGCTTGGTTATAAGCTCATCCTTCGGATGAGTCCAACGTCGTTTAGATTCGAACCCTAAGAAGGAGTGGTCCGTCCCTGTTTAAATTGAACAGGTCCTTTACTGTTAAATTTTAATGAGTCTAGTATAGGAAAAACTTGGTGTTTTTCAATTTTAGGGAGTTAGAAGAAAAACTTAAGAAAACTCCATGGTTGTCCTTTTTCGTAAATTTGTGTCTCCCAAGCCCAAAAAAGTATAAAATAATACTTGAGAGAACCCCTTGACCATTACGATCAAGGAGTACTTTTCATAATTAGTGGCCTTGATCTGAAAAAGTAAAAAAGCGATCAAATACACGTCGTTTTATTACCAATATCAAAATTGAAACGACAAAAGTACGACAATATTTTCATGTTTATACAGTCAGAAAAGAGCTATAAGTGGACCGTCTTTTTAATTCCGTTTTAACGAGTTCAAAAAGAGAAAAACTCGGCAATATTTTCATATTTTACGAGTCAGAAAAGAGCGTAAAGAGGACTCCAATGTTTTTCGTCGAAAATGATTAATTATCCCTAAAAATCAAGTATTCTGCAAAAAAACTCAACAGGTTACTCATACCTGTTTAAAATAAATAAAAATGCATCAAAAAGTTACCTTTTTAAAGTGGAAAATAAAAAAATTAAAAATTCATTTATTCAAAAAAGATTATAAAAAGGGATTTTTGTAAATTCATTTTTACCGTTTGACTTCAGAGTAAGAAAAAGAGCTTTTGGTAAGAAACTTCCTGTGAAGATTGCGGAAAATCCGACCGTTGGAAACGAAAATCGAGAGCTCCAGGTAATCCACATCACCCCAATCTTGCATTTCAACCGTTTGAAATTTTGTTTTAGGGCTTAAAAATTGATTTTTAAGGGAAAATTTAAATTAAAAATCGCCCGCTGGGGGTCCGCAGGTGCACCATGTGGCCCCTGCGAACCCCAAATTTTTTGTGCACAGGGAAAAGTTAGGGTGCCGCACCTGCTCCTAGGGACAAGTGCGAAACTACACACTGTCCTTAACTGGCGGGTGCGAACCCCGCGGAATACGGTTTGAAAGTTCAAATTTTTCCATTTTTACCCCAAAAATTTTGAATTGTAATGTTCTAATCCACCTTTTTTGCAATGTAGATATACAAGATGCTCATTTGGCAGGAAATGGAACACGAAGATGTGGATCAAGCCACATTACTCCATCCACCTTCAATGTAGGCATTAAGAGCATGCAGACTATTGAAATTCTGGGCCATACCCGACATGAGGGCTCAGGTAGACTTTCTGAAATGGCTGGTGGACATGTGGAACGCACAGGACCAGTGTTTCATTATTGGTGGCCACCGGCTCGAAATCAAGCTGGAGGACATATACTTCTTGACTGGTTTTCCCAAGAGAGGCGAAAGATTATCTATATGCAGGACTAGGCCAGGTGGCCAGTCTGTCGCTAGTCTCCGACTAGAGTTTTGCAATTTCTAAACTGCAGACAAATGGATAGATGTTAAGACTATCTCCCGTCCTGAACTAAAAGTGATCACATTTACTGTCACCAGACTCTATGGGAGCGCAACATTACATTTAGCTACCAGATCCCAAATGTGAATGGCAGTAGACTATTACCGAGGCACCATCTTCAACTGGTGTGACGCTATGTTGGCAAATGTGAAGGGCCAACTGACTAGAGCCAAGAATGGAAAACTAAAGAAATTTGGATATGGTTTCTTAGTTGTGAGCTTTGGCCTAGAGAGGGTTCCTATGTTGATCCCACAACAGCTTTCCGTTGAGGACGGACTTCCTCGTGAGCCTAGGATTATGCGCTGGGTTGCAGTGATGGCCCGTCATCCCGAGGAGGGTTCAGAGGTCGTTCAATTTCCTCCAAAGTATTTTCGTTGGTTGGGAAACCAACTTTTCATGATTCAGGATTTTCCATATGCTGGGATGGATTGTCTTGGTGATCCAGACATGGCTCTTCCACCAGGAGAGTAATGGGATGATTCAGGTAAAATCATTTTCAACATTTTCTAGATTTTAACTAATTTTTTTTTGTTTTTTAAATCGCCCCAAAACTAATAGTAAAAAGTTTTTGAATGTAGATGTGGGTCCACGGCGACTAGCCGCTCTCTAGCCCTATGAAAGAAGACACCCTATTGCCGCAGCACCGGCCCCACAGGACCCATCTACAGAAACCTTGGCAGAATTGGAGAATCATCTAGAGCGCTTGACAGTAGACATTCTAGAGACCAACATAGATGATATTCCTCTTAGGTTATAGCACTATGTGATTGGGATCCCAGGACCTTTTAGGAGGTTCCTTTGTAGAGTGGCCCGAGCAGTGGTTTCTTATCGTGATCATCACCAGTGATAGGATGATCGCCTTTTGTAGACTCATACGACATTCTATATCTTTTTGTACTATCATTTTTGCTGATCATAAGGTGTTTTTCAACCTATGATCGAGGACGATGTATATTTGACACACTCCTATACTATGCTATATCACTATTACTGGTTATCTTGTAAAAGATGTTATGGGATGTTTTTAAATTTACTATATTGATTTAATGCAAATGTCTATTTAACATTTGAGAAGCAACTGCATCTGCTAATGTATTTAAATATCTTGGAATATGCTGATATTCAATGTAATCAAATTCACATTCCAAGAGACGAACTCTCAAAAATAATCTCAATAACACTGGATTTCTAATGGCATAAACTCTATTAAGCTGTAATACAACGAGTTCAGAATCTAACCTAACAATCAAACTCCAAATCCCAAATGAAATGGATTCAGATAATAACTCAATCACTGCACTATACTCTGCAATGTTGTTTGTTGTTTGACCGAGGCTTACCCCATGCATAGATACTAACTCGTCAGAGGGTGAATAGATAACCCAAGCTGTGGAAGAAATGTTCCGTGTACTACGACAAGCGCCATCAGCAAAACCGATGTATGTTTGGAGAGACGTCGACATCTGCAATATCAAGAGTAAAATCAAGATAAGCAAGAATAATGATGAAAACACTCTCTAAACTAAGTACTCATTCCTAATCTAAAACACACCAACTATAAAGAAACTATTCTAAAAAATCTCCACGCCAATATTTTAAGCATAATATCTTTTCAAATAAAGCCCATTCCTAGGTCTACCTAAAGAGACACCGTCAAAATCTTCCAATTCATAGGCCCCTTTTGCCAGCTTTGGCTTAACAATATACAGACCATGCCACATAGGTACAAATTTTCCAGCCCCTAGCTTATCATTTGCTTGATCGTATAGTAAGACTAGATCTCCTTCCGAAAAATTGTGGGGTGTAACATTTCGATCGTACTGAGCTTTAATTCTTTTGGCATGAGTCTCGATTGCTAATGCAGCATCACGTCGATTCTCATCTAGATGAGCTAAGTACAACAAATGTTTCTCCTCTTCGGAAGTGGCTGGTAGTAATTCTATGGATATTTGCAATGACGAGATTTCACATTCAATGGGTAACACTGCCTCCAAACCGTAAACCAGTTGAAAGGGAGTGAAACCTGTTGATGTTTTTACTGAGGTTCGATATGCCCAAAGTGCTGAAAATAACATGTTATGCCAATTTGACCTATGAATCCCAATGATTCGTTGGATCATAGTGACTAGAACTTTATTGATTGCTTCAACCAGACCATTTGCCTGTGGGTAATATGGAGTGGAACTATCGTGACGCAAGCCAAGATGATTTGTTAGTTCAGTCATCATGATGTTTCGAAAATGACTCCCATGATCAGTGATAATCGCTTAAGGAACACCAAATCTAGCAATTATATGATTGAAAATGAAAATTGCAGCAGTTTTTACATCTGCCGAAAATGTAGGCATCGCCTCGGCCCACTTTGTAAAATAATATACCGCAAGGATGATGTACGAATGCCCCCTGGCTGAGTGAGGCTTACATGTAATAAAATCGATACCCCACTTTGAAAAAGGGTCGACGACAATTATAGGGTGGAGAGGAGCCGGTGGAGCGCGCATCTTACGATAAAAAATCTGACAATTGTGGCATTTCTGGACTGCATAGATACAATATTTAAATAAGGATGGCCAGAAATAACCAGCGCGCAATATCTTTTGGGCTGTGGCATACCCAGACATATGATCGCCACATGCTCCAGAGTGACAGTCATTAAGAACCTTTTCAGCTTCTTCATGAGTTAGACAACGTCGGAAAACAGAATCCGCCCCACAACGATAAAGTGTATCTCCAATAATATTGTATTGTTGGGATTGGAAACGTATTTTCCTTCGCTGAGATCGTGAGATTTCAGGCCGAAAAGATTGGGTTTGGAGATAGACAATTATATCTCCATACCATGGATCAAGAGTACTGATAAGAAACAAGGATTCATCCGCAATGGGTTCTTCCGCCACAGTTTCAGTATCAGTACGCAGGAAATCACACATCAGTTCCGCAAAAACCAAAGATTTCTTTGCCTTGGATTTTTCAAATTCCAAGTCAAATTCCTGCAGGATAACGATCCATTTGGAATACTTGCCCCCTAGCAATTGTTTAGTCAAAATATACGCCATAGGGTTACAGTCGGAAATTACTATGGTTTTACGTAATAAGATGTAATGATGAAAACGTTGGATAGCTTGAACTGCTGCCAAGGCCAATTTCTCCACATGTGAATATTTAAGCTTAGTCGGATTCAGAGTTCGACTAAGATATTAAATCACATGTTCACTATTGAATTCATTTTCCTGAACTAAAACCATCCCGATGGTGGAATGAGAAGTGGTGAGGTACAAGAAGTAATCCTGGTTGTAGTTGGGAGGATGCAATAACGGTGCATGGGTCAACGCATGTTTGAGTGCATCAAAATATTTGTCAGCTATCTCATCCCAAAAGAATGGAGTGTTCTGTTTCAACAACCTGGTAAAACCTTTCGTTATCTCGGCGTAGTTAGGAATGAAACGACGTAAAAAGTTTTCTTTCCCTTGCAAACTTTGGAGTTGGCGAAGAGTCGAAGGAGGAGGCAATTTGACAATAGCTTCAACCTTCGAGGGATCGACATGAATGCCGGCTTTCGAAACAACAAATCCTAGTAAATGACCCATTTCTATACAGAAAACACATTTGTGTGGATTCAACCTAATTCGATAATGCCTACATCTCATAAATATTGCTCGTAAATGAGTGAGATGGTTGGCTCTACCTAATGAATGGGCAGGTAAATCATCGAGATAAGGCTGCACAATGTGCTTGATGTCGTGAAACGCGTAAGACATGGCCCGTTGAAAATTTTCTCCGGCGTTCTTCAATCCAAAAGGTAACTTGCAATAAGCAAATGTCCCCCATGGACAAATGAAAGCCGTTTTTGGTTGATCAGTAGGGATAATGTTAATTTGATTGTAATCGAAAAAGCCATCCATAAAGGAGAACATTTCACTGCCGGCACAATCATCGATAATTTGATTGATATAGGGGGTTGGATAATTGTCTTTAGGACAAGCTCGATTAATATCCCTATAATCAATACATATTCTTATCGTTCCTTGCTTTTTGTTAACAGGAACAATATTCGATACCCAATCTGTTAAAGGAATTGGATATATAAAACCTGCTCAAAGTAATTTCTCAACTTTTGCTTTAATAGCAGCAACTTTTCATGGGTGTATCTGATGCAAACGTTGCTGGACAGGTTTAACATCTGGGTAAGTTTTAATTTCATGAACAACAATTGATGGATCGATTCCTGGCATTTCTTCATATGACCAGGAAAACACGTCGCAGAATTCTTGAAATAGGGCTTTATAAGTTTGGATTTCATCGTCTGTACAGGAAGCACTTATATGAATGTTTTCAACAATTCCGGGTTTGACTGAAATGTCAATAGGAATCGTGCAAGAAATATTTCCCAAATTTAGCTCAGAATCAGGATGTTGTAATGGATTCTGTGGTTCTTTGACATAATCAACAGTAAAAATAGATGAAAAATCATTTTCAAAATGATCAAGCTCAGGTAAAAACGAAGATCGATGATGAAGATCTTCCCATGGTAAATCATCAACAGACAAGAGTTCGCGAATTCGCTCATCAGTATGAACAGGATCGGAAAACGTTGTTGAATCTGAGGTTGATATTGAAAGTGATTCTCCATGGATCACATTCATTAGATCAAAATTGGTTGAACTAGAGTCAGAAAATGACTGTACAGCCTGATAAGCAACCTCAAAGGGACTCAAAGGCATGGCATCACCAAAAGAGTCCACCTCGGAATCGGAAGGAACGATCCAAGGATCATCAAAAGCAATGGTGTTTGACGAAATCATATGAATAGTTGCGAAAGAAGGCGATACATTGGGAGGAGGAAATGAAAAAGTTCCTAGTAAACCAGAATCTTTAACTAAACCTACCCCAACATCCTTATAAGGGATAGTTGTTTTACCAACATGTTGAATACTCTCAGAAGAGGATGGGTCGGATGAGAAGTAAGTTAACTGGTCTGTTGTAACAATCTTTACATTATGTGGAAACTTAATAAGCCGAAAGACCGATGAAACAACAACAGTCATTGCGTAAGACCAACTACGACCCAAGAGAAGGTTGTAATCTAGAGGGGCATCAACCACCTCCACATCTAGATTAACAGTTTTTCCTTCAACCCATATAGGTAAGTCCTGCAAAATGCCATAGGGATGAAACCCTCGGCCATCAAAGGCCTTTAGAATCTTCGGGGATTGATTAAGTGTAGGAGAACCAAGCGCTTTCCAACACTATATCGACATAATACACGTTGAAGCTCCCTCATCAATCACAGTCCTAAAGCAAGGTCTGTTTTTTACTAACATTTGAATCTGGAAAGTCATTTGATGAGGTAGATGAGGTGTACTATTTTCTAAATCGAATATTATAAGATTTGAGTCCTGAAGATCAACAGCTCCTATAGCTGACAATAGCAATTTAGGCTGTGCTAGACATGATTGCAGCACCTCCAAAGCCGACATTGCTGAATGAGAAACAACTAAATCTTCAATAATGTTATAGTTCTGAGCAGCTCTCGCATGTGGATTGAAAGCTGACTTTCGAAGTATACCTTTAGCAGACGGTTTGATTACTAAGTCTGGATTAGGTTTCTCGATCTATAGTGGATCGGAACTGGAAGGAGCTGAAGTTGATGGGTTTGAATTAGAAGATTCTGCTTCCTTACCACCAACAGGACTTTTACTTCCATAATCTTGCGATCGTGTCGCAATCCTAACATGGGACATCATCATTATGGGTTCTTCGGAGGCATTTGAGGAAGAACCTATCATCTTACTATCTTGGCTAGGAAAAAGATCCTTCAATACAGCAGGTGTTTGAAAACCTTTGACGATTTTCGCAACCTCAACTCGATGTGGACAATCTCTTGTAAAACGCTCCTCGTCACAGATGAGACAAGGATAACGAGGCTTACGTTTCTCGTCAGTAGATTCAGTTTTATCTGATTTCTCTTTTGAGTTTTGTTTATTTTTCTTCTTGCCTTTGTTTTTACCGCTGGATTTTTATTTGGCCGTAGATGATTCTACGACATGGACATCGGCAAGAATTTCAGCAGAAGAATCTCCTGTCGAGGAATCTGGTAAAGTTATAATAGGAGAAGAATTCTTTGAAGATTTCTTCTTACTTTTGGTATTAACCAAACCAATCATACCATCATCGGCATGAGACCCTGAAGGAGCTACAGTTATTTGATTTTTTTTCAGAAGGTCGGGGATTTTCTCATGTAAAGTACCTGACTGCGTATAAACGAGGTCAAGGTACTGAGCCTGAGCAATTACTTGCTCTTCAGTAACAACTCCTGCCTTAGCTACATCCTTAGTTATTTTAGGTAATAATGATTTAACAAACTATTTTGCCAAAATTTGATCTGAAATAAAAACTTTCACTAAACGACGTCGACGTTGCCATTCATGAATATGATCTGAAATGTATGTGGACATTGACTATTTTAATGAGGTTAATAATTCCGTGCCATTGTCATATCGGACAGGCAACTGAAAATGAGTTAGGAAGGAAGTGGCTAACTGACTAAAATTGTAAAAAGAGCCTCGTGGCAACTCAATGTACCACTTGGCAGTAAGACCAATCAGAGTGCGTTGAAAAAGACGTAAGCGAATTGAATCATCTATAATGGAAATAGATGCACACCAGAGGTGGTAAGTCATCACATGATTAGACGAATCTTCTCCTGACTTCCCCTCAAACTTTGGTATATCACTGGGCAACTTATTCGGCATTGGCGGCCAAAACGGAAGATAATTAATTGGATCGTTTGTAAGGCGCGACAATTCAGGTAAATGAAATTTTCTATAAATGGTAACTAACGGTTCAGGTCTCGAAAACTTTGGGTCATAAGACCAGCCCCAGGAGGAGAATATCCAGGATAACTTGGAATTGGATTTGCATTTCGGATATTATATCCTCCTAGAAAACCAAGATTAACCAGACCATACTGGGGTTGTTGAGGTTGCTGATAAGTATACCCAGGGTACGGCTGATACTGATAAACTGGGCTTTCCACAGCAGGACCGTATTGATATTGTCCTTGGTACGGTTGATAAGTAAATTGTGGTTGACTTGTGACAACCGTACTTGGCCCAGGTTGTCCTACATGCATTTGAACCGAAGTCTAGATTGTAGGTCCGGACTGTGGTAAAGAGGCTTGAGGAATTGATGTAGGAACAGTAGAAACCGGAGCTGCTGATAATCCAGAAGTTGGTGGGGTGGATTGAACAGAAGCCGCAGTAGTTGCAGCAGGCGTTTGAGGCAGAGTCCGAGGTGAAATAGGCCCAGGCTGATGAACTACCCTAGTTGCAGAAGTTTGAGTAGTAGGTTGGACAGGTTGCTGGGTTGGGCACGAAACCAAAGGTTGTCCAGATTGAGATGACAACTGCACATTGGGTTGCGAAGTCTGTTGAGATGAATCCCACACCACATTCATTCCAGGGTATGGACCCATAAAAGGTTGAGCATATTGAGGACCATAACCGGGTTGAGTGTAGGGTTGATAATTAAATGGTACATTTCCAGTTCCTTGAACAAATGGTTGACCAAAAGGTGGTTGGAAACCTTGAGGTTGGTACTAACCTTGAGGTTGATAACCTTGAGGCACGTACTAAAACTGGGGTTGACTTTGAGGTACATATTGATACTGGGGTTGACCTTGAGGTATATATTGCATCTGGGGTTGACCTTGAGGTATATATTGCATCTGGGGTTGACCGTGAGGAATGTACTGTCCCGTAGGGATGTACTGCCCTTGAGGTTTCCCCCCAGGCATTATGGACTACCTTGAGGCTGCCCCCCAGGCGGTATTTGAGTACCTTGTGGCTGCCCCCCAGGTGGTATCTGACTACCTTGAGGTTGCGGATTTGGAGTAGTACCAGACATCATAAGAATCTCTTCTACACTCAACGGTTGAGTTCCGTTATTACCAATTGATATCACATATTCAATTGGTTGAGGAGATGCTCCTGAAAAAGTACCAGATAATGACTGATACACAGAAGGAACAAAAGGACCGCCATGTAAAAATGTTTCTGGCGTCTGAGAAAACAAGGATGACCGTTTCGACATATTCAAAGGAGTATAATAACCTCTGGGCGTTGGATTGAAAGGAATTCAAGGTGGTGAAGAAGCAAGACCCGGATTTTCTAAAAAGTTCATCAACGATATATACCAAGCATCACCTCTAATTGGACTGTAGAAGATTGATTCATGCTCCCTAAGTTCTATAGCTGGTTGATTTTCAGGGAGGTTTATATCTTCGTCCGGACTTACAAGCTCTTCAATGGAAATGAGTCCAGAAGGAAGATTTTGGGTAATGACACTTTCTAACCTTGGTGAACGAGAACCACTAGAAGCTGGAGAAGCAAATCCTGAAGATGGAGTAGCAGCAGGTTCAGTTTCAGGTTCAGAGATTTCAGGTTCTTCGACTAATTCACTAGTAGGATTAATACTACCAGTAACTTCGGAAAATGAAATCGGTTCAGAAATATATTCTGTTGCTTGAACTTGATAATCAAGATGTATAATCAAAGAAGACTCTCCAGCCTCCAGTGACCCAACTCTACTATCACTAGGTGTAACAAGAGCTCGTAGCCCTTCAAGCTGACTTGGTGTAAATTCGGGAGGTTGCCCCCGAAGTCTAGGGGATTGTCTCGGTAATTCAGCCACGATTAAATATTTCATTATTTCACATGCAAACAAAGAAAATCTCAATAAAACCACCTAAAGTCTCTAAAGAACCAAACAATTTGAAGCACACGCCTAAAAAAAATCTAAGAGATCAAACCACACACAAACAGTAACTTTTCGTACCGAAAACACTAGTTGGTGATGAAATCCAACGTCACAAAATTCAATACAGAAATGGCGGTTGGAATAGTTATCCTGACAACCTACTTAATGAAATAGACTAGCACAAGTTTCTCCACAAAACCGTCTCGAGTGGAGAGAACCCCCCAGAGAGTCCAAGTGAGTCTAGTCGACGTCTGCTCCAGGTACAGTGAGACCCGTCCTTCACCGTCACCTTGGGAAAGAATCTTAAGATTATGGTCACTAAGGTTACCAACAGTAACAAATATAACTGGGGGAACAGTCTACGATCTGATCTACATGCAAGGGCAGAGTAACAAAGCTCAAACCCCTTGAAGGCTCCTCAACATGATCAATCCGAGGTTTACCATCAAGTGACCCCAGGCTGCTCGACAATGGTTAATTTGAGGTTTACCATTTTTAATACGTGCAAATCTTCTCTCTTTCCCAATGAGACAGACTTGATTATCTCAAAGGTTTAGACATGATCTCGTGATTGACTCCTATAAGAGGAGCTTCCCAGATTATATCAATCACAATTGGATTTACTTCCTACCACAAGATACAGCTACTTGTTTATTTAAACTGTCTTGGAGAGTTAATTACTCCCTACTCCAAGATACTGGCCTAAGCTATGTTGGTGATAAAAGCCCTAGAAAATAAAAAGATTGCTAGATTGATTTTAATTAAGCGTTATTTTTATTGGTTGTTTCTTAGGTCAATAGGTGTGGAGATGAAACTTGATGGTGTGAAGACTCGACTCAAAAACACTAAAAAATGCACCTAATATAATAACAATTCCTTTTCCTTTCAATGAATTTCTAGCTAAAGGAAGAGTTGAGAATGCAATGCTTTGAAAAACAAATCTTTCCTTCAACATACAACTGAAAAGAAAAACTTTTTGTCTTTTTCAATGAACTAAAAAACGAGACTACTAATTATGCTCACTGAAAATCCCTTTTCTTTTTCAACACTCAAAACCACAGAAAGCAATTCTTTCAAAAGAGCTTCTAAGATTTCTAGAAAACACTCTAAACTATTAAAAATAATTCTTTCAAAAAACTTCTATAATTTATAGAAAATACTCAAAACTATAAAATTCTAATCTTGAAATCTAAAAACAAAATAGATTGTTAAAAACTTGAAATCTTTTTGAGGATGTTTTACTTAGTTATTCAGTCAACTAAGGATTAATTTGTTCAGAAAAAACAAACTAATCAAAAACACCTAGCTATGTTTTCTTTATAAAAAATGAAATTCAAAACTTACAAGCAAGTTCGTTCAAAGTTTTGCAAGAGAAAACGAGATCTACTTCTCTCCAAGGACAGATTTCATAAACTAGCCAGACTCATCAAGAAGATAAAAGATACCAGGGTGATCTAAGGTTCTTAAACTTCCAATCTCTGAGCCACTACAAAGACCAAGCGAAAATCGATTCGGACAAGCAAAACTTCTAGAAAATCACCTAAAACAAGAATGCCAATGGAACTAACTCACAAGGAACTTTTGAAAAGACACATGCAGATCTGGGCAGAAACTAACAGCTATAAATAAAACCTAAACCTAACTGGGTGAAAAGATCTTAGGTTTTTAAAACTTTTGACAGGGTCCGCAGGCTTCCAGTAAAACCAGATGCGGTATCGCTCTGTGTAGTAATGTAACAATGTGGAGAGGTCCGCACTGTATTACAAGCTGAATGTGTGGTCCTCTTTCAAAAAATTCGAAAAAAGAAAAATCAAACTAGGATCTAACAACTACCCAATCCCACACACATCGAGCAAAAATCAGAAACAAAAAATCAAGTTTCTCAAGTCAAAGGCAAAGGAAAATTAAAAACCAAATCCAGTTCCCCAGTATGGTCGCCAAGTTGTTGGCCAGATAAATCGTTCTTGCAGACAAGACTGATCTCCCTAGTATCAACAGATATCTAGCAATAAGCAGGACAAGCAAATCTACCTTTCTCTAAACATATTGTGATTCATTAGTAAAAACTAAGAGGTGTTTTAGACCCTACCTTAAGTCCAACGCTAGTTTGTGGCAGCCACGCTTCGACCGTCTGAAAGAGTTTCCCTTTGAGAATCTGCAAACACAAACAAGCACACATCAAATAACACCTGCATAGCTAATATAACAAATCATGTTCATTATGAAGATCAAGGAGCTAATAAAATAAACCATTAAACACAGCTTATTGAGAAAAATAAACTTGATTGTATTAACTTTGAGAATAAAATAACTTTACAACCTTGGTGCCTTGATGTTGTAGAAGCTCTTTCCAGGGTCAAAACAAGAATCTCCTCTACTTTGACAAGCCTCACTCACTTCCAAATGAGATTAAAAGGTATGTGATCTCTCCTCTCAAAAGCTCAAAAAGGAAGACTAAGTTCCAGGAGAATTTACCCTAAAAAATATTCAGCTTTCAACCTCCCCTACAACCAGCCCAATGCCTCATTTTATAGTGCAAAGGAAGGAAGTTGCAGGTCCACCTATGAAGGGATAAGTCCTCCTTCAAAGGGATAAGCACCTCATATCAAGGGGTTAGCTCCTTTAGTTATGGGATGCATGAACCATGGAGGAGCGAACTTGCCAGCGCAAGATTCCTTCTAGAAGCATCCAGAAATGACTCAAGGTGAGTTTTTAAGAATGTACTTACACCTTTTTGACTTTTACAGGGGTCTGCACCCATTACACACAGACAGAGCGGTCAGGTGCACAGGGGACATGACCGTTAGGTGCGGGACCACAGGTAATGCTAAGAGAAAGTGCGGAACCAGAGTTTAAGATATTTTTAAGGTCTTTCTCTTATTTTCAAGGCTTGACATGAAGAGCTGAGGCTTAAGACTTGCAAAGGAGGTATGTATGAGTGGTGATAGACTCACACAGACTGCAAATGTCATGGTGAAAATTTTTGTGCAACATCTAGCCAAAAATTCTGTGGTTGAAGGTAGATTTATCTGTGTCATCAATTTTTTTTTCTTTTTTTTTTCTTTCTTTCTTTCTTCTTCTTTTTTTTTTTTTTTAAGTTATGGTTCGAAAACCTTATTCTTACAGTCATTTTCTTGTTTTTTTCACGTTCAGTAGACATTTGGGTTCCCACCAAAGACTCTTGTTTTATAGACACATCCACACCAACCATGCTTGACTTACCAGATAATTGTGTCACTTTAATACCATTGCCTTGTATTCCCACTTGTAAGGAAATATTCTAGTCAGGATGGTTCTTTAATAGGTCAGAATTATTATCTAGTTCTTGATTTGAAACTTCATTTGTTGTAAGTGGCACTCCTTGGTCTTGAATATTCACTTTGAATGATTTTTGAGCCCTTGATTTGAGCCTTTCAACTCCAGCAGGTTCATGGAGAGAGCCCATATATTCTCAATATTTCCTTCATAATATTAGAGTATATTGTAGGGGTGCCATGTATTGGCTATTGGATGCCACTTAGAGCAGAATTGTTTTTTGGCTAGAAGACCACGAGATAGGAAATCCTTGAAGTTGAAAACACCACATTGGTACTGGAGGATTCCACCAGCATTCAACACAATCCATTCAAACTCATTACATTGAAACACAACATTCAACACAATCCATTCATTGAAGTATTTAAATATATAATGTTGCTCAGATTAGGACATAAAACCCTAATATTGGTTTTTCTTATTCGACAAAACCAATGCAAGAAATATTATTGGGACATAATAAATATATTAATGCATGCCAAAACATATTAATCTTGAAGCCACTCTCAACACATATCGAAAATTCAATGCATATCAAATTCTAATCACCCCATTAAGAACAATTTCTCCAACACATTTGAAAATGAATAGTGGTATAACCTTTTCAAAACATATCGAGCACTCCAGCATCAGTTGCACAGTAATGCTCATGAAATAATTTTGTGCTAGAGGTTGTTCGAGAAAAATAATAATGAGGCTCTAGAAAAATAATAATGAATCTTCCAAGACCTACGCCAACCGTTAAAACAATAATGGTGTGCCAGTTGTAATATGATATTGCATGCTGAAGTATGACAATAAATAAAATTATTAAATGAGATAATGAAAGGAGTAATGATAAATGTTATGGCCAATGCACATATTTGAGCCAACACACAATAAATGCTAATGCACAGTCAATAATACATTTATGTTGGGGTTGTCCATACTTATTCTCCTTCATTCTCCTTCCATCCTGCTCGTGTTCTATCTCCTGTCATTTTGCGCCTATCCTCATCATATTCCTTACCACATAGTTATTACTTTTTCTTTACATTACTTTTCCTTTAACAATTCATTCTTTCCATTACAAATGTGAATTACCTTGAGCACTCAATTCTGTTTGGGATGCCATTTCTTTATTTGAGATGCTTACTTGATATTTTAGAGTTTAGTTTTAGTTATTCAATCCTAGTGATGTCTTTTTCAATGGAATTCACTAGCAAAGAGAAGTGATTTAAAGAATATGTTCTGCAACCTTGAATGATTTTCCATTTGCTTCATTTTTCTTTTGTAGCTTTTGAATGTACGCAGTTATTCAATTGTTAAATGTATCAAAGCTAGCGATGTCCCTTTTCAATGGCATGCACTGGTAAAATTTGTGTTCTCTCCTCTTTTATTTTTAAATGCATTCTAGTTTGGTAGTGAAATGTCCTTGCAATATTATGCTTCATGGTAAGCTTTAGATTCTTGCAATGGCTCATTAACTATCATTTGCATTTAGATATTTATTTTCCCTTTTATTATTTTTGTTTAGAAAATATACTCAACACATTGTGCCAACGATAACTAAGAATACCACATGTTGCAGAAGAAGTTCAAGGAATTTCTTTTCCAATACTTCTAGCGTTCATCTTTTGTATTCATTCAAATTCTTGCATTCTAATATAACATAGCATACGAGTCTTTGCTTTTATGATACATAGCTGAAGCATTTAGAGAAGTCCTCATGATGCTATGGAATGTAGCATTGTAGTTTAATTTTGATTGGAGAGATTTTTTCATTTTAATTGTTATTTCACATAGAGGTTGCAAGTAATATGGCCCGAATGTAGATCATGATGAAAGCTTCAAAAATAAATGTATAAAATCTATTCCTTCACATGATGGCCATACTTTTGATTTTTCTTGCATGCATATCTATATATATATATATATATATATATATATATATATATATATATATATATATATATATATATATATATATATATATACATACATATATATTTGAATTGAATAGGATCAACTGAATACATGAGTTATACATTGATGCATTCCATATATTTAAATTCAACAGAAGTTGAAGAGTTTTGAGGAAATTTTGATGATGGCAATATACAATGAACTAGGCTCATCTTTCAACATGATTTGGGAATGTCTAATTGGACTATGTACATTTGAGAATGTCTATTTCCATGCTTATATACAAAATATACAAGTATTTACAATTTAAAAAAAAATTCTTGAATCAAGAATAGGTCTCTGAATGAAGAACCTGATTGATGTTTCTAGTTTATAAAGAAGATGTCTTGATCAATTTGATGATAGTCCTTTTCTCTTGTTGCTTCTTGATTGCTTCAAATTCTACACATAATTATATGCTTCTTCTTCTTGCAGTCTCCCCCTAGATAGTGCACTCAACCCCATATTTTCTATAATGAATTAGATTCTCCTTTTGAAGTCATATTTGTGAGAAGGATCTGCAAAAATTATCCCTAATTTGTTTATGAGATATTCAAAAGGTTCTCTAGCATAAGGCTTTGTAAATATATCTACTATTTGTTCTTTTGTGGGTATGTACTCCATATTCATTGTTTACTCAAGTACTTGTTCTCTAAGGAAGTGGTACTTTATGGGAATATGTTTTGTCTTTGAATGCAACACGTGATTTTTCAAAACTCTTATTGCACTTATATTGTCACACTTGATAGATATAGGTTCACTGAAATTTACCTTCATATCTCTTAGTGTTTGTTTGATCCACAACACTTGTGTGTAACAAGAGGAAACTGCCATGTATTCGGCTTCTGTTGTAGATAGAGAAACTGATGATAGTTTCTTTCTTAACCATGCAACCAAACACTCTCCTAGGTAGAATGAACCACCACTTGTACTTTTTTTGTCATCCACACAACTGGCCCAATCCGCATCTATGTATGTTGTCAATGTAAAGTACTTACCTTTTAAATACACTAGTCCGTAGTGCCTTTCAAATATATGAATATCCTCTTTATTGCTAATAGATGACTTTGTTTAGGCATTGATTGATATCTTTCCACTAATCTGACTATTAACATTATATCTAGTCTAGAAGTTGTTAGGTATAGCACACTTCCTATAATATAATTGTAAAGATTTTGATCCACATTAGGCGATTCATCATTTGCGCATAGCTTGCATCAAAATTCAATGGGGGTTGAGACAAGTTTACAGTCTTCCATTTGGAACTTTTTCAAAATATCTCTGAGGTATTTCTCTTGAGAAATGAATATCCCTCCAAAAAAATTTAGGATTTGCAGCCCTAATTAAAAGTTAAGTTCTTCAATCATTGACATCTCGAACTCAAACTTCATCTCTTGATAAAACCATTTTACTAGATGATCTTTATTGCTTCTAAACATGATATCATCCACATACACAACCACAATTAGTAATTCATCTCCATAAGCCTTTATGTACAGATTACTATCAACTCCTCCTCTCTTGAAACCCTATTTTTGAAGGTACTTGTCCATTCTAGGGTACCATGCCCAAGGTGTTTGTTTAAGACCATACAATACCTTCTTTAACCTACAAACATAATTAGGTTTATCTGACAATGAAAATCCTTCTGGTTGTTCCATGTAGACCTCTTCCTCAACTTCTCCATTTAGAAAAGAAGACTTTATGTCCATTTGGTATACTTTGAAATCCTTGTAACAAGCAAAAGCCAAAAACATCTTGATTTCCTCCAATCTGACAACAGGTGCAAATGTTTCTTCATAGTCAAGAACTTCTACTTGTGAGTACCCCTTACACACTAGCCTGGCTTTGTTTCTAACAATTTGAATCTGTTCATTCATCATGTTTTTGAATACCCATTTTGTGCCAATGCCAGTTTTTCCAATTGGTCTTGGTGTCAATTCCCAAGTCTTATTCTTTTCAATTTGATCTAACTTCTCATTCATAGAATCTATCCATTTTTTTCATTACATGCTTCATCAAAGTTCTTGGGTTCAATCTGTGACAACATAGCAATATGAACTTGGTATACTTTCTCCGCAAGTTGCCCCCTTTTTTCACTCCTTCACTTTTATCTCTAATAATTTGATTTTCAAGATGATTATTTTGTGTGTACCTTGAGGGACATTTTGAATGAGTCTCTGTATTTATAAATCTTCATCTTATACTTTGTTTTCTTTATTGTCATGATGATGATCTAGAGGGTTGATAAAACCTGTTTTGTTGTTCCTATTAAGTAGTTCTTCATCAAACTTAAATATATGCATTCCACAATCTTATGCAGTCTTTTATTATAGCACATATATCCCTTACTTTTTGATGAATATCCCAAAAATATTCCCTCACCTGATCGAGCATCAAACTTTCCCAGTTTTTCATCATTATTTTGATATAAAATTTACTCCCAAATACTTTAAAATGTTTGATTGAAGCTAGCTTACTGTGCCACAGTTCATAATGTGTCTTATCAAATTTTGGTCTGAGATGTGCCTTATTGAGAATATGTATTATTGTATGTACTACTTCTGTTAGCCACAAGGGATAGCTAAATTGTTCAAGTTCCTGTTGATAAGTACCTTTCCAATATGGGAGGTCACGGGGTCAAATATCCTCGACGCCCTTGGGGTTAGGCCCGACCAGATAAGCTGACGGGTAGATCCCTTCGGGTGGGTCTGTCGGATTATTACCCATGATGTAGTAACCACTAAGTGACCGTGAACCATAGTTGGAAAAAAAAATGTATAACACCCTCCTCCCACATCAACCCAGGTAACCATACCAACTGGGGTAAAAATTATATGAGAGGCTACTATGATCAAATTCGACCTCCTATGTGACCTTAAGGAAGTGGAATTGATAGAAACATCACACACAGTCATCCAACATCAGCTTCAGAATCCTCAGAAGACATGTCAACCACTTAGACAACATGTCCTTAGGTCGCACTAATGTTCTGGATATCTTAGGCCATGATTGCTCTCATGCTATGGGAAATGGAGTGACCAGAGACCCAAAGTCACTCTCATAGGATTTCCTTCCAGTGACCAGACACTAAAGTTTCCAATTCTATGCCAATGACCCCGAGATTTGAGCCCTTTTTCAGGCCCAGAACCCAGGTCACTGCCCAGAATGGAGTGATAACTTAGAATCAGTAAAAATACAGGGAAACAATGATGCAAAAGCAATAATATGAACAAGACCATAACCAGACCCCTATTAGCCATGACAAGCATTTCTTCAAACATATCATCAACATTTAACCTATAGGTGTAAACAACATAATTAAGTGTAGGGGTCTCATACTTATCTGATAATCACTATGAACCATTTTTCCCTCATGTCATTTGTTGCATTATCATCTATTAGGTCATAAACACATTATCCATTCATATAAAAGTAAAAATATGCTAAGAGCCATACATAGCTGTTGTTATAAAATATACAAATAACCAGCATAATAGGAACATAAATACCATAAACATATCAGCCATCAAAATCTACATATACATCAGTACATTTACACTTGAAAGTCAAGGGAATGCATTTCTCATTAATGAATGCGATGAACCAACTAGAGATGGGACTACCACCTTCATCCCGACCATAGATTGGCTGAACCAAGTCTCTTCATCCAATCACCAGCGTGCCATATTCCAAACATGAATGTGGGATTCATAGAACACATCAAAAACACCAATCAACATGGATGCCATTGGAGTTATCCACTTACACCATGAGGAATTTGAGTTATTCCTAGTCTCTAAGGCTTTACTGCAAACCACATTCTGATCCAGGGATCAATAGGCCCTACACCGAGACATACTCTCTAGGCTTTACCGTGCATCCCATCCCAGGACCACTAGGCCCAACAGAGAGAAAGTTCACCTCTTGTATTTATCGTATATCTCGCCATTCACCGACAAGTATTCCTATGCCCACTGAGGCACACAATTTGGCCTTACCACAACTCACAGTCTGGTTATTGGTTTACTAGGCCAGTGGCTTTGTGATCCTAAGCCCAGTTCAGGGACCACTTAGACCATATGTTTGTCAATTCGGATATCCACCCCACTCATCTTTGAATCCAATCTGGCCATCCCACATAAACTGAATGTGAGAACCCATCTCATCAAAGATATCAGGAAATGGCAAGGCTAGGATGAAAATACTGTCACACCTGGAAAAACCCATGCCATGATAGAAGATAACCACATGCAATCCCATGCATGCAAAATCGAGCAAGGAAAATATATATGCAAGTTGATGCCTGCAATGAAACCTTTTGTAGCTGCTTGATCTTGCCTTTCCTTGCTTGATCTTTGCTTCCTCTTGCCTTCTTTTCCTTTCTTGATCCAATGCCAAAGTGCCCCATGAAAACTCTAAGTGTCCAAGAGTATAAGAGAGAGAGATAATAATGAGAGAGCTCCAACACTAAACTGACAAAAGGTTACCAACTAATCCTCATAAGCCTTTTTATCAACGAGGCCACTATTTTCTTCATTTTCCATTATTTTCCTTCAATTTCCTCCTTAGATGCAACCTTTTACCTTTTACCTTTCACCTTCCTTTTCTCCTAAATTCCTTTATTTTCATAAATAATTGTGCCAAAAATGCCATTTTTCCTTTCCAAAGCCTTATCCATTGCCTTTTCCAATTTCATTAGCCATAAACAACCAAATGAACACCCCCTAAGGTGTCTTACCCAACATTTAGCTTGGAATACTTGTCCCATCAACTGTGCTCTTATACATTTTTACATGGAATTTTCACCAAGCGTGTTACAAAACCCTCCCCCTTGGTGGAACACTGTCCTCGGTGTTCAATGACACTTATAACCAACAAGACTGCTGAAAACAAAACATACTACCCATGGAGCTTTATAACATAGCTCGTTGCAGTATTTACAATGACCACTGCTAAAACATGAAAAGCATACCATTTACTGGAGCTTTATAACACAACTCATTACGGTATTTACAATAACAACATATACACATACACGTTTGCTTCAACTAGGGTGCCGCACCTGCTCCTAGGGACAAGTGCGAAACTACGCACTGTCCTTAACTGGCGGGTGCGAACCCCGCGAAATACGGTTTGAAAGTTCAAATTTTTCCATTTTTACCCCAAAAGTTTTGAATTGAAATGTTCTAATCCACCTTTTTTGCAATGTAGATATACAAGATGCTCATTTGGCAGGAAATGGAACACGAAGATGTGGATCAAGCCACATTACTTCATCAATCTTCAATGTAGGCATTAAGAGCATGCAGACTATTGAAATTCTGGGCCATACCCGACATGAGGGCTCAGGTAGACTTTCTGCAATGGCTGGTGGACATGTGGAACACATAGGACCAGTGTTTCATTATTGGTGGCCACCGGCTCGAAATCGAGCCGGAGGACATATACTTCTTGACTGGTTTGCCCAAGAGAGGCGAAAGATTATCTATATTCGGGACTAGGCCAGGTGGCCAGTCTGTCGCTAGTCTCCGACTAGAGTTTTGCAATTTCTAAACTGCAGACAAATGGATAGATGTTAAGACTATCTCCCGTCCTGAACTAAAAGTGATCACATTTACTGTCACCAGACTCTATGGGAGCGCAGCATTACATTTAGCTACCAGATCCCAAATGTGAATGGCAGTAGACTATTACCGAGGCACCATCTTCAACTGGTGTGACGCTATGTTGGCGAATGTGAAGGGCCAACTGACTAGAGCCAAGAATGGGAAACTAAAGAACTTTGGATATGGTTTCTTAGTTGTGAGCTTTGGCCTAGAGAGGGTTCCTATGTTGATCCCACAACAGCTTTCCGTTGAGGACGGACTTCCTCGTGAGCCTAGGATTATGCGCTGGGTTGCAGTGATGGCCCGTCATCCCGAGGAGGGTTCAGAGGTCGTTCAATTTCCTCCAAAGTATTTTCATTGGTTGGGAAACCAACTTTTCATGATTCAGGATTTTCCATATGCTGGGATGGATTGTCTTGGTGATCCAAACATGGCTCTTCCACCAGGAGAGTAATGGGATGATTCAGGTAAAATCATTTTCAACATTTTCTAGATTTTAACTAATTTTTTTTTTTGTTTTTTAAATCGCCCCAAAACTGATAGTAAAAAGTTTTTGAATGTAGATGTGGGTCCACGGCGACTAGCCACTCTCTAGCCCTATGAAAGAAGACACCCTATTGCCGCAGCACCGGCCCCACAGGACCCATCTACAGAGACCTTGGCAGAATTGGAGAATCATCTAGAGCGCTTGACAGTAGACATTCTAGAGACCAACATAGATGATATTCCTCTTAGGTTATAGCACTATGTGATTGGGATCCTAGGACCTTTTAGGAGGTTCCTTTGTAGAGTGGCCCGAGCAGTGGTTTCTTATCGTGATCATCACCAGTGATAGGATGATCGCCTTTTGTAGACTCATACGACATTCTATAGCTTTTTGTACTATCATTTTTGCTGATCATAAGGTGTTTTTCAACCTATGATCGAGGACGATGTATATTTGACACACTCCTATACTATGCTATATCACTATTACTGGTTATCTTGTAAAAGATGTTATGGGATGTTTTTAAATTTACTATTTTGATTTAATGCAAATGTATATTTAAATATCTTGGAATATGCTGATATTCAATGTAATCAAATTCACATTCCAAGAGACGAACTCTCAAAAATAATCTCAATAACACTGGATTTCTAATGGCATAAACTCTATTAAGCTGTAATACAACGAGTTCAGAATCTAACCTTACAATCAAACTCCAAATCCCAAATGAAATGGATTCAGATAATAACTCAATCACTGCACTATACTCTGGAATGTTGTTTGTTGTTTGACCGAGGCTTACCCCATGCATAGATACTAACTTGTCAGAGGGTGAATAGATAACCCAAGCTGTGGAAGAAATGTTCCATGTACTACGACAAGCGCCATCAGCAAAACCGATGTATGTTTGGAGAGACGTCGACATCTGCAATATCAAGAGTAAAATCACGATAAGCAAGAATAATGATGAAAACACTCTCTAAACTAAGTACGCATTCCTAATCTAAAACACACCAACTATAAAGAAACTATTCTAAAAAATCTCCACGCCAATCTTTTAAGCATAATATCTTTTCAAATAAAGCCCATTCCTAGGTCTACCTAAAGAGACACCGTCAAAATCTTCCAATTTATAGGCCCCTTTTGCCAGCTTTGGCTTAACAATATACGGACCATGCCACATAGGTACAAATTTTCCAGCCCCTAGCTTATCATTTGCTTGATCGTATAGTAAGACTAGATCTCCTTCCGAAAAATTGTGGGGTGTAACATTTCGATCGTACTGAGCTTTAATTCTTTTGGCATGAGTCTCGATTGCTAATGCAGCATCACGTTGATTCTCATCTAGCTGAGCTAAGTACAACAAATTTTTCTCCTCTTCGGAAGTGGCTGGTAGTAATTCTATGGCTATTTGTAATGACGGGATTTCACATTCAATAGGTAACACTGCCTCCAAACCGTAAACCAGTTGAAAGGGAGTGAAACCTGTTGATGTTTTTACTGAGGTTCGATATGCCCAAAGTGCTGAAAATAACATGTTATGCCAATTTGACCTATGAATCCCAATGATTCGTTGGATCATAGTGACTAGAACTTTATTGATTGCTTCAACCAGACCATTTGCCTGTGGGTAATATGGAGTGGAACTATCGTGACGCAAGCCAAGATGATTTGTTAGTTCAGTCATCATGATGTTTCGAAAATGACTCCCATGATCAGTGATAATCGCTTAAGGAACACCAAATCTAGCAATTATATGATTGAAAATGAAAATTGCAGCAGTTTTGCCGTCTGCCGAAAATGTAGGCATCGCCTCGGCCCACTTGGTAAAATAATCTACCGCAAGGATGATGTACGAATGCCCCCTGGCTGAGTGAGGCTTACATGTAATAAAATCGATACCCCACTTTGAAAAAGGGTCGACGACAATTATAGGGTGGAGAGGAGCCGGTGGAGCGCGCATCTTACGATAAAAAATCTGACAATTGTGGCATTTCTGGATTGCATAGATACAATATTTAAATAAGGATGGCCAGAAATAACCAGCGCGCAATATCTTTTGGGCTGTGGCATACCCAGACATATGATCGCCACATGCTCCAGAGTGACAGTCATTAAGAACCTTTTCAGCTTTTTGATGAGTTAGACAACGTCGGAAAACAAAATCCGCCCCACAACGATAAAGTGTATCTCCAATAATATTTTATTGTTGGGATTGGAAACGTATTTTCCTTCGCTGAGATCGTGAGATTTCAGGCCGAAAAGATTGGGTTTGGAGATAGACAATTATATCTCCATACCATGGATCAAGAATACTGATAAGAAACAAGGATTCATCCGCAATGGGTTCTTCCGCCACAGTTTCAGTATCAGTACGCAGGAAATCACACATCAGTTCCGCAAAAACCAAAGATTTCTTTGCCTTGGATTTTTCAAATTCCAAAAGTCAAATTCCTGTAGGATAACGATCCATTTGGAATACTTGCCCCCTAGCAATTGTTTAGTCAAAATATACGCCATAGGGTTACAGTCAGAAATTACTATGGTTTTACGTAATAAGATGTAATGATGAAAACGTTGGATAGCTTGAACTGCTGCCAAGGCCAATTTCTCCACATGTGAATATTTAAGCTTAGTCGGATTCAGAGTTCCACTACGATAGTAAATCACATGTTCACTATTGAATTCATTTTCCTGAACTAAAACCATCCCGATGGTGGAATGAGAAGTGGTGAGGTACAAGAAGTAATCCTGGTTGTAGTTGGGAGGATGCAATAACGGTGCATGGGTCAACGCATGTTTGAGTGCATCAAAATATTTGTCAGCTATCTCATCCCAAAAGAATGGAGTGTTCTGTTTCAACAACCTGGTAAAACCTTTCGTTATCTCGGCGTAGTTAGGAATGAAACGACGTAAAAAGTTTTCCTTCCCTTGCAAACTTTGGAGTTGGCGAAGAGTCGAAGGAGGAGGCAATTTGACAATAGCTTCAAACTTCGAGGGATTGACACGAATGCCGGCTTTCGAAACAACAAATCCTAGTAAACGACCCATTTCTATACAGAAAACACATTTGTGTGGATTCAGCCTAATTCGATAATGCCTACATCTCATAAATATTGCTCGTAAATGAGTGAGATGGTCGGCTCTACCTAATGAATGGGCAGGTAAATCATCGAGATAAGGCTGCACAATGTGCTTGATGTCGTGAAATGCGTAAGACATGGCCCTTTGAAAAGTTTCTCCGGCGTTCTTCAATCCAAAAGGTAACTTGCAATAAGAAAATGTCCCCCATGGACAAATGAAAGCCGTTTTTGGTTGATCAGCAGGGAGAATGTTAATTTGATTGTAACCGAAAAAGCCATCCATAAAGGAGAAAATTTCACTGCCGGCACAATCATCGATAATTTGATTGATATAGGGGGTTGGATAATTGTCTTTAGGACAAGCTCGATTAATATCCCTATAATCAATACATATTCTTATCGTTCCTTGCTTTTTGTTAACAGGAACAATATTCGATACCCAATCTGTTAAAGGAATTGGATATATGAAACCTGCTCAAAGTAATTTCTCAACTTTTGCTTTAATAGCAGCAGCTTTTCATGGGTGTATCTGATGCAAACGTTGCTGGACAGGTTTAGCATCTGGGTAAGTTTTAATTTCATGAACAACAATTGATGGATCGATTCCTGGCATTTCTTCATATGACCAGGAAAACACGTCGCAGAATTCTTGAAATAGGGCTTTATAAGTTTGGATTTCATCGTATGTACAGGAAGCACCTATATGAATGTTTTCAACAATTCCGGGTTTGACTGAAATGTCAATAGGAATCGTGCAAGAAATATTTCCCAAATTTAGCTCAGAATGAGGATGTTGTAATGGATTCTGTGGTTCTTTGACATAATCAACAGTAAAAATAGATGAAAAATCATTTTCAAAATGATCAAGCTCAGGTAAAAACGAAGATCGATGATGAAGATCTTCCCAAGGTAAATCATCAACAGACAAGAGTTCGCGAATTCGCTCATCAGTATGAACAGGATCGGAAAACGTTGTTGAATCTGAGGTTGATATTGAAAGTGATTCTGCATGGATCACATTTATTAGATCAAAATTGGTTGAACTTGAGTCAGAAAACGACTGTACAGCCTGATAAGCAACCTCAAAGGGACTCAAAGGCATGGCATCACCAAAAGAGTCCACCTCGGAATTGGAAGGAACGATCCAAGGATCATCAAAAGCAATGGTGTTTGACAAAATCATATGAATAGTTGCGAAAGAAGGTGATACATTGGGAGGAGGAAAGGAAAAAGTTCCTAGTAAACCAGAATCTTTAACTAAACCTACCCCAACATCCTTATAAGGGATAGTTGTTTTACCAACATGTTGAATACTCTCAGAAGAGGATGGATCGGATGAGAAGTAAGTTAACTGGTCTGTTGTAACAATCTTTACATTATGTGGAAACTTAATAAGCCGAAAGACCGATGAAACAACAACAGTCATTGTGTAAGACCAACTACGACCCAAGAGAAGGTTGTAATCTAGAGGGGCATCAACCACCTCCACATCTAGATTAACAGATTTTCCTTCAACCCCTATAGGTAAGTCCTGCAAAATGCGATAGGGATGAAACCCTCGGCCATCAAAGGCCTTTAGAATCTTCGGGGATTGATTAAGTGTAGGAGAACCAAGCGCTTTCCAACACTATATCGACATAATACACGTTGAAGCTCCCTCATCAATCACAGTCCTAAAGCAAGGTCTGTTTTTGACTAACATTGGAATCTGGAAAGTCATTTGATGAGGTAGATGAGGTGTACTATTTTCTAAATCGAATATTATAAGATTTGAGTCCTGAAGATCAACAGCTCCTATAGATGACAATAGCAATTTAGGCTGTGCTAGACATGATTGCAGCACCTCCAAAGCCGACATTGCTGAATGAGAAACAACTAAATCTTCAATAATGTTATAGTTCTGAGTAGCTCTCGCATGTGGATTGAAAGCTGACTTTCGAAGTATACCTTTAGCAGACGGTTTGATTACTAAGTCTGGATTAGGTTTCTCGATCTATAGTGGATCGGAACCAGAAGGAGCTGAAGTTGATGGGTTTGAATTAGAAGATTCTGCTTCCTTACCACCAACAGGACTTTTACTTCCATAATCTTGCGATCGTGTCGCAATCCTAATATGGGACATCATCATTATGGGTTCTTCGGAGGCATTTGAGGAAGAACCTATCATCTTACTATCTTGGCTAGGAAAAGGATCCTTCAAGACAGCAGGTGTTTGAAAACCTTTGACGATTTTCGCAACCTCAACTCGATGTGGACAATCTCTTGTAAAATGCTCCTCATCACAGATGAGACAAGGATAACGAGGCTTATGTTTCTCGTCAGTAGATTCAGTTTTATCTGATTTCTCTTTTGAGTTTTGTTTATTTTTCTTCTTGCCTTTGTTTTTACCGCTGGATTTTTATTTGGCCGTAGATGATTCTACGACATGGACATCGGCAAGAATTTCAGCAGAAGAATCTCCTGTCGAGGAATCTGGTAAAGTTATAATAGGAGAAGAATTCTTTGAAGATTTCTTCTTACTTTTGGTATTAACCAAACCAATCATACCATCATCGGCATGAGACCCTGAAGGAGCTACAGTTATCTGATTTTTTTCAGAAGGTCGGGGATTTTCTCATGTAAAGTACCTGACTGCGTATAAACGAGGTCAAGGTACTGAACCTGAGCAATTACTTGCTCTTCAGTAACAACTCCTGCCTTAGCTACATCCTTAGTTATTTTAGGTAATAATGATTTAACAAACCATTTTGCCAAAATTTGATCTGAAATAAAAACTTTCACTAAACGACGTCGACGTTGCCATTCATGAATATGATCTGAAATGTATGTGGACGTTGACTATTTTAATGAGGTTAATAATTCCGTGCCATTGTCATATCGGACAGGCAACTGAAAATGAGTTAGGAAGGAAGTGGCTAACTGACTAAAATTGTAAAAAGAGCCTCGTGGCAACTCAATGTACCACTTGGCAGTAAGACCAATCAGAGTGCGTTGAAAAAGACGTAAGTGAATTGAATCATCTATAATGGAAATAGATGCACACCAGAGGTGGTAAGTCATCACATGATTAGACGGATCTTCTCCTGACTTCCCCTCAAACTTTGGTATATCACTGGGCAACTTATTCGGCATTGGTAGCCAAAACGGAAGATAATTAATTGGATCGTTTGTAAGGCGCGACAATTCAGGTAAATGAAAGTTGCTATAAATGGTAACTAACGGTTCAGGTCTCGAAAACTTTGGGTCATAAGACCAGCCCCAGGAGGAGAATATCCAGGATAACTTGGAATTGGATTTGCATTTGGGATATTATATCCTCCTGGAAAACCAAGATTAACCAGACCATACTGGGGTTATTGAGGTTGCTGATAAGTATACCCAGGGTACGGCTGATACTGATAAACTGGGCTTTGCACAACAGGACCGTATTGATATTGTCCCTGGTACGGTTGATAAGTAAATTGTGGTTGACTTGTGACAACCGTACTTGGCCCAGGTTGTCCTACATGCATTTGAACCGAAGTCTAGATTGTAGGTCCGGACTGTGGTAAAGAGGCTTGATGAATTGATGCAGGAACAATAGAAACCGGAGCTGCTGATACTCCAAAAGTTGGTGGGGTGGATTGAACAGAAGCCGCAGTAGTTGCAGCAGGCGTTTGAGGTAGAGTCCGAGGTGAAATAGGCCCAGGCTGATGAACTACCCTAGTTGCAGAAGTTTGAGTAGTAGGTTGGACAGGTTGCTGGGTTGGGCCCGAAACCGAAGGTTGTCCAGATTGAGATGACAACTGCACATTGGGTTGCGAAGTCTGTTGAGATGAATCCCACACCACATTCATTCCAGGGTATGGACCCATAAAAGGTTGAGCATATTGAGGACCATAACCGGGTTGAGTGTAGGGTTGATAATTAAATGGTACATTTCCAGTTCCTTGAACAAATGGTTGACCAAAAGGTGGTTGGAAACCTTGAGGTTGGTACTGACCTTGAGGTTGATAACCTTGAGGTGCGTACTGAAACTGGGGTTGACTTTGAGGTACATATTGATACTGGGGTTGACTTTGAGGTATATATTGCATCTGGGGTTGACCTTGAGGTATATATTGCATCTGGGGTTGACCTTGAGGAATGTACTGTCCCGTAGGGATGTACTGCCCTTGAGGTTTCCCCCCAGGCGATAATGGACTACCTTGAGGCTGCCCCCCAGGCGGTATTTGAGTACCTTGTGGCTGCCCCCCAGGTGGTATCTGACTACCTTGAGGTTGCAGATTTGGAGTAGTACCAGACATCATAAGAATCTCTTCTACACTCAACGGTTGAGTTCCGTTATTACCAATTGATATCACATATTCAATTGGTTGAGGAGATGCTCCTGAAAAAGTACCAGATAATGACTGATACACAGAAGGAACAAAAGGACCGCCATGTAAAAATGTTTCTGGCATCTGAGAAAACAAGGATGACCGTTTCGACATATTCAAAGGAGTATAATAACCTCTGGGCGTTGGATTGAAAGGAATTCAAGGTGGTGAAGAAGCAAGACCCGGATTTTCTAAAAAGTTCATCAACGATATATACCAAGAATCACCTCTAATTTGACTGTAGAAGATTGATTCATGCTCCCTAAGTTCTATAGCTGGTTGATTTTCAGGGAGGTTTATATCTTCGTCCGGACTTACAAGTTCTTCAATGGAAATGAGTCCAGAAGGAAGATTTTGGGTAATGACACTTTCTAACCTTGGTGAACGAGAACCACTAGAAGCTGGAGAAGCAAATTCTGAAGATGGAGTAGCAGCAGGTTCAGTTTCAGGTTCAGAGATTTCAGGTTCTTCGACTAATTCACTAGTAGGATTAATACTACCAGTAACTTCGGAAAATGAAATCAGTTCAGAAATATATTCTGTTGCTTGAACTTGATAATCAAGATGTATAATCAAAGAAGACTCTCCGGCCTCCAGTGACCCAACTCTACTATCACTAGGTGTAACAAGAGCTCGTAGCCCTTCAAGCTGACTTGGTGTAAATTCGGGAGGTTGCCCCCAAAGTCTAGGGGATTGTCTCGGTACTTCAGCCACGATTAAATATTTCATTATTTCACATGCAAACAAAGAAAATCTCAATAAAACCACCTAAAGTCTCTAAAGAACCAAACAATTTGAAGCACACACCTAAAAAAAATCTAAGAGATCAAACCACACACAAACAGTAACTTTTCGTACTGAAAACACTAGTTGGTGATGAAATCCAACATCACAGAATTCAATACAGAAATGGCGGTTGGAATAGTTACCCCGACAACCTACTTAATGAAATAGACTAGCACAAGTTTCTCCACAAAACCGTCTCGAGTGGAGAGAACCCCCAGAGAGTCCAAGTGAGTCTAGTCGACGTCTGCTCCAGGTACAGTGAGACCCGTCCTTCACCGTCACCTTGGGAAAGAATCTTAAGATTATGGTCACTAAGGTTACCAACAGTAACAAATACAACTGGGGGAACAATCTACGATCTGATCTACGTGCAAGGGCAGAGTAACAAAGCTCAAACCCCTTGACGGCTCCTCAACATGATCAATCCGAGGTTTACCAACAAGTGACCCCAGGCTGCTCGACAATGGTTAATCTGAGGTTTACCATTTTTAATACGTGCAAATCTTCTCTCTTTCCCAATGAGACAAACTTGATTATCTCAAAGGTTTAGACATGATCTCGTGATTGACTCCTATAAGAGGAGCTTCCCAGATTATATCAATCACAATTGGATTTACTTCCTACCACAAGATACAACTACTTGTTTATTTAAACTGTCTTGGAGAGTTAATTACTCCCTACTCCAAGATACTGGCCTAAGCTATGTTGGTGATAAAAGCCCTAGAAAATAAAAAGATTGCTAGATTGATTTTAATTAAGCGTTATTTTTATTGGTTGTTTCTTAGGTCAATAGGTGTGGAGATGAAACTTGATGGTGTGAAGACTCGACTCCAAAACACTAAAAAATGCACCTAATATGATAACAATTCCTTTTCCTTTCAATGAATTTCTAGCTAAAGGAAGAGTTGAGAATGCAATGCTTTGAAAAACAAATCTTTCCTTCAACATACAACTGAAAAGAAAAACTTTTTGTCTTTTTCAATGAACTAAAAAACGAGACTACTAATTATGCTCACTGAAAATCCCTTTTCTTTTTCAACACTCAAAACTACAGAAAGCAATTCTTTCAAAAGAGATTCTAAGATTTCTAGAAAACACTCTAAACTATTAAAAATAATTCTTTCAAAAAACTTCTATAATTTCTAGAAAATACTTAAAACTATAAAATTCTAATATTGAAATCTAAAAACAAAATAGATTGATAAAAACTTGAAATCTTTTTGAGGATGTTTTACTTAGTTATTCAGTCAACTAAGGATTAATTTGTTCAGAAAAAACAAACTAATCAAAAACACCTAGCTATGTTTTCTTTATAAAAAATGAAATTCAAAACTTACAAGCAAGTTCGTTCAAAGTTTTGCAAAGAGAAAACGAGATCTACTTCTCTCCAAGGACAGATTTCATAAACCAGCCAGACTCATCAAGAAGATAAAAGATACCAGGGTGATCTAAGGTTCTTAAACTTCCAATCTCTGAGCCACTACAAAGACCAAGCGAAAATCGATCCGGACAAGCAAAACTTCTAGAAAATCACCTAAAACAAGAATGCCAATGGAACTAACTCACAAGGAACTTTTGAAAAGACACATGCAGATCTGGGCAAAAACTAACAGCTATAAATAAAACCTAAACCTAACTGGGTGAAAAGATCTTAGGTTTTTCAAACTTTTGACAGGGTCCGCAGGCTTCCAGTAAAACCAGATGCGGTATCGCTCTGTGTAGTAATGTAACAATGTGGAGAGGTCCACACTGTATTACAAGCTGAATGTGTGGTCCTCTTTCAAAAAATTCGAAAAAAGAAAAATCAAACTAGGATCTAACAACTACCCAATCCCACACACATCGAGCAAAAATCAGAAACAAAAAATCAAGTTTCTCAAGTCAAAGGCAAAGGAAAATTAAAAACAAAATCCAGTTCCCCAGTATGGTCGCCAAGTTGTTGGCCAGATAAATCGTTCTTGCGGACAAGACTGATCTCCCTAGTATCAACAGATATCTAGCAATAAGCAGGACAAGCAAATCTACCTTTCTCTAAACATATTGTGATTCATTAATAAAAACTAAGAGGTGTTTTAGACCCTACCTTAAGTCCAACGCTAGTTTGTTGCAGCCACGCTTCGACCGTCTGAAAGAGTTTTTCTTTGAGAATCTGCAAACACAAACAAGCACACATCAAATAACACCTGCATAGCTAATATAACAAATCATGTTCATTATGAAGATCAAGGAGCTCATAAAATAAACCATTAAACACAACTTATTGAGAAAAATAAACTTGATTGTATTAACTTTGAGAATAAAATAACTTTACAACCTTGGTGCCTTGATGTTGTAGAAGCTCTTTCCAGGGTCAAAACAAGAATCTCCTCTACTTTGACAAGCCTCACTCACTTCCAAATGAGATTAAAAGGTATGTGATCTCTCCTCTCAAAAGCTCAAAAAAGAAGACTAAGTTCCAGGAGCATTTACCCTAAAAAATATTCAGCTTTCAACCTCCCCTACAACCAGCCCAATGCCTCATTTTATAGTGCAAAGGAAGGAAGTTGCAGGTCCACCTATGAAGGGATAAGTCCTCCTTCAAAGGGATAAGCACCTCATATCAAGGGGTTAGCTCCTTTAGTTATGGGATGCATGAACCATGGAGGAGCGAACTTGCCAGTGCAAGATTCCTTCTAGAAGCATCCAGAAATGACTCAAGGTGAGTTTTTAAGAATGTACTTACACCTTTTTGACTTTTACAGGGGTCTGCACCCATTACACACAGACAGAGCGGTCAGGTGCACAGGGGACATGAACGTTAGTTGCGGGACCACAGGTAATGCTAAGAGAAAGTGCGGAACCAGAGTTTAAGAGATTTTTAAGGTCTTTCTCTTATTTTCAAGGCTTGACACGAAGAGCTGAGGCTTAAGACTTGCAAAGGAGGTATGTATGAGTGGTGATAGACTCACACAGACTGCAAATGTCATGGTGACAATTTTTGTGCAACATCTAGCCAAAAATTCTGTGGTCGAAGGTTGATTTATCTGTGTCATCAATTTTTTTTTTCTTTTCTTTTCTTTCTTTTTTTTTTTTTTTTTTTTTTTTTTTTTTTTTTTAAGTTATGGTTCTAAAACCTTATTCTTACAGTCATTTTCTTGTTTTTTTCACGTTCAGTAGACATTTGGGTTCCCACCAAAGACTCTTGTTTTATAGACACATCCACACCAACCATGCTTGACTTACCAGATAATTGTGTCACTTTAATACCATTGCCTTGTATTCCCACTTGTAAGGAAATATTCTAGTCAGGATGGTTCTTTAATAGGTCAGAATTATTATCTAGTTCTTGATTTGAAACTTCATTTGTTGTAAGTGGCACTCCTTGGTCTTGAATATTCACTTTGAATGATTTTTGAGCCCTTGATTTGAGCCTTTCAACTCCAACAGGTTCATGGAGAGAGCCCATACATTCTCAATATTTCCTTCATAATATTAGAGTATATTGTAGGGGTGCCATGTATTGGCTATTGGATGCCACTTAGAGCAGAATTGTTTTTTGGCTAGAAGACCACGAGATAGGAAATCCTTGAAGTTGAAAACACCACATTGGTACTGGAGGATTCCACCAACATTCAACGCAATCCATTCAAACTCATTACATTGAAACACAACATTCAACACAATCCATTCATTGAAGTATTTAAATATATAATGTTGCTCAGATTAGGACATAAAACCCTAATATTGGTTTTTCTTATTCGACAAAACCAATGCAAGAAATATTATTGGGACATAATAAATATATTAATGCATGCCAAAACATATTAATCTTGAAGCCACTCTCAACACATATCGAAAATTCAATGCATATCAAATTATAATCACCCCATTAAGAACAATTTCTCCAACACATTTGAAAATGAATAGTGGTATAACCTTTTCAAAACATATCGAGCACTCCAGCATCAGTTGCACAATAATGCTCATGAAATAATTTTGTGCTAGAGGTTGTTCGAGAAAAATAATAATGAGGCTCTAGAAAAATAATAATGAATCTTCCAAGACCTACGCCAACCGTTAAAACAATAATGGTGTGCCAGTTGTAATATGATATTGCATGCTGAAGTATGACAATAAATAAAATTATTAAATGAGATAATGAAAGGAGTAATGATAAATGTTATGGCCAATGCACATATTTGAGCCAACACACAATAAATGCTAATGCACAGTCAATAATACATTTATGTTGGGGTTGTCCATACTTATTATCCTTCATTCTCCTTCCATCCTGCTCGTGTTCTATCTCCTGTCATTTTGCGCCTATCCTCATCATATTCCTTACCACATAGTTATTACTTTTTCTTTACATTACTTTTCCTTTAACAATTCATTCTTTCCATTACAAATGTGAATTACCTTGAGCACTCAATTCTGTTTGGGATGCCATTTCTTTATTTGAGATGCTTACTTGATTATTTAGAGTTTAGTTTTAGTTATTCAATCCTAGCGATGTCTTTTTCAATGGAATTCACTAGCAAAGAGAAGTGATTTAGAGAATATGTTCTGCAACCTTGAATGATTTTCCATTTGCTTCATTTTTCTTTTGTAGCTTTTGAATGTACGCAGTTATTCAATTGTTAAATGTATCAAAGCTAGCGATGTCCCTTTTCAATGGCATGCACTGGTAAAATTTGTGTTCTCTCCTCTTTTATTTTTAAATGCATTCTAGTTTGGTAGTGAAATGTCCTTGCAATATTATGCTTCATGGTAAGCTTTAGATTCTTGCAATGGCTCATTAACTATCATTTGCATTTAGATATTTATTTTCCCTTTTATTATTTTTGTTTAGAAAATATACTCAACACATTGTGCCAATGATAACTAAGAATACCACATGTTGCAGAAGCAGTTCAAGGAATTTCTTTTCCAATACTTCTAGCATTCATCTTTTGTATTCATTCAAATTCTTGCATTCTAATATAACATAGCATACGAGTCTTTGCTTTTATGATACATAGCTGAAGCATTTAGAGAAGTCCTCATGATGCTATGGAATGTAGCATTGTAGTTTAATTTTGATTGGAGAGCTTTTTTCATTTCAATTGTTATCTTCACATAGAGGTTGCAAGTAATATGGTCCGGATGTAGATCATGATGAAAGCTTCAAAAATAAATGTATAGAATCTATTCCTTCACATGATGGCCATACTTTTGATTTTTCTTGCATGCATATATATATTTGAATTGAATAAGATCAGTTGAATACATGAGTTATGCATTGATGCATTCCATATATTTAAATTCAACAGAAGTTGAAGAGTTTTGAGGAAATTTTGATGATGGCAATATACAATGAACTAGGCTCATCTTTCAACATGATTTGGGAATGTCTAACTGGACTATGTACATTTGAGAATGTCTATTTCCATGCTTATATACAAAATATACAAGTATTTACAATTTAAAAAAAAAATCTTGAATCAAGAATAGGTCTCTGAATGAAGAACCTGATTGATGTTTCTAGTTTATAAAGAAGATGTCTTGATCAATTTGATGATAGTCCTTTTCTCTTGTTGCTTCTTGATTGCTTCAAATTCTACACATAATTATATGCTTCTTCTTCTTGCAGTCTCCCCCTAGATAGTGCACTCAACCCCATATTTTCTATAATGATATAGATTCTCCTTTTGAAGTCATATTAGTGAGAAGGATCTGCAAAATTTATCCCTAATTTGTTTCTGAGATATTCAAAAGGTTCTCTAGCATAAGGCTTTGTAAATATATCTACTATTTGTTCTTTTATGGGTATGTACTCCATATTCATTGTTTACTCAAGTACTTGTTCTCTAAGGAAGTGGTACTTTATGGGAATATGTTTTGTCTTTGAATGCAACACGTGATTTTTCAAAACTCTTATTGCACTTATATTGTCACACTTGATAGATATAGGTTCACTGAAATTTACCTTCATATCTCTTAGTGTTTGTTTGATCCACAACACTTGTGTGTAACAAGAGGAAACTGCCATGTATTCGGCTTCTGTTGTAGATAGAGGAACTGATGATAGTTTCTTTCTTAACCATGCAACCAAACACTCTCCTAGGTATAATGAACCACCACTTGTACTTTTTTTGTCATCCACACAACTGGCCCAATCCGCATCTGTGTATGTTGTCAATGTAAAGTACTTACCTTTTAAATACCATAGTCCGTAGTGCCTTTCAAATATATGAATATCCTCTTTATTGCTAATAGATGACTTTGTTTAGGCGTTGATTGATATCTTTCCACTAATCTGACTATTAACATTATATCTAGTCTAGAAGTTGTTAGGTATAGCACACTTCCTATAATATAATTGTAAAGATTTTGATCCACATTAGGCGATTCATCATTTGCGCATAGCTTGCATCAAAATTCAATGGGGGTTGAGACAAGTTTACAGTCTTCCATTTGGAACTTTTTCAAAATATCTCTGAGGTATTTCTCTTGAGAAATGAATATCCCTCCAAAAAAATTTAGGATTTGCAGCCCTAATTAAAAGTTAAGTTCTTTAGTCATTGACATCTCGAACTCAAACTTCATCTCTTGATAAAACCATTTTACTAGATGATCTTTATTGCTTCTAAACATGATATCATCCACATACACAACCACAATTAGTAATTCATCTCCATAAGCCTTTATGTACAGATTACTATCAACTCCTCCTCTCTTGAAACCCTATTTTTGAAGGTACTTGTCCATTCTAGGGTACCATGCCCAAGGTGTTTGTTTAAGACCATACAATACCTTCTTTAACTTGCAAACATAATTAGGTTTATCTGACAATGAAAATCCTTCTGGTTGTTCCATGTAGACCTCTTCCTCAACTTCTCCATTTAGAAAAGAAGACTTTATGTCCATTTGGTATACTTTGAAATCCTTGTAACAAGAAAAAGCCAAAAACATCTTGATTTCCTCCAATCTGACAACAGGTGCAAATGTTTCTTCATAGTCAAGAACTTCTACTTGTGAGTACCCCTTACACACTAGCCTGGCTTTGTTTCTAACAATTTGAATCTGTTCATTCATCATGTTTTTGAATACCCATTTTGTGCCAATGCCAGTTTTTCCAATTGGTCTTGGTGTCAATTCCCAAGTCTTATTCTTTTCAATTTGATCTAACTTCTCATTCATAGAATCTATCCATTTTTTTCATTACATGCTTCATCAAAGTTCTTGGGTTCAATCTGTGACAACATAGCAATATGAACTTGGTATACTTTCTCCGCAAGTTGCCTCCTTTTTTCACTCCTTCACTTTTATCTCTAATAATTTGAATTTCAAGATGATTCTTTTGTGTGTACCTTGAGGGACATTTTGAATGAGTCTCTGTATTTATAAATCTTCATCTTATACTTTGTTTTCTTTATTGTCATGATGATGATCTAGAGGGTTGATAAAACCTGTGTTGTTGTTCCTATTAAGTAGTTCTTCATCAAACTTAAATATATGCATTCCACAATCTTATGCATTCTTTTATTATAGCACATATATCCCTTACTTTTTGATGAATATCCCAAAAATATTCCCTCATCTGATCGAGCATCAAACTTTCCCAGTTTTTCATCATTATTTTGATATAAAATTTACTCCCAAATACTTTAAAATGTTTGATTGAAGCTAGCTTACTGTGCCACAGTTCATATGTGTCTTATCACATTTTGGTCTGAGATGTGCCTTATTGAGAATATGTATTATTGTATGTACTACTTCTGTTAGCCACAAGGGATAGCTCAATTGTTCAAGTTCCTGTTGATAAGTACCTTTCCAATATGGGAGGTCACGGGGTCAAATATCCTCGACGCCCTTGAGGTTAGGCCCGACCAGATAAGATGATGGGTAGATCCCTTCGGGTGGGTCTGTCGGATTATTACCCATGATGTAGTAACCACTAAGTGACCGTGAACCATAGTTGGAAAAAAAAATGTATAACACCCTCCTCCCACATCAACCCAGGTAACCATACCAACTGGGGTAAAAATTATATGAGAGGCTACTATGATCAAATTCGACCTCCTATGTGACCTTAAGGAAGTGGAATTGATAGAAACATCACACACAGTCATCCAACATCAGCTTCAGAATCCTCAGAAGACATGTCAACCACTTAGACAACATGTCCTTAGGTCGCACTAATGTTCTGGATATCTTAGGCCATGATTGCTCTCATGCTATGGGAAATGGAGTGACCAGAGACCCAAAGTCACTCTCATAGGATTTCCTTCCAGTGACCAGACACTAAAGTTGCCAATTCTATGCCAATGACCCCGAGATTTGAGCCCTTTTTCAGGCCCAGAACCCAGGTCACTGCCCAGAATGGAGTGATAAATTAGAATTAGTAAAAATACAGGGAAACAATGATGAAAAAGCAATAATATGAACAAGACCATAACCAGACCCCTACTAGCCATGACAAGCATTTCTTCAAACATATCATCAACATTTAACCTATAGGTGTAAACAACATAATTAAGTGTAGGGGTCTCATACTTATCTGATAATCACTATGAACCATTTTTCCCTCATGTCATTTGTTGCATTATCATCTATTAGGTCATAAACACATTATCCATTCATATAAAACTAAAAATATTCTAAGAGACATACATAGCTGTTGTTATAAAATATACAAATAACCAGCATAATAGGAACATAAATACCATAAACATATCAGCCATCAAAATCTACATATACATCAGTACATTTACACTTGAAAGTCAAGGGAATGCATTTCTCATTAATGAATGCAATGAACCAACTAGAGATGGGACTACCACCTTCATCCCGACCATAGATTGGCTGAACCAAGTCTCTTCATCCAATCACCAGCGTGCCATATTCCAAACATGAATGTGGGATTCATAGAACACATCAAAAACACCAATCAACATGGATGCCATTGGAGTTATCCACTTACACCATGAGGAATTTGAGTTATTCCTAGTCTCTAAGGCTTTACTGCAATCCACATTCTGATCCAGGGATCAATAGGCCCTACATCGAGACATACTCTCTAGGCTTTACCATGCATCCCATCCCAGGACCACTAGGCCCAACAGAGAGAAAGTTCACCTCTTGTATTTATCGTATATCTCGCCATTCACTGACAAGTATTCCTATGCCCACTGAGGCACACAATTTTGCCTTACCACAACTCACAGTCTGGTTAATGGTTTACTAGGCCAGTGGCTTTGTGATCCTCAGCCCAGTTCAGGGACCACTTAGACCATATGTTTGTCAATTCGGATATCCACCCCACTCATCTTTGAATCCAATCTGGCCATCCCACATAAACTGAATGTGAGAACCCATCTCATCAAAGATATCAAGAAATGGAAAGGCTAGGATGAAAATACTGTCACACCTGGAAAAACCCATGCCATGATAGAAGATAACCACATGCAATCCCATGCATGCAAAATCGAGCAAGGAAAATATATATGCAAGTTGATGCCTGCAATGAAACCTTTTGTAGCTGCTTGATCTTGCCTTTCCTTGCTTGATCTTTGCTTCCTCTTGCCTTCTTTTCCTTTCTTGATCCAATGCCAAAGTGCCCCATGAAAACTCTAAGTGTCCAAGAGTATGAGAGAGAGAGATAATAATGAGAGAGCTCCAACACTAAACTGACAAAAGGTTACCAACTAATCCTCATAAGCCTTTTTATCAATGAGGCCTCTATTTTCTTCATTTTCCATTATTTTCCTTCAATTTCCTCCTTAGATGCAACCTTTTACCTTTCACCTTCCTTTTCTCCTAATTTCCTTTATTTTCATAAATAATTGTGCCAAAAATGCCATTTTTCCTTTCCAAAGCCTTATCCATTGCCTTTTCCAATTTCCTTAGCCATAAACAACCAAATGAACACCCCCCAGGGTGTCTTGCCCAGCATTTAGCTTGGAATACTTGTCCCATCAACTGTGCTCTTATACATTTTTACATGGAATTTTCACCAGGCGTGTTACAAAACCCTCCCCCTTGGTGGAACACTGTCCTCGGTGTTCAATGACACTTATAACCAACAAGACTGCTGAAAACAAAACATACTACCCATGGAGCTTTATAACATAGCTCGTTGCAGTATTTACAATGACCACTGCTAAAACATGAAAAGCATACCATTTACTGGAGCTTTATAACACAACTCATTACGATATTTACAATAACAACATATACACATACATGTTTGCTTCAACAAGCGAATAACCGTACTGTCTATGGAGCTTTATAAATCCAACTTGATACAATATTTACAATAATATACACATATACATGTTTTCTCAGCTCGAAAATAAAAGGATACAATGCTTGCATTTGCAACAAGGGAATCCAGAGGCTCACACCTCCACCCTAAATTAATACCAGTATTCAACTCCTTCCTAGGAAGTCTAGAATCCACTGCCACAGTGAAACTACATCCAATGTCCAATGCTATAATCCTCTACCACTTGTCCTCTCAGTGAACAATTACTGACTCATTATTCGAGGGTGCACTCCTAATGTGCATATGATCCCATCTGGCAATGCTAATGACCAAAAAAAATCCATCCCCGATCTTCCCTTCTCTTGCTACATAGTCCTTCGAGCAATCCGGTCAATCCCTTTCGTGCAATCACTCACCTTCCAAGTTCCGCTAGAACCCCCATCCTGGGTAGTCCATCCCTTGGCAAGGCTTTCTCACATTGGAAGATACAAAAACCAAGGCATATCCCTGCCTCAAAACCATCATACCGGTCATAGCATGCTTATGGAAATCAATGGACACTATTGGGTATCAGTTTCCAACAATGGCCATGTTCCTGAATTCTTTTCTAGTATACTACTTCATTTTCCAATTCCTTTTGTTGTTGCAAATTCTTGCAGTCAATTTCAATCACCCAACTAGGCATTTCATGCATTCTTCTACCAAGCACATAACTTCCATTAGATTTAAAATAAATTGAAATAAATTCACATCATACCTCATTGGTAGCTCGTCAATAAGGTAATCTTGTTCGCTTCCTATCACAACAAGTCAAATTAGCATATTTGACCAAATCAACATGTATAAAAATATCACATCAGGTTATCTCAAAACATAACCATCAAAATCACAAATCACATGTAACCATCATAAACCAAAATCATAGATCATATGTAATCATCATAGACCAGAATCATAAATCACATATAATCATCATATACCATAATCATAAATCACATGCATAATAAAACTGAAATAAAATGTTGATACTTATCCTTTAATTGATCCTTACTTCTACCTTTGTTCTTATTCCAACATACACCAGATCGGTTGCCACAACGAAAAACACCCAGTGCGTTCTGCTCAACCAAATTCACATATACATAGTGTGCATCACACACATATGACCAGACACAACATACAACTCCATGCAATACATGCACCTACACCTGACATACAACACATACACCTACACCCAATGTATATAATATAATACATATTCCTACATCCAATGCATAACACAATACATACACCTACACTTGGCGACAACACAACACCATACATCTATATCTGATGTAAAACACTACACAATACATGCACATACCTAGTACCACATACCCTCAACATAGCATGTATGCACACAATACCACACATGCACCAGTACCATATGTACAACATGTACATAGTACCACTTGTACACTGCACCACCTGCACAATGTGTGCACAACATCACATGTACACGGTGCCACCTACACAACGTGTACACAATGCCACATATACACTACACCACTTGTACGATGTGTACACAATACCGCATTTACATAGTACCACATACACGACATGTATGTGATACCACATGTACACAACGCCACATACACGACATGTACACAACACCACCTACACACAACGCCCACTTGTACAACATATACACAACACCACTTGTACAATCATGCACACCACACCATATGTGTATAGCACCACATGTACAACATGCACGCAACACCACATGTACATAACACTACATATCCAACATGTACATAGCATCACTTGTACACAACACCGCATATCAAACACACGCAGATCACCATATGCATACAACACCACATATCCATCATGCACATTGTATAATATGTACACAACACCGTATATCCAACATGTTCATAGCACCATCTATACCCATCACTAAATATGCAATGCTCATACAACACTATCTGTACTAACACCCTGTACATAATATTTCATAAACAACATGTACACACACTACATATGCACAATACTACATGTGCACAATCATCATAGATGAAACATTTACAACATGTATGCCATATGCACAATAGTAATACCACACATCTGAAACCACACTACCTCTACCAAGAAGCCTTGCTTCCACAATCTTATCCATGCTTGTCCTAGCATGCCGTAGACCATACTACTTTCATTTCGCTGATGTATCCCTTGGTATAACCTGTCCATAACATAGACATAATATATTCACATAATATCAACTCATAACCACATAATACTAACCTCATATATTTTTCATGACTACTCTTCCCAATTGATTCCTTGTAAGACCAAGAACCTATTCATGCCATTCGCCTGCATAAGCATTCATTCTGCCACAAGAATGATTCTTGATGGTCTGTTGGAAAGTGACATAAATACATGGATACATACATACATATATGTAAACAGTAGCATAAACAAGCATGATCTTGTTAGAAAATGACATGCATACATACATATATATACACATAAATGTTGGCATTAATAATCATGATCTCTGAAGACCTTATTAAACATGACATACATATACACCTACATGTATACATATATAAACATCAGCATAATCATGATCATAACATACTTACTAGATATCACAAGGTCTAGGTTAATATGCCTAGGTCTAGGTCTGGGTGTTGATTTTCATCATGAGTAATCACTCATGTTTTTATGGTCCCCTCCAGGCCTCTCCCACGTGGCAACTGTTGGGCATGGGCCCCATCAAGCCAACATTAGCATCATCGAGTCACCCTTCTTCATATCTTCTGAGATGAGTTACCCTTGTATCTATGGCATCTGTTTTGAGTCCCCTTCTGTCTAGTTACAGTGTTCCATACATTGTCATGTCACATCCCTCCCATTTTTCATATTTTTCCTCCAGCTCTACTATTCAATATTTTCCGAACCTCCATTTGAGTCATTGACCATCCCCTCTAGAATCGAATCAGTCGCTGCCAGGTTCACCATCCTTATTATGCTATGACAAGGGAATTCGTCAGTCCGCCACACATTTTGTTTCCTTCCATCATCATCCCTAGTGTCAGCCCATCAGTCACTCTGCTATGATTCCCTTCTATCACCCTTAGCACATTTATTCCAAAAGAGTGGTATAGAGGGTGGTGTACCTTGGTTCTAGCGTCCATCTTTTTTTAGTGCCTTAGATCAAGAAAAGGGAATCATCATTTCCCTTTGACTTGGTTGTTTCTCATGTGCTCGACACCAACTCCTTATCACACAATTGAGATTCATACACCTGACGGTTCATTGATCTAGACGATTGTCCCAGTGATTCTCAAGTGTGTGTTAGATGTTTCACACCTCATGAGGGGGTGGCCCTTCAGGTAGCCCCCCACATGCCTAGATGACCGCAGATGTTGATCCAACCTTAGATGTAGTTCCACATATGTGACGGGTTTAGTTTCTACCTCTTGCATCTCTCCTTCAGATGACCCATTCAGATATTTAGAGCCCTTTCCTACTCATCAAGGTTTCTTTGGTTGTGATCCCCCCTCACCATGTCAGCTTGAGGGGCATTATGTCTCATGTAATCAGATTTTATTGTATTCAATCTTGGCCTATGTTTTTCTAGGCGCATTATGTATATGGGATCCATTGTATTATTTTTAAGCCCATTGATGTCAGTGTATCATGTATCATGTACTTTGTAGCTCAGTCCCACATAACTGGGCTCATCATTATTCTTTGTACATGGTTATCTTGGTGGGTATGGGAATGCCTCCCCCGCCTCATTTGAGATCATTTACTCCCACATAAAAGGAGACTTCTATCAGTTTAGTAGGTCTTTCCCCCTCCATTATTTGTCTGTCCTTGTATTGCTTCAATTCTTTCTCTCTCTCTTTGACTCCCCTTTGGTGAAGTGTAACTTACAACGTATTTCGGTCATACAATTATCTCCTAACACTCATACGTTGGGGGTAATCTGTTATCACCAAAAAATGATCACCTAGCCATTTCTAACTAGGTGGATCGAAATACACCATGTAGGATTGATTTTACGATAGTAAAATCACTTTCAGTGGAAAATAATTTAGTAAACCACTTTTATTAAATTATTTTCTGAGTTAAATAAAAAAACCCATGAAAATAATTAGATAAATAATTATTTTTTTAACTTTTCTCTAGGAATAATTATTAAATCATTGTTTAAATAAGTATTCCTTTTGACTAAATCCCCTAGGAAAAATTACATAAATCACTATTTCTTTATTATTCCTTATGTCCACTATTGGAATAATTGTTAAATAACTATTTCAATATCACACCATTCTTAATCCTCGCGAAATAATTAATAAATCATTTTATTTTTTAATTATTTCTAAATAAAGATATTTAACCATTTTAAATATCTTTTCCCTCTCCAATAAATATAATAAACTATTCCTAGTGGTTAGATCTTGATTTAGTCAATATTATTTTATTATTCTCCATTTTTTAGATTAACTCAATACTTTGCTATAAATAGGATGGTTTTTCCATTCGTTCTTCACCATGATCATTATCATCGTCACCAATATTGTCTCTTTTCTTTTGAGCTCCCATTTGAGTTCTCCACATTTTGTCTGGGTTTTTCACATATTGAGAGAGAAGATCGTTTACTGAAGCATTAAGGACATCAAAAGACCCATCCCAAGAAGGGGGATTTGCAGACCCTTTATGTAGATCTCCTTCACAAGGTGTTTTTAATAAATAATTTATTCAATTAAAGTATTTCCATTTGAGTTATTAAATTGTATATTTTTACTGTTGTTTGTTATTCTGGATCATCTATATTTTTGTTGCAAGTTTTTCAAATTTTATTACAAATATGAATCGTAAGTAGCCATCAAATTGTTGTTAGGGTCACTCTTCATCTAGTGACTTAAGTGAATTGTTTTGGTACACCTTCCAATAAATTTCACACTAACACATTGTACGTTGTGCCAGGGGCGGCGGGGGGGTTACAAGGTGGGCAGTAGCCCCCCTGCACGGGGTCCGGGATAGTGCGCCAATTTTTTTTTATTTTTTATTATTATTATTATTTCTTTTTTGCAGAACTAATAATATTTGGGTGAACCCAAACATGGTGGGTGGACCTACCATGGTTTTTTGCATGGTTTTTGCACATGGATTTGGGCATAATATTTTTCTTCCCATGATATTTTATAGATATGGTTAAGGGAACTATGATTATGTTTTAATCCAGGGTTAATGGATTGGGGTTTATGAATGCTTCGACATGTATATATTGTACTGTAACATTGAAAGGAATATAATGAAAAATCAATTTGGTAGTCCCAGTTTTGGGATTCAAGGGAAAATATCTATGGATATTTTATTTATGTTCTTTCCATTGTATATTTTTTGTTTTAGGAATTTGTTTGCAAGTAATTTCTGTACAAGATTAAAACCTACAAATAAAAAGGCTTATGAGGACCAGTTCACAAACTTTTGTCATATCAGTTTTGGAATTAGTCCGAGAGAGTAGAAGAACATCAAGAGGAGAAGGAAAGTAAGCAAGCAAAGGAAGGACAAGGAAAGCAAGGATAAAGCAAGGAAAGGTTGGATCAAGTGGCTTCAGTGAGAATAATTGCAGGTAACTAGTTGCATGTATGATTTCCTAGATGGTTTTGGCATGCATGGTATATGCATGTCTGTATTTGGTTATTTTTTGTCAATGGCATGGGTTTTGTCAGGTTTCGATAGTGGTTTTATCCTTTCCTTGCCATATCCAAATATTCGTGGTGTGATGGGATTCATTCTTGGTTGAGCTTTGGATTGTTGAAAGGTTTTGGATCTGGGTGAGGTGGTCTTTGGAAAATCCCAAGGGTTGAGGGTGGAGATGATTTTCTCTGGGAAGCCCTCAACGAGTGGTTGGAGACAGGAAAATTCCTCAAGGGATGATGAAGGAATTATGAGGCATCCAAGCTTAGTTTCATTTTGTGATCTCAATACCGGTTTAGGTGAGATCACGATAGTGTGAGTGTGGAGGTGGTTTAACCTCTAGATTCCCTTAGTTGTTTATGGATTTTTTTATCCCATGAGATCCCACATTCATGCTTGGAACATGGCATGGGGGTGATTGGCTGAAAGAAATATTTGGTTCAACCCAATCTATGGTCAGGTGGTACATGGAAGTCATTGACTTGGTTGGCCTTTGAATATGTCAATAAGAGATAATTTCCTCTTGTATTTCATGAGCAAATTTACTTGTTATTATGTGGTTTTAATGGTTGTTCTATTATTGTTCTTTATCTGGTTATATGTTGGTTATAAGCATGGTTTTATGAAAGATCCAAGTTATGGATCTTATCATGCTTGATTGATAAATGAATGGTTATTGAATGCATGACCTAACAGATGCTATTGCAACTATGGTGAGAGGGCATTAGTCCTCTTTGGTAAACCTCAGATAATTTTCAGATCTCTATGTTCAAATATGCATTCATGACCTGTAGGATGCATGTTCATCATGTGTTTAAAAATGACTATCATGGCTAGGATTAGCTAGGGTGATTCCCTAATCAAGTTTTGTGTTAAAATATTTGTAGGTGTGTCATGCATCATTATGGAAAGTCTCATCAAGTTTTGGTCAGTAGTCTGGTGACTAACCCTGAAAAAGTGGCTTAGATCTCATGGTCACTGGCACAAAACTAGGTAAAAAATATTGCAAACGCTCCCTTGCAAGATTATGCATGTGACATTGGCAAGTTTATGCCAACGTTTGAGGGTCCAAATTAGTGAAAAAGCAATTTAACTCAGGGTTTGCGCACCTGGACAGGTGGTTTAGCTCTTGGGGGCCCTGTAGCACCTAAGGGAAGTCAGTAAATTCTTGGTTTGTCAAATCCATTTCCTTAAGGTAATCTAGGAGGATGAGTCATGTCATAGTAGCTCATCATCTCATGTTTACCCGAACAGGCTGGTCAAAGTGGGTACATATGAGAGGTGGCGTTACAGAGTGGTATCAAAGCATGGTTCAATACTTGGACTTGATGGGATTGATGCATGCTATTATGCATGCATTGTCATAGTTAAGGTTGTTAGGCATGATGTCATTGTATGAATTTTAGGTCATTTTGATGTTGTTGGTATGTTATGATGTTGATGTGTTGGTTGAGATAGAGCAGGAGATGTAGATAATGAGAGCAAGGTTACAACGTTGGACCTCAGTGTAAGAGAAATCACCATACAAGTTATATGCATTGCAGTCATATGCATGATGATTATGGTCATTGCACCTAAGATGTTTATGTTATATGTATCATGCTAATATGGATTTCTCTATGCATATGGTTATGGTTATGATATTCGGGTACAAGTTGATATACTTGTGATATTGTGTCATGCTAATCTACATTGACTTGTGTAGATGTGGTAGCCTCCCCTAAGATAAATTGAGGTATGAGTTTGATTATGTCTCCTATTTGGTTTAGCTAACATGGTATGTTTATAATATGTTTGATTGTTTGATTAAGTGCATGATATGAGCATGTGTCTATAATATTGCATGAAGGAATGATATTGTTTTAATATGGTTGTACTAACTCAATATGTGTTGAGATAGTTGATATGTACTTGAGTGAGAGTAGGTGATAGTTTTAGTATTATGACTATGACTGTGAGTTGATTCTAGATTATCACATGGTTGTTAGTATTGGTAAAGGTTGACTTAAAATTAATAGATATGATGTCTTGATATTTGGAGCATGTGATTCACATGTTTGAGCAGTTGCAGGGCAACATGCTTTGTACTAGCATGACAAGGTAATAGCTAATTTTTTTTATATAAATAATAGCCAGGTGATGTGATAGTGTAGAGTAAGACTCAATTGTAGCAAGGTAAAAAGTACAAGAAATTAATTGGGTGAGAATTCCTTTGGATATGTTGGAAACCACAATTCCAAATGAATGAGTTATTTGCATGAATATAATATGTCTTCTTCACCTTGATTTTATCTAACATTATGAGAATATGTGTTATATTCATGAACATGTATTTGATAGGTATAACAGTTGGTTTCTAGTTATGTTTGGACCCATCAATGAATTGGAGTTGTTGGGTAGCGAAGGCCCCGTGTAAGTGTTTTGGGACTCAAAGTCCACAATTTTGGGAAAAAGTATGGTAAAGACTTTGCGAAGTGCGTAGAGCGCGAATTGTAATGAGTTAAGTCAAAGGGTTGGCCGCCCAAGAATAATGTAAAATAATAGGAAGTGAGTCAGCCTGCACATGGTCCGTGGACCATGGGAATGTATAAATAGAGCAAGGCTCTATGGCTAGAAGTCAGTTTTTTGGAAGTTTTGTTTGGGATCTTGATGTTATGGGTTTGTGAATGCAATATTCTCTGCGTCTATAAGTCCGAGTCAAGGGTGTTGGTAGATATATAGAGGCTCTATAGCTGTGTGTGCAAAGGCCTGGTAGAGTCTGCAGCTGTGTGCATCGACCCCTGCAGCTGAGTGCGTAGGGAGGATTTGGTTGTTTTGAGGGAAGATATTAATAAAGATAAAAAGGTGTCTTTTTAACTCCTAATTATATTTACATTAGTTATCAATCCAGGTAAGACTTTCTATTTCAAGAGTGTACACAGTTTGTGGCGGTTGTTTACTCAAGAGTAATGCATCTAAATTGTAGTACAGTTCTTTCTAATACAAGAGTAAATGGATGCAGCTTATAGAACTCTAATTACAATTAAAAGAAAGCTCAATTCACTAATGAAACCAAATCATGCATTCATTCAAGTATCAGTCAAGAATACAGTAACAATAACTCATTTCTCTTTGAACTCATTGATTTTCCAAACGCAATTTCTAATCTGAATAGTAGGGATCTCAGTCTGAGAGTGTAGACAGCAGTAGTCAATACTCTTTACAGGAGAGAATCTCAAGATAGCACGTTGAACTAAATAATTGTATTGGAAACAATAATAATAGAACGCTAGACTAAATGACTAAATCTGAAATAACAATAATGGAATACTGAAGGTGTTGAGTGATAAAAGGTGTCTTTTTAACTCCTAATTATCTTTACATTAGTTATCAATCCAGGTAAGAATTTCTATTTCAAGAGTGTACACAGTTTGTGGCAGCTGTTTACTCAAGAGTAATGCATCTAAATTGCAGTACAGTTCTTTCTAATACAAGAGTAAATGGATGCAGCTTATATAATTCTAATTACAATTAAAAGAAAGATTACTTCACTAATGAAACCAAATCATGCATTCATTCAAGTATCAGTCAAGAATATAGTAACAATAACTCATTTCTCTTTGAACTGATTGATTTTCCAAACACAATTTCTAATCTGAACAGTAGGGATCTCGGTCTGAGAGCGTAGACAACAATAGTCAATACTCTTTACAGGAGAGAATCTCAAGATAGCACACTGAACTAAATAACTGTATTGGAAACAATAATAATAGAACACTGGACTAAATGACTAAATCTGAAATAACAATAATGAAATACTGAAGCAAATAATTAGATCATAGATAATAACAACGTAAATCAATATTTCTGCAGCATGTAAAACAGAGTAATTTCGTTAAGTCTGGAAATAGGAAATAGCAAAGCAATGTGATTATAAGAAGTGGAAATCAAACCAAACCATCACACGACAGAAATCATAAAAGAATGGTACAGGAACAACAAGTGAATCCACTAGGGCCGGGCCCTTAGCCACCAATGAACACTGTTGGATTACTTCAGTATATGAGAAGGAACAACAACTGTTTTATATATTAATCATTGCAAAATAGTTACAACCAGTTCGTACTCTGTTTCAACAACGAGAGTCGATGATCAAAGTTACAAATACAATAGTAATTCTTGAATAATCTCTCCCCTCTGCTTACAATCGTTGCCTTTTATAATGGCAAAGAGGTAAGAAGGATAAATAGTAACAACAATCCCTTAGGATCAAGAGATCCTAAGGGATTCGTGCAATATTTGAACTTTAGTCAGATTTCCTCCTTTGCGCTAGCCCTCTGATTTGCCTTGCTTTTGTCCATAACTGCGTGCTCCATCCTTGGCTTGCTTCCTGTATGCTGTTTCCTGGTTAGGGAACAACAGTTGTTCCATTTCATCTTTATCCTTTTCTTGGTTAGGGAACGACAGTTGTCCCATTTTTTCCTTTTTCCTGCATGAAGAAGGACATAAATCAGCTAAATTGTGATAATAGATAATTTCCTTGTTTTTACTATAATCCTTTGATATATTATCATCTTAGGATATAAAGGGAATATAACTAAAGAAAAGGATGATGAAATAAGTAAGATATGCATACCTTTTCCATAACTAAACACACTCCCTTGCTTACCCTTTTTCTTGTCCTCATGAAAACCATGTAGTTTTTGTGCAAAGTAGTCAAGCAATTGGTTGGAGAAGGAAGGTCATGAAGTGGTCTGAAACCATGATTTTTAGCCAAAATTTCAAAGATGTGCCCTGTCTGCCCTTCAGGTAATTCATATATAGCTTTATACCCTTCGGTAGGATACCAGACAATAGGGCTTCAGAACCGATAGCCTAGCCAATATGGGCCTTCCCTCAAGATGAGGTTGCTATAAGTAACAAAGCGATCTGCAGCCAATTTGAAGTTTTTATAGTTAAATGGTTCTCTGTCCTGTACATTACGATTGGAAACTGTCCATCTGAATTTAGCTGCTGCCAAGGAGTTGTCTTTAATAGAGAGAAAATACTCTACCCCCTGTTGGACAATTTCTTTGTGAATGGGCCCCAAGATCTGGATTACTCCTTCATTTTTCATCAAACTTTTATGTTTGGCCAACATTTATAGTGGGTTCTTCAGTTCACCTTTGACCCAAAGGTCCAATCCATTTTCCTGCCTCTGGAATGTATTATGGGCTCTAAACCATTTCAATTGGTTAATAGCAAATGAAATGAAGGTTTGAAATTATACATCCCCCACAAAAGGGTTGGGATTCTTCTCCAATTCTTCTTCCAATACAAAATTATGCAAGTAAAACTCATAGAGTAATCATTGAACTTTCACTCCATGGTGTTTACAACAGTTTATGAAATCTTCAACAGTTTTCAATTCTATGGGTTTCCCTACCCTGACAGCCTTGATTTTTAGCTGTAAATACCTTTCTAACAAAAATAAAGCATAGTTAATTGTAGGGGACCTGCATGCCAAAACATCCGTGTATAGTGAACAAAGAGTATCCATTTGATGCATGACTATCTCTAGTCTGATATTTATTTTCTCAGTTCTTTCTTCTGCCATTCAATATTTATCGAAGGCCTCACTTTCCAACACATTTATATCCTGCAATTGGCTTTGTAATTCCTGGTACTTCTGTTGGGGAATAGTTTCTTCCTCAAGCCTTTCTATGGTCAACTGAGTCTGTGCCAGATTTTCTTGAAGATTTGTTATACAAGGATCCCTACACATCAAAAAATCTTTGGCTTGGATATCTGTCCGGGTGTTTTTATTATGAGATACCTATAGTCTGCATACTCTTATTATGGGATGGAATGCTTAAAATCTGTGTTCTTTTATTATTGACAGTCGGTCTTTCTGTCCGGGTGGCCGCGCTGTTGGAGGGTATTGCCTCTGTTTGAACAACTACATTACAAAAATGTATATTCTCTATTTGGGCAGCCGCTTCTATAATAGTTGCATGTTGTTCCTTATCAATTTGAATGAATATGGGCTCAGTTTGAGTCCCAGTAACCCTTATGTCATGAAATTCAGTTTGAATGGCTATGTTCACCATTTTCAGGGTTCTGCTTGAAATTTTTCCCCTTTTTAATGTCCTTATCTTTTGCCGAAGTATTTTAATTATTTTTTTGCAGCCTTTGTTGTTCCTTTCTAAACCTTTCATTTTTGTTTTTCTTCTTTTTGGGAGGAACAACTGTTTCACTAACTGTTTCCATTCCTAATGAGCTCGGTTGCTCACCTAGACTTTGCTCTCCAAGGGATGTGTCTTTGCCCCGACTGGTTTCTGTTTCTCCTATTTGGCCCACATCTTCTATGTTCAAATTGACCCGACTAGGTCTTTCTGGATGTGTACTCCTAGTTTGGTCTGCCTCTTCCTAAGTAACTTCTGCCCCTGTTTCTTCCTCACCAGTTTCATTTTCCATCATGCTCCTACTGCGGGCAGAGTTTTCTTCTAATTACTCTACTTCAATATTAAGGTTGAGTGAGCTTTCGGGTTGTATGAATTCACTCATATTGGCAAAAATCTAGGCCAATTCAACATCATGTAATGAGTCTTGTGATGGACTTGTGCTGGGAGTTAAGGGAAGTTCTGCTTCATCCCTCTCCTCTTCACTAGTATGCTCTGTTTCCTCCTCAAGTTCTGACTCTTGGTTATCTCTTCCTTCCAGCTGTAAAGGTTGCTCATTTTCAGGGCTAGATAATTCTAAGGGTTGGCTGCTACTACCCAGGAGGTTTTCAGCTGTTCCCAGGCTTGTCTCGGAATATCGTTTGCATTTTTTTGGTCTGTTTACTGTGCTGGTAGTCCTTTTCCTTTTTGGGGCAGGTAAGGCTAACCCCCCCTATAGTAAACACTAATTCTTCCCGACTGGTTTGCTGTTGGGCAAGGTTGTAGCTTACTACCAGCCTAATTAAACAATGATGAATTACAACAGTCTCTATATGCCAGGATTTCTTTATGCTTTGAGCAGCGGCATGCAACAAGAAATTCAAATATGCAGGCAAGTTTATAGAACATTTCTTTTTTAGAACTGCTAATAATTTAAGGCGGCATGGCCTTACCACATCTTTTCTTTTGTCGCATGTGATATAGCTCTAAACGACTCTAGCTAGCTTTATCCATGGTTCTCCCAAAGATGAAGGTTGAACTCCTTTGCCTTTGACAATCAGGTTCTTTCCTTCATCCCGAAAGGTGGAAATGGCGTCTTGTAGCCTCAATTTTTTATGTGTCCATATGGGTCCGGCTGCTAGTAATCCAGACACCTCAGCTATTACTGCATCTGTTACTATCATTCGCCTTCCTCTTATTATAGAATGATCATCATGTAAATTTTGTAAAAATTTGATAGCCACAGTTTCATTAGGTTGTTGCAATCATGTAAAATATGCGACCCATCCGGCCTGTACTATAATTTCTCGGGCAGCATACGAAACAACTAGTATCTATGGCTCCCTATGCACTGATCGTCCTCCTATTTTGTCTGAATTCTACACACTGTTAGCTTAACATAGGTAACACAGCAATACACAGAGCCAACAAGGGAACAACAAGTTGTTAATATTGGATAATACGTTTTTAACATAGATACCGTTAAAACTTGCTATTATGGGATATCATGTTGCCTAGTACAACCAAATAAAAGACTGACACACATGCAAAAGTGCTTTGGAAGTAACTTGCGCCCCCCTGAAAAATGAGAGGTCGCCTTTGGCCGGTTAAATGAAGGAACGATGTACTGGTGGAAATCGTACAATAGTAAAAAATGGCAAGGTATACATATTTATGATAAGATCACAAAAATATCGAGTTGCTGGAATCGATGCATAGAATGAAAATTATAAATAAATGTGGAGATGCCATGGAGTGATTGAAAAGGGAGAAAGGACATCTGACATGGGTGAGATGCTATGCGGTCATTATTCCACTTAAACCATTATGATTGACTTTTTAAACGATATCTCATGCATAAAGGTTCAAAAAAAGGAATTAGGAAGATAATCTCTTCTGTAATAAAGATAAAGAAATAAGAAAAGGGATTTATAATCACTATTGAGGTTGAAAGTATGACTCCAATACCATCAGCAAAGCTTTCGTTTCCCACAAGTGTTTATAACCTTGATAGAGTTTCTTTTTTCACCCTTTGGAACCATGATCCTTTATGTATAATTAGGAAAGTGCCTTGTGATGTCAAATGGAGGCCCTTGTGCTGGCTTGGTAACCAGAGGGATGACAATGCCATTCACTGGGAAGGAGTGAAAGGTGGGCAGGCCGACTCGTGATGAGACCTCCTGTTCCAAGGACTTTTATTTTTCTTATGTGTCCATTGGATCATATCCTTGGTGTGGTGGCCATAGTGGGAATTCCACTGCACTACTTCCTTATGATCATGGTAGGATGGCTCATGATGAGACCCCCTATCCTCTATCTGACAAATCATAGAATTGTTAGTAAACATATATATATTTTTCTTTCCTTCTTTTTCTTTTCTTTTATATAGCACTTCCTATTTATATATAGAGGGTGGCTCAGCACTCCTTAAGAGTAGGGATGGTGGAAGAAGTCTGAACATATCAATAGAAGATAATATGCCCTTACTCTTATTCAATGATAATAAGCAGAGAGAATTATGGGGATTAGGGAAAAGCCAGCATGGTACAAGTAATCAATCGATTTGAGTTATAGTGAAGATAAGGACAACAAAGTGATATAGATAGTTGTGTGCTCCCCTTTTCTAATCAATACAAAGCAATCTCATTAAAGATGATAATTTTTCTTTGATTTGCTTGTTCCAGTAACCTTTAAATTTTGTATCTTTACATATATGTTTGTATTCTTTCCCTATAGAGGATGATAGAGAATAAAATAATTTTTCCAAGGTGCTTATTTTCTAAAGAAAAACCTCTCAAAAAGAGTGTTTTTCTTTAGGAGGAACATCAAAAAAATACACACAAAAAAAAGGTGTTGTTCCTTAAAAGGAACAACCGTTGTTCCTTAGGAGGAACAATAAAAAAAACAAAAACTGCACACGAAACTGTTGTTCCTTAGGAGGAACAGCAAAAGGACAAAAAAATTGCACATGAAACTGTTGTTCCTTAAGGAGGAATAGTAGTTGTTCCTTGAGATGAAAAATGGAAAAACAGACGCAAGCGAAAGTGTTGATCCTTAGGGGGGACAACATTAAAACAAACCCAAGTGAAACTGTTGTTCCTTAGAAGGAACAAAAAAAATAAAATAATGACGAAACCACTGTTCCTTAGAAGGAATGACAGTTGTTCCTTAGGAGGAACAACAACTGTTCCGTAAATGGAACATCGTAAAGCACTCACATACGAAACTGTTGTTCCTTAGATGGAATAGCTGTTGTTCCTTTAAAAGGAACAACTATTCCGTAAACGGAACAACGAAAACAAATATAAATAGAACTGCTGTTCCTTAGACGGAACAACAAAAAGAAACGCACGAAACTGTTGTTCCTTAAATCGAACGGTTGTTGTTCGTTAGAGGGAACATCAGTTGTTCCTTAAATGGAACAGTGCGAAGAAACACATGAAACTGCTATTCCTTAAATGGAACGACTGCTGTTCCTTAGGAGGAACAACAATTGTTCCTTAAATGGAACAGAAAAAACACAACCACACGAAACTGTTGTTCCTTAAATGGAACAGCTACTGTTCCTTAAGAAGAACAACAGTTGTTCCTTAAATAGAACAACGAAAACACAACCACGTGAAACTGTTGTTCCTTAAATGGAACAACAAAAATAAGACACATACCAAACTGTTGTTTCTTAAAGGGAACGACTATTGTTCCTTAGAGGGAACAACAACTGTTCCTTAGAGGGAACAACAATTGTTCCTTAAATGGAACAACAAAAAGATTGTATATACAGAGGACTGTTGTTCCGTAAATGGAACGACAACTGTTCCTTAGAGGGAGCAGCAGTTGTTCCTTAAGTGAAACAACACGAAAATCAAATAAACAGAAAACTGTTGTTCCTTAAATGGAACGGTTGCTATTCCTTGACGGGAATGGCAGCTGTTCCTTAAATGGAACAACACAAAATCTGTACACAAAATTTTTGTTCCTTTAGAGGAACGGTAGCTGTTCTTTAGGAGGGAACAACAACTGTTCTTTAAATGGAAAAACCAAAGCAAACAAGAGTTTATTTACAGTTTATACAAGCAAATTCAAATAGAAAGAAAAGTTTATATACAAAATTCAAAAACAAATGAATTATTTACTGGATTGATGTTAAGGATGGGTTACCCTCTGTTATAGACATTTTTGTGCCTTACAGCATGAAGCATGAAATGTCAATAATCTAAGGGATCCAAAGTCCCTAAACATGTTGTTCCTACCCCTAGAGGAACAAGGTCAGCAAACCACAACACTAAATATCAGTTCTCCACCTGAAAACACTCAAAAACAAGCTAATTCTGGATCATGTCAACTGCTCCACTGAGCATCTGCGCTGAATGTCAACTGCTCCACTCTGTACCTGCGCTGAATGTCAACTTTAATGAAGGCTACCTGCGCTGGGCGATATTGGCCAAGTGGCACAGTCATTCCTCAAGGTGTCAAATGCCCAGGAAGCTTCCAAAATGACACTTGGATCAGGGAATTCTCCTTGTGATGAGTAAGAGGATCTAGATCTCCAAGTGGAAGCAAGAAACTCCAAGTGGACTCAAGAACTGAAGAATAACTGAAGTGGGAGAGGACACTAGTCAGCTTCATGCCAGCCTCAAGCTGACTCATCCTTTCTCCAAAACTCCTATATATAGAGCTCTCTCATGAGGTCTAGGGAGGCTGGAATTTTGTGAATGTAAAGAAATGCTGTTGGTTTGAGTATAGAGCTATTGGGTGATTTGCTTGAAGGAGGTGAAGAGGAGATTTCTTTCTGCTGGGAGGTGTTGCTGGATTGGGCCTCTTATGGTTGTAACACTCTCAGAACTTTACTTCTTCCATTAATAAAGCATTTGAGGTTCTTCTATATGCATGTGTCTCAATGATGTATTGTTATACTTGTGTATTTGATTTATTCTAATCCTTGAATCAATTATGAATGTATGCTTCTTGTAGTTTCCCTCTCTTGTCATTTTGCAGGATCTTGTTGTAGCTGGGCCGGTGAAAAACAAGGAGCTGGGAACAAGCAGCAAGGAGAGAAGATTGGATCAACCATTAGCGGAAGACATCGGTTAGTGGATCCCTTTCTCCCCTTTTACTTTCATAAAGAAGAAATCTTAGATAGCTTTGCATTCGGTTGTTGCTGAGGTACTATCACCCTTAGAGTGGGATAGGGTCATTCCGTATTGGATACTTTTCCCAACAACAAATTGGCGACTCCGCTGGGGATCGTATCTTGTTGGTTGTTTGTGTTTTTGCTATTCATTTCCTAAACACAGGGAGTACCGAATCGAACAGCATTTGGATCTTTCAAATGCAAAGTAGAGGGCAGCTACTCTAGCTCAGTTTCTGGGCATGTTTATGATTTGAAGAGCTGATCCACAAGGACTCTGATAAGCTCTTAGTGATAGCTTTTCATCCTCCTTTTCATCCCTTAGTGTGTACTTGACTGATAGCTTCTGATTTGGCAAAAAACTGTGAATTTTTGAGCAATCTGTGACCCGGAAACCAAGAGAAACGAAAGTTTCGTTATTCAGTGCAGGCTATGTGAAGGCTGTCTGCATTTCAGCGAAGTTCCCGAAGGGGCTACCTGCGCTGAAGGTCAAACTTCCTGTGTACTACCTGCGCTGAACCAGTCTTGCCTTGTGCTACTGGGGTTTCCTGTTGCTTCTTGCCCTGTTTTCACCCTTGTTTTTGCAGCCTGTTACCAGTCAATGTACCTATCTGAAACCACTTTTCTTTGCCACTATTCCGCCTCAGTTGTATAAAGAAACTGTATTTGTTCTTTGTGTATTTCTTACATCATTTGCAGTTTCCCATAACGAAAAGTGAACTAGTCTTGCTGTGGCCTCTTAGATCTAGACCTGTGATAAGTGTCTTTCTGATCTTAAGAGTTAGTTTGTTTGCTGTTCATAGCTGATTGAGCTTTTGCTTTCGTCATATGGTTTGAATTTATATATTTCTAGTGTCGAAACAAGTAAATCTTAAGGTGTCTTTTGATTTTGGACAAGCTTGTTTGCTTTCACTTGAAATTGAATTCAAAGTTATATAACAGCTTTCTTTTTGTAATACATCAACATTAAGAAAGAGAAAAGAAATACCTGCATTGTGCATTTTGCATTCGATAAGTTTGCATGTTGATCTAGGAGAAAGTGCATTAGTGTGTGCTTTATGATCTGTGTGAAAAGATGATGTCTTTCTTTTCCCTCAGTAGTTAAGATTTTCATAAGTCAAAAAGATTGAAAAAGCTTGCTTCTCATCTTAGACTGCATTTAGGAATTTGTATCATACATCTCGTGGTGAACCTTGAAAGGCAAACTTTAAAAAGATCAACTTAAAATATATTGAATGAACCTAACAACGCTTTGAAACATAATGCAAACACATAGAGGTCTAAGCTAGAGACGTGTTCCGGCGTCGTTAAACGTAGTGACTGTCGATCTCGAAGAAGGTGGGTGATTCCTCTTGAGAGTCGGTAGCACTAATACGGACTTGTGCTCCCACGTACCGTCGCGTATATATTGGGAGACCCCTATAGGCATATATATTTTATCCTTAGGAAGCCGTGTTGGCCGCCCTACTGATCGCAATGCAGTGAACACAGCATTCACGAAGATCGACCACCCGTACCGTAAAACGTATTCTGTGGTTTTGCGAAAAGTTTGGCACACCCTCTGCCTAGAACTCCAGAGTAGTTTCTTTTGGCCTTTTTCAAACTCTATAACTGAAAAAGTCCATCCGAGAATTTGTCACTTCGGGCTCGTTAAAACATCGAAGGAGACTAGAGTCATCTTTAGCTTTTTCTCGACTCTTAAAAAGTGAAAAAGCAAGTTGTGTCTAAAGCGTTGTTATAAAATTTATTTTAAACGGAACATAATCACCTCCTATTCCTGCGTTGATCTGTAGGTTGAGAACATGGAACGCCCCAACCAAGGAATTCCACATGATGGAAATCCTAGTCCTTTCTCCTCTTGGGGAGAAGTTGGTGCGCCCCATATGGCCACATTGTCGCTTCCAGGACTGACGATTGGCCTGCCAATTTGGCTATTCTCAACCAATGTAGTTCAGAACACCATGGTTCCTGAGCAGTCGAGTCAACAGTTAGATCAGTCTAGAGCTGCCCACCAGCCTTCTACTTCCTATAACTCTTCCTCCAATCCTTCATCTTCGCAAGGTAGAGCCGGCAAAAGCCAAGCTCCCATGGAGAAGAAGGAGAAGAAGAAGAAGAAGGAGCCTAAGGCGACTGGGGGCAAGCAAAAGGCATCTGACAAAAATCCACACACAGCACAGACCGGGCCTAAATCGCCATGTGTCATATGTAGAGGAGACCATTTCCATAGAGATTTTCCCTGTATTCCCCGGATACTAAGGGACTGGTCCCCTCGTTTGCACAATTCGGGAGCATCAACCTCTGATAGCCATGTTGATTGCTTACCGTCAACCAGCGAAAGTGAAGGTTCAAGACAAAGAGGAGGAGCAAGATTCCCCTGCAGACTGTGTGAAGGCGATCACGCCATCCACTGTTGTCCCTTCTTAGACGAAGCAAAGAGAGTTTTGGAAGATCGTCCGGTTTCACCGTTGAGACTTCCTCCTGGATACAAAAAACTCGTGCCAAGTCCTTCGTTGGTTGAGAACACAGCTGGCCCGCTCAAGTGGTCAGCTGAAGAGTCAGTCATTGAAAATGAACCTACTGAATCCAGACCGGACGAAAGTCTAAAGGTTGAAACGGCAGTTGAGCCGGTTCTTCCTTCAGAGGTTTCATCCTCAAATGACACCGTCATTGAAGATTCATCTTCAAATGACACCCTCACTGAAGAGAATAAGGATGACACCATCCAGATTCTTTTCATCAACACAGACTCTGATGAGCATCAGGGCAATGCGCCCATTCCTTTATCGCAGGAAGGAACATCGTCAGGGTCATATCCGGCCGTGTATTCGGTCCCACCACCAAGCAACCTGGTTGTGTCCTTTGATTGGAACCAACTAGGCAGACCCCGGTTGCCAGCCAGTATACCGTTCAGAATCATCGTCCAAATTTACAGAATGGTAATGGCTGGAACTATCATTGATGAAGGGGCATCTGTGAGTATCCTTTCCTCTATTGCTTGGAAAGCACTAGGTTCCCCGGCGCTTTTACCTGAGATAAGAAATCTCTCAGGTTTCGATAAAGGAACCAGTCGACCATTAGGGATCCTCCCCAATGTGCCTGTTACATTGAAAGGGAAGACCATTCAAATGAACGTGATGGTCGTTCAAGGACCCTTGGATTATAACCTACTCCTTGGACGAGACTATATATATTGCATGGGAGCTGTAGTCTCCTCACTCTTTAGAGTAATGTGTTTTCCACACGAAGGAAGAATGGTCAAGCTCGTAGACCAACTTTCATTTCCGGGATCACGCATCGCAAATAGTCAAATACCAACCCTGAATGGTCTATTCACTCAAGGAATGTTTCCACCCCCAGTCCTCCTTCCCGATGAGTGTGAGTGATTTGGAAAGATGGGACTGGAACCCAGGGGGCATGCATCCTGGTCTGCTTCGGGCAGAGGAAACCCTGGGTATAAGGTAGAATTTCCGCGAAAGAATATGACTAGTCCGTACCCCGTCCGAAAGAAGGAAGAGGGGTTGTTCTGGAACAGGATTCTTTTGTTAAGGTTACTTGTTTGACAAAGGTCATTCACCATGGTCTACTTCGGTAGACAGTGCCGAAGAGATGTTTTCGTTTGATGGTGTTAACAAAACAATCTTTGGGTAACCAGAAAGAGGCAAGCCTCACCCTTTAAAACAAATGTTTTGATGGATAAGTAGGGGCAGCCTTGAAATTGTACTTTATACCTGGGGGCATGAAAACCTTTTGGAGTGCAAGCCAAGAGCGGTTATTTATCTGTTTTTTGGATTAGTCGTTTCCTAACTTGCATAAAGAAAGGATGTGGGGCAAAGGTCAAAATTTGCCAAATTAGGAGCATAGCTTCGTGAGATAAAGCTCCATAAAAATAGCTATCTCACAGGAGACATTCTTATCTTATGACTGGTATAATCGAGCAGTTTTGGCGATGTTCATGCTCGTTAAAAAATAAACGCAGGATTCGAGCAGTTTTAGCAATGTTCATGCTCGTTAAAAAATAAACATAAGTTTGAGCAGTGTTCAAGCTCGTTAAAAAACGAACCCATCCCGGTAAATAACCTTGGTAAATGTAACCCATCAGCCATAAAATAAAAGCCTTGGTCGTGTTTGTGCACCGTCACCTCCACTTTTCATTTGGCCGATCGTTCACCTCCATATGATTGTTTACCCATTTTGAGGAACAGCTGCGAAGAGTGATTTCACTAAGCCATCCTTGTGACACTGCCGTGATTGGAATATTCCAACCTGTACCTGGAATCTGCTGCTGCCCTGTTCATCACTCGTTCCTCAAAAGACGAGTCTTCTTTGAGCTCTTTTCACTGACTCGTAAAATATGAAAAGTTTGCCGAGTTTTGGCCTTCCAGCTCGTTAAAGTGACCGGAAGAGCTATCCCTCCTCTAGATTTTAATCTTTTTGGATTTGAGGGATTATTGCACAAAAAGGTCGAGCGCTTGTTTTATTCGGCTCGTTAAAGTTATCGAAAACTCATCCCTTCTGTATTGTTTTATACTTTTTCGGACTTAAGGGATTAGATGATGAAAAAGGAATTTTGGAGTTAACTTTCTGTACCTTTTCAGACTCTCTAAAAATGAAAAGGACCGAGTTTTCCTTGTCGTTAGACTCGTTAAAATGATTAAATAGCGACAAATTTGTCTTTAGACGAGAATGAGTTTCCCTATCGCTAGGCTCGTTAAAACATAGCGATGGGCTTGCCCGAAGGGCAGGTTATAGAACAAGCATATGTTATCCTCCTCAAGCTTGACAAAAATAAAGAGGTACTGGTCAGAAATGACTGGGGAAAAATTGGGAGAACCTCAAAGCTTTAATGGTAGCAAGTCGCTCTTGAACATGACACTTTGTCCTCCGTATCACATCGGGTTGGGTTGTTTCATTCACCGGTCTCATCACCATGGTCTTCGCCAAACCATCCACATTTGGGGTAATGCTACCGATCCATCACATCAGTGTCGTTATATGTTCAAGAGATGTTGTTCAACAAGAGTCAACCGTGTCCCATCCACTGCCATACATTATCCTTCATCCACCCATGATCGCCACCCTGAATCAGATATCACAGATTGTTTTCACCTCCACTAAAATCATTAGCTCCGTTCCGTGTCACTGATGTGGGATTCATTAAGGCCCTCCTTTGACGGATCACTTCTTGTCGACTTCAGCTCATTATCCAAGAAGTTGATCTAGGAACACCCCCCTCAGTACTTTGAAGCTTGCATGCCTCAATGGCAAGTTTCTCACTTCCGGCGACAGGTATACATCAATGACCTTCGACCAGAAGATTTTGCGTGGTGTTCGACGCCAAGTCCTTTATTCACACCACGTGAATTGTACTGCAGTACCTTGAGGATCATTATCATTATCGGTGATTCCTCTCGCGCTTGTTAACGGTTTACATCATTGACCAATAATCAAGCGATGTCTTTCCATGTTCGACTTTAGCACAATTCTCACATGGATCGACTTGTACTTAGAGTGAAGATCGAACGAGTTTGAAGACTCCGGATCTAATTTCATCCATCCGGGCTGCGATATATATTCAGGAAATATAAAGACATTTGATATGTACATCATTGCAGCAGATGATCATCCTACTCAAAGGATGATAATTTCAGCAGAGAATTATTAGTCTACCATCAGATGATCATCTGTTCTATGTACCAAAATGAATTTATAAAGCTGAGCATGGGAATGCCCGCCTCAGCTAGATCATGAAAGCAGAATGAAAAATAATGTATTGTATTGTATTTTATTACAGGTCACCTCTCAGCGATTGAATGAACTTCAGATCGTCCTGATAAAGCATTTCACCCGATAAACGACCTCATACTTTAGGGGGCAACTGTTATAGACATTTTTGTGCCTTACAGCATGAAGCATGAAATTTCAATAATCTAAGGGATCCAAAGTCCCTATACATGTTGTTCCTACCCCTAGAGGAACAAGGTCAGCAAACCACAGCACTAAATATCAGTTCTCCACCTGAAAACACTCAAAAACAAGCTAATTCTGGATCATGTCAACTGCTCCACTGAGCATCTGCGCTGAATGTCAACTGCTCCACTCTGTACCTACGCTGAATGTCAACTTTAATGAAGGCTACCTGTGCTGGGCGAGATTGGCCAAGTGGCACAGTCATTCCTCAAGGTGTCAAATGCCCAGGGAGCTTCCAAAATGACACTTGGATCATGGAATTCGCCTTGTGATGAGTAAGAGGATCTAGATCTCCAAGTGGAAGCAAGAAACTCCAAGTGGACTCAAGAACTGAAGAATAACTGAAGTGGGAGAGGACACTAGTTAGCTTCATGCCAGCCTCAAGCTGACTCATCCTTTCTCCAAAACTCCTATATATAGAGCTCTCTCATGAGGTCTAGGGAGGCTGGAATTCTGTGAAGGTAAAGAAATGCTGTTGGTTTGAGTATAGAGCTATTGGGTGATTTGCTTGAAGGAGGTGAAGAGGAGATTTCTTTCTGCTGGTAGGTGTTGCTGGATTGGGCCTCTTATGGTTGTAACACTCTCAGAACTTTACTTCTTCCATTAATAAAGCATTTGAGGTTCTTCTATATGCATGTGTCTCAATGATGCATTGTTATACTTGTGTATTTGATTTATTCTAATCCTTGAATCAATTATGAATGTATGCTTCTTGTAGTTTCCCTCTCTTGTCATTTTGCAGGATCTTGTTGTAGCTGGGCCGGTAAAAAACAAGGAGCTGGGAACAAGTAGCAAGGAGAGAAGATTGGATCAACCATTAGCGGAAGACATCGGTTAGTGGATCCCTTTCTCCCCTTTTACTTTCATAAAGAAGAAATCTTAGATAGCTTTGCATTCGGTTGTTGCTGAGGTACTATCACCCTTAGAGTGGGATAGGGTCATTCCGTATTGGATACTTTTCCCAACAACACCCTCCTCAGCGAGAATTTGCATGGTGGAATCTTCCCATATCTGTTGACAAAAGGACTCCCTGGTAAGCAGTTTGCGATAAAGTCGCAGTCGATGACCATTCGATTTAAAAGAATAGCCAGATCCATCAATGGTTGCTAATGTAATGGTGCCATTATCATGCACCTTTTGTATCTCATAATGTGCCAACCATTTGGTCTGGAGCTTTCTGGGGAAATCTTGAAACCTAGAATCATATAGGAGTGTCCAATCTCCCTCGTGGAAGATCTTCTTCTTAATAAGGGCATCATGCCATTTCACTCTTTGCTGTTGGATCAATGCAGTGTGCTAAAGAGCTGATAACCTGATTTCATCTAATTCATTGATTTGCTGTAATCTAGTGATCTGAGCTTCCTTTAAATTCAAACCCACCTCCTGAGCTGTTCTTAATGTTTTAATTTCGAATTCGATTGGGAAGATGGGTTATTTACCAAATACTAATTGATATGGTGAATATCCCGTGGTATTTCTTAATGTTGTGCGGTATGCCCAGAAGGCTTCTGGCAATCTGGAAGCCCAATCACATCTATGTGATGCAACTGTCTTTGTAAGTATTTCCTCAATTACCTTATCAGTACTTTCTACTTGGCCATTTGCCTGTGGGTGGTATGGAGTTGTAATTTTGTGTAGGATATGATAATGTCTCAATGTTGTAGCAATATTTTTGCCTACAAATTGCAGTCCTACATCTATAATTATATCTCTCGGAAGGCCATATCACACAAATAGTTGGAAAAGAAAATGTATCACTGAATCCTCATTTGCCCTTAGTAACGCCTATGCCTCGACCCATTTAGTAACATATTTTGTTGCAACTAGTATGTATGTTTTTTTATTAGATTATGGGTTAATAGGACCAATAAAGTCTAGCGCCCACTGCTCAAAAGGTTCGATTACTAATTGAGGGTTCAGAGGTATCTCATTAGATTTTCCAGGGTGTCTCGCCCTCTGGCAGCTATCACATGCTTGAATGAACTTTTTAGCGTCTTTAAAGATAGTGGGCCAGTAATAACTTGTTTGTAAGACTTTGTGACCGTTTCTGCGGTCTGCAAAATGTCCGTCGCACGACCCATCGTGGCATGCTTTTAGAATGTCAAACACTTCATCTTCCCGGACGCATATTCTAATGTGCATATCTGCTCTTGTATGGAATAAATAGCTCCCGATCGAAGAGAATCAGGTACTGCGTTGCACTATTTTTTTTCTTTCATTAGGCGTCAGGTGCTTGGGTAATTTACCTACTGCTAAATAATTTGCAATGTCCACATACCATGGCATTCTGACAATAACAGCAAATAAATGTTCATTAGGAAATTGATCCTCAACTGCTGCTATGTCAACTGGCTTTGGCATTCATGAGAGAAAATCAGCTACAAGGTTTTCTTTTCCAGGTCGATCTTTAATTGTGATGTCAAATTCCTGCAAGAGAATCAACCATCTTGTCACTCTTCCATTTGTAATAGGTTTATTCGCTAGATATTTAATGGCAGAGTGATCTGTATATAAAACTACAGGATATCCAGTTATATAATGTGAGAATTTATTAACAACATATATTACAACTAAAAATTATTTTTCAGTCACAGTATAATTTAATTCAGTAGGAGATAGATGTTCGCTAACATAATATATTGCATATGGTTTTTTATCTTCTTCCTGGCCGAGAACTGCTCCGATTGCTGTGTCTGAAGCATCAGATGAAATCTGGAATGGAAAATCCCAGTTTGGGCCCCTTAGCACTGGGGCTGTTGATACAAGCCTTTTTAAATCCTCAAAAGCGTTGTCACATTTATCTGTCCAAATGAAATCAATATCCGGTTAGTGCATATAATGGTGCAGCAATCTAAAAAAAATTCTTTATAAATCTTATATAGTAACCAGAAAATCCCAAAAAACTGCGTACCTCTGTTTGTGTGGAAGGGGTAGGTATTAAAAGAATTATCTGAATTTTATCTGGATCTACCTGTATTCCAGCTACTGAGATATAATGTCCCAAGATGAGTCCCTCGGTCATCGTCATATGACATTTTTCATTGCTTAAACAGAGCCTAGTGGCAATGCATCTTTGCAACACTTTTTCTAATGTTTGTAATGCTGGCTCGAAGTCATCTCTATAAGGTGTGAAGTCATCCATATACACTTTGAGCCCTTCATTTATTAAATATGAAAAAATATTGAGTACAACCATTTGAAATGTGCAGGTTCATTGCACAGCTCGAAGGGTAAGACCGTGTAAGCAAATGTTCCCCAAGGGCAGGTGAAGGTAGTTTTATCCTGATCTTTAGGGGCAATCTGAATCTAATTGTATCCATTGAAGCCATCTAGGAAAGAAAAGAATTTCTTTCCTTCCAATGTGTCCAAAACCTGGTCAATGAATGGAAGGGGGAAATGGTCTTTCTGGGTGGATTTATTAAGTTCTCTATAGTCAACACATATCCACCACTTTTCATTCTTTTTCGGCACCAATACTAATGGAGAGACCCATTTGCTGTTAGATATTGGGTAAATAAAGTTTACATCTAAAAGTTTTTGCAATTCAGTTTTCACAATATCCTTAAGATGAGGATTTAATCTCCGTTGGGGTTGGCGAATGGGTCTAGCATCCTTTTCTGTATAAATGTGGTGTGTGCATAATTGGGGATCAATGCCTTTCATGTCCGGGTAATCCCATGCAAAGGCCTCTTTATATTTTCTCAGGAGTTGAACCAGTTTCTGCTCTTGGTCAACAGTCAAGTTTTTGTTAATATTCAAAGTTTTTCCTGGCTCAATTTCTATGGTTTTGCTGTTATAAATAGAGGTGGTTGGTATTGATTGATCATTAATATCTTTTAGGGGATTTTCTTCTACTTCACTATCAAATGTTGCTTCAATCATGTGAAATTTTAGATGGGATCCGACTTCTGGTTGGTTAATGTAGGTGTTAATGATGTCATCTTCTGTTTGATCTTTAAATTCGAGAGCATCTTCTATGGTTAGTGGTGATCTAATGTTTTCAATTAGGTATGATATAGGTTGTTTTCTGGTTTTGATTATTGTTAAACTTGGCTGAGTTGGAGGATATAAGGCTAAATTCTTTACATTGCTTCCTCTTGCTATAGTCATGCTGCTTGTTCGACAGCTAATGTAAGCATCCGCAATTGCTAGCCAAGGTCTACCTAGAATTAAGGGGTGTCCATTGAGTCAGTTTCTAGGATTGATGATCAGAAAGTCTGCAGGGTATTCCCAGGAGTCTACAGACACCATTACATCATGTAATGTGCCTTCTGGTTTGACTACCGATCGGTCAGCCAATTCCAACAAGGTTGTGGTTGGGTCCAATGATGTAATGCCAAGCTTTTGGCAAGTTGTGGTTGTAAGAATATTGATTGCTGCTCCTAAATCAACTAAGGCATTGGGGAAGGAGCATCCATTGATTTGCACCGTGACTATAGGATTTCTCGGGTCCTCATATTTTACAGGTGTTTCTCTTCCTGATAGTAAATCAGATAAGGTATCGACTACATGGACAGTTGGATTTGTTGTTATTTTCCTCTTTGGCTTTTTCATACATAATTCCTTGATGGTTTTTGCATAAATTGGGATGTCTTGAATAGCCTGGAGGAGTGGTATTTTTATACACAAATTTTTCAATTCTCCCAGAAGATCAAAATCAGGGTGTTCAATTGGGTGAGGTATGATTAGTCGTTCTGGGAATGGTGGAGAAGAGGTGGTTGCTTGTTCATGAGTTTTCTGTCTAACCATGTTCTCTTCTTGTGGTGCTTGTTCTATAGGTAACGGATTTTCAATTTGAACATTTTTATCCCCCTCTGATTCTATTATACACCCAGATCTTAATTGAAGGTCATTGCACTCCTTTAACTTGGTTTCTGGTTTTGGACCTTCATTAATTTGCAGAGATCGAACCGGTCTATTGTTGGGGTTCGGGTTGGGTTGGGCTGGGAACTGTGGTCTTAAGTTGGTCTGGGGATTCTGTTGCAATGTGTACGGTGCTGGTAGTGTGGGTTGAGGTAAGGGGATTGTTCCTACTGGCTGATTTGTAGGTCTCTGCTAGCTTGACTGCCAGTTCTGATTCTGTGAAGTTGAGGATGGCCATTGAGATTGATAAACATTATTTTGCCAAAACGGTGGGAAGTAAGAGGAATTTGGCCAATTATTATTTTGATTCGGTTGGTTGGGCCAGGGTGGCATAGGGAATGGTTGTTGTGACCAATTTGAAAAAGATGGTTGGTTCTGCCACATGGTTCCCAGGTATTGTTGAGCACTATACTGAGGAGGCTGAAAAGAAGAGGATGGGTCAATGGGCATACCTGTTGGTTGTGCTTGCCACTGGCGGCATTGATTTATCAGGTATACTGGTTCTGTTTCTTCTTCTACTTCTTTATAAACTGCTTTCAATCCTAGGAGTGATGGGTAGCTTTCTATGGCGTGATCTTTCGTACAGATGGCACAGATTTGGACCATATCCAGCAGGCACTCTTTATGGCTATGCTTCTTTCTGCATCTAGAACAGAATATCACCAAGTTTTGTTCTACTTCTACTTGCTTTTGTTTGGCTTTCATAATGTCCAATTGCGTTGTGAGAGTCCCTAGAATATCAATTTTGAAATCCTCTAGCAGATTGCCAATTTCTGCGCGAGTTATACCTCCACCAAAGATTTTGTTATCCCTTGTGATCATGTCACATTCTGCTGGCTTCAATCTTGTGCTACCTCTTGAACACCTAATACACAAATTAATGATGTCAGCAAAATTTTCCTGATATATATCCCCTTTACCCATAATATTCAATGTTTCTACCCATTGTTCTTTCATCCCTTTAATTAGTGTAGTTTTCAGCACATTATCAGGTAAAGGCAGAGTTGCATAGGGAGACCGCTGAAGGTTATATTGAAATCGTTCCACATATTCTTCTAATGTTTTGCTTGGTCTTGCTGCCATCTGAAATATTTTGTCTTTCAATTCCCTAGGTCTACAATAGTCCTAATACTTTTTTAGGAAAGCGGTTTTCATTTGATCCCAATCGTTTATTTTGCCTCCACCTAATCCCATAAACCATCGTAAAGCTGCTCCTTTCAATGTGGAGGGAAATAAATTTAGTTTTGGGGATCAATGGTATAATCATATCCCCAACAAAATACATCAAACTCAAACAGGAATGCATCTGGGTCCTTTGATGTCAGTCCATGAAAGGTAGGAATATTTTGGAGAGGAATTGCTTTCATAGGTGCGTTGACTACTGTGTCAACGATGGGATACTGCAATGTGGAGGTCTGAGGTGTTTGTTGGTTGTGGGCCATTTGATCAAATATGTGCCAATACCCTTCTGGGATCTCTAGAGGATTATTCCTAGGATGACTAGAAGGGATGGGAATGTGCTTAACAGCGCTTCCCTGATCGGGAATAATAAGCGTTCCTTGCTGAACTACCACCTGAGGGGATCTTAGCTCCTCTGTTTCCCTTGCTTCTTCTTGAAGGAACTTAACGGCACTCCCTTTATCTGGGGTATTGAGTGTTCCTGGTTGAATTATTACCTGAGGGGACCGTGGCTCCTTTGTCTCCTCGGTTTCTCCTCCTCCTTCACGGAGATTACTAGAATTCCATTCCTGTAAAGAAATTGGGTGAGACTTTTCAATTTCTTGAAAACTTTGCTCAGTCTCGTCTGTTTTGCTATGTACCTCAACAAAGGCTATAGATGGTGAACCTGTGGCTTGAAGGGAGTCAGTAGGTTGTCTGGAAGCAACTTTTCTAGGACCTACTGATGGCTGAGATTCGACTTTCTTTATAATGTCATCTATGAAAGTTGATCGTCCAAGGGTCACCGGTCCCTTAGATATGTTGGATTTGGGTAGAGAAATTGGATTATTTTCAGGTTTCTTCTTCTTAGTCATACACACAATTCAAATATTTACCTCTACCCTAAATTCTTAACAATTCTGTTGGAAAGCGAGTAGGGGAACAGGCATTTTATGTGCTCTGTATGCAAGTTCTTACCTTTCATTTTTAATACCCAATTCTCTCCTAACAGACAAGCATCAGATGTACACTACTCTTCAGAAATGGCTACACTCTCCCCGGCAACGACGCCAAAATGTTAAGTGATAAAAGGTGTCTTTTTAACTCCTAATTATATTTACATTAGTTATCAATCCAGGTAAGGCTTTCTATTTCAAGAGTGTACACAGGTTGTGGTGGTTGTTTACTCAAGATTAATGCATCTAAATTGCAGTACAATTCTTTTTAATACAAGAGTAAATGGATGCAGCTTATAGAACTCTAATTACAATTAAAAGAAAGCTCAATTCACTAATGAAACCAAATCATGCATTCATTCAAGTATCAGTCAAGAATACAGTAATAATAACTCATTTCTCTTTGAACTGATTGATTTTCCAAACGCAATTTCTAATCTGAACAGCAGGGATCTCTGTCTGAGAGCGTAGACAGCAGTAGTCAATACTCTTTGCAGGAGAGAATCTCAAGATAGCATGCTAAACTAAATAACTATATTGGAAACAATAATAATATAACGCTAGACTAAATGACTAAATCTGAAATAACAATAATGGAATACTGAAGCAGATTATTAGATTAGAGATAATAACAACGTAAATTAATATTTCTTCAACATGTAAAACAGAGTAGTTTCGTTAAGTCTGGAAATACGAAATAGCAAAGAAATGCAATTATAAGAAGTGGAAATAAAACCAAACCATCACACGACATAAATCATAAAATAATGGTACAGGAACAACAAGTGAATCCACTAGGGCCAGACCCTTAGCCAACAGTGAACATCGCCGGATTACTTCAGTATATGAGAAGGAACAACAACTGCTTTATATATTAATCATTGCAAAATAGTTACAACCAGTTCGTACTCTGTTCCAACAACGAGAGTCGATGATCAAAGTTACAAATGCAATAGTAATTCTCGAATAATCTCTCCCCTATGCTTACAATCGCTACCTTTTACAATGGCAAAGAGGTAAGAAGGATAAATAGTAACAACGATCCCTTAGGATCAAGAGATCTTGAGTGATTCGCGCAATCTTTTAACTTTATTCGTATTTCCTCCTTTGTGCTGGTCCTGTGATTTGCCTTGCTTTTGTCCATAACTGTGCGCTCCATCCTTGGCTTACTGCCTGTATGCTGTTTCCTGGTTAGGGAACAACAGTTGTTCCATTTCGTCTTTTTCCTTTTCTTGGTTAGGGAATGGCATTTGTCCCATTTTGTCCTTTTTCCTACATGAAGAAGGACAACAATCAGCTAAATTGTGATAATAGACAATTTCTTTGTTTTTACTATAATCCTTTGATATATTATCATCTTAGGATATAAAGGGAATATAACTAATGAAAAGGATGATGAAATAAGTAAGATATGCATACCTTTTCCATAACTCAACAATAGAGGCCTAGTAGATTCTACAGCTATCTGCGTGGACCCCTGCAACTGAGTGCGCAGGGCGGATCTGGTTGTATTGAGGGAAGATATTAATAAAGATAAGTGGTTTTTGAAGTTTTGTAGAGCTATTGTGTACTAATTTATGCATCTGTTATATGAGTTTATATCTTTTTATAATTGCGTGCACTGGGTTTTATTGTTAAATGTTTGCCTAAAGACTGTAACGAGAAGATCAGATCTATAATAATTTCATTGATAAGAAAGCACACCCGTGTGGATCTACACGGAAGCCCGATAGTAGTACAGAGTGGCGCGAGGCTACAGAACGGTTCGCAACCCCTCCAGACCACATCAAGACAACCTAAGGGTGCGGAAACCTAGTTCCAACACCCTCCTTTTCTACCTCGCGTGAGACCTCAGTCCACACTCCAAGGGTTGTTGCCGAAAGGGCCGGTAGCTGCGAGATTTGTTTGGCTAATCGCTCTTCCGAACCTGGGTCAGGGCCCAATAAGCCAACAAATGGTTCCATTTTCGGGACCGGGATCTCCCTGAGGGATGTCTCCTATCAGAATGCTAGAACCCTACAAAGAAAGAGCTTGAAGATTGGTTGGATCAGAAGCTTCACGAGTTCGTGGTACAGGAAAATAGAAACCCGCAGATATCTAAGGAAAGGTGGCTAGATCGCTACATATACATAGAAATCCACGAGATCTTCTTCCCGTATTTCTCGACAGAACTATATGAGTGGATCGCGAGGCTAGCTGACAATCAGGGAAGGTGCCGACTGGATCAGCCCATTGTGTGGACTCCAGAGTTGGTGCGTAGGCTGGAAGAATTTGAAGATAAAATCGCACGGGCAGTAGATCACTGGTTAGATCGAATAATAGTAGGATTTATAACCAAGTTCACAATAGACACAACTGTGAGTTACAGCGAAGCAGAAAGGCGCTTTCTCCAAGGACCGCGAGGTAAGTACATCAAATCGTTGAATACTTGGATTAAAATGTTGTTATGTGAAAAACGGGTTATGCACATCCATTGATGTCTGGGGTAACGAGGAGTGGAAGAGGCTATCGAGGGACCGAAGGATTAGAAAACAGTCCTCTGATTTCACTCTCACAAGAAAGCGAGGAGGAGCTCGCAGGGTTCTCTCCGAGAAGCGCAGTCCGATTGATAAAGCAGCGCATTCCACTAATACCACTGCCGTCCACGCCATCACCTACTTCACCTACATCCAACCCATCTTCACCTACCCCACCGCCGCCACCACTGAGGGTTGGGATGGCAGGTGTGATCAAGTTGCCAGTACTTAGAGGCGTAGGAAATGAGGAACCAGATCAGTTCTGGTTCGTGGTAAAGGCTGTATGGGAAGCCCAAGGCGTAGCAGACGAGAAGATCAAAAAAGCTTCTCTCGTTAGTGCACTACAGCACCATGCATTGACGTGGTATATAAAGTACTCTAGCGATCACCCGAATGCGGGAATAGCGGCGATTCAGGACGCGTTGAACAAAGAATTTAGCCGACCAAAATCAGAAACGCAGTTGATCATCAGGTTCAAGGAGATTGCGATGATGTCTGGTGAAACCTTGTGGGATCTAGATCAGAGATTGAAAAGTACAATCTGCGAGGCTAACATACGCTAATGGACACGCAACACTGCGCGTGGTTTGTGGCATCGTTGACACCACATCTGAGGACAGCGCTATAACAAAAATAGATCTCAACCCAAGCTGAAGCATTGGAGACAGTGATGAGGTTGCATGAAACTCCAATACAAGATCCGGAGTTGGGAGTTTAGCAAATCCATGTGCAACTACAAAACCTATAATTAGAAATGCAAAGTTTGAAACAAGATAAAGTACCCTGGTCAGAAGCGCACGCAGAGGTATGGTGCATAAAATGTAAAGGCCAGGGCCATGATAAGGATCACTGTCTGATATTCGCAAACTATTTGGCAGGAGGGGGACCAATGCCATTGCGACCAGAGGCACAAGTAGGCCCAAGCACGACGCCTTCAGTCTGGTGCGCAATCTGTCGGGTGGGAGGAAAGCACAACACAGACAACTATCATCTATTGTCGAAACTGATACAACCCCCTCAGCAACTATTTTGAAATTTTTGTAGATCGATGGGCCATGATGAACGCAATTGCTGAAATTATGAGTTGTTGATGGATTGGACACCTGATTATAGGATGTAGACTAAGGCACGAGGTTAGGATCCATCTGCAGCGATAGTGCGGGGCGGATTTTAGGGACACAGACGGGGACGAGGAGGAATGGGACCTGGACGAGGCCGGGGACAATTAATCTGCTACAATTGTGGAGGACCTGGTCACTACAGGCGGGGCTACATGAACCCGACCAGAACATGCTACCCTTACTGTTACCAATTCGATCATGACGCAATAGCTTGCCCCACACTAATTGCACAAATGCGGGAAAAAGGGGTGCTCCAGGCTACTCTCACTCAGAACGTCCAAATGATGAAGGCGGAACCGCGCGAGGAGGATCCTAACGTGAACATGATGCTTAGAAGTGGTGCAACTATAGGAGAAGATAAGGGGAAGAAAACTGAGGAGGATGCATGGGTTCGCAAGGACCCTAAAAAGCAACCCAAATTTGATTTGGAACGCACGAAGGAAATGTTTATGGAAGCTAAGAAGAGCTTCGCGAAGCCTTCTACTTCGGGTAGCAAGGATCAGACTGAGCTAGAGTTGGATACTTCTATGCTAACTACCTTTTTTGAGACATGCATGAAGCTAATACAGGACACTAAAGCGGTGAAGGGATTGCAAGAATTGATAACTAGATGTGCAGGGTCTGGTGAACCGCGCATGATTAGGAAGCTAGGCAAGCATGCTTTGTGCATAGGGCGGGAAATGCGGTTGACTACCCAGATTGACGACTATGAGATGGATCAAGTTGTCCTGGACTTGGGGCCAGATGCGAATGTCCTACCTAAACAGACATGGGAATGCATGGGTAGGCCCACATTACAGTGGTCTCCTATTCAATTATGGATGGCAAACCAACAAAAGATCTTGCCCATGGGGAGACTACAAGGAGTCACAGTAGATATAGAAGGCGCGAGCACACAAACAAACTTTGAGGTAATAGAAATTTTGGATGACAGTAACCCTTACCCAACACTATTATGGATAGACTAGCCCACGGACATGAACGGAGTCATTAATTTAAAAGACTGAAAGATGATATTTGAGAAAAAGTCTCTACACGTAGTCGTTCCGCTAGATCCGGCTGAAGAAGCGCACTACACTAAACCCGTACGCAACGAGGAGAGTGATGAGGACTTGGATCATATCTACCAGATCACAACGCAAGATCAAGATTGGGTGAATCCGACAACGGATGGGAGAATATCATGGGAACGCGACAGTTCCTGTACATCGGACTCCGATGAAGAGATTGAGGGATGGCAGAACCGATTGCGTGAGGTAACAACACTAAATTGTAATATGATGATTAGATCACTATGTCGTGTAACAATAGAAGCAAGGGCGCGGCAAACCAATGAGGGTGCAATGAAAGCGGAGGAACTGGTATACCATTGTGAACCGGCGAGGTTGGAAGAAAATCAAGGTGCACAAACGGGGTCACCGTGTGCAACAACTTCACAAGGGTGTTGTATACACCAAAAGACTAGGGGAAAGTGGTGCGAATATAGGAGGCGGGTGCGCAGTCGGGTTGGAGGACAAAAGGGGGTGAGCATCCATCAGCAATGTAGGGTGCGGGTGTATGGTGTGCTAACGCCTAACCACATATGAAGAAAAAATCCAAATTCACCGCAGCGATGTAGCCCGCCAGCTGTCCACAACAAAACCAACAGGAAAGTAAGAGGGCGCACGAACAGCATAAGGCGATCCACTGGGACCCTGCAGATACCAGAGAGTTGATGGACCTATCACAGGAGGGAGGCGAAGGTGCGCTTCTTAATAGTAAGACAAGAGGGAACCCAAAATGGGCGTGGTAGTATCAGGCCTCGTAAAATCAATGAAAAATGGGCATAACAGAGAAGGAAAAGCGTGATGTTAGGGAAAGGAATCAGCAAAATAAAACAGGGCGTACAAGTAGGTCGTGTGAATCTACACATAAGGGAACTAGGTCTGGCCAGGTCTACCTCGGTAATAGGACGAGCTGTGACCCTGCTATAATGGTTGTGACCGCACCAACGGAGGAGTGTACCCCATACAACAACACCTAAGGAGTTGAAGGATACGAAGGCACCCAAAAGGTGCCCAAAGCCCGAGCTAGCAGGGGTGCTGAGACATCACACCTGGGGTGCGACCGCCTGACTAGCTGTGGAAAGCACAGTCTTAGCGCCCCCCACAGTTGAAAGAAGGCACAGGACTATAAAAAATTCTGCGAAAGGTCAGCACAGAAAGAAGGTTCCGTGCAGGGCCAGTCGGAGAGCACGATCGCGGCTGCGCCAAAGGGGCTGTGCTACCATGTGGAAAGGTTGGCAGGTGACCGTTAACACCACTATTCCTGATAAGAAGTTCCAGTTACGGTAGAGAGGAGAGGGCGGCGGGTCATTAAGACAAAAGTTCCAAGATAAATACGAAAATATTTGCCGCCTAAAAGATATTAATGACCTAGAAGTGGAGGGAAGGGATATATTCAAATTTACGTGCTCCTATAACACCCTTTGGACAACACTAGGATATGTGAGATCTGAACCAGTGAAGACCAGCAAACACCCTGCTACCAGGCATCCCATGAGTACCATGGCAAGAACCCGAGCACAGTTCACGGAAGAGCTGCATCCAACCCAGGAGGAGCCAGATGAAGTGGTTGCAGCCCCCAAGGTTCCAAAGTCCCCACGCACACCGCGGCCCTGGAAAAACAAGCAGACAATGGGGCCAGTCAGGGTATCACCAAGATTCAGTAAAGTGTCAGTAGCCGAAAAGGGCAAAGCAATCACCACCGAACCCGACAAGGACGAAGAATATTTGCAAGCCCTGATCGCTCAGATTGAAGGACAAGACGAGGACGAAGAAGATGCGTTCCAAATACCTTCATTACCCCCATATGTCTCTCTATGGAATGGGACAGCCAACATACCGAAGGACCTAAATGCTACGAAGAGTATGCTCCAGACCCCGCTTCTTCCGGATGAGATAAGGTTTGATGGTTTGCTGCTGGGTTGAGTATCGAGTATCAAGTTCGAAGATTGGGATCTGGAAAACAGCGACAAGTTCCCCCAATTAGCCACAGACAAATTACGACCATGGAAATGGATATTGGGTATGGAAAAGGTAGGCTTACTGAATCTGAGGTGGATACTCCACTATCACCACGCGGCCATCACCATTTTTTTGATCCGACAGTTACTATGTCTAGTACATGATGGGTATCTCTGGTTGGAAGAGCCAATTTTGATTACAACCGATTTAGTACACCAGATTACTCTCCTACCTATTAAAGGGAACAACCCCATAAAAATAGCTGGAACAAGTAGCGATGTGGGTCTTGTAGAAACAATGAAGGCTAAATATAAGCTGGAAAAACAAAAGCGTGGGTATGTAATAGCGAGCATCAAAGACCGAGGGGTGGGGGTAACCACCCAACTACTAGCCAGTAAATTCATGAGGAAATGTCGCACATATGAGGTGCCAGCTCCTGTCATTGCACTTGTGGAGCAGTGTGCAGAAGGAGTCCAATTCAACTAGGTGCAGTTCTTATGCGACGCATTTCTGACAACTTGTAAGGAAGCATAGGAAAAAGGTAAGACTTTCCATTATGCATGGTTGCTACTATCAATCCTTCTGGTTGCAGGAGAATTTCCGTAGGGTAGCCAGTTTCCCAACATTGAGCACAACCTACCTGAAGTAGTGCAGTTTACCTTGCTCTGGGCTACAAAGGATGCCACAAGGGTCTGGGAGATTGTTAGGTCCCCATAATACTAGTGATTACCCCATTACTATTGTAGTTGTATCCCTTATTAATATTGTTGTGCCCCTATTGTCCCCATATTGTTATTACTGTGCCCCATAGAATTCCTCTATTGTTATTTTTGTGGCTTTATATTATTATTGTTAGGTCGGCTGGGTTATATTGTGACTCCTTAGACTCCTATATATAGAAAGGAGGTTTTGTCATTTCTATCATCCAAGAATTTTTGATTTATGTAATGTAAAGGAGGTTTCCCCCTCGAAGAGGCTGAATTCTAAGTCGTTGATCTATCTTTTCTATCTTTTTGTGAGTTGGTTTCATAACATTCGTATCAGAGCTTTGGATTCTAGGGTTTCGCTGCTCCAAATAGCTCATCGTGGAATTTTTACCATAGCTTTTTTTTCTGTGATGTTTCAGAAGCTAAAGAAAAACCCAGTTGAGACAAAATTGCACTGAACCTTGGGTCCGAATTTCAGAGCTTTTCACACTATATTTGCGTAGATATGAGCTACGGAAGTTGGTCTTTGTGCAGATTCCTGAATTACATTCCAAACAGGTGACTTGGGGAAAATCATCATAACTTTCTCTCTCACCATTGGATTCAAATTTCGTAAAAAGGTACAGAAAGAGGATAGACTGTAGTTTCCTGTAGATATTTTTTAGAGCCAAAGATCGAAACAATGACTCATGGAATGTCGTACAAGTTCGCTCTACTGAACTAGTCTATAATCCGGTCACTGTGGGAGATTTGGCATAACTCTTCCCTGGAGAATCCAATTTGGATCAGATTGGTGGCATTGGAAAGAGGACACAAAGGGCTATTGTAGATCGCAATTTCAGAACTAGATGATCTGAAATTACAGAGATACATCAGATTCAATATCAAGCTCCTACAAAGTGAAAAAATGTGTGTAGTTTTTTTTAAATTTTTGCAAAAAACACATATTTCATTAAATTTGGAAGTATTCTATTGCAAGGCCTTCAACAACATTCATTCTTTTGTAAATCGCCATATTAACTTAATTCAACATAAAAATAATTTAGTAATTTCAAACCAAGTAGAGATCATGAATAGGTCAAACATGAGTTGTTATGTACAATAGTATCAATACACAATAGGAATGTGAAATCAAACTCTTAGAAGCAATTGATTCAAGCTAAATCATGTTAGTATGTCTAACATCCAATAAAGATATTATAGTTATGGATAACGAACTAGATTCCTCGATGTTTGAATTTTGTGTCTGACAACTCTAAACCCCTTTCCCACAACCTATGTAGGATTTTTTGATTGAATGATGTTGATGCGAGGATCTTACTGTAAAGGGAAAGGATGTGCGTCCCTTGCATTGCATTGAAACTAGTCTACTAAAAACTTAGTAAAATGTTTTGTGTTCAATTTCCTACAGTCCCTTTGTGCATTTATGAAGCACTAATGAGGGGATGATCATTCGTCTTCATAGCATCCAGCCATCCATTATAAAAGTTATGCATTGTTGATCTAGGTATTTCAAGAAGGTTAGGCACCATTGATCTATCTCCACTCAAAGCCAAGTGCATCAAATGAGAGTTCTTAAATGGGTATTTGAGTCATTCCATTGTGATGGAAAATGTCACAAATTGAAGTAAACAAGAATTAGCGGTCTTCTTGTAAGTAGTGGAGGCAAGAGTTTTCAAAGATTAGTATAGTTGATGGTAGTGTGGATATTTATCTCTCCTTGTCAACATTGTCAAAACTAATAATAGTCTCGATGTAATAGCACCAACCAATTGTATGGAAAACCATGATCAATCATTACTTTCACTACGAGGAGAAATGATAAGAATTTTTAATGAGGAAGAAATAATTGTGAAACATAACTCATGGATTTTAGTTGAAATTTATGTAAGTCCACGTGTTCTTTAATTATTAAATACTTAATCTAAATACAAATAAATTATCATTAAGATATTGATTTTACATATTAAATATGTATTAAAAGGCATTCATCTATGACACTTGATTTTTCATGTAGTCTGAATAAACCACTTAAAGCTCATTATCAATTAATTCTAATTAGTTTTGTAAAAGATATATCTTTACTTACGTTAAGAGCTTTTTATCAAAAATAAATTACATTTATAAACTTATATCAATACATATAATTAAATGGAATTGAATAAATAGCTTCTAAGTCTTGTTGGATTCTATGAGATTATTTTAAGTACAAATAATTTATTTTAGAATTGAAATTTACAAAATGTTAATCTTGATGGGAAAATCATGTCAAAAGGTGCAAAAAATTTGAAGACATCCATTTGTGGCCCATCTCTTGAATGAGCTTAAATAGTCTACTTAATGTTCATTGTAAATTCATTAATCCATGTTTTACTTGAAAATGCATTTTGTTTACATGGATTTTTATTCTAGAAATAGCAATGTCACATTTATACATTCATATTAAACCACATGATAGTTAAATAAAAATCGATTAATGGTTTCTTGACTTATTGACTTATATGGCATGATTTCATATAGAAATAATTGATTTAAGAATGCGCAGTTAGAAAAAGTTGTTGATTCAAAATAAAATAAACGAGTTAGAACTCATCAACAATTGATTTTAAATTATTAATTTTCTAAAAAATATATTTTTACTTACATTAAGAACTTGATTTCAAAAATAAATTTCATTTATACATACATACATACTAAGAATTTAATACATACTTATCTTGTTGGCTTCTATGAAATTATTTCAATTACAAATAATTTATTTAAAATTTGAAATTTACCAAATGTTAATAGGGGTGGGAAAATCAAATGTCGTATGTTGCAGAAGTTTAAATTCATTTATTTATAACTTGTATACTAAATGAACTTGAACGATATACTTAACATTCATTACCAAATAATTAGTCCATGTGTTGTTATGAAAAACATTTAATTTTACATGGAGTTTTATTTCAAAAAAAAAGATGTCACATTTATACACTTATATTAAACCTCATGATAGGAAAATAAAAGTCGATAAATGGATTTATATAGGCCACTTAGAACTCATTATCAATTACTTATAATTTGTTTTGTAAAATATATATTTATTTACTTACATTAAGAGCTACATTTCAAAAATGCATCACATTTATAAACTTCTATCAATGCATATAACCAAATAGAATTCTTCAAGTCATATTGGTTTATATGAAATTATTTAAATCACAAATAAACTATTTCAGAATTGAAAATGACAAAATGTTAATATGAATGAGAAAATCAATGTCTTATGGTGCAAAAATTTTAAATACAACTAATTTTGACCCATCTCTTTAATGAGTATAGATCATCCACTTAACACATTGTTAATTAATTATTCCATGTTTTATTAAGAAGATAATTTTTCTTTACATAGAGTTTTGTTTCAAAGCAATACAATATGACATTAATACACTCTTAATAAGTTAAGTGATAACGAAATACATGTCAATAAATCGATTCCTTATTAAATTATGTGACATGAGATGATTGCATATACAAATAGTTGATTTAAGAATATATAAAAAAAAGTTATGGATTAAAAATCGAATGCCCTACAATTTAACGAGTAGTATTCACCTATGAGCCATCACCCATTAGCCTAAAGTGTCCACTTATCAACAAATTATAAGACTTATTTTTGGAAGAAATGCATCATATTATACAACTATTATATATCACATTTATACAATCATATTAATGGACATAACTAAGTACAATTCAATAATATAATCCTAGCTCAAATCATATGATTTCAATTTATTTAAAATACAAATTTACAAAAAAATAACTTTTAAGTAATGAAATTAGATGCCTTACAGTTCAAAGACATAATTCATCCATGATAGTGTCTAATCAAACCTTGATAGTCCACTTAGCAATCATTATCATTAATTATATGTTTTTTTTAAGAAATGCAAAATTATTTACAATAGATTTTTATTTCAAAAATTACAAATCACATTTACGCACTCATATTAGTGCATTTTATATGTAAACAATGAATAACTGACTTTGTGCCTTATTGATTTTCAATATGATATGATTGCAGTTACAACCATTAATTGATTTAGGCATATAAATTTATGAAAATTATGGATTAAGAAATCACATATCTTATGCTTCAAAAAGTTCAAATCATTCACCTATGACACATTTCCCATTGGCCTTAATAGTGAAAAATGCATTGTGAATAGTGAATAGTGCACATAACATTTATCAAGTAAATTATTATACTTTCTTTAGCAATAATTACACCTTTGTTTGCAAGGATTTCTATTTCAAAACTTATATTTCACATTTATATATTATGATTATTGATGCATATAAGTAAACATACGTCATTAAAAATAAAATGCCTCGATGGTCAATGCAAGATAATTTAAATGACAAACAATTCATTTAAAAAAGCACGCACACATCTTAGAAAAAATCGATACAACAAAGTCATTGCAAAAGAAATTATAAATAATAAGAAATATACATATTAATATAATTGGCAATTCCCATATATTTCAAAAAATATAAAATCATACAAATTGATTCAACAAAAACTATGTCTAAAATGTATCAAAAATTTGGAATGTACTTTTCAACAAATTTATAAAGGAAATTATCTCCATCCAATACAATGAAGTACATGTTCTATTGAACATTCGAATGTACTAATGTTTTTTATTGATAAGATGAAGTGTCTTAAGAAAGGGGAATAAAACTTGCATAAGCCAAGTATCTTGCTCTTTTCCTGTATAGGATTTTATCAACATGTGGTTTGATCGATATCCAATGAATTGAGAAGTATGCTTTGTTGTATCTATTAGCAATACATTTGATTCTTCATAATTATCTCCATATTGGGACCACACATCAGCCAACGTTTTCTCATAAAATTGTCCTGTTCTCCTTGCATCCAATTTTGTTTGCAAATGACAATGAGACCTATCCCGTGCAAATTTAAAGTCCTCTATATCAGTATTTGATTTTTCTAGTACTTTTCGGATGTACTTGTCAGTGACATTTAATGTCCATATTGCGACATCATAATTTTTTAAGCAACATTTTCATACTTGACTGAAAAGGCCTTAAAAAATAGGACCCATCACCAAACTGCCAATCTGGTTCTCTTTGAATATGAAAATTTAGTTCATCTTTGGCATATGATTAGAAGAATACTCCTCCCATTTCAAATATCACCATCTTTTGACTTGTAGTAATGCTCATCTGCATCTACACTGCAACCACATGTATGATATTAACACATCTCCACTTCAACACTTCATTGATTAAGGACATAAAAACCTACCAATTTAAAAATGATGTTAATATTTATTATGAATTATTTCCATTTGTATGCAAAGGGAATTTTACAATGAGTTAATAGTAATCAAAAAATACAAATACAATGGCCCCATTAAAATGAACAAACTAATGATATGTTTACTTTATACATACAACATAATACCTTTATTTAATTTGTATGGAATAAAAATATTCTAAGAACATTGGCCCACCATTTAAATCATTGGTCTTAATACTTATAATGATTTCTTTAATTGCAATTGAAAAATATAATTACAATGGTCTAGTCAAAGTAAACAAATAAATTATACATTAATTTCCACATACAATATAATACAATTTTTAAATTTCAAACCTAATTATTTATATGCTAATTTCTAGAGTTTCTACCTTAGTTTCTTTGGTGCTTCTTTTAGTACAAATTGTATGTTTATTGTTGGTGCTACCTACTTAGTTTCTTTTGGTGCTTCTTTTAGTACAAATTGTATGTTTATTGTTGGTGCTACCTACAACCTAATATAGTTTTTCAACTTACATGGATTAAAAAATGTTATAAAAATACAATGGGCCATCCTTCACATTACTAATTTCTAAGAGGTATAATGATAACTTAAACCAAAATTGAAACAAATAATTGTAATGATCTAATTCAAACAAATATACCAGTTATCTATTAATTTTTACATTTAATGTAATCCATTGTAAAAAATTCTATAGCATGGGAAATTTTGATATGAAAACATTAAATGGCCATTCAAATCAATAATTATTATCAACACAATATCTCACCAAAAATAAGGAAAATAAAAGTATTTTGCTTTTAGTAATGACAAACCAAATCAACAATTATTTTATTAGTGGTGTGAAATAAAACTAATAATTCGTGATGTCATACATATAATAACATGAAATAGACATCGGTCATATTAAGGTACTTCTAAATGTAATTGAACATCTTTAAAAGTAGCTCGCACATCTGTAGCCTTCTTGAGTTTATGCAACATTCTCCATAGCACATTGATCAACCAATTATCCTCTTGATTTGTTCCAATGATTGGAGGGGCAAGAATAACATTTTCTTTGGGATTATCTTTCACGCTCTCAAGTGAACAATCCAGTATAATAGTATTGGTTGCATCATATTGGGTATGCATTTCCCATACTTTTCTCAATGATTGTGTGTATAACTTTGCTTGGATTGTTAATGACCTTATGTCCCTTTTGTGGTTTACAATCTTAAGAAGTCCACATAAACACAAGTTTATCTTGAATGTTTCTGAAACCAACTTTTTTAAAACTCTTGTTGTGCTTTCTTTCAAAGGTGTCGTCCAAATTGCAATGTCAAGATATTCATTTTTGAAACACATTTCAATAAATGTTTTTGCATGTGGATGAATCCAAAATCATTTTTTCTCTATTGTGTAATCAACATCAGTTCCCATTTTCTAAATATGCCCTTTGTTTGTTGCTTCATCATTGATGCTATGATAAAAAAAATGTCCTTTAGTTCAAAAATAACTAATTTATTTTCAGTTATTTTGACTGCAACACAATGACAAATAATCTAGTCAAACCATTTTATTCATGTTATAAAAACTACTAAATAAATTGTTGAAACAATACACTTACCTTCAGTGGTTTTTTCACTATTTATAGATGAAATAATAAGTTCTTTTATCATCTTGATAGAACTTGGAGTAAACATATTAAACATTCAATCAACTACCAATAGTACTTCTTATTAAACATTCAATCAAATACCAATACCAAAAAAAACATTAGTAATGAAACCTTTAAAAAGAAACACACCCACACACACCTTTAACATTATTTTGATTGTTAATTTTGTCCTTTCTATTAGTTCCTATAATAAAAATGTACAACGTTATGGTAGTTACAAGCATTAGAGTTCAAAGAATAATAAAATAAATAAGAAGACAAGTTATAAGTATTTGCTATGACATTATCTTCATATTTGTAACTTTGCACCTCATCATCATCTTTGTTACCTTTATTTTTCTCTAAATTAAACATATAAAATATTTTGAATTGTGAAAATGAATAAAATCATTAAATAATAAGGAAAACAAGTGGACAAATTATAAGTACTGATATTATATTTTGTCCTTGATTAAAGCTTTGTTTCACATTCATTTGATCAATGTCTTTGTTCTCCTTGCTTGTCTCTATAATAAACATAAAAAAAATGTTATAAATTGTGACAATGAACAAAATTCATTAAACAACTATACAAAAAACGAATCATCTTTAATTGTCCATATAATATTTTGGTCTTGATTGTAGTTTTGTGGGACATTCCCTTAGTCACTATATTCATTCTCTTTATTTCCAACTATAATCAACAAATGAAATGCTATGATTCACGATAATAAAAATAATAATTTAGATTAAAAAAAAAGAGTTACAATGATTAATACACATTTCTATCCCCATCATTCCATGGTCATTGTCTTGATTAATTTCATTCTTCTCATAATTCCCTATAATAGACATCCAAAAATGTTATGAATATGGAAATTAAATAAATTCAAAAAGTAACAAGATAAAAAACCAAACAAATTATGTACCTGGTATGATAACTTCTTCTCCTCCTGTTTCCATTTCTAAACTTTTTTCAACATCATAAGCACTATATTGATTATTTTTTTGCTTCCCACATTCATCATTCTTTGTTTTAGAATCTCCATCATTAGTCATTTTAGTAAACACTTTGACAATTAAAAATATAAACAAAATATTATCCAAAGTATTATAAGAAAAACAACAAAGAAACTATAGTACCTGAATTTTCTAAGTAGTTAATAGATCCTGGATTTGATAGTTGAAAATATTTGTAATTATTCAACATGATTATCCTTTGTGACTCTGTTTTCACAGCACATGCAATTCTTCTTCCATATGTACAATAAGCCTTGATTAAATTTGTCCCTTCATAAAGAGTAATAACCACTTTTTCATCACTACATTGTTGGTGTTTTTCCAATAAGTCCATTCAGAAATCATAATCTCTCTCATTTTCATCAAAAGTATTTTCAAATGTGTGAAAGTATTTTGAAGCTTCCAAAATTTTTAATTCTTAAGTATAGAAATGTATAGTAAAAACTATATCATAACTATACCTGTTTTGAGACTTATATTCATAAATGCCACTAGTCATTTTATAGTTGAACTTGGAGTTCTTTATGGCAATTTCCAAAAACTTGCGTACATCATTACAAAACCAAATTTCTATTAAGAGAACTATAGTAAATTCATTCAACTCATTTTTTCCATAAGAAATCGAAAAAAATCAATATTATATCCTTGTGGAATGGTTCTTTTTTCAAAGCAAGTGTATCCAGAACAATAAGGTTAGTATGTAAAACTGCTTGCAACTGACATTGGAAAAGAGTGCAAAAGTGTTGCCAAAATATCAAAGCCCCCAAAATGACAACCAAATTCAAAATTGTTGTCAACTCGTTGAACACTTGTTGATCCATTTATCATTCTATCAAGGACTCCACATGCTTGTGAGAAAGGGACTCTATCTTTGTATTATGTGTTCTTTTTACATAAGTAAACCCCTCCACCATGTTGCAAAAGTTGGAAAATATAATATCATTAATTTCATAATTCTCAAGAATGTTAAATGTGGTAAAAGTATTCTCATTCAATTTCTCATCATGACTTTGACAATATGTAACCATTGCCTCCAATAATGTTCTGTTGGTTTTCAATTTAGAACAATAATCTTTTAATTTTGTGGCATTTGTTGGATGATTAAGTGGAATAAAAAACCAAATGGTTTCATCCAATAGCTTATCTGCTACTGAAGAAATTTCTTCCATGGTTAATCCCTTATGGGCCGAAGAGTACATGTTGTCAAATAATGTAAACTATTTCTCTTGTAGTTCTCAAAATCAGGTTGACTTGGAGAACACTTTAACGTTCCTAGTTGGTAACAGTTAAAAACAGTGTACCATTTATCCCAAATAGGTTGATCAAGATATAAGAGAATTTTTTATCAAAAAAATCTAATTGGACACTCGAAGAAGGTGCACAACATTTCATCATCGGCCTGATAAAATAATAAATATAAGCTAATCAACAACCATTTATTAGCATAATGTCTAACCATTGTAACAAAGTATAAACTAATTATAAAATTGTCATACCATTTAAATATTTTGGTGTCATGTTTCTTGAACATTCTTTTTCCTTGGATGCTTCCTTTGAATTCTCACTAGCTTCATAGTCTATGGTTTCTGATAATAATAAATAAATAAATAAATAAGTAAAAAATTATTAACATAGTTTCAAATTATTGAAGAAAGTATGAATTTGTAAATACTATAACTAATCGCATCATTGTATGTGTAACAAAAATGAACAAGAACAATAACAAGTGTAAAACTCACAATAATAGCTAATCATGGTGTTGATTAGATTAAGGGAACCCCCAAATAATTTATTATGTTCTTTTAATCGTGACTATAGGCAAGTCATCACCTACTAGCTTTCCTTCTAGCACGAGCATAAACACATTTCCAAAAAACATTACATTGTGAATAAATAAATAAAACTGTAGAGACTACAACAACATCATATTTACAGAAAATTTATCTTTTATAGTCATGTATATTCTTAGCTTGCTTTAGAAACCATAAAATCAAAACACAATGAAAGAACATTAACTATGGCAATTATTAGATTTTCTTCTAGATCTTCGTCTAGCACAAATAAAAAACACATAACAACATTGCAAGGTGAAAGAAATAGAGAATGTGATAGAATTACTTCTAGCAGAAACACAAGCATATTGCCAACACGAATGTTGCAAAGAAAAAGAAATATTTGTATCCTAGATTTCTTTTTATCACAAACACATGGATATTGCCAATAAAAAAATTGTATGGTGAAATAAATCTAGCACATGCTAGAATTATTTTGAGCACGAACACATGCATATTTCCAAGAAAAACATTGCAAACCGAAAGAAATCTAGCACAAGCTAGTTTTCCTTCTAGCACAAACACAAGCACATTGTCATTAAAAATATTGCCAAGGCAATGGAAATGTAACACATGCTAGACTCCCTTCTATCGCATAAAAGAAGATTGCCAACGACAACATTGCATTGTAAAGTAAATGTAGTGCATGCTAAATTCCCTTCTATCACAAACAAAAAAACATTGTCAATAAAAACATTACAATAATAATCTTTCTTGAGACATCTCCATGCTTATGTAATTTGACATTGCCTTTTAGAGACAATGAGGTTTTAGTCCATGCCTACATAAACTATTGTTACAATATAAAAAATGTTAAACCCTAAAATGATTAGAAGGCCCTTCATATGGAATATGTGGCCTAAGAATGGGATATGGTACAAACATAAGCATGTTTCCAACAACAACATTGCATTGTGAAAAAAAACTCTATATTACCCTCTATCACAAACACAAGCACATTGTCAATAAAAACATTGCAAGGTGAAATAAATATATCGTAAGTTAAATTTCATTTTAGCATAAAAACAAACACATAACAACATTGTAGGGTGAAATAAATCTAGCATGAGCTAGAATTACTTTTAGCAAAAATACAAACATGTTTCCAACGACAATATTGCAAAGAAAATTAAATGTAGGACATGCTAGATTTATTTCTAGTACAAACACAAGCACATTGCCAATAAAACATTGGAAGGGGACATAAATTTAAGCATTGCACACTTCCTTCTGGAGGACAAAAAAAAAAACTCATATTAGCATTGGTAGGTGAAAGAAATCTAACATGTGCTAAATTTGCTTCTAGCACAAACACAAATATGTTGTGAACAACATCATTACAGCATGGTAAAGGAAAATCTAACACATGTTATATTTATTTCTAGCACAAACCTAAGTAAATAACATTATTATATGGCTAAATAAACCTAATACATGTTGGATTTACTTCTAGCACAAACACGAACATATTACCAATAACATAATTGTAAGGCAAAAAGAATCTAGTACCCACAAGATTTTCTTCTAGCAAAAACAAAAACACATTGCGAATAATAACATTGTAAGATGAAAGAAATCTAATGTGTGCTATATTTCATTCTATCATAAACACAAGAACGTAACAACATTGCAAGGTCTCATAAATCTACTATGTGCTAGATTTACTTCTATCACAAACACAAGCATATTGTCAACAACAACACTGCAAGAAAAAAAGAGATCTAGCGCAAGCTAAATTTCCTTCTAGCATAGACAAAAGCATATTGCAAAATAAAAATATGCAAGACAACATTTGATTTCCTTCTAGCACAAATAACTATATTGTCAAAAATAATATTGCATTGTGAAAAAAAATATAACACGTACTAGATTTCCTTCTAATGCAAATTCACAAACATATTGCCAACAACAACATTACTAGACAAAACAAATCTAACACGTTAGATTTCCTCCTATCAAAAACACAAGAACCTTGCAAATAAAAACATTACAAGGTGAAAGAAATATAATGCATACTATATTTCCTTCTAATGCAAACATAATCACATAACAACATTGTAGGGTGAGAGGTGAGCGAGAATGGAGCTAGGGTTTACTCTACGTGCAAACGGATCTCAGGTTTCGACAGCCACTTTTGGCTGCTTGGCGAGCCCGAAGAACAAACACGAAGACCCCTGTGCAAGGAAGAAAGGACTGGGCCGGGCCTGTGCGGCCACTCCTCTTGACTTACCCAGCGAGCTCCCTACGGACTACCCCCGAGGTCATCCTCATGCAACCGCTCGTTGTCCCAGATGGTTCCAGCTCCCTGACGACTATGGCAGACATAAAAAACTGGGCAGCTTCGAACACAGGAGACAGATTTTGATGGGGTTCTGCTTTTCGATTACACAGACAGACAGGCTCGGCCTTCTCTTGCCCGAGGCTGACTGCAAGGGGTTCTGCGGCGGCCACAGGGTGAATTTAGCGCTCCTTTCACCCTCCAAAAGATTAATGCCCCTGAGTTCTCTGTGGTGGCAGGGGGACTGAACCATTGCGGGCTCCCCAAGAAGCTACAGGACAACATTGTCCCTAGGGTTAAAGAAATATAACACACACTAAATTTAGTTCTAGCACAAAATGAAGTATATTGTCAATAACAACATTGCAATAAAGAAATCTAACATGTGCTAAATTTCCTTCTAATGCAATCACATGTAAAATTCCAATAACATTGCAAGGTCAAAAATTCTATCATGTTTCTTTCTAGCACAAACAACCAAATTTCAAACCACAACATTGCATTTTGAAAGAAACATAGTGTGTGCTAAATTTCCTTCTAGCTCAAACACAAGCACATAAAAACAATGTAAGGTGAAAAAAATCTAACATGTGTTATATTTACTTTTAGCAGAAATACAAGCACATTGCCAACAACAACATTATCAAGCAAAGAAAATCTAACACATGCTAGATTTCATTCTATAATAAACTCAAGTGTATTCCTAATAACAACATTGTAAGATGAAACAAATCTAACAAGTGTTAGATTTCCTTTAGCACAAATAATAACATAACAACATTATAGCTTCAAACATATCTAGTTCTTGTTAGACTACTTCTAACATAAACACGAGCATGGTTCCAACAACACTGCAGGGCAAAAAAAATCTAGAATGTGCTATATTTTCTCCTAGCACAACCACAAGCACATAACAAAATTGTAGGATTAAATAAATTCAACACATGTTAGATTTACTTTTAGTACAACCACAATTATATTGCCAACAACAACATTCCAAGGTAAAATAAATTTAACACAATAGATTTTCTTCTATCACAAATATAATCATCTTAGCAACAACAACATTGCAAGGTACAATAAATCTAACATATGCTAGATTTCCTTCTAGCACAAATACAAGAGCATAACAACATTGCATGCTAAAAGAATTCTAGCACATGATGAATGAAAAATATTATTTTTTCCTCCAAAAACTTATTGAGTTTCATTTTCATTTGTTATTATATTGTTGAATACCTATCTAATAATGTTTGTTGAATAGGATCATAAAATTATTGAATTATCACATCCTGAATGATTTTAGTGTCATGGATCTTTGAATCAATGTAATTTTAGGAGAAAAAATTTTGTATATTCCTTGAGGAAATGAAAAATGTAGCCCTCTTAATAGGCATGTATCTAATACCTAGATTAATATTTGTGGGTATTATTTGTTACAGATATTCATTACCTGATATTGCATTGCGTAGGTATTGGATTTATAGTTTGTTTCCCCCTTGAACTTATCTTCCGAGTCATGATACTTCTCCATTCGAACCACATATTTAAGAAATAAGTTCTCACTCTTTAGTTTTGCATCTAGAGACAATGTATTAATTTGATCACAATGTCAATTTTCATCAATGGTGATCCCCTAAAAGTATCTCCCTATGTGAGGAATTCTAAAATAGGGGCATCATCATGAAAAAATATCTAGTTTGTAATATTGTTTGGTATAGAAGGCCTAAAAAATTGTTCATTAGAAAACATGTCCATAGAAAATTTTCCCAGTGGTATAAATATAGGAGTTGTGTTTGAAAGTAAATTTGCATTTGCATTTTGACTTCAATGTACATAATTAATATTGAATGTATCAAAATTAGAAATAATAATCCATGCCTCATCTATATAATTCTTAAGGTGATTAAAATACAGTGAATTGAATTTCCTAAATGTTTGATAACTATTTGTAAATCCCTATCAGTTGGAGCTATTTAACTTCCAAATCTATCACTTTTTTAAGACCTTGTATCAAAGCCTCATACTTAGTGACATTATTTGTGCATGGGAAATCCAAGCGACAAGACATCAAATATTCGTATCCTTTAAGATCTCGAAGAGTGCATCTAGACCTTTCACATGAACTCGACTTAGAGCCATCAAAAAATAAAAACCATACATTCTAATTTACATCTAAATTTACTAATTTTGAAAATAACTTTGTACATGTTCTTGCATAATATATAGATTATTTACAACAAGCTAATTTGAGTGAAAGATCTTAGATTGATTACACACATCTACAAAAGGTGAACATTCAACAATAAATTTCCAAAAAAGAGAGTCAAAATAGTAGTTTAAAAGTGTAGAATTAAAGAACACAATGAACACATTTGAATCATTCAAATCAGTGATCGTGTGCTTCATATACCTCTTGCTTGTTATTTTAATTTGATTAGTATTGTCATTATATGGAAGCCAAAGATGTGACCATTCTATCAAAAAAATATCCATTTATTTTTTCAAACCAACCGTAGCTTAGTAATAAAGCATATGACTCAACCACTATTTTGGATTAGAAAAAAGTTTGAGAAGTACACACTTTAATTCACTAGCACTTTAACATTTGAGCATTCTAGTTGAACTTTGGGTGAGCTGCAATAACAGGTAAACTTTCGCGACTGGATCTCTGAATTGTGCTACTAGGTTTACACAAATTCAAAGGTGTAAAGTCATGTTGTTCACAACTTTACAAAATAACAATGACTAGAACCCAGACATCCAATGTTCACATTACACGGGCAAGGGTTGCAAAGTCCATGTTGAACAATCCCCTTCAACCTCTTCCACCAACCCAAAGTAAACCAAAAGGAAAGCATGTAGGAATGGAGTCAAATATTTATGGATCCAGTGTTGTTGTTGAACCCCTTAAACAATGTGCAGTGTTATCAGATGTGTCTAATATCTCTAAGGAAGCACCCTTGATTGATTGCTTGAAAAAACCAACAGCAATTAAGGTTGTATCTCATAATGCTAATGCCAAGGGGAGAGGCCGAGGATTTCCTCGAAATAACAAGAAGATTACTCGAGGTCAAAGATTAAAAAAGAGACTTCACCAGCTATTTGTAATGTTGACAATGCATTTGCTGGTAATGTAATCGGTACTGATAAGGAAAATATTGTATCTCTCTCCAGAAAGGAAATCATTTTCCTTTTCTATAGGGAAATCCCTTTACTAGTGAGGGAAGGATATTCCTTTCCTCTAACTCAAGGAATCACCTACCCTGTATAAAATGAAAGACCTTTTCTTACAAAAGATTAGAGAAGTATAAATCTCAAAAATAAATATAAAAGTAATTTGAAGAATGAACTTGAGAATTGGATGAAACATGTGCTTGAGAGGATATCCTAGAAAGAAGCAAAGCATAGTTAATCATTAAAAAAGAATGACTTCTGGAGACAAAAATTATAACTACCGCTACTACAAAAAAATACTTTTGGGGGGTCATAATCTGCCTCCAAAAGTGGGAATTAAAAGCAATATTAACATTAGCTGCAATTTTTTAAAACCTCCATCACACCTCCTCCCCCCTGCCCCTAAAAGCATCACCTCTAAAATTCAACCCTTTTAGGGGCGGTTTTCTAAGAGATATGAACTACCCCCAAATGTGTCACTTTTCAAGGGGGTTTCCAAACTTGAAGAGTGACTTTTGGGTGGAATTTTTTAGAACCCCCCTCCCTTCAAAGCATCACCTCTAAATGTCAAGCCCTTTAGGGAAGGTTTTTGAAGAGATAGCGTTGATGGGTAGAAAAAATGGTTGGTTGAAGCCTATCTACCAAGTCATTGGCCCTCTGTTAGGAGGCGTTGGTTCAATTCTCCTTGGCTTCGTCAGGGTCAAGCCCCAAAAGTTGGGTCAATTAGGCATGAGGGCCCTTCATGTGGGCTAGACTAAGGGCGTTGTGAGGACAAGCAAAAAGGTTTTTTAAGAGATATGAACTAGCCACAAAAGTGACTTTTAGGGGTGATTGAAATAGCCCTCAAAAGTCATCTTTCAAGGTTGGTTGTAAATCGCCTAAAAAAAGTCACTTTTTGGGACGATTTGAAACCCCCTCGAAAATTGATCTATGTGGGCAATTTAAAATCCCCCTCATAGCAACGTACAAGGGCGGCTTACAACCCCCCTTGTAGCAACTTATGAGGATGGTTTAAAACCACCTTGTTGCAAAGTTTAGGGACATTGGGCGCCCCCCTCGTACTAACTTTTGGGGGTGTTAAGAGCCCCCCTCGTGGCAACTTGTGGGGGCATTAGAAGGCCCCCTTATAGTAGACTTTACATACTTTCACATTTAGATAGGCCCCCTTATAGTAGACTTTACATACTTTCACATTTTTAGATAGGCCCCCTTATAGTAGACTTTACATACCTTCACATTTTTAGATTGTGATACTTTCAAACTGTTATGTTGGATACGAGTGAAGAGGATCAAAAAGTTGGGTAGTTGTATCCAATTGAGGTTGGCTTACATGATGCGACACTGAATTCATCAAATCAAGGAGAGTTTGCAAATCGCATTGAATCAGCTTTGCACAAACCTTCATTCGAGCATACAATCATCTCTTTGCATTCACTCCATAATGAAAGCACTGAAGAAAATGGATGATGTCATTGAATATAGTGTTGATCATGATGTATTCTATGGGAATTTTAGGAGGTGTTTGGGAATGTTCTTTCTGTTTTTTTTATTTGCACTAAAGGGCATGGCATTATCAAAGCATGAAGGGGAAAAATCTTTGCATATTTCCCAATAACAACCAAGAAAGTTGAAGGACCAATCCCTCCTAGCCTCATCCCTTTACCTCTTTGCGTTATGTTTCATTGCCAACAAACCCCTACGCTTTATTTTGACAGCCTTTGGCAGGGTATCACTGGTAGTAGAGTTTGTTTAATTCTCAAGGAGCTTTCTCTCCTTAACACAAAGACATTCAGGTATATTTCCATATAATGAATTTTCATTTAGTATCCCGCGGTTGGTTTGGTCTCTAACTCTTTGAGTTTGTAGTCTATTGGGTTGTTAGTCCATCTATCATATTTACTTTCCCTCCAAGTGCAGCCCTCAAGTCCAATATTTTCCCTAATGTTTTTTCTCCTCACTCTTTCGTCCCGAGGGAGAAATGCAAGGGGTGGTCAAGGTTGTAGCCAGGGCTAGGGTTGTGGTAGTGTTATAACTCAAGCTCAACCTTGAACTACCTGAAATCAAGGTCGCAGAAATAACAATGATTTAGACTTGGAAGAAACTCTGTCTTAGCAAACTAATGCACACCCACATGCTCGTTAGATTATTTTGGGTTGGGAGAATGAATTGAAGCAGGAAACATATAATGAATTGGAGCTAAATGAATCGCAGGATCTCATCCCTAACCCAAGCCATACCAAAGGCCGATACACCCAGTTCCGTAGACATTAATGTTCATAATGATAAACCTTGTGACTTATTTAGCTGAAAGTCTAAAATATTGCTCAAGCACCCTACTCCCAACAACTAATTTTACTTTGTTGATCATAACATGATTGTTTCTCATTAATTATCACTTCCCAGTTTTCTTTGGAGATTGAACAAATACAAATGGAATACAAGACCATAGCAATCTCAATTCTGGATTTGAACATTTGGAACTCACTCTTTTTGTTTGTTTCTCACCAATTATTCCAAAGCCATTAGATTTCTATGCTGAAGTTTTAAATATCCCATAGCTTCCATGACAGAAAATAGATTTATGTACTGAATTTGCCTATGGATTTTAAAAATTGAAGTTGCCTCGTCTTATCAAGCAACCTAGCCATATCTTCCACCTCATACCCTTCTCAGGGAACACTCAATTTAGGCGATTTCTTCAGTATCATAATGCAGCAACAAATGTCTCTCTCTTCTCATGAAACACACACCTAATTTAGGCAATTTCGTGAGTCTCATAATGCAGCAATAGAAATAGATGTCTCTCTTTCACCAAGTTAAATCAATAAAGAGGTAATCCAATTTGTCCAAGTGTCTAACTTCAAACTTCAGGGATTAACTCATAGTGTGTCATCCTTATCTCTTCACATACCCTTCGTTGCAGTTAAATCAAACCAGTCTCAAGCCATCTAGGAGATCCTAGAGACACACCTCCACCCACTGATCCCTTTGGAATTCCACATGCTTTGCAAAAAAAAGTGTTTCCTCCAACCACTATCATGATTCATGGGTTTTGGCAAGCAGGCACCTAGGATAGGACATATGTAATACCAATCCATTTACCACACAATAAAGCATGGAAAGAGTACTATGATCAAGCTTCACAGTTTTTTGGTGCTAGCGAAGGAGGTTTCCCATAGTCTACTACAACTCAAAGTGCATCAGAAAATTTGATATATGAATGAACCTATGCTTCATAGATTTGCATACACACATAATCAATTATAGGCATGAGGTATACAAATCAATTTACAACAACTCAATTTTGGATACATAAATTATTATCTTTGGATATTCAAACGAATTTATAATTCCTTGTGTATATGTTTTCATAGTTATTCATGTTCTTACTCCAATTTTTTGAAATATTTTTGGATGTTCCAACGAAGTTACAATGTAGTTTTTCACAATTATTCATATTGTTACTCAGACTTTCTCAAAACAAACTATATAAAAAAATTGAAACATCAATATTTATAGTGAACACTCCACTTAGTCAAAAACAGATAAACAAAATATCTTACCCTTGCCTACAGGATTGGAGGGTGGGGTACTTTCAAACTTTGTTACATGGGAAAAATGACATCATACGGCACATGGGTGCATATTCAATTTAAACCTGGGTAGTTATTCACATCACCTTGGTTAAATGCAAAGCCTAATCAACAAGAAATGTTGCATCAAAAGTAAGTGCAAAAAACCCAATCCAGATTCTGTTATATGAGGAGAGATAGAATCGTTCCATGTTAGGAAGAAATGATAGCATCGTTGATCCAACAAGTGGTACACTAAGCCCAAGATAAATGCCATTACTTGGAAATTGATGATGACCATAAACTTAAAAGGGGGAGGTTTAAATCTCTAAGATCAAGTTCAAAGATTTGCATTACAAAGGAAGCTACAGTACAAGACATTGTGACCTTGGGGGTCAGTTTGCAAGTTGTATAAATCAACTTCTGAAAAAAAGATAGTCCTGTAGGGTGTTACTGCGGGTTTGGAGAGTAAATTTTTGAAGGTACAAGGTGATGGTTTGCAAGTGGAAAATGTGTGATTTGTTTCAACTCTTGGAGAAGGGTTTCTTGCAAATCTTTTGCATATTCTCAACTTCTTTGCATTCAATTGCATATTCTCAACTTCTTTGCATTCAATTGCATCTTCACATATATGATATGTCCATAGAAACAACCTCAAAACCCCGTGAAAATGTTCATACTAATGGTGAATATCATATTTAAAATCATGTTACAAGTTTAGGATCCATTGCACGAGGAGATAGTGGGGATTGGGGCTGCAATAAGTATAACGATGTCTACTAAGGGCCTTACACCTGCACAAGGGAAAATTGTTTGCATATACAAGGTAACGGTGTAAACATGTGAATCACATTTGACCCCCATGTCCCCCTGTTGTGTAACACAACCCTCCCCCCCACCCCGGTATTTTTAATGTAGTTTGACCGAGTCAAAATGATTTGAGGACAGGATAAGACAAGACATTAAAACATATCTACCATACTGGTCTAGAGAGCGGCTCTTAAAGCAACTAGAAATATCAGGGTTCATGTGAAGCACATCTTAGCAAAAATAGGGCTTTCCCAAAACCCAACTTCCCAATCCCATACATTTACAACGATTATCCAAATTTTCCTATACTTTTCACACATATATATTCCCATCAAAAGTTATGGCATTCTTATGTAGACCTTGCACATATATAACAACAATGTACTTTCTATATCTAAGATTTCTACTCTAACTTCTCTGTAATTTCAACCTATAACAATCTAACTTTCCCCTTCCTAAACGTAACAAGTATCCCCCTTATTTGGATCTGCTAGTGGAGGTATGCTCAATTTGCCAAGCCCTTTTGCTTTTAGTCTCTCCCGGCAGCGGGAATTTGTATTGGCTGAATCTCTGTGAATTTTGCATCAACTGAAATGAAAATTGGACCCATAATCTTCCCAGAGGTCTAATTTGCTATGGACTAGGTTCACTTTAATTTTATCTTGGCATTCCCTAATAGTTTTAGCACTAGGTAGTAACACTAACTTGTATTGATTGCACCTCCATTGTTCTTATGCCTGAGGAAAGTTTAACCAAAGATTGTCACCAGTATCTTCTATCCAAAATTGTAAGCATCACCTAAAACTGGAGGTGGTCCCTATAAAAAGTTCACTTATTGCTTGAAGGTGTCAAAACAAGAAACCCCTGCCACAAATTATCAAAAATGGAGCACACATTGATAGAACAACATAATAAACCCAACATAACACATATATTTATGAAATAACAATAAAATGGCATTATTCGTGAAAGAACAAGTGAGATAAATAATGATTACATAAACAGTGGGAGGCACCACTTCCAAAAGAGATGGGTTGCACGCTGCTTTCCTTGGGAATGTAAAGAGGCACCCTACCGCAGAAAATAGGTGTGATCCTCTGATAACAGTTTTCAAGAAACTAAAGCATCAGTGTCCATCATTTTATTGCACATATGATGGCACTCAATGTACAAAAAGGGTTGCCCTATCCCAGCAATTTGGATAACCACATATAAAACATGTAGATTTAGATTGACTCTAAATAAACCTGCCAAAACAGTACCCGTGTATAGCACATATCATGGACAGTTTGATTAATGAACAAGATCTGCCATGTTGACTTCAGGAGTTCAAGGATTCCAATTAGACAACTTTTAAGCAAACTAGACAGAGAGACTGATCAAATACAATTCATCCTATGTAATGTCTATTAAGAGAGATTGGTGAACAATGTATGCGATTTCAAAAAATATATGTTTATATCACATCCAATAGCATGTCAAGTCTTGGCAGAATACAGAATAAATAGAAAGCATCGAACACAATATGGTGCCTAGGTCAATAGGAGCTGGACAGGAACTCACATCATCTTTACCAGTACTGAGAAACTGCTAAGGTTTATTGACATTCTCCAGCTTATATATATACATATATGGGACCTAACAAGCCTTGTAAGTAGTTACTAATCTGTAGAACATGATTCTCCATAGAATCATGAGTTCTAGACCTCACAGGAAAATAACCAATCATTTCATAGCAGTGACCCAAAACATTTGTCACAAAAGTATGTCTGTGTAACCTCAACTACCTTAAAAATTAAAACCATCTAGTATGGGTTATATGTTATCAAGCTCGCCATGAGTAATATTACACCAATTTATCACTACCATAAGAACAAAGGTCATACTTCTTGCTAATATGAAGCAGAGTTTTGAGAATTCAGAACAGTAAGATAGAGCAAAGCACACACTGAGAGATGTATTGTCACCAACATACACATCAATACAACAACACTCATAGATATATTCATATATGCTATATCACACAGTTGTATACATTTTTTTTAGAAATCTAAGTTTCATCAAGACGTGATCATCCTTGCACCGTAAGAAGATGTGTCTCATGCAGTCATTGGACACAGTAACAATTTCAGGAATTATAACATAAGGTCAGCTAGAGTGATAGACACGTATCTCTGGGCGACTAAGCCAGAGACTGCAACTCTCCTCCCAACCTTATATTGGACTGCACAGTGGTCCTCCTTGCAGTCCAATAACCCCAAATCTAGATTCTAGAGAATTGTGAGAAACCTATTGATGGTTTGCTTGGCTAGAACCAGGTCCCGATAGGACTGACCCCCTCCACCCTCCAATTACATCATGATACTTAATTTATTCGATCTCACATCCATTTTTGAGACCTTATAAAAGCTTCTACACTCCCAAGAGCTATATGTCTAAGTGTCATCCAAACCAGGCTTGGATATACTGTCATGTCAAGATGAATGGGCTTGCCACTGTATTTTCTATTAATTTTTGTTACATTAGCTCTGCATTCAAATACTTGCCAGTGAAAGTAATGTGGGTTGACTGCAATTTTAACCCGGACTAGGAAAATGGCTGCAAGGCTGCATTTATTTTCCATATTCGAGTACATGGAGGCATGGCTTGACCCTACCCTCCTCCTCCAGGGCTCCTGATATTTCTCAACAAAATATGGCAGTGAAAGTTTGCTACCTGTGAACAATGAATGAAACCAATATCTAGTGGTAACAACAACCTCCAAACACATTAGAAGGCAGTGAAGTTACAGGGCTAACCTGGGCATGACAAGGGTCTCTAAGATGCATTTGGTGTGGTGAGACTCCCACAACACGTGGAGATATTTCCTTAACAGAGGCTGATCATGATGCTAGCTTGGTTCAAGGTTCATATACTTACTCTGTTTGTTCTGCTGCTAGGTATGCATATATATGCTCTTAGGTATACTACTAGATATACTACTGGAACTAGAACTGCTAGTGCTGCTTCAAAAAAAAATTAGTGAATTAGCAATAACATAGTAGTGAGCTTGAGTGGACCCTCAGGGGGACTCTACACCAACTGGGATCCGTCCAAGTTAGATATCAAGCACACTTTCACAACCCATCACTAGATACTCTACACCAGCTAGGATCCGTCCAAGTTAGATATCAAGCACACTTTCACAACCCAACACTGGATATTCACTGAGTTTGGAAAGAAATAAACTTTAAATAGATTGCAGATCTATTTGATTGAGAAATCTTCGGAACAACATGCAGATTTAATTACACTACAACACATTCCTTGCTGAAAAATGATCCTTCAAATAGAATGCAGATCTATCTTATTCCCCACTATTTTCACCATCTTCCCATACACTATCAACAACTCGCAAAACAACAAGGAGATCAATACTTTTCATTTCCAGAGAAATACCACCTACCACATTATCAATAGTTTCAAAAGGGAATCAGTTTCTTTACACCACAGATGGCAAAGTTCCTTTAACGAGTACTCCTTTGGGGATCCTATTATTAGACTTTGTGGGTGGTCCATTTATTGGAAACACCAAATGAACCCTATCAAACTTGCAATCTATGCCTCCTCCTTGTAGAGTTATATAAAGTGTTGTAGAACCTTTCTCATAATTCAACCTAGCTAATTGTCTGCCACTGCATTTTTACCTCAAGATATCACTTCTTTGGAAATGGCTCTAAGGTTTGCATAAAATTATGAACCCATAGTTAAACAGGAACCTCCTATATCTCCTAATGACTTCGCAGCAATACATGTATCCCATTGGATTGGAAGTACCACCGAATTGTAGGGGCTGGTTGACAGAACTGGATTCCAAAATGTCATTACCTAGTGGAGCCCCAATTTATGGTAGGCCTTTATCATTAAGTACCTCTATCATATCATGCCATGAGTGAAACTTGATTTGATGTTCTTACCCACCATTACATGGGGGTCTTTTCCAAATTCATATACATTTTTGCAACCCTTTGCTCAGGCACAATCTACTCCACCACTTGTTCCAAAGATTCTTTCATGGTGTCATTTGTGCCATTAAACTCAATATCTTCTTAAGCTCTGCACTAATCCACCTAAATATTTTCAACATCATGCAATGGCAATAATATTTTACAATCTATTCAAGAGTGATTAAAATCTATATTTATCTTTTTCCATAGATCAGACACTGACACACAAGACAGAGTTCTGAGTCGTCATTGTGCTCATACAAAATAAAAAATCTACCTTTCTTAGACAAAGGCACAAAAAGAGTTGACAATCGCAGGCATAGTAGAAAACATATTCACATTTAGGATCACTTTTGACAAATGAGGTCCATTTGCAGAGTTTAGTTACCATCCATAAAGGAGTACACTGGTGATAAAGCTCGGTATAAGGTCATACTGAGTCATTAGAAAAAGCCTTTATGGCTATCTCTCTGGAAGGAAGTACTTTTGACTGCATCCTTAATAGCACTGGAAACTTCTGCATCATATATAGGTCCATATTTTATAAGTGCCTTTGTACTTTTTCTAGATGGAAAGAAACAATTTGAAAGTCAAGGCTATGTGCTAGTTTGTGCATTTTTTGTGGAAAAGGTATTAGGATCCTTGTCACAACGACAAGGGCATTACAAACAACGCCAGTTAGCTTCACGGACTAAAGCAACATTAACAACTATTATATACAAGAAGGGATTGTTGCTCTCCAGTCAGTCAAGACAAATGCATACACGTGGACAAATTATCAACTACAAGAGTACAAATGTTCAAAATGTTGGAGCTTTTTGTTGGCATATGCATGGTATTTGGATTTTACCTCTTCAAGTTGTTATGACCTTCATTATTCTACATCAGAGCTTGGGCTTGACAACATTTTCAGGGTTGGAAACCTCATTGGCAGTTACGTTGCCAAATTTCCCAGTTACAAAATTGCAACAAAAATTCCAAAACAGAATCATGGAATAAAAGGACAAAAGTACTAAGGCCACATCGGAGACATTAAAAATTAGGAGGATCTTAAAATTGCTGGCTTGGGAGACAATATTTCTTTGGAATCTAGAAATTTTGAGGCAAGCATAATGTAGTTGGCTATAAAAATACGTTTACGCATCAATTATCACAAAATTTCTTTTCTCTGTTACACCCACATTTGTCTCTTTTTCAACTTTTGGTACATGTATGCTTATAGGAGTGCCTTTGATGGCAGGGAGAATTCTTTTTGCACTTCAAACCTTTGAGAATTCTTGAGTTAACTGATATGTATACGAGATATAATTAGATATGTATACTTTAGAAAACTACAAAAATAAATATACTTCCAAAAGTTATAGAAAGAATTCTCCCTGTTGTATTGACTGATACGTATACTAGATCTACTCTCCACAATATTGGTGCCTATGAGTGCCTTGGCATTTTGATGGATTTTCTACAAATCTACAAGTCAGGAGCATTCATGTTCTGAATGCTAATAAACCTAATAGCATGGCAGGGGCTAGTGAAACAAGCAGAGAGTAAACCCCGCAGGTCAAATGTTAAATGTTTGGTATGTTCTATGCTTAAGAGCAATTTACTTCAATTTTCTGTTAGCCCAATATCAATTTCCAGTTTAGCAATCACATCAGCATGATAGTAAAATGCAGATAGAACATAAACACAAACATTAGAATACAAGCCAAGACAAGAGGACACAAGATGTGGCACCAGCCAGGGACAAACCGCAATGTGGGGAAACCCTTGATCAATTTTTCTTATATTCTTCAATAGTTCAGCACAGAGAGAGATGGTACTAATATACAAATCTGATATATTATAACAACAACAGTAAAGCCTTCACCAGAGAAGTCAATGTTGGTCAAACAGGACAGAATCTTCCTCTGAAGATCATTCATATGGCACCAACAAGATTCTCATTAAACTGAGACAAACATGGTCAAACCTTGACCAAATACATCTCCCAGAACGTTGTTGTCTTCGTGATGCACTTGCTGTCACTTCTTCGAGAGTTAGGGAATCAACCTTCAGCCCTCATTCTTCACACAATCAATAATGCAGGCCTTCTTAAGCTACAGTGTATCAAGGTGAAACTCCACCACCGCCACGCTTTCCAAGTATGGTTTGATTACCCTTAATGCGACCCTTAGAACAAGATTTGTTGCTGGTTATGGTCTGCGGCCTAGCCCAGCAGCAATTTAGGCCTATGGTCCTCCATCAAACAACTTACAAACACCATCAATGCAGTAGTATCTAGCCTACAAGAACTCGACTTGCTGTCAGCACATTCTAGCACCCAATCCGCATATGTATCTAGCCCTACGCTGATCTGTTCTGAACCAATAGGGAAGATCCCTTCAACATACTACCTCGCCTTATTCCTGCAGCTCCCCTACCTTGCAAACAATCCTGAAACCATGCCTAGGAACAACCTATATCACTGCGCTGTAACATTAAACTGTTACACCTTTCTTGTTCTGGTTCATGGAAGCATTAAACTGTTACTCATCAGTGTTTGAGTCTCTAGATGCTACACTTAAAAGGAATATCATAGATCATATGAATATTGAAAAATAATGCCTTGCCCGAGACATAGTGAACATAATTTCTTGTGAGGGGGAAGAAAGTATTGAGAGGTATGAAGCTGCACGAAAACAGGGTGCTAGAATGACTATGGCAGGCTTTAGTGTGTATCCTCTTAGTGCTAATGTTAAGGACACAGTTAAATCTTTGCTCCATCACTCATACTACAATAGCTAAAAGACTAAGGAAGAAGGAACTATGTATTTTGGATGGTTGGACATCTGCTTGGAATTGAGAAGCAAGGACTGTAAGAAGGTTCTTATACAATAATTTCTTACAATTTGTCAATACCATTGCAGAAACTGCATATGACTTTCATGTGTGTCAGGGAAGAGTTCAGAAATTTTCTTCCTTACGAAGGTAGAGAGGAAAATGCTAAGGCTTGCTAAAATCAGCGATATGCCTGTCTGCACAGTGGGAAACAAGATAGAGACAATTACTATTTAACTTTCAGGAACTTATGTTTGACTAGCTAAAAATTATTGGATTTTTTTTCTCATGATCTTGAGTACAGACTCTCATAATCAACTAGATGAAAAATCAAGTCTATCTTTCAAATGTTTGAACCAAGACTGTATCACTGATATTACAGCAATAAAATAAATAATTTCAGTTTATAGAAAGGTAGCACAGTGCGAACATACTTGAATTTTTGGGGTGCTTCGAACAATGTTGTCCTGAAGATATGATTCCAGGTTGTTTGCAATTTTTAATTGGCGCGGTTAGCTCTAATTTTGAAACTTTGTTGGCTGTGTTGCAGGTATCATTTTGCATCAATTCTTCGCCACGCATTTTTCTTGGACTCGCTAAAGGAGTCTCATTTTCCGCATCCTTCATGTGAGTAAACCTTTGATCCAGCACTGGTTTTCCATACAAACTTTCAAAGAGAGAAACTGGAATTTCAAAGCAGGTTACAAGACCTCCTTATATAACAGACACAGGTGATAATGTGGCAAAAGTTCTGAACTTCAGCCGACACTAAAGAAAACAAAGAGCTTATGTTTGAAATCTATAACGACGTGCTTGGACAGCCTATTCCTCTACGTTGCTATCTTGTGAAGGTTAGTGTTTCCCTCCATTACTGACCGTTCTGATAGCCCCTGCTTCCTGGTCCATTGGTTTTGGCTTCTCCAGATACTAAAGAGCATTAGAGATTGTATTCCATTGCGCAAAGATGCGTTGAAAGGGAAAATCTGCCAGAGCATAGTATTTCATGTTGAGGTCTCAAATTCTTGGTTCCATACAAATAGAAACCGCCAAAAGATATCTACGAACCAGCTGAACATTACAAATTTTCAGTCTCACAACATTGAAGTAAATATGTAAAGAATGTGGCATTAGATTTCTTAGCTTAGTGAAAGCCATAATGTTCTATCTTATTTGTCAGTCATAAAAATCTCACAAAAACCTGTAAAGTTTGTGCCATTGTGTATGCTTAGCCTCTAAAAGCCATAGCTTTCTATCTTCTTCTGTGTAATTTGAACATAACACCATCAAATACTAGAATAATCAATTTCCATTCTCAAATAACATTGAAATGTGGAGAACTGAGACATAAATCATTCAATCAAATTACAAAATCATGATCCTTAACTCAATGCACTTCTTCCCAAACTCTGTTGTTTTTTTTAAACAAATTTGAGCACAGCCTCCTCTAGACTGTTTATAGAGAGCCTTAATTTATGAAATCTTTCCTGTAAGCTAAAATAGAGTCAAAAATTTCCATTGAAAGCTCATAATAACTGAACTGGAAAGAACCCTTGAACATATCTTAATGATATTTTTTTATCTCTGATTCTTCCGCTCAAAAGATTGTTTTGAGCATGGCCTCTTTTGACAGATTTAGTTTAGAGAATACAATGGATTATTTAATGAAATATTTCCAGAAATCTGAAATATGGCCAATTTTTCCAATCAGGAACTCAAAATAACTGCATCAGGAGAAAGCTTATACGATTCATGACGACGATAGGAAAAATAATGGTGCTTTGCAATTTTAGCACCCTTTTGCAGAAAATTACCTTTTCTGAACTCGTTTTGACGGTGAAGAATCACAAATGAATTGTTGGAAGCCATGCACGAAGAGATCTAGTGGCTCAGGGATCGATTCTAGGCAATGCTTATGCGATTGAAAACCAATATTGTTCAGATGCAGGCTTGCGAGGTCGAGGGATACATGCAATGGCGGCAAACTACAAGAGGTTTTGAATCTAAGGGCAGGATAGGATGTTTACTGTCCAATGATGTCATCGATGACCATAGATTTGTCTTTTAATCAAATGGATTTTCAAAGAATTTGGAATATTTTACAAATTTTATTATTTAAGCGGAATAATTTGTTTAGTTGGATGTTTTTTTGTTGGGGAATTGGACATTGCACATTATTTAAGGAGAAAGACCATTTCCATGCTAGGGTTTACAAGTGGTTTTTAAGGCTCAGTAATAATATAGATTATGAAAATGTACAAAACCACCATCAAGTGCTTTTAAGGTGAATAGTTGGCTTAGTGATGCTCATGAAGACCATTTAGGGGATGATTTTTAGGGCCTTAAACATTGTTCAAGGATGAAAACTGGTTCATGAGGGCCCAAAAGAGGTGTAACATAATGTTCATGGTCCATGTATAAGTTCCCAAGCCACTTTAATACAACCCCTAAAAAGAAAATATTTTTCATAGATATGTTGTATGGAAAATGTTTAATATTTTCCTTTAGTGACTAATTCATATTGACTACTATAGATTTGGGAATATATAGCATGAAAAAGTGTTCAAAAATTTTCATGTTATATGTTGATGCCTATTGCTACACTTGTTATCTTGCAACCTTTATTCTTCTAGAAATATATAGTTTTCTCATATAAAACCTCAAGCCATAGGCTTGGTAACACCCTTCAAATAATCTTTACTCTCATTTATTAAATATTTTGTATTTCCACTTTTCAACTTCATTCACAAAGAAATAAAAATCTAGTTAACAATGAGTAAAATCCATCAAAAGTGCTACCTAAAGTCGTCGTTATTTTATCTATTAGATATGATGAAACTATTTACAAAATAGAAGATATCAATATGTGACATAGTAATCATGACCATTTATGGGAATTATTACCTATAATTATTCATTTCATACATTAGTTTGTTTCAATTACAAGAGATATTGAATAATCAACCCATGTTCATTTACCAATGATATAAAAAATAAGATGAGATTCTAGTTTCTTCTTTAGAAATTCTCATTTTGGATAGTCTTGAGTAGTGGTGTTTTATTTGAACTTTGGTATTGTTTAATTTTATATTGTAACTTCTCTCCTATACATATTTATTTCTCATAAAATTGCAAAGAGGATCTTTGGACAACATGCACATATAATTGAAATGGATGAAGGTGTCAAATGGGAGGCTGGTGAAGAACTTGCACTTGCAACTTTAATAGTGGATATTAACCATGCAAGATTGAGTGGTTAATATGTTGAGAAGTATCTTTAGTCATTGGAATTTAATCTTCAAGTCAGAGGGGCCATATAAGAGCTCCACCATTTTCTATTGCACATGTTTAGAGATATTAAATTCTACATGAATTGAAAATTTTAAAGATTTGTGTCCAAGAGATCTTCAAATAAAAGAAAACGACATAGTTTCTTTGCAATGTGAGAATTTATTCATCTATAATTAGGCTAGGTTGGCATAAGATTTGTAGGGAGGATATCTCAGAGGAGAATGTTGTCAAAAAGGTCTATAAAGAACTTCAAAAGAGGGTCTTGTTAAGCTTATGGATCCCAAACTTCAAAACCCCCCAAAGAGAAATTTTAATCTCCCTCGATAGTAGTGTGACCCAAGTGAATGGAGGGAAGCTTTACAAAAGAGAGCTAGAAATATTATCAATTCAAGTAAAGCTTTTAAAGGTTTAATCAACAGAAAGACATGTCCAGGACCTCAGATTAAATATCAACAAAGATTCCTGAGTGAATAGACTAATCATATTTTAGGCTAATCAAAACCAACATTTCATCCTGTGACAAGGCCCCCTAAATGGCCAATAACATCATTAGATAAAAACTCCCAATGAGGGAGAGAATTCTATAGTAATTGGATCCCCTTTTCCCCATCTGCCATTGATTCTTGTATAATGACAATATGAGGGTAGTGAACTTGATTAAACTGTTTATAGCTAAGTTTTTTATATGGATGGCTAGTGCCTTGCAATTCAAGGATAAGATTTTCAGTTTGAAAGAGATTCAACGCTTGAAGCTCTAAGGGGAAAAATGATATATATATATATATATATATATATATATATATATATATATATATATATATATATATATATATATATATACATATATATATAGATATATATATATATATATGGAGCAAATTTCAAAGTTTGCATATTTATGGTCCATTGACAAAAAGGATTTTCCCCTTCTCTTGGGGACATTTAGATGATAATCACTATGAGGCCCCAACCCTCTACTAGAGTCTAAAAAAGGAATGTTTGATGAGTCAAAAAGGGGGGAAACAAAAAGGAGAGCAGAGCATCATACACTGTAACAAGGGGGGAGGCTAAAGAGGAGGAGGGTAGGAAGGAAACAAAAGTAATAGGGGGAGAAGGGGGAATATAGGGGAGGGAAGGGATGAAGGAGAACATCAAGGAGGAAATAGCAAAGGAGAGTCCTGGGAGAAAAATTAGGTTGTCCCTAAGATCCAAGGGCAGGAAAGTGATTCATGGAAGGACACTAAAGCACAAAAACACAATAAGAGATAAATAAGGAACTAGAAAAAGGAGGTTGTTGCTTGGGGAGGGAGGGCCCTACTATGAGGTTGGAGGAGCTTATCTGATAGTGTATAACAAAATCGATTGAAGTTGAAGATCAGGAGCACTCTTCATTGCATGACACAAGGGAGAAAAAGAGGCTCGAGATTATGATATTCGAGGAGTCGCTTGAATGTGTGGAGTGTTGAGAGGTTTGTCATTGATGCCAAAGAAAGGGCCATTGATGGATTAGAAGTAACCCTTAATATGTTGCATGTCTCATGAGTCTTCTTGAGAAATGTTCAAGCCTTCTTAAAAGACTGCCACCAAGGAATTCATTATCCCCTGAAGTTGACTATAATCCCTTGCCTAAAAGAATTCAGGATCACACAGTGTGCTGAGCAAAAGCTTCAAGGCTCTCATAATTTGTACCTTATATGAGTCATCTACAAATTTGTGAGCATACTTTTTAGATTTATGCATAAACCATGTGAGGGACATTGGTTTGTTGCAAAAAGAGTCATGAGATACTTAAAGGGGACTCAAGATTATGGGCTTAAGTACACCAAGGTGGATGACTTCTGTGTTATTGCACATTCTAATTCATACTTCAATGGGGACAAGGAAAACATAGTATCAACTTCAGGATATCTCATGAGTCTTGGATCAATAATGGTCTCCTGCATGGGGCTTCACTCAATGAACCTCTCACATCTCACATGCGTTCGTGGCATACTAAATGATACCCCTAATTTGATTACATATTGAAAAACACATGTATAAATCACATTATATAACCCCATTATGAATGAACGTGGTATGGTATTGCTCCCCAAATGAAGCCCTCGTGGTCTCCTAGAGGCCATGTAAACAATCAGTTTCAATAGATTCAACAACAAAAGTAGAATATGTGGCATTCGCAGAAGCAACAAAAGAAATCGTGGCTGAGGAAAATAATTGAAGGCTTGCAAGAGAAACAAGTGAACTCAACTCCTTTACGTTTAGATAATACTTCTGCAATCAAGTTGGCCAAGAACCCAAGATTTTGATCGAACCAAGCACATCAATATGAAATATCATTTGATTCGATATCATGTAGAGGCCAAAACTATTCATCCAATACATTGTTCTACGACTAAGCAAATTGTAGACATATTCACAAAAGCTCTAGGAAGAGAAAAAATCAAAAAGTTCAAAATGATGTTTGGGCTAACAAAAACTCCTTCAAATTAAAGGGGAGAATGTTAGACATTGCAATCCTTCGATATTATAGTTTAAAATAATTAGATGTAAAATTAGGTGAGGTAACGAATAATGGGTTGGGTTTTAATAACTGTCTTTTTATGTGATAAATTTGTTTTCATTTCTCAATGAATGACCATTAGAACTATTCGATCCTCAAAGAGTACAACCTTTCAAACCCATTTCCTTTTTATCTTTCCTAAAAAAAATATCCTTGCTTAAATGACAATGAGCTTGAAAATAAATAAATAAAAAATAAAGCACTCTTTAATAGTCAAAAACTTCAAAAAATAAATAAAAAATACACATAATTTTTCCAAAATTCAAATTTTAAAATTTTACATTCTCTTGCACCTTCCTTGTGTGACCACAATATCTCCACAATTTGAGTAAAAGAAAAATAAAATCTATTTATGCAAAATAGAGAGTATAATGATTCTAAATTATTTCCTCCAAATTTACTAATTTGAATTATTGCCTCCAAATTTATGAATTTGGTCAATTTTTCACAAATCACTAAATCACTGTGCAATCTGAATTAAACCATGTGAAGAGTTTCAGATTTTTCCCCAATGAGGGAGAGCATTCTATAGTAATTGGATCCCCTTTTCCCCCTCCACCATTGATTCTTGTATAATCACAATATGAGGGTAGTGAACTTGATTAATATGTTTATAGCTAAGTTTTTTATAGGGTTGGCTAAGGACTTGCAATTCAAGGATACGACTTTCATTTTGAAAGAGATTCAACGTTTGAAGCTCTAAGGTGAAAAATGATATATATATATATATATATATATATATATATATATAGATATATATATATATATATATATATATTTCTTCATGGAGAAAATTTCAAAATTTGCATATTTATGTTCCATTGAAAAAAAGGATTTTCCCCCTCCCTTAGGGACATTTAGATGATCATTGCTATGAGGCCCCAACCCTCTACCAGAGTCTAAAAAAGGGATGTTCGACGAGTCAAAGAAGGGGGAAACAAAAAGGCGAGCAGAGCATCATAAACTGTAACAAGGGGGGAGGCTAAAGAGGAGGAGGGTAGCAGGGAAGCAAAAGTAATAGGGAGAGAAGGGGGAATAGAGGGGAGGGAAGGGACGAAGGACAACATCAAGGAGGAAAGAGAAAAGGAGAGTCTTGGGAGAAAATTTAGGTTGTCCCTAAGATCCAAGGGGGAGGAAGTGATTCATGGAAGGACACTAAAGCACAAAAACACAATAAGAGATAGGCAAGGAACTAGAAAAAGGAGGTTTTGCTTGGGGAGGGAGGGCCCTACTATGAGGTTGGAGGAGCTTGTCTGATAGTGTCTAGCAAACTTGATTGAAGTTGAAGATCAGGAGCACTCTTCCGTGCATGACACAAGGGAGAAAAAGAGGCTCTAGATTATGATATTCAAGGAGATGCTTGAATGTGTGGAGTTTTGAGAGGTTTTCCATTGATGCCAAAGAAAGGGTAATTGTTGAATTGGAGGTAACCGTTAATATGTTGCGTGTATCATGAGTCTTATTGAGAAGTTCGAGCCTTCTTGAAAGACAGCCACCAAGGAATTCACTATCCCCTGAAGTTGACTATAATCCCTTGCCTAAAATAATTCAGGATCACACAATGTGCTAAGCAAAAGCTTCAAGGCTCTCATAATGCAAGGAAGCAATTGCATAGTAAAAATGAAATAGAGTATGAATAGTGTAAACATGTGCTTAAACATATGTATGTCTATGTGTTGATTGTATGCATATGGTATCACAATCTCAAATATGTGTATGGTGAACTCTTGTCTAGTGGGTATTTGATCCGACCTAGTGAAGGCAGAGGAGCATTAGTCATCGTGGTTGATCACATGACTTAGAGGCTTTAAATGTCCTTGAAACACTTTGTACCTTACACGAGTCATCTACATTCTTTGCATAGAAGATGACAATTGAGGTAGTGAACACATTATCTGATGATGGTTGGATGTGATTGTCCAAACATGGGTTGGGGGATGTCACTATTTGTATAAAGTCTTTGTCAAATTACATAAACCTATATCATCGTTAAATAGCCTATGTTCAATAGACATGAGCATCTTGAGTGTAAAATCTTCCCTACTTTTACAAGAGGTTTATATGGTAGACATCTTGAAGGAATGATTTTGATTAAGTTTTTGTTTTGTTTTTTTGTTTTTTGTTTTTTGTTTTTTTAAGTATAGTTAAAGGCTTCAACCTAAGAGGATTGATGTCCTCATATTGACCAGGTTGGTGCCTGGATTGGCCTAAGAGGTTTTTTGTCCTCATTCAAGGTTGGCGCCTCGAAGAATTAAAAAACTTATATTACAAGTTGGAGCCCATATTTATAAATGAGAATGAAAGTCCTCACTATATTTAATACAATTATTATTTTTGTTCTACTTCTTATGTTCTGGCTTAACCTTTTAATGAACATAATATGACAATTATAAGAAGTATCAATTCACCCCCCAGTATTTCGAACAAGGGTTGAGACATATTTGGACATACCAAAGCCCATGATTATGTTGTTTATGTGATAGATAAGTATTTTCCACCTGCATGTCCACTGAGACCCTCTCTCTGGCACTGTAATTCTATAATGGTTAGAAATGACAACAAAACTACATGTACAAACTACTTGCAATATGTTTCAACATATATTTTTCTAAGTTGATATTCAAATATGTCACTAGGTAATTGAGAGATTTTGCACTGATTTTTTCAAACTATTTATCATTCATAATTTCAAACCCTCATCATACAGCCTATATCAACAAGCTCATCTGCTCTCCAAGGTCACCTTCAAATAATTACGAGGTCGAGAAAAAGGGAGTGTTCTCCAAATAGATTTGTTGACCTGAGAGTGCAATGTACCAATTGTGCTTTCCACATACTCTCGAGGTGGGACATTCCTTCAACCAATCTAACAAACTCTTCAAAATAGAAACATGTGCCAAGATGGTAGCTCTCATTTAATAAATCCATATCTATTTATAATGAGGTCATGATAAGCTCATTAGATTCTACTTATAATGGTTGTTCCAACTTACACCTCAAGCCTTGAAAATGCTCTTTCTAAATTCAACTTAGCTCGTAATCCTCCCAACATTGCCTCAATTATGGTGGATGTTTAAGGGTTTAAAACAGGTCTAGATTGGTGCATTTCTATTCTTAAACCGCTTGATTCATCTTCCAACTTATGTTGAATCCAATGATCAATACTAGCATAAATGATTCCCTCCAAGAGACTCCCATAAAAGTACTTAAAGCTGGCTAGTGTTTTCATTCCCTCCAAAAATCCAACAATTTTGAAAATACATCTCAATTTTTTAATTTATATATTTTACTAAAAATATATTTTTATATTATCAAGATATATATTTTTTAAATATATACAATTAATATATATTGAATCAATAAATTTTGATTAACGCATTAAATTAAACAAAATAAAATAATTAATAAATATTAAATCAATAGATCCTAATTAACACATTAAAATTATGTAATTATTACATAAATCAAAATCGATCGGGCACTTTTCAAACAATTTGGTGGGAAATTTTCAAATTTCAAGCGCTTCTGGAACAATTTGGTGTTGAAGCATTTTGGGACACTTTTCAGCAAACAGATAAACTGTTCGAGGAGCATTAGCTGGTGTACACATTTACAGATAGATGATTAACTTCACTATCCTCGGGAGTATTGTGGAGCATTAACAGGTGAGGTGCTTCTGGCAATAACCCTTCCACACCATAAGACATGTTTACAAGCTATGTAGTTACAACCATTCCTTCTGCGAGGCCCGATCTTCCATGGATTTTGCAAGGCGCGATCTTCCATGGTTTTTGCCTAAAACAGGTATTTTTTTTCTTCTTCTAAAAAATTAGCTCTTTGAATAAATTATCATCTCCAGTAGGTGAAAATGGAAAACATTTCTCTGGTCTTTCCTTGATAAGGATTACGCTTTTTCCCTGCATAAAAAATAGGCGGTAGAACTGCAGGGCACTTCAATCGACAAATTTTCCTTTAAGTTAGATTGAATACACAAGCAATTGCTCCCAGTAATGGGAAATGTAATGCTCGAGACAATAACAGGGGTCAAACTAATTGACCCGAAGTTTAACCTTCAAAACTAGGACACCAGACAACCTGAACTTTAACCCTACTTTTGGAACAGGACACCACGTAGAAGGCACACCGGTCTAGATATGCTCTTTAGTAGTCCATGCCAGCCATACCGTCTCTCATACCTGGGACTTCCTTCTTATCCTTTAGAATCACAACAATGATGCACTCTGTTGTGGTTAACAATGAAGACACACTTGCAGCATCAACCAAAATAGCTCTGATCACTTTCAGGGGATCAATAATCTCTGCCTTCACCTTATCAATGTATTCACCTTAGTCAGCATCGTAGCCAAGGTCAAGATTATATTGCTCAGTAATTTCCCAACAACCACTGCACCTTCCACACCAGCATTTGCAACAATTGTACATGAAAACATCTTCAATCGTATATGCAGTTTGACCTTCCTGAGGCAGAGTTCGTCATTTTTTCTGGAGGCAGGGTTTGGACCCTTTCCTGAAGTAATTTGGGCCTTCACTTCCTTATTTTTATGTGATGCCAATTCATGCAGATCTATAGACTGAATTATAACATCCTTGACAATATCTTAGAGATCGTTTTCTTTCAAAAACAATGTTACCTTGGCTTTTGATGACACCTATCTGGAGGCACCATCTAATTTGTCCTCAAATCTGAGACTTGATGCTGCCATCTCTGAGATCTATTTTACAAACTTTTCAGATATGAAAATAAAACAACAAAAATATACCCGCAAGAGTGGTTAGTCCTTCAAGCAACAATAATGAAACCCTCTAACTGTTGGTCTTTGATTTTGGTAGTTGATCTATTATTGTAAACCCTTGAGAATTTAAATTAGAGATGATCCTCTTATACCATGTAAAATCTTTCTAATTCAAGAGGACAACTGTCATGTGTTTCTTTCTCAAATAACTCAGATCTTGAATTACTTTAATAACTGAATAAGATTCTGAACATGCAACAGTCACACATATAACTGGAAAACCTAAATAGTGGACTCAGAATAGCTTTTCAAGTACACACATAATTCTGTCCTTCAAATCAACTTATCATTAATGATTGAAACTTACAAGGACATGTCAAAACTGAGGTTTTCAGCTTCTTGGACACTTAGATCTGCTCTATCTCCTTGTTGGATACTCAAACCCACACTTTACTGAATTGCTGTACAACACTGTTCAATATGGATTCTGATCTGACCTTGGCTCCTCTCCTGTGCTTTGAATCTGCTCAACTGATCTTTCTCTGATCTCGTCTTTTTGATGTTCAAAAATGTTTGCATACAACTTCTCTCATCTTGTTCTATTTATGCTCTCAGACTCTAATTGAGAAAATTAATCTCCCTTATCTTAGCAACTAATCTCTTTAATCCGAGCAACCACCTTTTCTCAACAATTATGTGTACAGCTAAGATTAGATCAAATACAAATCACTAATATTCTGAAAATATCTAGAATATTTCATTTAGATTTTTAAGATTTAGGAGATCTAGTGAAATTATCTTTCACTTTTATTTACTAAGTGAAATTACAAGATGGTATTATTTCACAGTTTTACTAGGTGGTCACCAAAAGTTGTCTTGAACCACTTCTCACACATGCACACCTTACATGTGTAAGAAGTTCCTACATGAGTTACACTTATCGACATACTCTGTATACCTTGTACCCAGTTCCAAATCAAAGAAAAGGTCTTAGAAGAATGCCATTTCTCACATGCTGCTGGTCACACTGGCTTCTTTAAGACATATAACAACAAGAGTAATTTCTTTTAGAATGGGCTCTAATAAGAGGTGAAAAATATTTGTTGCTTCATGTGAGACTTATTAGAGGAATAAAACGGAGATTGTGAGAAGTTCAAGACTAATGTATGCCTTGCCCATTTTGAATAAAAGGTGATAATGATAATCCATTAACATTGTCTTTAGAAGTTTGCCTCAGGCTGGAGGGAGAATCTCCATCTTTGTTATTTCTAGGGTGCTACTGACAAATTCTCACACGTTGTTGAACTATTCATGCCACATGTTTATAGGCTTCATGGATTTAAGAAAAATCAGTATGGAGTTAGAAGAGCCAACTAGGTTTAAAGAGAAATTTAAGGCTAAATGGCAGCTTTAGGGTAACAAAAATTAGTGGTATTAATTTGAAATTTTAACAAAATAAAGTTTATTGTGTAAAATTGGTTATCCCACATGCAAGAGATAAGTGATCTTGCTTGAAGGGTTTAGACAAGCTCTTAAGCTTGATACAAAAGTATATTTGGGAATGTTTTCATGTGGGTAATTTGTGAGAAACAGATTCCTAGGTCAAGTGCACTGTCCATATTCCTCTTGGACAGGCATGGATTCACATCTAAACCTATCTAGGAAATCATTTTGGGGTAATGCTTCAAAAAATGTGCCTCGAGTGGCTTGACCATGGAGAAAAATTTCATTGGCGTAAGGTGTGAATTTTGAGGGGTATTTATTGGCGCCTAAGTAACCGGATTCATTAAAAAGGGGCCATGTGTTCGAATCTTGCAAATCGGACACGATTCGTTGGGGATTTGAATCCCAGAAGGGGACATGTCGTGTCCTAACGGGACATGTACGAATCCCGTACGTGTCCCGTTAGGACACAACGTGTCCCAATTATGGGATTCGAATCCCCAAAAATGAAACCCACTTAGGTACACACGCAAGCTTAGGCAACTTTAGCAAGATAAATACAACCAAATGGATTGTTCTATAGTGTTGCAAGTTAACTGCATTCCATTGTAATGTTCCGATAATGGGGATGGATATGCTTGCTGCACAATGATAACAAGAAGCATCTTGTCAAAACAAAATAAAGTTCACTATGGGTGGCTATTGGCCAAAGAGACCACTGACCACAAGCTAGGAAATCAGACTTGCATCGATACCACTTGTGACAAAACCCTGCAATATCATAATATGCCATGGGGGAAAAGGGCAATATTATAGTCCAAAGGTTAAAAAGGAAAGAAATTATACAATATTTGTAAAAGATACAACATATTACATGCAGACAAGAAGATTATCATATATATAGGATATGACAAACCCAAATATCCTAATGGATGCAATTCTACACAATAGTTATTTAAAATAATAATAATTATTAGATATATTGCATCAAACTAAGAACTATCAATGTCAATTTCAATAGGTTATTATATGACAAGGAATACAAATGTTGAACACAAATCATACTTGAGGTCCTCAAAAGCTCTGTCTAGCCTAAGTCCACATCTATATGCATGTTTGCTTTTGGTGAATTGATTAGATGGATGAGCACTATTCAACACCTACATGAATTCCTTTAGAATTTATTAGAAAGGCAACGATAAGAGATTAACGTTTAACTACAAAGGTATTGGCCTTGTTGCCATTCATCCTTACTGGGAATTAGCAAATCCAAGGAACCATAAAAAGAAACACTAGCTTGGATTTATCCTTCATCCATCAATTGAGTGATTTTCCTCTCTAATTCGGCATTCTCCACGATGGAAGTGCAGTAAACAAATACATTAGGTTACTATGAGTATCATTAATGAGAATTTGTGTAAGAAATATCTATTTTTATTTTTTAAATTCGGTTGCTATATTAATGGCTGAAAAAAGATGAGTCGGTTCTCCTGGAGTAAAATATACTTCTGGTGATTTGGATCAAAGGAGTTACAAAATGGGATCTCTCCTTGATCCTTGTTCTGCTGGTTTTACCTCTAAAGTTTCCTGAGCTGCTATAGACTCTTACATAATGAAATAACCAAAATTTACATTTGCATAACATCATTAATCTATTTCTATGTGGCTTATCTGCCTTGCTATGGACTCCTCCGGATTTGGGTCCGGTTCTATCTATTTGACACTGGAGGAACTAGTTGTTGCCTTATTCTTTTTGTCCATCATATACTGCAGTATTGCTATGGATTCCTCAGCATGGCTACATCGGTTCGACAGATTTCTAAATTGCTCGTGAAGAGAGGCTACCCTATGCAGAAAGAGATCTATCTCTGCTCTGTATTTGTCATTGATGGTGCGATATTGATCCTCCATTCTGGTCTCCAGGTTCCTGACCTGATTCTCCAAGATGCGCTGTTGCGCCCTTACTTCCTCTAGCTCAGCTTGCAGGTCCGCACAGTGTAGGCAATCCTCGGAGCGAGCCATGCTTGCTTCATGGTTGTTGCTATCCAAAATCCCTGTAACATTAAAATACAATACACAGAGGAACACGAGCTTGCTTGAAGGCGCAGAATATTAACCTATTCCAAGTAGTTAATATTAACCAGTCCATGACTGTGCGCAACCATATGTATTTATAGGTAACAACCTTTGACCAAAGGCTCTTGTGCTTCAGGAGAAGCCATCCTAATTTGGCTGCAAGTGCTTGAGCAAAGGTAGAGAGGTTCTTGAGGCCCCAACCCCCCCAATTTTTGGGAGTTGCAATTCTACTCCATTTGACACACACATAGGGTTTTCCCTCCTTGTGACCCTTCCATGAGAAGTGGTAGCAAACTTGCTGAATCCTTTGTAATATACCTGGGGGATCCAGGCCAGAGACATCTAGAAGACTGGTGTTGCTTCCAGAACCGATTTAATGAGCACCAGTCTACTTGCTCTGGATAGTAGATGAAGGCTCCAAATATTTAATCTTCTTTCCACCTTGGCAATCAACCAGGTCCAATCTGCAATTTTGTATCCATCTGCTTTTATCCTGAAACCCAAGTACTTCAATCGATCCTCCATTGTCAGGTTTTGGAAGGGGACGTTTTGGAGTGCATGATAGGTCTCCTGTTGAGTACAAGCTGAGAGAGATATAGTGGATTTGGCCCCATTTATTTCCATCCCTGTTGCGGCACAAAAAACATTCAACACTTCAGAGAGAGTGTTGTTGTCTTGAATGCCTCCATCTAAGAAGATGAGCATGTCATCCACAAAGAGCAGATGTGTTAGAGTGCATTTCTCCATGATCTTGAGACCCTTGAGCCTCTCGGCTCTTTTTTCCGACGCAATCAGCTTGCTTAAGCCTTCCATCACAATAAGAAAAAGCAATGGGGAGAGAGGACACCCCTGCCTGATTCCTCGCTTCGCTTGAAAGGAATGGGAGACTGATCCATTGATTAAGGTTCCAAAGGATACAGATGTAATGCAACACATTATCCATCTAATAAAAACTAGTAGAAAGCCCAGGTGAGTAAGGATCATCCTTAAGAATAACCAGCTGACCCTGTCAAAGGCCTTTGAGAGGTCAATCTTGAGCATCACCCCTTTAAGCTTCTTCTGTTTGATGGAGTGTAAGGCCTCTTGTGCTGTGTCGATGGCCTCAAAGATTTATCGATTGTGTAGGAAGGTAAACTGTTCCGAGGAGATGTTGCCTGATAGGACCGGCTTGATGCGGTTAGCAATGATCTTCGCAATAATTTTGTATAGGCAGTTACATAGGGATATAGGCCTGAAGTCATTGAAGGATGGCTGGGAGTCCATCTTGGGAATGAGGGCTATATAGGTGGAATTTATAGGTTCATACATTCTGCCCGATGAACGACATTCCTCGATCACATCGGGTAGATCCGGTCCAATAATGTCAAAGAATGTAAGATAGAATTCCATGGACCAACCATCTGGCCCCAGACTTTTTTCCTTCTTAAACCACTTCAGGGTGCCCTCCAGTTCCCCCATAGTAACAGGTTTTATGAGATCCTCCACCAAGTCAGGTTCCACAAATCTGGGAAAATGCCCTGCAATGCGAATGATATCAGCTAGAGGTGTGCCTAGTGGGGCTTTGAACAACTACTTGAAGTGAGTGTTACCCAGCCGTGCCAGTTGATTATAAGTTTTAGCAATTAGACCCTGTTCCATAGGCATTTTCTAGATAATATTGTTGGATTTCCTTCCATTTGCAAATTTATGGAAGAATTTTGTATTTCCATCCCCCGCTTGTAACCAAATTGCCCTGCTTCTGAGTCTCCAAGTTTCTTCCCGATCCAGCAGAATCTTTGATCTCTGGGTTTCCAAGTTCACAAGGTGTAGTTTTGCTGTTATAGAGGTGTACCCTCTTCCCTGTTCATCCGTTAGAGTGGCCAGCTGATTTTTAGTGTCACCAAGGGTATGTTCCTCCTTAGCCTTTTTCCTTCTGGCCCAATCTATGGATAATCGCTTGAGTTTGATCAGGTTACTATAGAAACCCTCAACCTTCCTCTGGACATTTGGTAAGGGATGGGCCTTCAAAAATTCCGAAACCAACCTGAGATATTCAGGGTCCTTTAACTAGGTTGAATTAAACTTAAAAGGAGCCCTAGGTTTTTTGAAGGAGCCAGCCACTTCCAGATAAATAGGGGAATGATCCGATATTCCTCTAGTGCCCACCCACTGTCTGAAATTTGTGAGGGAAGTAAGCAGATCTTCATGAATGAGATACCTATCTAGTCTCCTCCCCAGAGTTGCATCTCCAGTCCTTCTGTTGTGCTAGGTTGGCAGCTTCTTGTTCATAGGGACATCAATAAGACCATGTTGCTCCAAAAGGATGCTGAGTTGATCCGAGAGTGGATCCAGCTGCGAGTGGTGTCCCCAGAATTCTTCATGTCCGATGGAGAAATTAAGATCTCCCCCTAGAATAGTGGATTGGTCTATCAGGGGATTCTCAAGGAGCTGCTGCCAAAAATCCAATATATTGTGATTGGGTGCATAAATGTTCATAATACAGAGATTTTTGCCCAATTCAGCTGAAAATATATCGATACCCAGGAAACCTTGACCTCCCCAAGCCGATGTAACCTTGATGGTTTGAGGGTTTATCCCGAGAGCTAGACCCCCAGATCTCTCAACAACATCCAGGGCTTGAAAGTGCCACCTTGGCATGATAGTTAGAAGGGTCTTAACAATCAGCTTAAAGCTACCTAGGGTTTCTTGAAGAAAAATAATGTCACAAGGCTCACAGCTCAAGAGTCTCTTAAGGGATGATTTTTTAGAGGGACTAGCTAATCCCCTACAGTTGAAGGAGAGCCTCTTCATGGGGGAACATTGCCAAGGGTGTTTGGTGCTCTAAGTACCCTTTCAATGGTGTTCTGTCTGCCCTGAGCTACATCATCCCCAACAATCTTAATGGCTTTGGACATCTTGGAAGGCCTCCCTCGAGTGGGTTTATGCTCAACATTTGAGGGTGTGATACCCAATCCAAGCGAGTAAGGGATTTCCTGGTGGCGGGAACAGAGGTTGTAGGAATGTGAACCCGAAGCAGATGGCGAAATAGGATTGTGTTGGAGCCCCTGTCCAAGGACAGCTGGGGGGTGGTGGAAAAGATAGGCAATGGGTGATCAAGTGCACAGGTAATGGGAGAGGTAACCAAACAAGGTGAAGATGCAAAGGATGCCAATGAGAAAAAAATATTGATTAAAATTTAGTGCAGAGGATAAGGGAGAAGAAATTCTACCCGATGTAGGAGCAACCTCTGCAGCAGACCGGGATCTAGTCATAGGAGGGGAGATTGGCGACATCTGGGAAGCGTTGGATGGCTGAGCAGTGACCCCAACCACATCCTTTGGACTATCTAGACCTGTGGGCTGCTCATCCATAATCGGGTCTTTTGTCTGGCGATGTTTGGTTCCCTTTGTAGTAGCCGGAGTAGTAGGCATGAGCAGTGGGCATTCTTTGAAGAGATGTCCGACCTTATGGCATCATCTACACCTCAATGGAACACCTTCGTAACCAAGATTTTGTCAACGAGAGAAATGCCTTCAATGTAGGGTAATCTTTTCCTCCAGGCCTTCTTTGGTGTCCAAATGAACTAGGATGCGAGCCATAGTCATATTCCCTGACGTTTCATAGGACTGATCATGTTCCAAATAGGTACCTAGTGCGTTGCTTATGCGCTTAAAAATGACTGGAGTCCAGTATTGCATCGGAAGGCTTGGTAATCGAACCCAAATCGGCCCAGCTCCCATCTGTTCCCTCTCAGGATCAAATAAGGGATCCCATCTTTTCAGCAGAATAGGGGCTAATTCGATATGCCATAATCTAGAGAGTATCCAGTCTGTGTACTCTTCCCTATGGAAACGAAGGGCAAACCATCCTCGCGCAAGCACCTGCATGGTGGGTAATTCTTTGAGTAAAGAACCCCAAATCTCCGAGGTCCAAAGATGAAGTCTCTCCACAGTATAGTTCCGCCCCTGAACTCGGCCCACCAAGACCTTTGTGGCTGTATCAGCAACTTCCCCCATCGAGAGGTCTTCGCCCAAGGATAGGTTGATGTCCATATCGATAGCTTTTAGGCACCTTCCTTTCTTTAGCTTTCCAGATCTGTGAGCCGTCAGATAGTCCCAAAGATATCCTCGTATGCCCTGGTTAACCATCTGTGGGGTGGATGGGGTCGATTTAGGGTTTGGGACCGGGGAGCTGAAGCATCCAGAATGGATAGGGGTGCTGGGAGATGGGCCACCAGGGTTAAGGGTGCTACCAGATAGTGTAGGGACAGGGTAGGTAGTAGTCCCAGGAGGGGGGATGCCAGAGGTGGAAGGGTTGTAGGGCGGGGCAGAGATGTGGGGTAGATGGGGCAGTGGCACGTCGAAAGTGGGCAATGGTTGTAGGTAGGTACCGAGGAGATTCAAGGTAGCCGGGGAAAGCGGTGGGCAGTCCAAGCCGGAGGCGTCTTCGATGTTGATATAGGGTGGAGGATGGGGCACAGATGGCCCAGGTCGGTCTAGTGCAGAGCTAGGAGCTGACAGAGGTCGTAGAGATGCGGCAAAGGACCAAAGCTTGACACGACGTGATGGCGAGACCAAATGACCTCATGGGGATTGGGGTCCTCAGTATAGCCCACCTTGTCCAGGTCCATTGCAACTGACAGGAAAACGGTCGATGGTGGTTACGGACTGCGAGGAAGGCGGGAGGACCACAGGAACGGAAAATGCTAGAGAGCCCACGGGAAGGAGGTAAGGTTGGACGGAGTCTGGCGAGCTGTGGAGGTTAACCCTGACTGTCAGGTGCCTGGCAGCAGTGCCACATTAACTCCATTATCGCCGACCATCAGAGCTCTGCTAGGGTTTCTTTTCCTCTTCATTTTCCGCCATCTTCAAAATAATTATTTGTTTGTGTTCTTGTCTATATTTTTGTTTGGAATAATTTATAAAGATATAACAGTCAGGTGGTTTCATATTTTAGTTGTTTCATCAAGTATATTCCAGTATAATACTGTATTCCAGCTTTGTTTATCAGACAATATTTGTTCAGGAACCTAACATGTCATATTTGGCCATGATATAACTGTTTACTATTTTAGTATTACAGTGACTTGATCAATGGACATAGGGTGCTTGTAAGAGATTAACTGCATACATGAGATACATTTTGGGCCTATTTGGGTACACCAAACTTTATTTATAAGATATTCAATACCTGTTCAGGTACACCAAACTTTGTGTATAAGATCTCCAATAAAGAGAGTTACTTTACTTCATTGTTACTCCATAATGAAGTCTTTTCTCTTAACCTGTCATTAACTCTGTCAGTATTAACTATTTAACATGTTCTTTAATTTGTTTAAACCATCAGCAGATTGTTGTTGTAGTTGGTGCATTTTTAGTGGGAAGATACCATTTTGTTTGAATGCTTTATTTAGTTTATTTTTTACACAAATGTTCTTATGAACAGTATTTCTATGGATGTCACGGTTTGTTAAAAGTGAGGACTCATAAATAGTGAGCACCTTATTCACATCCACCTACTCATTCTTTAAACTTTATATTGAATCACAATGCAGGAATTCCAGGGATGCTCCTCGTTTTAGTGCTCTGTTCTGATTACCGAAAGAACAGGGATCTTGGCAATGATACAAAATTGCCTGTTATGAGGAGCTGCAAGTATTTTTGGCATGCACTTTCGGGATATACGACTAGTTTGATTGCTGCTCTTGCTGCAGGAATCTTGACACGATTACCACAGCCTGCACTTCTGTATTTGGTATTGATTAGCATCATGCACTTTAAACTAGATAACTTGCAAGTTAAAAATATATTTCTTTGGCATCTTCATTGTGCTCTGGTATTCCTCAGTTACAAACTAGAAAGTTTTCATGTCATTGCCTACTTTGAGAATATGAATGAACTTGCATAGATTCACCTTGAGAATATCTTATTGGGAACCTGTTTTAATTTTTTCTTGTCAGTTCACTCACTTATTTCTTCCATTTTCCTTTTAGTATCCTTAGATGAAATGGCATTTTTTTAATTTTTGGAATGGGTTATAGTTGTTAGGAAGTATTGAATAGTTCAGAGAATTCCTTCTTTCATGTATGAATGTAGTTGTTTACCTTTGGACACATATTAATAGAAAGTGTATTCTGTCTCCAATTAAGAGATTTTTGGAATTGCCTTGCACTATATTATAATCAGTATTTTGACCTTCAATCAAAATGAACGAGTATGTCTTCCATAATTTTCCAGGGTTCTAACATTAGAAAATACTCTGACTGCATTTGATTTCATGTATAAAATGTATTTTCCCATTGGATGTTACATGGTATTTCTGATGCCCGCCTCTGGTATTGTTGTCATTTGGAGTCAATGAGTTTACACCAGATTCTTTGTTTAGAGACTTGAGGTGTTTGGATGTTTCTAATATTGTGTAATTGCAGTGATGAATGGACCGATAAGTTTGACCCAAGTAATGGTAGAAAACTTTTGTTTAAGGTCCATTTTTGTCGATTTAACTTCATCCTATTTCCATTGAAAAATTAGAGCCTTCAAGGTCATGCACATTTGATCCAGAAGACTAATAATACCCACAAATGGTCATTTCTCATTCAAAAATTGAACACACAGTGAAGGGAATTAGAAAGATGGAACCTGATTGTTTTATAGTGGTCCACTATAAGTAACGTCTTAGAGTCTGTTTATGAAATATAATGCCCAGAAATTGATACACAGACACAACACTTCATAACGGTGCTTGTATCACCATCAAACCCTAAACCCCATAAGCTGAGTGGTCAGAGCAGCCAGATCTTGTTTATGACTAGGTTGAGAAAACGTCCTCTTGCTGGTTTCAAGATCATTTTGACCTATATCATCGATCATTCCAGAGTGCACCTTTTCCAGGCCCCAAAATTGTCCCTCAGCATTGAATTCATGTGGATTTGTTAGAGGTTCGTTGTCTACATTTCCTTTTAAAAATCTAGTGCATGAATGATTGTCCACATGTTCATGAAGAAGAGAACATCTTTGCATTTGATGTGGTCCAGAGAGAAATTTTTTATTTGGTCAAGTCTGTATTCTTCATCAATTATTTTCTTGACATCGTTTTCATTCTCGACACTGTAGTTGTATATGTCATCGAGGGTTTCATTACAGGTTTCATCAATCTTCTGGGTTTTCCAACTTTGTTATTGTCAACAATAGAGCCATCTAGAGGTGGAAATGGATCTGTATGACTGAAAGCTTCAATAATTGTGTGTTTATAACATACCCTTTGTTCGTCTACCAAGGAATATCCAATGGATCTGTATGACTGAAAGCTTCAATAATTGTGTGTTTATAACATACCCTTTGTTCGTCTACCAAGGAATATCCATCACATATGTCAATAACATTTTCTTCCAGATGAGTATTGACAGTAAAAGGAAGAGACTTCCCTATCCCATCAGGCTTGAGGAATAAATTCAGATTGTAGGCATAAAAAATAGCAGGACTGTCGGATTCCATGATATAGGATCTTTGAGGATTGAACTATAATATTAATTGTTTCTTCACTCAGATAATAATAATGGTCACATTATTACTTTGCTGGCTTTGAAAAACCTTGAGTTTATTGACCTCAAACTGTAGGAAATCATGATTACTTCCATTTATTTCTTATACGATCATGATTAACATCAAAGTGCAACGTGGGGGTTACATTACTCCTCAAACTCACAATGAAATGTTGAGGTGCCAAGTATATTACCATGAAAGTCTACAGCTCCCTTAATTTCAGTGTCTATGAAAATAGAATTAGTGTGATTGAACTATATTTCTGTGACCTCAAAAGTGTTTTCAGGATTTAAATTATCAGCAAGGGAAGCATGATCTTCATCATCCTTTTCATATGGTTGATCTTTTGGGGTAGAAACATGGTTTCTACCTGTCTAGAACTGCATATGGGTTGTATCATTGGTGGAAATATTAAAAAATTCTTCATTTCCTTTGTTTATCACTTTGTCATGTAGGAAATCATGACTGGCATCCTCACAATGGTGAAATTTTTTATCATGCTCCTTGTTTTCATGCAAGTCATTCATAGAATCTAGGACAGATACATCAACACATAACTTTTCTTTGATGAGGATGGGGTTTATTGTGGGGCCACGTTGGTCACAAGTAGCCTGTCCATCAAGAACTAATCTTGTGAATTTGAAGTGTCTTTTTCAGTGATATTGTTATCATCTTCAAGAGAGGTGGGAGCTTCTTCTTCTTGTACATCTACCACAAGGTCTTGAAAGGTATTTTCATATCATCGGAACCCAGGGCCCCAATGCTCGAGAAAGCCCTCAATTAGACCAGCAATAGAAGATATTCCCTTTGGACTACTGGATCTAACCCAAGCCTTCTGTTTTTCCTCAAGATAGTATAGAATTAACCTCATGCATAACGTATATATATTCTTTTGAGAAGAGTATATATATTATTTTCAATCCATGTCCTTGCCTTGCAGGACCTTGAGAGGGGTATATAGATTCTTCTCAATGGAAAACAGTTTCTGTTTGTATGATTGTTTATGATCTAATCATCTGCAGAATATCATAGTGCAAGGATTGTTAGGGGATCTATATTCAAAAGAAGGCTTGAAGATAATATCCACTATCAAATCAACCAAGGGTAGGCTTAAAAGATGAAATTGAAAAACATTTTACTTCTTAATTCTCCCTACAAAAGAATTTTCAATTGCAAAGACTAAGCACAAAGAATATTGTGTGACTAGTCTTTGACCTTGGGTAAGCTAGCTGCTACCCTCTCAAACATGATCAATGATGATGGTAAGTCTTGGGATTAGACAGATTCCAGTGTGAATTCTATAATGCTACCTAGTACTTTGTCAATCCAAACATGTTGTATAGGTTTACAATGAATCCATCACAAGAGCAATCATTGAGAACCAATAATTTAAGTTATTGATGTTATGCATAACAATTGTTGTTAAATTCGATATTCTGCCAACATGCCATGCAGATTTTGTTTCTCAATGTGTATTCATGTATTAATTCAACTGTTTTCAAACTATTTTATGTGATCAATGATATGCAGAGGCACTTTCATGGGTGCTTCAGATCCTAAAAGGCTGAACTTGCATACACAGGAGTTTATATATAAAAGTGAAGATATGATAGGAAATAAATTCTGTCATGCTCTAATAACCAACTAGGGTTTTGGTGAATAGCCTTTTGAAAATATAGTCTAATGGTTCTTTTGTGTATTTGTATTCCTGTAGCAGGATAGTTCCAACAGGATTTGATTTAGACAACTTCCAAGAAAGCCATTAAGGTAATTTTTACATGTATTAGCTACAACTACAGACTATTTTAGCACACTTTGTCTTAATGCTCTTTGTTTGTCACTAAGGATTAATGAGGATCACTGTTTCATTGATAGTGTTGTGCACAAACATTAATGATTAAATAGGTTATTTTAATGATACCACAGTTGTGCATATTTGTTGTGATTACCCTTTTGTTCCCAAAATTGGTTAGATCTCACCAAAATCATCCTACACCTTATTCATCTTTCCACTTTATTTTCCCCAGCAAACAATTCCCTATCTAATGCATAAGGCTTATGGTGGGTCACACCATCTTTAATGACGTGAATTTGTGTCATACATTATGACAATACTGTTTCTTGTGTCACTTTAGCATAGGTGACATATCTGTCAGAGGTTGACTGCAACCAGGAAAAGCCATTTTGGGATATTGTGATTTGATGTGAGCTATTATAGGAAAGGTCCTGAAAGGCTTGCCTTGGTTCTGTTGTTAAAATGTTAGGTCATTAAAGTAATGGTCAAATTTTGAAATTAGTGTACATGAAACAATTGTGTGTGGTGTAATTTGAGGGTCTGTAAAATGGCAAGTCAATAAGAGGACAAACTTGGCTACATATGTGGTGAGAGAGAGATTATAGGAAGTGAAAGGTTATTGGGCAAATAAAGAGTCATAGGAATTGGAATGTTTAGTGTTAAAAGCTCTATTATGTGTTCATGTGCTTCCAAATCCATTTTCTTTTGCTCTGTCTTTGTAATAAAATTGTCAGTGTCTCATTTCATAGTGTTTTTGTCTTATTGAATGATCTATGTGATCCAGTTCCAGTGATAACATGATGCTAATTTGCTTCAATTTTGACCTGGCGTCAGAGCTGAAGCATGTGTTTTTGGAAAGCAGAAGATGGATAGCTTTGAAATATCTAAATTGAGAGCAACACAAATCACGAGTTAATTCATAGTGACATTTGTGGTCCTATCAAAACAAAATCACTTTGAGGATCAATCTACTTAAGCATCTCTACCATGTGAGCCCTAGAACTCTTGTTTCTAGGAAAAAGCAAACTGTAAAAAATAACAGTTTCTGGGAATCTATTGAAACTAACTCTGTAGCAATCCCTAATCACTATAAAGACCTAGATACACCTGTCATCAAATATAGACCCTGAGATATATTGACTGCTCAACAGATTATGAATCTCAACAATAGATTTTATTCAAGGTTGAATATGCCAGATGAACGTATTGTACTTCTGGAAAACTGAAGCCCATACATCATCAAGATGTACCCTGACTATCATACATAATCATACTAATAGTAACATATTCTGACTTCCCAGGATATCAAAGAAACTGCTTTAATATTCTATACAGTTGTAGACATATGGCAAATACTTTGAAAACCTTGCTTGCTTTGCTTAAGCTATTAAGCAAGCCTTCGAACTTCTGATCAGCAAGTCTTCCATCTTTCATCTTCTTCCACATGCATCTTGTCATATGAGTTATCAATATTGTAAATCAGCTATACAGAATTTTGACAAATCTCACTCAAAGACAAACCCTAGGCACCACCAAGAACATCGACTCTCAATCTTGATGTGCATTGTACTACCCTGCAATCGTTATTTCACAATTGTGTATGCAGTAGTACTGACTCATGTATAGTGATCTCAATGTCAAGACTTTCACAATTCTCAGCCTTTGCAAAATGCATACAACACCTACTCTCAACAAATGTAACTACCTGAAAGTATTGTCAATAGAATATCTGGAGAAGCAATTGAAGTGACCTTTCGAGCTATTGCTTTAGAGAAAATGACTTGATATTTCAATCTCCAGAAGGGATATAGCAATATTCAATAGTAGTAAGCCACCAATCAATTATGATCAAGTGAACAAGGTAATCATCATAGTGTTCCAAGGGTGATCTTCACAAGATGAAAAGCTGAGGACATACTACCTCAAATTATATTCTTCAGATTTGAGCCACAGAGGTATTTCAACTAATAAAATTAGATCTTCAAAGATTGACACAATACAAGGGTGTGATCAACTTGAACCCCATATGGTGCTTCTGTCATTTATCTTCATCCTCAGGATTGTGCCATTTATATTTATATCATATACCATCAGCTACAGGGTTTACTGTGCTAAAGACTTAACCTTGTCAATGTTACTTCTATGCAAGGTTCTTGTCAATTTATAACCTAGATCTAAGGAGATATATCATAGATACTGATTTTAGGGCACTGAGATAAGGTCGTATTACAGGAGCAAGCTATCTCTGGCTAGATTATAGTTCAGACTACTTCAAATAATAATCACAGGTGAAAGCTTGATTAGTAAAAAGTTAATGAAATCTGAATTATGTTATACTACGAGGTTACAATAGTACAAATATGTTATAGATGAGAATTGTAGTCACTATCATGGGATTTGCAGAGTATCAATTTCCATGTGTCATACCTTATCCATCGTATCATGGCCAATATGTAGTTTGAACAGACCATTTTACATATCAAAGTGTTGTGTAGATATAATGAGTCATTGTCATGTGACTGGAGAGATCTGTAGTGATTCTTATGAACACCAGGCAGGCCAAAGTTTATAGAATGCAAATCATAACATGTGAGTCATAGAAACAATGCAGGTTGAGGATCTTAAAGGGCTGAAACACTTCTGTAATGATGAACTGAGATAATGCCAATTATTGAGAAGGTTTGATGGCAAACTGTTACAACCTTGTTTATTTGCTCCTGGACCCCTACCTGACTGTGGCCTTCTGCCAAACACCTCTATTCCAATTTGCTAATGGTTTGGACTATTATTCAAACAAAATATAAGAGTCACAGTTTCCCATCCAAGAGATCCAAGGCCTGTGGCCTCCTGCCAGCATTTCAGCCTCTTGTCCAAGGCTGTCAAGGCCTGCGGCCTACTTGTAACACACAGCTAGGGCTGTGGCCTGCTGTAGGAGAGAAAAATCCAACTATAACAAGCCCAAACATCATGCAGAACTCCCTCTCAGATGCATCTTCCTAGGCTGAGTGACTTGGTGCAAAGTCACTACAATATATGTCATTTATAGATCAAGAAATGTCAAAAGATTTGCCTTGTATGGATCATACTAGAATAACTGAATTGTTTCAGAGATATGGGAATGACGACCTTATATTGTTTGACCTGTCAGAGATAGCAGACCAATGCCAAGCAAAGAAATTACACATTATATATGATAAGTGGGATCACCCATGACAATCTTTACTTCAACCTAATCTAGGTGAATTCGAGGGGCCTGCTCTCATAATTACTTTTGAAGAGATTGTGCTAAGTATGGAGGAAATATGCATTCTCCATCTTAATCCTCCATGGAAACTTCGAGGTCAAACCCTTAGCTATGGCTCAGGCTTACTGAGTTTTTACCTGCTATGTGACCTTCCATTGATAGTTTCTGATGGATTTATTTATTTATTTGATCCTTTGGGTTTGGACCTTAATACGTCTTTGAACCTTGGTCATTTTATACCTTCAATATCACCAAGTGAAAAATGTATTAGTTACGAGGTAAAGATTTGCTTGGGAGGTTCCAAGATCAATTTCTTCCACTTTCTGTTAGCAAAACTCTTTCTTGGGGCTCATCTGATTCTACAATTATTTGTATACCTTCGAAGTCTAACTCTACAAAAGACGCTGTTGAAAGTGGTGATCAGAGAATCAAATGATTACTTAACAAATTTAAATATCATGGTTTTGTTGTATTGTTGGTTTTTATGTCAGTTGAACAGGTGTTATTGTCAACTCGGGAAACAGGATTATCATTTCCATGCCAGAAATATGTTGTCTCTGTGGGTCCCATATTTTCCATTCTAAGGAGTTTATTTCCAGAAAAAAAAAAGTGGAGAAAATTTCAAATATCAAATCTATTTAGTAGCTCAAGTGTTGCGACAAAATTTCATACTATAGATGTATGCATAGTTGAAGATGGGAGCGAAATTACTGATAAATGGCTTGTTGCCATTACCCTTGGCTCCGGAAAGACAAGTGTGGCATTGGACAAAAGGTATATGTCTTACAACTTGGCTCAAATTGCTGGTGTTGCTACAAATGTGTCCCAGAATGGAAAAACTACGAGGGTTTGTTTAGATAATTGCATCTTATCCCCCCTTCCATTGAATTTCTTAGTCAGCATGCTAGTGACGATCATTGTATGTTTTCTTATATGCCACAATGTGGGGCGATATCTATTTGGAAATGAAGCCTTCGTAATTGCTTTAGGAAATAAACATGACACACACAATCAAATTATTGCCTCTTGGAATAAGGAATTGATGGCTTTTGTTCACGATTCCTATGTGGAATTAATGGTGGAATTTCAAAGACTTAGAAAGGATCCTTTAACTTCACGTGTGGACTTATCTATTGCTCAAGTTGTGAGTGGGATCTTGCAGATCTCTACTGATAAAGTTTATTCATTTTGGCCACAGGAAGCCTAAAAGACTATCTCCTAATCAACTTCAATCTATTGAAGGTTTTATGAGTACTTTGAAAATTCCAAATGTTGAGTGGCAATGTCTGATAAAGGGAGTTATAAGGCCTTTTTACTCACTTCTTGTTGAATTACTTGTTTGGCAAAAATGTTGTTGTTTGGTTGTGTTTGTGCTATGCGTAAATCTAACACGTGTTAGATTTTCTTCACCTTGCCTTGTTATTGACAACATGCTTCTATTTTGGCTCGAAGAAATCTAGCATGCATTAGATTTTTTTTCACTACAATGTGGTTGTTGGCAATATGCTTTTGTTTGTACTAGAAGTAAATATTGCCATGTGCTAGATTTCTTTTATCTAGAAATGTTATAATGTGTTTGTGTTTGTGCTAGAAGGAAATCTAGCATACATTAGATTCCTTTCACCCTTCTATGAGTTTATTGACAATGTGGTTGTATATGTGTTAGAAGGAAATCTAGTGTGCACTAGATTTCTTTCGCATTGCAATGTTGTTGTTTGCAATTCAATTGTTTATGCTAGAAGGAAATCTAGTATGCGTCACATTTCCCTCACCTTACAATGATGTTATTGGCAATGTGCTTGCGATTGTGCTAAAAGGAAATCTAGTATGTGTTAGATTTCTTTTGCCCTAGAATGTTGTTGGTAATATGTTTGTGTTCTTGCTATAACAAAATCTAGCATGCGCTAGATTCTTTAGCCCTACAATGTTATGTGTTTGTGTTTGTGCTAGAAGGAAATCTATCACACATCAGATTTATTTTGTCTTGCAATGGTGGTGTTTTTGGCAATATGCTTGTTTGAGCTAGAAGTAAATCTAATATGTGATATGTTTCTTTCACCGTACAATATTGTTATGTGCTTGTGTTTGCGAGAGAAGGAAATCTATCATGTGTTAGATTTCATTCACCTTGCAATGTTGTTATTGGTGACATGTTTGTGTTTGAGATATAAGTACAAATAGCATGTTAGATCTAATTCACCTTGCTATATTGTTATTTGAAATATTCTTATGTTTGTGATAGAAGAAAATATAGCATGAGATAAATTTCTTTTACCCTACAATATTGATGTCGGCAATATGTTTGTGTATGGTGGAAGGAATTCTAACATGCACTAAATTTATTTCGCAATGCACTATTGGTGTTAGAAATGTACTTGTGTTTGTACTAGAATAAAATCTAGTATGCAATAGATTTCTTTTGCAATGCAATATTGTTGTTGGCAACGTGCTTGTATTTGTGCTAGAATGAAATATAACTTGCATTGGATTTCTTTTTCAATGCAATATTGTTGGAAATGTACTTGTGTTTGTGCTAGAAGGAATTCTATCACGCGTTGGATTTCGTTTGCCCTACAATGTTATTGTTGGCAATGTGCTTGTGTTTATGCTAGAAGTAAATCAAGCGTATGCTAGATATCTTCCACCCTGCAATGTTGTTTTTGACAATGTGATTGTGTTTGTGCTAGAAGAAACTCTAGAATGTGTAAGATTTCTTTTACTTTACAATGTTTTTGTGAGTAATATGCTTCTATTTACGTTATAAGGAAATTTAGCGTGTGGTGGATTTCGTTCACCTTATAATATTGTTATTGGCAATGTGCTTGTGTTTGTGCTAGAAGGAAATCTAGCATGTGCTAGATTTATTTGACCATGTAATGTTGCTTCTAGCAATATGCTTATGTTTGTAGTAGAAGGAATGATATTGATTGTTAGCTTTCATTTGAGGTGCAATGTTGTTGTTCGAAATGGGCTTCTACTTGTGATAGAAGGAAAGCTAGCACATTATATTTCCTTCATAATGCAATGTTGTTATTAGAAATATGTTTGTCGTTATGCTAGAAGGAAGGTTAGAATGTGTTAAATTTCCTTCATCTTGCAGTTGAAAATGTGTTTGTGTTTGTGATAGAAGTAAATCTTGCATGCGTTAATTTTTTTCACAATGCAAAATTATTGTTGGAAATGTGCTTGTATTTGTGTTAGAAGGAATTATAGAATGCACTAGATCTTTGTTCTTGTGCCAAAAGGAAAACTATCAAGATTTCACCCTCACCAAGGTTAGTGCTCTGATATTGTTCTTGGCAGTGCATTTGTGATTATGCAAGAAGGATACCTAGTGATTACTAACTTTCTTCTAGACACCATTACACTTATGCAACCAATGCTCTAGGAGTGACATTGTTTAAATAATCACAATGGTTAGAGTTATAGCTTTTGATGTGCCTTTTTATTAAATTTGGAACAATTTATGAAGATCAATGATAGTGAAAAATAATCGTATATAAATATATGTTATTGTTGGCACTACATTTGTGCTTGAGTTGGAAGGAAAGATAACGATATAGCTTTCCTTTTGGTACAAACACAATAATCCAATCATAATTATTTGATCCATGGAGAATAATGTGAGCTTTGTATAATTTTGAAGTTTATGAATAAATGTCTTATTGAGGTATACTATATTTTTCTTCCAATGCAATTTCTTTGCTTTTAGAATAAAAATGAGAATTATCTAGTATTTACAGTAACAAAACTTTTATTTGGAAGAAAACCTCTAGTTTGGCTTTCGATTATCAAGTTCAAACATCAAACATCTTCACTAAGTGAAATATAAATATATTTTCTCCTTCTCATGGGGATTTTAGACATCCTATGTAGCATCGATCTTGGAATTTCTTATATTTTCCAAAGGACCATGTTTTGGTTCTTCAACTTCTACAAATTTCTTATGATCATTATTCATACACATGCATCAAGACTACAAGTGTCATTTCTAAAGTTAAATAGGAACTTGGTGGTTTGATATGAGGTTATATTTTTCATTCTATGATATTATCTACATCTCTAATTGCCCGGTCTTCATATATATATATATTTTTTTGTGTAATTTGTATGTAAAGTAATTTTTGGTAGTATGCACTAGATGGTGGGAAACAATGTTTCATTATATATAATATGACTACCATACTATTTAAATTATTGCATCTATATCACTTTTTTGTAAGTTGTTTTTTTTGTGAAAATATAAAGTCACACTTTACATGGTTCAACCTTTTGATTACATGTTACGATTTAATTTTTGTTACAGAATTGATACAAGCTACAATGGAAAATATAATTTTGGCAAAAGGGGACTATGTTGATCTCCTTATTAGTGATTAAGTCATTGGGCTAGGAAGGTTCAAATTTGCAGAGTCTAGAACTTATTATGTTGGAGAAAGGGTTAATGCAGGTTATGTTACAATTTTGATAATTGGTATCACTCAACCACATTTGATTGATGAGGATGTTAATGAAGGGGACATACATCCATGGAAGATCATAGATTTGAGACACAACATAGGTAAATCAAAATATTGAGGCATGTGTTAAATATTATTGATAATATAGTAAATGTTTTATTGAGTAAATACTAACCTTATTTACATTCGTTTATAGGTGCAAATGTTTCTTCTACATTTTCTATTGGAGACAAGGTAGATCTTTTGCAACATGGATTGAAGTTGGGTGAGGGCTCCATATTAAATACAAAGCTTGGGCATAAAGTGCATAGAAATATGGTAAATAAAGGATGCATAGTGGTTAAAATTGAGAAGGTGTTAAAACATGATGCTCCTCTACCACATCCAACAGGATTTGAGCATACATTAGGGGGTGCATTGGAATCTTATGAAATTTGGCTAGAATCAGATTTGGAGCCTCACTGTCATGATCATGCCATAAATATTCCCCAAGATAGGGTTAGATTCATATGTACAAAGGTTTCTCTTACACATGAATGCATGGGAATAAGCATGTGCATTGCCAAAGGAATGCTAGTTAATGTCTGCGAGGAGCACATTGTTGAGGGTGAAACACTAGGTGAAATGGACTTTGGTGTTTTTTTGGAAGAGATAGATGGAAATTGTGAGATATAAAGAATTGGGGATAAGTCTATATACTGTTTGGTTAGATGGCCAATAAATAAATTGGTGGACAACAAAGGTGTGATATTAAGGGTCAAGGAAAAGTTAAAGGAGCCACCCAAGGAAATGGTGATATGGGATGTTATAGAGGATGCAAATCCCTTAAACAAATGGGATGGGTATATTTGTAATGAAAAAGATAGAAACTCAATTGATATGCATGTAACAAGGCAATATAAAAGGATTAAACGAGTTATGGCTACAAAAAAAATTGCAAAATGTCAAACAAAAATAGATGAAGTGAAAGCAATTCGACTTTTGGCAGCAGGTGTATGTTGTAGAAAAGATTGTCTTCAACATGTGGATAGGAAGGCCATTGCAGGTGCTAGGAGAGGTATGAGATAAATAAATAAAAATGGTATTAGGGAGTTTGTCTTAAATTCACTCATGTCAAACACAGTCATGTGAAAGAGCCATGGCCATGGCCTACCACCTATTGCTAGAAATGTAAAGGACATGAGATTTAATGGGAATATTATTTGTAAGAAAGCCTGGTATAAGATACATAAGATTCCTCAAAGCACATTTTATAACTACCAACATTATTTCCAACATGGATAGATAAAAGCTATTCATGGTAACACCAACACATGCAAAGCACGAGCTCACACAAAGGCAGCCATAGAAATATTGCACAAAATTGTAATGGATAATTCAGAATTCTCACCAAACCAAACACGTCAAGTTGAAGAAGATGGAACATACTCTCCTTTAAGATTGCTTCCTTCGACTTACACACAAAATTCTTTGTTAAAAGAGATCAATGAGGCTCTTCAAAAGCTCAATTACCCATCAATATCACAGTCAACAATGAGCAAGATCTGGGATACTAAGTTTCGAGAAGTGGCATTATCAAAGAACACCAACTTCAGTAAATGTGGTGAATGTATTGTGTTGAAAGCACAAATGAAGTCAAAAACTACAAAAGAGTTGGAAGAAAAGGCACGAGGTAAGTTGAACAAACATAAAAAGATTGTTATGTGTGGAAGATAATGCGACTATTCCCACATAATTATGTTAGAGCAGTTTCCAAAGGAGTATATGAGCATTATCCATGATAAAATGGACGAAACAAAGACTTCAATCCCAAGGCTACGTGTCAAACCAAAATCTATTGTAGGAACAAATTTAGGTTTGTCATTGATAGGTATGTTGACACATGGGCATAAGACAAGAGGTTTTGGTCATTTCTCTTTACCATTTGTACATATGGGATCACAATTTACTATTACATCCCTTGCAAAGTGCTTAAGGGACCTTGAAGACCCACAAATGGATATGTATGGTGTTATACTTTATGAAAGTGGAAGTTCAAGAAACCCACTTACAAATGCATTACTTAACACCTCTATTTACTCAAAATCTCAAGTGTACAAGGATGATTTTATATCTCATGGAAGATCAAAAAGTCAAAATATTGATTTTAAAACTCTTCCTCGACATTTGTTGTTACAGTTGGACAATGCAGCAAGTGATAATAAGAATCGCTATCTTTTCATGTTTCTATCACTTTTAACTGCACTTGGTGTCTTCATCACTATTGAGGTTGGGTTCTTGCCTGTGGGGCACACTCATGAATACATAGATGGAACCTACAGAAGAATTCCTTCCAACCTAAAAAGTAAAGATATATATTCTTAACCTGAAATGATGGATACATATCGCATAATTGAAGAAAATCGAGTGTTTCCACCTATACTTATTGACAAGGTCTATGACTTCAAAATTTTCCTTAATGGATACACCAAGGAGGGAAAAAATGCACTAGTTGGACATCTTAATGTCTAATACTTCCAATTTCTTGTACCCAATGATGTTTCAATACTAAGGTACAAAGAATCAATTAGAGATACTCAGTGGTCAGAACAAGTTGAGTTATGGAGATGATGAAGGTTGACCTATAATTCCCATAGGGAAGACATCTTTCTAAGCTTCCAAACAGAATGATGTCTATTTAAAAGAACTAAACGAAGGGATAACATCATACATAAAAATGTGGAAAGACACTATCGGAAATGAGGATTCACCAACTGTTACAGAGGAATGCAAAAATAAAGTAGTGCATTGGGAAAGAGTTCTTGATACATTAGATGGAATCTATAATGATCATAGAATAATAGATGGAAGTGATTCATCTTCTGAGGATTTCTGGCCCAAGAGAAGGCAAAGCATTGATGTTGATTGTAATGCACTCCATGTAATCTCAAGTATTATGGATGGAGATTTTGATAATGCGATAGATGAACCAATATATGTTGGATCCAAATGAAAAAAGCCAAAGCCAACATTCAATTTGATGATTGATGTTGAGAAAGGAAGGATGTTGCTAGTTAGATCAGGAAATGAGGATGCATGAGAAATGATTTCGATGGCAAAATCCATCTCAGATATCTTTAGGGATAATGAAATTGAGAATCTTCATGTAAAGGTTGACTAGTGGAAGCCTATGTCAGGGAAATACAATGGAAATTTTTTAGAGCAATATTGGATACCAAATCCTGATGACACAGAACTTGGTTCTATTCTAATTAATACCATAGTGTGGGCATGGATGCCAAAGAAAGAACATTGCAAGAAAAAATATCTTAAGATTAGGTTTATATGATTCATGAATGTAATTTTTTTTTGAAGGATCTATTAATATACATTCAAATACACTTTTCAATATTTGTTGTATATAAAATATTACCTTCATATTATTTTTTGAGTTTTATATTATTTAGTATTTCAATGTAATCACGTGTTGATACAAATTACATGACATTGCCATAAAATATTTAAGTTTTCAAAGCTTTATTTGACCAACATGACTTCTCACCATATCAAATATGCATAATCAAATTCAATAATACACTTAAAAACATCTTCTAAACTTGGTTTACTAAAACAATAGTGGGGTACCTAATTAGTATTTTATTTAATATAAATCATTTAAACACTTAATGAATAGATGCTAGACACTTGTAATAATGTTTGAAGTGAGTTTTCCTTAATATTCCTTATTATAATTGATATAAATCAAATTTGCTATTTTGTTGCACTTTAATTTATAAAAAAAATATTTTGATCATTGAACAACACAACTAGACTTATAAAATATTTCCTCTTATAGATTTTGAAGTGGTGCCAACATTGTACTATTATAATAAATTTGTACTCAACTTAGGAAAAGTAGCTAGTGTCAATTTAAAATGGTCAATAATAGTAAGAAAAACAATATTAATATATTGTTAAAAAACTTTATAGGTAAGATTTATTTTACAAAATCTATTATTCATGAGTCAAATTTAATACATAAATATAAATATTAATGATAATCGAAATGATGTAAGGAATCTAAGTTTTAGATGAATGTTAATATGTTCTTTTCAATACAATATCCTTAAACACTACAAGAATAAAAACTAAACATTTGTAATAAATAGTTTAGTCAATTTTCTCTCTTTCCTTTTGTATTCGAAAATAATCAAATTGTGTTACTTTTTTACTATTCTAGTTCATGATTGATTTTAATCATTAAAATGATTAGTAATTGAGTTGAGAGGCTCATCCTACAACCCAGTATGAGGAGATGTGTAAGTTTGTTTGTTCGTTTGTGCCCCTTTAAAATAAAAATAATGTTTAAATAGAAAAATAAAAAAATGAATATGATGTAAAGTAATTAGAAGAAAAAAAATGTGTGAATTAGATGTTTAAATATTATACTTTTCAAAAATATTTCAACTGGAGATTCAAATAAACTATTTGAAGATCTATGTTAACTAATTTATGTCGATATCAACTTCATATATATATATATATATAAAGTTTTTATAGTTAAAATTTTTATTGGTCTTATGTATACTCTATTTAGCATTCAAAAATACAGTTTCAACAATGAAAAATAACACATTGTATTTTGCACTCTAAAAATGTTTGCACGTGAAGAAATTTGATCCCTACATTTGTACTTAATATGGATCTATGTTGGTATATATTGGACACATTACTATGATCATTTGTCATTAAATAGTTTTATACTTAATATGTATCTTTCATATTAATCTATTATTCATTAAGTAAGCCTCAATCAACTTAGTTTTTAACACAAAAGTACAAATAATAAATAAAAATAAATTATGCTACTACTCACATTCAACATTTAATTTGATCCTAAAGAAATATTTTCTCCTCAACTCTAAAATGGTGCAAATTTCCTACAATAGTATGAAATGATGATGGTGATAATGATGATTATCATCCACTAAGACCAAATATGGTATATAAGAAGGCAAAAAGGTATTACCCAAAATTATTTCGAATTTTATTGTTATGCTCAAAAAGCATTAAAAGAAGTGTTTCAAGCTCATCATAATTTTGTTTAGTTAAAATATCAAGAAGGTTGGTAGCGTCACAAGTATTTTGAAATTTAAATCCAATATGAGTATAAACTCGATGATCTATGAGATTTTTTAAATCTTCAACGATATTACTAGTGTTGCAAAGGTGATAGACTTTTAAATTGTGCCAACATTGTCTTAGTAATAATTGTAACTTAACACATACATGATATTTAATATATCGGATTATCATTAAATGGGTTAATAATAGTAAAATACACATCATTCTTTTCATAAAACAACCTTAACAACCTTATATTTTAATACAAACCATAAAAATATTAAAATAGATAATGTAAGGAATCCAAGATTTAGACATGAAAGATTTGCTTTTGCAAGTTTATATGAATTTGTTTAATGAAGTTTATCATGATTATTTTTTCACAAAAAATGATGAATATCTACATTAAAATTAGCGAACTAAGTGAATTTCTAATTCCCCATTTTGAAAAAACTTAATCTAGATAAAGTTATATATTCTAGATCCACTGAATACTTCCAAATTTAATGAAATATGTGTTAAAAGCTTGGTTTGAAAAAATTAGTTTGAAGGAATTCAAAGGGCATAGTAAAGCATTATTATCAGTAATTGATGCCCTGAGGAAAGAAAATGTAAACACCTAGTAGGCAACCTGAAAGCTTTAGCATGACTCATGAAGAAGAGGAAGAAATGCAATATGATATATCAAAATTATGAGACCAAGTGCAACAAGTGTCACTTGCACAAAAAGCAACAGAATCCAAGATGGATGGTTTAAAGAAAGATGTAGAAGCTAAGACAGATGGTTTAAAGAAAGGTGTAGAAGCTAAGATGGATTGTTTAAAAACAAGCATGGAAGATTTGAAGACAGACATGGAACATTTGAAGACAGATTTGACAAAGTTTCTACAAGAAATGCTTACTAATGGTGAAAGGGTAGTAAAGGAAACTCATGATGAGAACAAAAGAAATGTTAATCATGATTTCATAGAATATAATGTTGGATCGAAGACCCACCATATTCCAAAAATTGATATGAGGAAGTTTGATTGCAAGGATCCCGCAACATGGATATTACAGATGGAGCAACCTTTTGATCTCAATAATGTGCAAAACACACAAAAGGTACGTATTGGAACTTTATATTTGGAACCAAATCAATTTGTATGGTATCAATGGATTTGTTCTCGTAAACAAATTATCACTTGGGCAATTTTTACGGAAGAATTGACAGCACATTATGAGAATACTAAAAGCAACACTTTTTTTAGCCAATTGATAAGTCTCAAACAAAAGGGTTCAATAATGGAGCACATTGAGGAGTTCCAAAAATTGAACATAAGGGTAAAAAATATTCTAGAGGAGCATAAGATTGATGTGTTCATAGGGAATTTAAAGGATAATATCCAACATGATGTTTGCCTTTGGCAACCTGATTCATTAGAGAAGGCATTCAGGTTAGCAAGAAAAACAGAAAGAAAAATTATGGCAACCAGGAAGCATACCACTCACAACTATAAAGATGGAACTGTTGTTTCCCCTAGTCTTCCACAACCTATAAGGTTGACACCACAACAATTGGAAGAAAAAAGAGCAAAAGGGATTTGTTACAGTTGTAATAGAAAATACACTAAAGGTCATAAGTGTGCTGAGAAGAAATTATTCTACATAGATTGTGAAGAGGAAGAAGAAAAGGAGCAAGAAAGGTCAAAAGAAGAGGATATACTCCAGGAACAAAGCCTAGATAAAGAAGAAATGAATCCAACCATATCTTGTAATGCATTGGCTGGAATTACCACTCCTCAAACCATCAAGATAGAAGGACAAATCAAGAAGAAAAGGGTAATAGTGTTGATTGATTCAGGAAGTACCCACAATTTTATTCATTGTAAGGTAGCAAAAGAATTGAATTGCTTCCTATATCTAGCAGCAGAGTGTCAAGTGATGGTTGCAAATGGAGGAATGATAAATTGCTCTGGAAAGTGCCATAATATCAAGCTATCCATGGGAGAATATTTATTGACTAGCCCAATGCTTTCCATTCCAATGGGAGGTGTTGATGTTGTACTAGGAGTCCAATGGCTACAATCCTTGGGTACAATATCTTTTAATTTTCAAGAACTTTTCATGAAATTTTATGCGGAAAGAAAGGAAGTTGAATTATTGCAGGGAAACCGGGAAAGATAATCAGCTCTAACGGTATGAAAAAGCTTCTAAAAAAGGAACAAAGAGGTGTAATTGCACAATTATGTTTGCTAGATGTTTCCACATCGGAATCATATATTTATCCAGATCTCCAAAAAGTCTTGGACAATCATTCCAAGGTATTTGAGACTCCCAAAGGTCTCCCACCTATTCGTGATCATGATCATGCTATTCATATGATTCTAGGAAGTGTTCCTCCAAACATCAAGCCGTACAGATATCCCTATGCCCAAAGGAGTGAAATTGAACGTATGGTTGCAGAAATGATAGAGGCTGGTATAATTCAACCTAGTCAAAGTTCTTTCTCTGCTCCAGTAGTATTGGTGCACAAGAAGGATGGATCATTGCGCATGTGTCCAGATTATAGGGAGCTCAACAAGCTCACTATTAAAGATAAGTTTCCCATTCCTGTTATTGATGAATTATTGGATGAATTGCATGGATAAATTTACTTCACCAATTTGGATCTTCGTTCAGGATATCATCAAATCAGAATGAAGACTGAAGACATTATGAAAATAGCATTTAGAACTCATGAGGGTCATTATGAATTTTTGGTCATGCCTTTTGGCCTTACCAATGCACCTTCTAAATTTCAAGGTTTGATGAATTCCATTTTCAAACCCTTCCTTAGAAAATTTGTGTTAGTATTTTTTGATGATATACTAATCTACAACAAGTCTTGGAAGGATCATGTTGAACATGTTGATAGGGTGCTACAACTATTGGAGTAGAAACAATTATATGCAAAAATATCCAAATGTTTCTTTGGAGTACAAGAGGTGGAATATTTGGGTCATATTGTATCTCATGAAGGAGTTAAGGTAGACCCTAGAAAAATTAAAGCCATTAAGGAATGGAAAATCCCCACATCCATAAAGCATCTGCGAGGATTTCTCGGGTTGACAGGGTATTATCGCAAGTTTGTTAAGAATTATGGGAGAATAGCATCACTTCTAACAACATTATTGAAGAAAGATGCATTTTCATGGACTCCAGAAGCAACAATGGCCTTCGAACATCTTAAAGAGGAAATGTGCCAAGCACCGGTTTTAGCTACACCGGACTTCACAAAAACCTTTATTGTGGAATGTGATGCTTCAGGAAATGGAATTGGTGCTGTTTTAATGCAAGATTAAAGACCCATTGCTTTTGAAAGTCGTCCAATCAAGGGAAAGTTTTCATACAAAGCTATTTATGAGAAGGAAATGTTGGCAATACTACATTCACTTAAGAAATGGCGACCCTACCTAATGGGAAGACACTTCAAGGTAAAAACAGATCATGATAGCCTTAAATACTTTTTAGAACAAAGATTATCCTCTGAAGAGAAACAAAAGTGGGTCACAAAGATGTTGGGTTATGACTTTGAAATCATCTACAAAAAAGGGAAGCAAAATGTGGTGGCAGATGCACTCTCAAGAAAGGATGAGGATGTGGAAGCATTGTTGTGCGCCATTTCTATTATCCAACCAGATTGGATAAACGAAGCAAGGGAGGAATGGAAGAATGATGAAGAAGTGTGGGCACTTATTCGAAAGTTACAACAAGATTCCAATACATCTGATACATTTAGCTGGCAAAATGATTCGTTATGGTACAAAGATCGCTTATACCTCTGTAATAATTCCCAACTCAAACAAAATATTCTTATGGAATTGCACACTTCTCCCTTAGGAGGGAACTCAGGATTTTTAAAAACTTACCACAGGGTTAAGAAGGATTTTTTTTGGGAGGGCCTTAAATCGGATATTCAAAAGTTTGTGGCGGAATGTTTGGTTTGCCAACAAAATAAAGTTGAAACAATTAAGACCCTGGGTCTATTACAACCTTTATCCATTCCAAGCCAACGTTGGGAGGAGGTTTCAATGGATTTTATCACAGGTTTACCCAAGTCTGAGGGAAAGAGTGTCATCATGGTGGTAGTTGACAGACTTACCAAGTATGCACAGTTTTGTGCATTATCACATCCATTTAAAGCCAGTACAGTTTCTACTGCATTTATGGAAACAATTCAAAAGCTACATACAAATCCAAAGATTATTGTAAGTGACAGAGATCCCATCTTCACTGGAAATTTTTGGACAGAATTATTTTCTTGTCTTGGTACTCAGTTAGCTCATAGCTCATCTTATCATCCTCAATCTGATGGGAAAAATGAGATAGTAAACAAATGTTTGGAAGGATATATTTGTTGCTTTGTCTATGATAAACAGACACAATGGGTCAAATGTTTGCCCCTGGCTGAATGGTGGTATAACACATACTTCCATACATCAACAAAAATGACCTCATTTATGGCACTTTATGGATATCATCCACCATCCATCACATCATATTTGAGAGAAAATTCTAAGGTTCAAGCAATGGAACATCACATCAAACATCAACAACAAGTCCAACTCTGAAAGGATAACCTCGTGTTGGCACATAATAGAATGAAACAACAGGCAGATCAACATCGTAGCGAAAGAAGTTTTGATGTAGGTCATTGGGTATTCCTACGGCTACAACCATATAAACAAATGTCCCTGAAGCAAGCTAAGAAGGATAATAAATTATCATCAAAGTATTATGGTCCATACAAGGTGTTGCAAAAGATTGGTACTATGGCATACAAATTGGAGCTTCCTGCAGTTTCTCGAGTGCACCCAGTTTTCCATGTTTCATGTTTAAAGAAGGTTATAGGTGACAAGCTCCCAGTTCAAACAATATTGCCAGAACTTGACGAGGAAGTAAAAATTATATTGGAAACAGAAGCGGTCACAGAGACAAGAACTTGACAACTACGAAATCGATCAATTTCGGAGTATCTCATCAAGTGGAAGAATTTATTCGCTGAAGATTCCACATGGGAGGATGAGAATTTTATACAGAAGCATCCAGAACTAGCATCCAGAGGGGCATGTTAGGTCCCTATAATACTAGTGATTACCCCATTACTATTATAGTTGTATCCTTATTAATATTGTTGTGCCCCTATTGTCCCCATATTGTTATTACTGTGCCCCATAGAATCCCTCTATTGTTATTTTTGTGGCTTTATATTATTATTGTTAGGTCGGTTGGGTTATATTGTGACTCCTTAGACTCCTATATACAGAAAGGTGGTTTTGTCATTTTTATCATCCAAGAATTTTTCATTTATGTAACGCAAAGGAGGTTGCCCCCTCAAAGAGGCTGAATTCTAAGGCGTTGATCTATCTTTTCTATCTTTTTGTGAGCTAGTTTCATAATAGACATCAAGGTATTCTGGATATTCATGGAAGCAAGTATCCGGACATGGATCGCCTGCAGACCGTGGATGTCCCCAATGGTCTGCAACAATTTTCGAAGCACAGCCGAGTTCAAAGTAGACATGCAAAACCTATATATCCGGGCGCGGAAGGATCCAAAGCGAACATGGGTCAAGCTCCCATTCATTGCAACCGATGATGCAATTTACGAAGTATTGGTAGCATGGCCTCCGGAATAGCGTGCCCCAGGCATGGTCGCATTAGAAAGGATGGCGGCACAGTAGTGAAAGAAGGAAATCCATTTGTGACTCACTAAACTAGCAAAAAGGACACGTCAGGGACAAAAGGCCGCTTCGCTGCAAGAGGCGACCTAGGAAGTAATTGTCGAAGAGACCACGGAAGATCAGGAAATGTCCTCAGAATAGGATAGGTAGAAGGAATCAGAGACATAGGAACGCACCGACTTTACCACAAAATTGACCCAAGGCAAAAGGCTGCGCAGCAAGGAATTGCCACATGCACGTAAGAAGTCCAAAATAGCTAAGACTTTGGAGAAAGAATTTCTTGATAGTAGTGAACCAGAGCGCAATATCGCTACCGGTGCATTGGAGGAGCTGATGACAGAGCAAACAACTGTGTTGGGGGAGCTCAGAGTGCAGTTGTAGGGATTACAGGTGCGACCCTTGGGAGGGATGATACCAAACCTAACAGATGATATAGCAGCAAGCCGAGCAGATGGTGCGTAGTCACACAATGAACACTTTAGTATTGCTAGTTGGCGCTGTCTTAACCAAACCTGAGGGTGACATGCGAAGTTGGTGGTTGAATTTCACCGCTCTACCTCGAGAAACCCTTTACCAATTGCAGGATGGAGTAACCGCTGAGCTGCATGCCAAGGAAGGCCACGCACTCCAAATCTTAATGGAGCAAAAGGAAAATCTGGAGCAGATTAGCCTACAACGTGATCACTTGGTCACCCACAACTAGGAAGTGGAACAGGCCGTGGCAGCGGCTTGAAGCAAGGTACCAGAGTTGGTTGTCCCAGCAGAACTTCCAATAATGGACAAGATCCATTACATGGCCGCTAGATTCTGTACGGCCCAAGAGGAGGCCGCGAAAGCTCAGTGGGAATTAAATTTGAAAATTGCGAAGCTAAGACTGAAGGCACAACCACCCACACCCCTAGAAGTTCGAGAGCAGCGCAACGAAAAAATTCAAGCAGGGTTGGAAGTCATAAAGCACGCAGTCCAAGATTTCTCGCGATTATTGGATCAGTCCCTCATTACGCTCACATCCCTACAGGATGACCCAACGCTACAACAGGTAGAAAAAAAAGTGCGGGAATTATAGCAGGCATATGACAAAGTCTGGGGGACTGTACAAATGGTCGCCATCACACAACGACTGGCCAAAATGAGGGAGGCCCAGGCTCTCAAGGCACAGGTTGACGTGGCTCGGCAGAAGGAAGCAGTGCTTAAAGAACACATCCAGCCTTGGCTTGATGAGGCATTCGCGGTCTCTTCCAACATCGAGGGAAAGTTAGCACACATGCAGGCAACATCTAAACCCAGGCAAGCAATGAAATCGGATATTGATACATCGATGGCTCGCGTAGAACGGGTAAAGAAGATGGCAGATGATTTTGTTGCGAGGGTAAGCGAAGTGCAGAAGTTGTTGAATGACCTCCGCGCAAAGATTGCCACACCAGCCGAGTGACTCGAGACGAGTCACGTTTATTGTGTTGGGGTCCTGTTGGGTAGCGGAGGCCCCATGTAAGAGTTTTGGGATTCAAAGTCCACAATTTTGGAAAAAGGTATGGTAAAGACTCTACGAAGTGCGCGGAGCGTGAATTGTAATGAGTCAAGTAAAAGGGTTGTCAACCCGAGAATAATGTAAAATAATAGGAAGTGAGTCAGCTTGCCCATGGTCTATGGACCATGGGAATGTATAAATAGAGCAAGGATCTATGGCTAGAAGTCAGTTTTTTGGAAGTTTTGTTTGGGATCTTGATGTTATGAGTTTGTGAAGGCAATATTCTTTGCGTCTGTAAGTCCAAGTCAAGGGTGTTAGTAGATAGATAGAGGCTCTGTAGTTGTGTGCGAAAAGGCTTGGTAGAGTCCGCAGTTGTGTGCGCGGACCCCTGCAGCTAAGTGCATAAGGCGGATCTGGTTGTATTGAGGGAAGATATTAATAAAGATAAGTGGTTTCTGAAGTTTCGTGGATCTATTGTGTTCTAATTTATGCATCTGTTATATGAGTTTATATCTTTTTATAATTGCGCGCATTGGGTTTTATTGTTAAATGTTTTCTTAAAGACTGTAATGAGAAGATCAGATCTATAATAATTTCATTAATAAGAAAGTACACCCGTGCAGATCTACTCGGAAGCCCAATAGTAGTACAGAATGGTGTGAGGCTACAGAACGATTCGCGACCCCTCCAGAACACATCAAGACATCCCAAGGGTGCGGAAACCTGGTTCCAGCACCCTCCCCTACTACCTCGGGTGAGACCTCAGTCTGCGGTCCGCAAGCTGTTGCCAAAAGGGCCAGTAGCTACGAGATTTGTTTGGCTAATCACTCTTCCGAACCTGGGTCAGGGCCCAATAAGCCAACAGGAGTCCCTTGAGATATGATATATGTACGTGTTCAGTTACAAGGCAACGTGCTTTGCATAAAAAGGTAAGGCAACTGGTATATTTTTATCTTTATTTATGCACTGCCAATTATTTCTTTATGGCAATATGATGCAGGGGATTGCATGGTAGAAGAGACTGCAATGAAATCTTGAAGAAGGCTCAGGTTAATATTTCCCTTGGAATCATTAGGAACCCATGGGGATTGAGTCAGGGTGTTTGTTCGGATTTTTATGCTTTCGGTCTTTTGTGATTTGTTTGTGCCCGATTTGCAATTTTGTTTATTTTTGGTGCATGGCCATGCCATTTTGTTTGTGGTGTCGTATTGTTATTGGTTTCAATGATTTTTCTTCTTTCTTGCTTTTTCTTTTTCCTTTTGTGCTTGAGATTCTTGGGAATTGGTTTGGGAAAGAGAAAATTTAATGGAGTTTGGAGGGAGATGAATGAAACCCAATAGGTAATGTAAGACTTGGATGAAGCTCGATGTATGCGTAAAGGCCAGTTGAAGGTAAGAATGTGACAACCAATTAGATTGGATTGGGTCCATTGGGATAGATGGACGATTGTAGGATAGTCATGAGAAAGGTAACATGAAAGGTGAATTAAATGTAACTGAGGCATCAGATGCCTTGCTTATGTTGGGGACTGTTTTTCTCAATATTGTGCATGTTGTGCACGGAAAGGGAGTTCTCTTCACCTTGACCGTATGGTAACTGGTAATTATGTTGTGATCATGATTATGTTGATGTCTTTATATGTATACATGTATGTATAATGTCATTATCTTACTGGGTCGTTAGGATCATGATTTTTTTATGTTGATGTTTATATGTATGTATGTATGTATATCATTTTCTAACAGGATCATCAGGGATTGTTCTTGTGGAGGAATGATTTATTATGTGGGTGAATGGCATGGAGAGGTTCCTAGCTTATGAGGAATCAAGTGGAAGAGTAGCCTGCCAGATCTACAAGGTCAGTATCATGTGAATATGAATTGATATTATTTGATTATACTATGTCTATGTTTATGTTATGGAAGGTAATGTTGAGGGATACATCAGCTGAATGAAAGTAGTGTGATTTATGACATGCTGGACAAGCATGGATAGTGGAAAGACATTAGAAGCTATGTTGCTTGGTAGAGGCAATGTAGCCTCCATATGTGTAGTATTATTGTTGTGTATATGCTTTACATGTTGTAATTGTGGTGTTGTGAATATGTGGGATGGTGCGCGTGTTTCATATGTAGTATTGTGTACATATGGTATATGTGATACTGTGTGCATATAGTGTTGTCTCCATGTTATACAAGTGGTGTTATGTAGATATGGTGTTGTGTGCGTGTTGTACATGTGGAGTTGTGTACATGTTGTACATGTGGCGTTATCTGCAAGTGGTGTTGTGTACACATTGTGCAGGTGGTGTTGCGTACATTGGGTGATGTGTACACATTGTGCAAGTGGTGTTGTGTACATTTTGTGAAGGTGGCAATGTGTACATGTGGTATTTTGTACATGTTATACATGTTTTGTTGTGTATATTTGGTACGACGCTATGGGTATTGCGTAGTTATTGTATTGTGACATGTGTATTCGTGGTATTGTACTTTGTTTACGTATATGTATTGTGTTATACACTGGGTGTGGGTGTATGTGTCATGTTGTACACTCAGTGTAGGTGTTTGTGTCGTGTTGTACACCTGGTGTAGGTGTATGTGTGAAATTGTACACTGGGTGTAGTTGTATGTGTTGTGTTTTACACTAGGTGTAGATGTATATGTCATGTTTTACACTGGGTGTAGGTTTATGTGTTGTGTTGTACTCCTGGTGTTGGTGTATGTGTTGTGTTGTACACTGCATATGTATATGCGTTACATAGTATGATAAGATAGCGAGGTATGGGACTGTCTGGGCCCTTATTGTTGATATTGAGGGTTGAGGCACTTTGATCTTAAGATACCCTTGTTGCTGATATTGAGGGTTGAGGCGGTTTAGTCTTGGGATACACTTTTTACTATTGATGTTTGAGGTGGTTTAGTCTTGGGATACCCTTTTTACTATTGATGGTTGAGGCAGTTTAGTCTTGGGATACCCTTGTTACTATTGAGGGTTGAGGTGGTTTAGTCTCAAAATACCCTTGTTGATGATATTGAGGGAGGAGGTGGTTCAATTTATGGATTCCCTTATTCCTTAAAGAGAAGGCGTTGGGTGCTTGCTAGGTTTGGCAACTGATTTAGTGTGTGTATAGAAATGACAAAGAACAAAGATGGAAGCAAAGGATTGATTGAAGGATAAGTATTTGTATTTTATTTTAGCTTTATTATGCATGTGATCTATGACTCTAATTTATGATGGTTGCATGTGATTTATGATTTTGATTTAAGATGGTTGCCTTTCGAGCTAACCGGATGTGATATGTTTATACATGATGATTTGGATAAATATCTGGTTTGACTTTTTGTGACAAAAAGTAAACGGAATTGAAGGTATACGTTATTGACAAGCCACCATGAGGTGTGATTTGAATTAGTTTCAATTCCTTTTAGTCTAATGGCAATTATGAACTTGGTACAAGAAAGCAAGGTAATGCCTGGTTTGGGTGGTTGAAACTCACTACAAGGATTAGCAGTAGCAAAAAAAGGAATTAGAACAGGCAGTAGTATGTTGGTAAAGCATTCACAAGCAGGGCCATTGTGGGACACTAGTACCCAATAATGTGGACCATTGATTTCCATGATCATGTTATGACCAGTATGATGGTTTTGAGGGAGGCATATGCCTTGGTTTTTGGACCTTCTGATGCAAGGAAACCTTGCCAAGGGATGGATCACCCGGGATAGGGGATGTGGGGGAACATGGAAGGTGAGCGACTGCATGGAAGGTGAGCGACTGCATGGAAGGGGGTGACTGGACTTCCCAAGGGACTGTGTAGCAGAGATGGGAAGGGCGGTGGATGGATTTGTTTTGGTCATTAGCATTTCCAGATGGAATCAGATGCACTTTGGGAGTGTGCCCTAAAACAATGAGATGGTAACTGTTCACTGACGGAACATGAAGTGCAAGGATTGTAGTGCTAGAAATTAGATGCAGGTTTGAATTTGATAGTGGATTCTGGACTTCCTGGGAAGGAGGTCAAACCTGGTACTACTCTTGAGGATGGAAGTTTGAGCCTCTAGATTCCCTTGTTGCGGATGTAGGCTTCGTATTAATTTATTTGTTGGTTAGAGAAAATTCACATATGTATATATGTGTATATTATTGTAAATATTGTATCGAGCTGGATTTATACAAATCCATAGAAAATATGGTTATTTGCTGGTTCAAGCAAATGTGTACAAATATATGTGGTTGTTATTGTAAATATTGTAATAACTTGTGTTATAAAACTCTAGTAAATAGTATGATTGTCATAATTTCAGCAGGTCGATATTGTAAATATTACATCGAGTTGAGTTATAAAGCTCCATGGGCAGTATGTTTTGGTTTTCAGTGGTCTTGCTAGTTGTAGGTGTCATAGAACACCGAGGATGGTGCTCCCCTAAGGGGGAGGGGTTTGTAATAGCCCAGGGTCATGGAACACATATTTCAAGTTGAATGTTGGGAAAAGCATCCTAATGGGAATCACTTGTTGTTTATTATGGCTAAGGGAAATTAGCAAAGGCATTATAAAAAGATTTGAAAAGGAAAAAAGGAATTATTGGCATTTTATTTATGAAAATAAGGGAAATTAGGAGAAAAGGAAGGTGAAAGGTCACATATTTTCATGAGAAATAAACTGAAGGAAAAATAGAGGAAATTGAAGAAAATAGAGGCCTTAATGATAAAAAGGCTTATGAGGATCAGTTCACAGCCTTTTGTTAGTTCAGTTTTGGAATTAGTATGATAGAGGAAAAGGAAAGAAAGTAAGCAAAGGAAGGACAATGAAAGCAAAGGAAAGCAAGGATCAAGCAAGGAAAGGTTGGATCAAGCAGTTTCAGTGGGAATACTTGCAAGTAACAGGTTGCATGTATGATTTCCTATCTAGTTTTGGCATGCATGTTATATGCATGTGTATATTTGGTTATTTGTTGTCAATGACATGGGTTTTGCTTGGTTTTGATAGTGGTTTCAGCATTGCCTTTCCATTTCTGGATATTTGTGGTGTGATGGGATTCATTCTTGGTTGAGCTTTGGATTACCAGAAGGTTTTGGATCCGGGTGAGGTGGTCTCAAGAAAATACCAAGGGTTGGGAGTGGAGATGGTTTTCTCCAGAAAACCCTCAATAGGTGGGTGGAGACAGGAAAATTCCTCAAGGGATAGTGAAGGAATTTTGAGGCATCCAAGATCGGTTTGGTTTTTTTATCTCGAGACTAGTTTAGGTGAGATCACAATAGTGTAAGGGTGGATGTGGTTTAACCTCTAGATTCCCTTGGTTGTTTATGGATTGGTTTATCCCATGAGATGCCACATTCCTGCTTGGAATATGGCACAAGGTTGGTTGGCTAAAAGAAATATTTGGTTCCAGCACAATCTATGGTTGGGTGGTACATGGAAGTCCTTAACCTGGTTGGCCTTTGCATATGTCAATAAGAGCTAAGTTCCTCTTGCATTTTATGAGTAAATGTACTTGTTATGATGTGGATTTAATGGTTGTTCTATTATTTTTATTTATCTGGTTATATGTTGGTTATAAGCATGGTTTTGTGACAAATCCAAGTTATGGATCTTATCATGTTTAATTGATAAATGAAGGGTTATTGAATGTATGAGCTAATAGACGTTATTGAAGCTATTGTGAGAGGAAATTAGTCCTCCTTGGTAAACCTTAGATAAGTTTCATATCTCTATGTTCATATATGCATTCATGACCTATAGGTTTCATGTTCATCATGTGTTTGACATAATGGATGTCATAACTAGGATGGGCTAGGGTGAGTCCCTGATCAAGTTTTGTGTTAAAAGATTTTTCAACTTGTCATACATCATTTCGGAAAGTCTCATCAAGTTCTGGGCAGTGGTCTGGTGACTAGCCCTGAAAAAGTGTCTTAGATCTCGCGATTTCTAACACAAAGCTACGTAAAAAATACTGGAGTCGCTCCCTTGCAGGATTATGCATACGACTGGAGGATTACCTCCCTCTCTCTCACCCTCCAACTCCATCTCTCTTTCCCTTCCTCTCTCCACTCTCTCACATCCTCGTTGTCTTCCTTCCTCTCTCTCCCTCTCTCTCTCTCTCTCTTCACCCTCCAACTTTATTACTATATCCCCCCTTCTCTCTCCTCTATCTTTCTCTCCCCCATTCTCTCTATCTCTCCTCCTTTGTCTCTTTATCTCACCCCCAAACATACACTCTCTCTCTCTATCTCTCCCTTGTCACTCCCTCTCTCTCTTCACTTCTCACTCTATATATATTTCTTCTTCCCTCCCTCTCTCCCCCTATAACTCCATCTCCCTATCCCTCCCTCTCTCCTCCCTCCCTCCCTCTCTCCTCGTCTCTCTCAAGTTCGCTCTCTCGTACTTCCTCTCTCCCCCTTTCTATCCTACCTCCCTCTCTCTTCCCCCATCACTCACTCTCTCTCTCCCTCTCCAACTATGTTACTATATCCCTCCCCCTCTCATTCACTCTCTCCTTCTCTCCCCCTCCTCTCATTCACTCCTTCTTTGTCCCTTTATCTCAACCCTAAACATACACTACCTCTCTCCAGATCTCCCTTGTCACTCCCTCTCTCTCCACTTCTCACTCTCTATGTCTTTCTGCTTCCCTCTCTCTCTCCCCCTCCAACTCCATCTATCTATCCCTCCCTCTCTCCTCCTCTCTCGCAAGTTCTCTCTCTCTCTCTCTCACTATCCCACTCCCTCTCTCCTTCTCTCTCTCCCTCCTCCATCTTTGTGTCTCCCTCTCCTTCTCTTACCCTTCTCTACCTCTCTCACTCATCTCCCCCCCTCTCTATTTATCTTCTCCCCTCTCACTCAGTTTATCTCCATCTCTCCCTTGTCACCCCCCCATGTCTCCACCGCTATCACTCTATCTTTGTTCTTCCCTCCCATATATTTATAGAGTTAATATGTATCATGCATATTAATATATAATATAATATAACAAATTTAATATTGTATTAATCCAAAGTTTTCAAATTTAACGATATTAATATTATAATATATTAATATGAATATTAGATTTAATAGTGAAAATAATAATAATAATATTTTAATATTAATATTAGGGTTAATAATTATTTATTGCATAGCATTAATAATAATTTGGACCATGGTATTTGGCCCATGGTATTAATAGTTATTTGTCTCATAGGCTTCACCTAAATAAAACCTCTTTTTTGAGTTTTATTTAAATATAAAGATGTTTATGGAGTAAATATAAAAAAATGTTTTATTTATTTACCGGACTTTGGAGTAAATATAAAAAAAAAAGGTTTATTTATTTACCATACCTTTGATTTATTTATATTTTTATTTATTTACCATACCTCTTATTTGAGTGTTCCTAAACCTCTTTATATTTTAAATTTATATTTTGTTTATGCATATTAATAATTAGATTGATTTTAAAATAGGACCAACATTAGATTAAAAATGTTAAATGTTAAATGTTTAACATTATGTTCACATTTACGTTTAATAAACACCTCTCAACACAATTAATAATAACATGAATAAAAAATAAATTAAAATTTATTTTTAATTTACCAGATAATTTAAATTTCTAAAATTATATTTAATTTATTTATATTTAATATACTCGAAATTAAAATAACTCTGTTTATTTAAATTTTAATGAGAATCTTAAAAAATAAATCGAGTAGAATATAATAACAACTTTTAAACCATTATTTTGTTTTAATAAAAATATTTAAAAAATAAATCAAGTGAAATATAATGACAATTTTTAAAACATTTATTTCTAAAACAACTCTATTTCACATTACCAAAATTAACGAAAGTTTACAAAAGTTCTGCGAATTCTTTGGTAGCCTAATCTTTCTTAATAAAAAATAAATCGTTATCATCTAACAATACAGAATCAAAAGGATTTCAAAATAGTAACGTTTTATCCCATCATTATTATATTAGTTTATTAATCGAATTTTATTAAATTAAAGAAACTTCTATTATCAAATAGAGTGAGTGATGGGAGATTACGTAACTTCTGTTATCAAATAGAGTGAGTGATGGGAGATTGCGTAATAGTTTTTGGTTTACAAATTAGTGAGAAACCGATATCTTTCTTATTTTTAATATCAAAATATTATAATTCGTCTCTAAGAAAGAGGTGGGAAATCAAGTTGAATAGTAAATCATTGTCATGAATTTTTTTAGATATATGTTTCAACGAAAACATTGGAAACCAATTTTCTCAGGTGAGTGGAAGACTTTTTTTTACCAATGAGCATTCATATGTTTGAAAATGTTAGTAGTTAATTTTCTCATCAAGTTTTGGGCAGTGGTCTGATGACTAGCTTTGAAAAAGTGGCTTAGATCTCACGGTCGCTAGCACAGAACTGGGTAAAAAAGACTGTAGTTGCTCCCTTCAAGATTATGCATGTGACTAGACGATTACAGCGGAATTCAGGTAGTGTTAACATATCATGGTCGGTAGCATAGAACAGGGTAAAAAAGACTGTAGTTTCTCCCTTGAAAGATTATGCATGTGACTGCACGGTTACAGTTGAATTCAGGCAGTGTTATGCCAAAATTTAGGGGTCCAGATTAGTGAAAAAGTAAGTTAACTTGGGGTTTGGGCAGCTGGAGGTGTGGTTTAGCTCTTGGGGGTCCTGTAGCACCTGAGGGAAGTCAATAAAGTCTTGGTTTGTCGACTCCATTTCCTTAAGGTGATCTAGGAGGTTAATTCATGTCATAGTAGCTCCTCATCTCATGTTTACCCCAACAAGCCGATGAAAATGGGTAGATATGAGAGGTGGCGTTACAGAGTGGTATGAGTGGTATCAGAGCATGGTTCAATACTTCGACTCGATGGGGTAGATGCATGTTGCTATGCATGCATTGTCATAGTTAAGGTTGTTGGGCATGAGGTCATTGTATGAAGTTTATTTCATTATGATGGTGTTGGTATGTTATGATGTTGTTGTGTTGGCTGAAATAGAGAAAGAGATGCAGATCATCAAAGTGAGGTTACAACACTGGATCTCGGGGTAAGATCAGATCCTCATACAACTTTGTACGTTGGGTATGTAGGTATGTTGGTTAATGGTTTTATATTCCTAGTGGCTATATACATGCATATCATCTATGGTTGTTATGGTTATATATACGTGTGATCATATGCACACACGTGTGATAGTCATGAATGATAGCAACTTGTTTTTATATGCATTGCGATCATATGCATGATGATTATGGTCATTGCACCTAAGATCTTGATGTTATATGTATCATGCTATATGGGTTTCTCTATGAATATGGTTATGGTTATGATATTCAGGTATGAGTTGATATACTTGTGATATTGTGTCATACTAATCTAAACTAACTTGTGCAGATGTGGTAGCATCCCCTAAGATACATTGAGGTATGAGTTTGATCATGTCGCCAATTTGGTTTAGTTAACATGTTTTTTTTTTCTAGGCTAAGACTAAACTAAGTACCCACGGGGAATTGAACCAGTGACCTATCGCAAGGAGTGCCTTAACAGCGCACCCATTCACCGTCAATCCAAAGCCCCATGGGCGGTTTAGTTAACATGTTATGTTTATAATTTGTTTGAATTTTTTATTAATTGCATTATATGAGCATGTGTCTATAAGATTGCATGAAGGAATGATATTTTTTAATACGGTTGTATTAACTCGATATGTGTTGAGACAGTTGATATGTACTTGAGTGTGAGTAGGTGATAGTTTTAGTATTATGACTGACTATGAGTTGATTCCAGATTATGACATGGTTGTTAGTATTGGTAAAGGTTGATTTCAAATTAATAGATATGATGTATTGATATTTGGAGCATGTAACTGATATGTGTGAGCAGTTGCAGGGCAACATGCTTGGTACTAGCATGACAAGGTAATAGTAATTTTTTTTATATAAATATCAATTGGGTGATGTGATAGTGCATATTAAGACTCAATTATAGCAAGGTAAAAATTACAAGAAAGGAATTGCGTGAGAATTCCTTTGGCTATGTTGGAAACTACAATTCCAAACGAATGAGTGCTTTGCATGAATACAAGAAGTCTTCTTAACCTTGATTTTGTCTGACATTATGAGGATATGTGTTACATTCATGAACATGTATTTGACATGTATAATAGTTGGTTTCCAATTATGGTTGGATTCATCAAGGAATTGGTTTCCCCTGAGAGATTATATATGTACATGTTCAGTTACAAGGAAGTGTGTTTCACACAACAAGGTAAGGTAACTGGTATATTGTTATGTTTATTTATGCACTTACAATTATGTGTTTATGGTAGTATGATGCATGGGATTGCATGGTAGAAGAGGCTCCAATGAAATCTTGAAGAAGACTCAGGTTGAGATTTCCCTAGGAAGAATTGGGAACCCATGGGAATTGAGTCAGGGTGTTTGTTGGGAGTTTTGTGCTTTCGGTCTTTTATGATTTTTTTACACCTGATTTGCAATTTTGTTTATTTCTGGTGCATGGCCATGCCATTTTGTTTGGGGGGTCGTATTGTTATTGGTTTCCATGGTTTTTCTTCTTGTTTACTTTTTATTCTACTTTTTGTGCTTAAGAGTCTTGGGAATTGGTTTGGGAAAGAGGAAAGTTAATGGAGGTCGGAGGGAGCTGAATGAAACCCAACAGGTAATGTAATACTCAAATGAAGATCAATGCATGAGTAAAGGGCAATTTAAGGTAAGAATATGACATCCATTTGGATTGGATTGGGTCCATTGGGATAGATGGACGGTGGCAGGATAGTCATGAGAAAGGTAATAGGAAAGGTGAATTAAATGTATTTAAAGCATCAGATGCCTTGGCTATGTTGGGTATCCTTTTTCTCAATGTTGTGCATGGTGTGCATGGATAAAGGGAGTTCTCTTAACCTTGACTTTATGGTAACTAGTAATTATGTTGTGATCATAATTATGATGATGTCTATAAATTTATACACGTATGTATGTATCTCATTGTTGACGGGCTCGTCAGGGGTCATGATTGTTTTATGTTGATGTTTATATCTATGTATGTATGTATGTAGTTGTCTGACATGATCGTCAAGGATCGTTCTTGTGGAGGAATGATTTCTTATGCTAGTGAATGGCATGAAGAGGTTCCTGGTTTATGAGGAATCAAGTGGAAGAGTAGCCTGACATATCTACAAGGTCAGTATCATGTGAATATGAATTGATATTATGTGATTATACTATGTCTATGTTTACACTATGGTAGGTAATGTTGAGGGATACATCAACTGAATGAAAGTAGTGTGATTTGTGACATATTGGACAAGCATGGATAGTGGAAAGACATTAGAAGCTATGTTGCTTGGTAGAGACATTGTGGCCTCTAATTGTTCAGTGCTATTACTTTGTATATGTTGTACATGTGGTTTTGCGAACATGTGGTATGGTGTGCATGTTGCATATGTAGTATTGCGTACATATGGTATATATGGTACTGTTTACATATAATGTTGTGTGCATGTTATATAAGTGGTGCTATGTACATATGGTGTTGTGTGCATGTGGTGTTTTGCACATGTTGTACATATGGCGCTATGTGCATGTGTTGTCGTGTACACATTGTGAAGATGGTGTTACGTACATTGGGTGATGTGTACACCTTGGGAAAGTGGTGTTGTGTACATTGGGTGTTTTGTACACGTTGTGTAGGTGGAATTCTATACATGTGGTATTGTGTACATGTTATACATGTGGTATTGTGTACATGTTATACATGTTGTGTTGTGTGTATTCGGTATGGTGCTATACGTATTGCATAGTCGTTGTATCATGGTATGTGTATTTGTGGTATTGTACTGTGTGTATGTATATGTATTGTGTTGTACACCGGGTGTAGGTGTATGTTTCATGTTGTATGTCGAGTGTAGGTGTATGTGTTGTGTTGTACATTGGGTGTAGGTGTATGTGTTTCATTGTGCACTAGATGTAGGTGTATGTGTTGTATTGTACACTGGGTGTAGATGTATGTGTCGTGTTGTACACTGGGTGTAGGTGTATGTGTTGTGTTTTACACTAGGTGTTGGTGTATGTGTTGTGTTGTACACTGTGTATGTGTATGTGTTATAAATTGTGATAAAACACAGAGGTATGATACTTTCTGGCCCTTATTGTTGATGAGGGTTGAGGCACTTTGGTCTCATGATACCCTTGTTGCTGATATTGAGGGTTGAGGCGGTTTAGTCTCAAGATAGCCATATTGCTATTGAGGGTTTAGGTTGTTTAGTCTTGGGATACCGTTGTTGCTATTGAGGGTTGAGGCGGTTTAGTCTCAAGATACACTTGTTGATGATATTGAGGGAGGAAGTAGTTCAATTTCTAGATCCCCTTGTTTCTTAAAGAGAAGGCATCAGTGCTTGTCGGGTTTGGCAACCGAGTCAGTGTGTGTATAGAAATGATAAAGAACAAAGGTAGAAGCAAAAGATCGATTAAAGGATAAGTATCTGTATTTTATTTAATTTTTATTAAGCATGTGATCTATGACTCTGATTTATGATGGTTGCGTTTTGAGCTAACTGGATGTGGTATGTTTAGACATGATGATTTGGTCAAAGATCTGGTTTGACTTGTTGTGGCAGAAAGTAAATGGAATTGCAAGTGTACCTTATTGAGGGGCCACCAATGAGGTGTGATTTGAATTAGTTTTAATTCGTTTTATTCTAATGGAAATTATGCGCTTGGTATAGGAAAGCAAGGTAATCCCCAGTTTGGGTGGTTGAAAATGACTACAAGGGTTAGCAACAACAGAAAAAGGAATTGGATCAAGAAACAATATGTTGGTAAATAATTCATGATTAGGGCCATTATGGGACACTGGTACCTAATAGCTCCCATTTGTTTCCATGAGCATGTTATGACTAGTATGATGGTTTTGAGGCAGGGATATGCCTTAGTTTTTGGACCTTTTCATGCGAGGAAACCTTGTCAAGGGATGAATCACCCGGTATAGGGGATGCAGGTGAACTTGGAAGGTGAGTGACTACGCTAAAGGGGGTGACTAGATTTCCTGAGGGACTATGTAGCAGAGAAGGGAAGGCCAAGGGATGGATTTGTTTTGGTCAGTGGCATTGTCAGAGGGAATCCGATGCATATTGTGAGTGTGCCCTAGAACAATGAGTCAGTAACTATTCACTAAGGGAACAAGCAGTGCAAGGATTGCAACACTAGACATTTGATGCAGGTTTGAATCTGACAGTGGAGGGTGGAGGTGTGAGCCTCTAGATTCCCTTTTTGCATATGTAGGCATCCTATCCTTTTATTTTTTGGTTAGAGAAAATGCGCATATGTATATATGTGTATATTATTGTAAATATTGTATCGAGTTGGATTTATAAAGCTCCATAAACAATATGATTATTTTCTCGTTGAAGGAAATGTGCATAAGTATATGTGTTTGTTACTGTAAATACCGTATTGAGCTATGTTATAAAGCTCCAGTAAATGGTAAGCCTTAATGATAAAAAGGCTTCTGAGGATTAGTTTATAGCATTTTGTCAGTTCAGTTTTCGAATTACTATGATAGAGGAGAAGAGCACCAAGAGGAAAATTAAAGAAAGAAAGAAAAGGAAGGAAAATGAAAGCAAAGGAAAGAAAGGATCAAGCAAGGAAAGGTTAGATACAGAAGCCTCAACGAGAATACTTGTAGGTATCAGGGTGCATGTACGATTTCCTAGATGGTTTTTGCATGCATGGTATATTCACGTGTGTATTTGGTTATTTGTTGTGAATGACATGGGTTTTGCTGGGTTTCGATAGTGGCTTCAGCCTTGCCTTTCCATTTCCGGATAGTCATGGTGTGATGGGATTCATTCTTGGTTGAGCTTTGGATTACCAGAAGGTTTTGGATCAGGGTGAGATGGTCTCAGGAAAATCCCAAGGGTTGGGGGTGGAGATGGATTTCTCTAGGAAGCCCTCAGCAGGTGGCTGGAGACAAGAAAATTACTCAAGGGATGGTGAAGGAATTCTGAGGCATCCAAGATCATTTTGGTTTTGTGATCTCGAGACCAGTTTAAGTGGGATTACGGTAGTGTGAGGGTGGAGGTGGTTTAACCTCTAGATTCCCTTGGTTTTTTATGGATTGGTTTATCCCATGAGATTCCACATTCATGCTTGGAATATGGCACATGGGTGATTAGCTGAAAGAAATATTTGGTTCAACACAATCTATGGCCGAGTGGTACGTGGAAGTCCCTAACTTGGCTGGCCTTTGCATATGTCAATAAGAGCTAAGTTCCTCTTTTATTTCATGAGTAAATGTACTTGTTATTATGTGGATTTAATTGTTGTTCTATTATTTTCATATTTATGGTTATAAGCATGGTTTTATGATAGATCCAAGTTATGGCTCTTATCATGTTTGATTGATAAATGAAGGTTTATTGAATGCATGACCTAATAGATGTTATTGAAACTATTGTGAGAGGGCAATAGTCCTCCTTGGTAAACCTTAGATAAGTTTCAGATCTCTATGTTCAGATATGCATTTAGGACCTGTAGGTTGCATGTTCATAATGTGTTTGACAAAATGACTCTCATGACTAGGATGGGCTAGGGTGAGTACCTGATCAAGTTTTGTGTTAAAAGCTTTGTTTATGTGTCATACATCATTCTAGAAAGTCTCATCAAGTTCTAGGCAGTGGCCTGGTGACTAGCCTTGTAAAAGTGTCTTAGATATCGTGGTTGCTAGCACATAACTGGGTAAAAAAGACTGCAGTCGCTCTGTTGCAGGCTTATGCATGTGACTCGAGGATTACAATCGAATTTGGGTAGCTTTATTCCATAATATGGGGGTCCATATCAATGAAAAAGAAAGTTAACTCAGGGTTTGGGAACCTAGAGGGATGGTTTAGCTCTTGGGGGTCCTGTAGCACCTAAGAGAAGTCAGGAAGGTCTTGGTTTGTAGACTCCATTTCCTTAAGATGATATAGAAGGTTGAGTCATGACATCGTAGCTCCTCATCTCATGTTTACTCCAACATGATGGTGAAAGTGGGTAGATATGAGAGGTGGCATTACAAATATATTCTAATTCATACCCTAACAATGGCGACAAAAGATGTTGACGCTCCTAGAGACAACCCCCAGGTTGAGGAGAAGGTCAGTGTTTAGGACATCTTAGAGTCTCTTATAGATGAATCATTATTTCTCAAGAGTTGAAACATTGAATGATTAAATTTGGTTCAGTAATCATACTCATATACCAACCACATCACATACATTGACAACATTTCCTTCCAAATAATTAAAGGTCAGCCATGGTGGCCTACACACAGATAGTGAAGATTATTTAGTTGTTGTAGTATAGGTGAGGAAAGAGATGAAGAATGAAATCTCGTGAAGAGGGCTAGAGATAGAATCTTGTATACTAAGCTTCAGTTGAATAATGTGTAGACAAAGGAAATGCAATTAGAAACCATGGAGCGCATTTTAGGGCTTTAAAAATTACATCTACATGTACCAATTTCCATAGCATGACATAGATAAATATGACATACAAGACTGATTTCCAGCAGCTACAATTACATGATTTCTAAAAGGAAAGAAACACATGAAAATCATAGACATATATAGGAACACATACTCCACATATCAATGCTTGGAATCACTAAAATATTCTTCATTAGTATTTCAGAACAACATACATGTCATTAATCCTCATAACTTGCAAAACTTGCAGAAAAATTACAGCCTCTCAAAATAGAAAATCGAACACCTACAAATGAGTTCATCTTCCCTTTTATAGGAAGATTCCTAGCAAAAAACAGTTACAAAATATCTTTTAGTGCGAAAACCGTCTAAAATAATAAGCTATGTGGGTGTGCCAAAGGCCTAACTATTCTAATTATTACATAACAACTTGATTCTTTCTTGAAAATAAAATATTTACAAAAAATGTCAAAATGGAAGAGATATGTTATGATTTCAAATCAAAAAAGATCTGCAATATTGGCTTGCTTGATCCTTCGAGGTGGACCCATGCTCCACTATCCATCTTTGCCATGATTTTTGAAGGTTAAGAAGTATCGCCAACTCAGGAGGGGAACAAGGCTTGATTTGTGTTTGACTATTGAAGATAGCCTCTCACAATGGTGGCAACATCTAAGTGGAGATATTGGTGAGTGATTTCAAAACCAACCAATTCACGTGGGGTTTGACCTAAAAGTGCCAATTGGCTTCGAGATCAATTTTTCTCAACTAGTTAACCTTCTATGTGAACTCAACTGACTGTTCAAGCCAATTCCTAAGTAGGATCTCCACATATGGCAAGGAATCTTTGAGACAATTGGAGATTTGATTGGATTCAAGTGAGGAATCATTAATGGTTTCCAACAAGGCATTTTACATCTCACACACATCACTGATGTTATTTTTAACTGATCATATCTAGGATTTCCATACCTTAAGGATAACTTATTTATGCATTACATCAATTTTAGGAAAGTCAGATTTCCTCCCCTCAACATTGGCTTGCCATTCTAACATTTCATTAAGCTCCTTCTTAGCTTCATCAAAACATGAAATCATTTCCCCAAGTTCATTAATCAAAGCATTTCCCAACCTGCATTATTGCTAAATCAAGTTCAACTTCTCACAGAGCAATCATTGCTGCCTCTGTAGTCGTACATTCAAATTATGGGCCTCCTACTTGAAATCCTTCAGCTGAAGGGTCCCCCTTTGTAATTGCTTTATCTTTTGATGGGATTATTGAAGTTGTTTATCCTTAGCCTTAATCTCCTCTACATGATGAATTTGAAGGGAATTGAACTATTTTGTAGATCTGTGAGTGTAATCTCCTTTTGATCTAGTTAAGCTTGCCACTATGCTTCCAGTTGCTCCTTCTTATTGATGAGTTCCCATTCCAAGGAGGAAATATTCTCATCCTTCTCTCTTAGAAATTCTTGAACTTCCATGGCTTTGTCCATGGTGGAAAAATCATATGAAACTATGAACTGAGTTAATTTTCCAAGTTCCGCATCAGGGGAAACTGAAGTACCTTTTCAGAGGACTTCAAGGGGGGAATATTGTGAGGTTTTCCTTGGAACTAAGGCCTGGGACTGTACTATATTTCTCTTCTTCCTTCCTCTCTTTACCACTGCCTTATGCACAGGGCTATAAAAAATATCCATTGGGGGAATCTCTTCAATGTCAAGGAAGATCTATAAAGTAGGATTAACTGGGATAATCTCTACTTTAGGTTTGGTAACCATTGGTGTCTTTTTAGTTGTGGATTTCTCTAGCCTAATGTGCTGCTGAGATGGTGGACTATTGAATGGAGTGTACTTCTGCAAAATATTTTCTCCCTCTAAGACCTCTTTCCCTCTTTCACCTTGCTTAGATTTCTTCAGGTCCTGATCAAACTATTCCTAGACCTGCTCCAAGTTTGTGTTCATTGTATGTAGTTGTTCTTCGGGATCTGAAGAACCAGCTGTTGTTGTTCGTCATTGTTGGGGAGAGACCAATGGTTGGGAGGAAATCCCTTGCTGAGTAGATACTAAGGTATCCTTTAAATATCTTTTTCATTGTAGAGGAAGTTTCAAAAAATCCAATGGCAGGGGGGCAGTCTTGCATCTCTAAAGGTGAGCAATTTCTTTCGCTCCTGGACTGACAAATCCTCATTCACCCTTTTCAAAACTAAATCAAAGGAACCTGTTTTGGCAAACAAGTCATCAAACATGTTTTCTTCGTGGAGGAACCTTCTGATACCAGAGTTCGGGGCTACTTTCTTTGCCACTCTATATGGGTCATAAAGCCCAGTAGGAATAATGGCCAACTTTAATATCTCAATAGGCTTTAGTTCCCTTTTAGCATGCCCATATTTGGCCAAAGAGAAGATTACAAAAGGCAGGGAGATTGAGGCCACACCTTCTTGTTGGAATCTTCTAAGGATTTGGTAATCTCGTGGCTAACTGTTTGGTATGCCACCTACCTACACAACAACTTGTCTGGGACGTATAGTGGTAAGACATGTGGGGGTGCATGACTGCCCAAGACTCTGATGTAGGTGAATGAATCTTCACCAAACCAATTCCAAAACCTCCTATGGTATTCCATAGCTTCCCAGGACATTCTGGGGGGCTTAGTTTCAAATATGATTTCATAGATTGGGACCACGACCTTGTGATAGATTTGTTAGAAAAGACAAAAATAATTGGTCTCACAGAGTACATCCTGATAAATGTAAATTGGTGTTGGATCAGAGATGGTCCACTTCCATCCCATGGATCGAAATTCAAGGGAATAATAGAGGGATTCCATGACATTGGTTGACATATAAAATGAAGGAATTTTATTCTCTGAGACAATACGGGAAGAGTGGAAGGCTAGAATGTGTTTGGCCAAATTATTTAATAAAATAGTGGCCCAATTGAAGATGTACCCGTCAGTTTAAGGGACCCAATCATCAGGGAATTTAGACACATTTGGAAATGCATGTAGCCTACATAGCATGGAAACTACTAACTAAAAGAAGAAGTTAGTGAACATATGGAGTACTTACCATCTTTCTCCTTTTTGTGCTTGTTCGGGTCACTCCTCTAGTCTTTAATGGAGTCAGTTGGATCCTCATGCTTTTTACCTAATTCATCCACATACTTTTTGTCATAGACGCATTAAGGGTTTGCTAAGTGGTACATCTCCTTAAAGGCTTTTCTTGAAAACAAATAAAATGTGTTGCCCTTAATGGTGTGGAACTTCCTCTCCGTGATATCCACCATTTCGATAACCCATCTAACCATGTCCGTGTATGCCAGAATGCGAGGCCTCGCTCCAATTCTGTGCAAGAAATAATTGGCCTTGTTATGTGGGGTTGCCTCTGAGGTGGGGGTTTCATCGTTGACGATGACTATTCTAATAGTCACTCGGGGACCTTCATATTTAAAATACTTGTAAAATTCCTCCCACGAGGAATGCCTTGAATCCCAAATGCATACAGTGTCTGAAAATAGTCCTACCCCTAGTAACTTTTCATCCATGGTTTCTCTAAATAGAGTGGCGGGTTGCTACACAGGGGCTTTCAACTTCCCCTTGGCCTTCTTCATTTCTTCCTGATGAGGGTGGTATAGGATTTCTTTGTAAGTGGAGGGAATAGAACACTGTGAGTGCATGAAGGTCTTCACTTTGGTTGGAAGTTGATTGGAGGTAGTTGCAAATAGATGGACTGGCTTGCAATAAAATTGTTTTAAATAGACCTATTTAAATTGCAACATTCGGCGCGCGGGATGCAACCATCGGTTCGCGGGGATTTCAAGCGAGAAAGGGAGGAGATGGCATGGAGGGGGAGACACGTGGAGTAACTCTATTAGGCAGAGGAAAAGGGAGGAGGGTGATGTATCAAACTATCTCACACTAGCTTGCCACGCTCAGTTGATAATGGTCCTAGTTGCTGACATGGTCATTATGCTACCCTGTTAGGTGGCAGGCCCATTTTATCTCATCTAGCAGGGTTCCTGGGTGGAGTTGGAGGCAAGGCTTGACCCACCAGAATTAGTCACAACCATTGGTTTGCACTATCCATTTTGTTGACTCTAACTTTCCAGGGGCAAGCATCGGATTAATGACCTCGATTGTTTACCGATTGGAGCTTCTCTTGGGTGAGGTAGCTTCAAGATGGATGATGATCTGCTCCGTAGGTGGCCTCCCTTTAATCCTTTTCATTTGAGAAATGGGGGAAGGCCCACTACCACTTGGTGATTCCTCCATGCCGAAAAATGGTGTCGCTTACTACTACGCTGGAACCCAGATGCCCCAGTGCTGTAGTACCCTGGTCCTTGAAATCCTGGTTCCTTTTGAAACATAATTTGCAATTGTGACAGGGTTCTGACCCTCTGGGGTATACTATTGGGATGATGCAAACAAAGCCACATGT